>CM053145.1:117691563-118291563 GCA_028571685.1 Heterohyrax brucei
AAAACATACATATAATACAGTTTTATAAACTGTGATTATTCATTCCCTAGACAATGTTCATCTACTTTTATTTGACTTCTTAATTTGAAAAATAACAGAACTGTTAAGGAATCCAAATTGTATGCATTAATATTTAAAATGCAATTTAAATCTTCTTATACATGCAAACGATTTTGCTAAAAGAGTTTTACATGCTCAGTCTACCTAGATATATCTTGTGTTACACATCTGAGTTAAGAAGCTAAAGCAAGTATATGTTAATAATAACTAAAATAGTCTTTGTGGGATTTTTTTATGCAATACCTTCATTTGTATAAGATAGATACATGCAATTTCAGGGTTTTGAAACAGAATGGGTGTAGTACTGAATCTTGTTGATTGATATGAGTTTGGAAATTCTTTTGACTAGCTTAGAAGTGAGAAATATGCTCTCATTTTTGAGATAGCTTTTAACATTCTTTTAGAACATAACAATTCTTTTGTGTGAAATGTATACACTTATTTACACCTTCTAGTTTGTGTTCAAAGAATCAATTGTAAGATACATAAAATATACTGTTACAAAGTATATGCCAATGAATACATTTAATATATAAATGCTTATTAATATTAGCATTACCTAAAAATAAGTATATAATAGTAAACTGAATATGTTTGTTACAGTGTTTCACTTAGGAACAGAACATTGTGTGTTTTTAATTTGCTCTGATATCGCACTGGGTAATTATATATTTGCTTAAACTGATTTTAGAAGAACTAGTACTCCTTTATGACATAGTAAATGATAGTGAAAAATATATTTGATATATTTTTAAAGGAAAAGCCCATTTTTCACATCACTTGTCAAATTGTAAAGCTTGTCATTTTTGAACTTTAGAAACCCTTTTAATGGTCTTTTTCCACAAGTCATGATTTCCTTTGAAAGCCTAGAGAAATAATCATGTGTATTTAAACTATTAAGGCAGTCAAAAATACAGAAATAATTAGTTCTTTAATGCTTCATGAATTAAGCCTGTATAACATTTTAAAAATTACTTCTATCCATTTTTTTCATGTTGGAATGTGATTTCACAAATATCACAAAGAACATTCCCATAGCCTACCTGGAACTTTGGGTGAACTGACAGTAAACCTCAAGGCTTCTGCGTGGAGTGGAGTGGCTCTTCATGCTATGAGGAAAGCTTGATACAGTATCTAGGCAGTGTGGTATAGCAGGGTGTTGGTTCTTCTGTGTTTGGAGGATTTTTAAGACCTCCTTATGCAAAGATTTAGCTCAGTGGTAAAGTTAAGTAGTGGTGGAAAAAAAAAAATCATCCACATGTAAAAGCAAAGGAGTATTTAAAGAATAGAAAATTACCTGTGTGAAAAATTACTTCTAAATTGTCCATGTGGAAATTAAACTTAGCTCTTGTTAACAGTTCTCTGGAAGCATGCATTTTGATTAAGCCAAACAAACAAACAAAATCCCCTAAAAGTAGGCATAGTCATGTGTCTGTATACTCACAAATACTTTGTTCTTTTCTGACCATCTGTATTTTCCCTGCTTTATTTGCTTCATTTTCTTTATTTTCCATTATTCATAGAGAGGTTTTCTGTCTAAGACTGAATTGATTCATTACTTCTTCTCTGTGAAGTCACTTCAGCACAGAGCTACTCTTTGGAGTTATGTCCTCACCTCTCATTTGTGTCCCTCAGCTAGAGAGCTCGCTCTTGTGCCGCCCCATCCCTTCCCTAAGGCATGTCGAGAGAGGGCTCCAAGTTTGCCCAGTCTATTGGTGGGGCTTTGAAATCGGTGTGGAAGGAAGTCCATCAAGGGAGAAGTTAGATGTACTAGACAACTCTTGTAAAGCAGTGTAATTTGTAAATTTGCCATAAACTTAGAAGTCAGAGTTAGAGTCGGCGTGGAAGGGTGGCATGCTTTCAGAAATCAAAAGGAAAATGAAGGTTTTCATGTACTTTCAGAGGGCTCTGATATGAAAGATTTTTTTCTAAGTTTTACCAAGATTCCAGGAATTAATCTACAGACTAAAAGATACACACGTATTCACGGAACATCCTTGTACAAGCCTAAGCATGAGGAAACAAATGCAAAAAACAAAACAAACAAAAAAAAAAGAATAGGCAGAGATGAATGTGTGTGTGTATAAAAACAGGCATACATTCACTCACCAGCACCTATCAAAGACGACTGCTTTGTACTGCTTAAGTTTTAAAAGTTGAAGTTTGGAAGAAGTGAAACTTACACCTAGGAGAGTTACCTTTATCTGTCTGTGAAGACTGAAGAGAATTACTGTAGTAATTGATATTTTTCATTCATTATGACAAGTTTTTATATAGCCAGTATACAGAAAGCCACATTTCATTTTGTCAGACCAGAAATATACCACCTAACTGTCTGGTAGAAAAGCTAACTCAACATGTCAAAAATAATAGCATAGCTCACAGTATACACTGAACTGGTGAAAGAAGTTAAGAGTGCTTTGGCAAAGATAAAACATAAAATTCATTTTTGTGCTATTTTTATTTCATTCACATTCATACCAGGTAGACGTTGTGAAATACCTGTAGTAAAGAAGAACTTGTTCATGCATGCAGAACAAAATAAAATAAGATTAAAGCTCCAGGAAATCAGCTTGCTTCAAAAAACCATTAAAAGTGTGCCTATCCATCAAGCTTTACAAATGTGTTAATTGTCGTGTTTCAGTCATGTAAATATGTTTCAGCATAAAGTAGCCACGACTTCCTGTTACAGAAGCACTGGTATCTGGGGGCGGGGGTAGGGAGGGACAGAAGAGGACTAAATAACACACTGTAATGAAACCTGCCTTTGGGCAGCACATGCTTCAATTCTGAATGCCCAGAAATACTTCGCAGACACTCTAGGCTGCCTAGCAATGGGGATTTTCTAATTCTGGCTAGCTTGACAAAGTAAATACAACTATTGAACATAAGGCACCTCCTAATAAAAAACAACAATTCCCCCTTGTAAACACTTACATTTGGCCCTATTAAAAATTCTTTCTTCATACCCAGGAACTAGCAGACCCTTAAATGCAGGGGTCTGAAAGTAACTAGAGAGTAGCTGGGAGATGTACTGCCATCAGGATGTTTTACAGTGGCATTTCCACCGAGCACTTCATACCCCTTCTCAGGGTTTTGTACACTTATGTTCTGCATACACTGCAGTGTGTTATGTAAGGAAACATATTGGTCATTATACTCTCAGGACTCCTTCAGTGCAGTCAGAAGGCAATCAGTATATGTTCATACATGTAGGCTGCACTTTACCTACCAAAATGCATGATTGCCATGTTTCCCAGAGCTGCCAATTTTGAAAGTCATTCACTGAGCTGACATTAATATGATAATTTTAAGCAATCTGTAAATTATCTGATTTCAAAATTGATTGAGTTCTGCCTTTTTACATCTTAAAATTCATCTGTTCCATAAGCTGTGTACCAGACTTCTGCCTGTTCCTAAATTGAGTGGATCTGATATAGTTCTAGAAATCTCTGGTATTTAGGGATTAGCTTTGAGTTTACAGACAGGTATCTGCTGTTTACTGAGTAGGAGGTTTCATGTTATAGTAAGGAGCGAGCATTGGTTTGAATGCTAGCAGACAAAAACAAAGAGATTGTTACATTTGCCACCTCCAGACTAGTTTCCATATACCCTTAGAAGGAAAAGTAGTGAGTATAAAAGAAATTCTCATATAATTGGGAGTTTGAGTTTATTTCTAAAAGAAGTCTTTTTTTTTTTCCAAGCTTAAAATTCAGACTAAATAACACTACATATTCCTGAAATATCTTAATATTCTTAGGCTAGCTGAGGTATAATACCCAAAATATTGCTCCTTATGCTCTTTAAATGGTTTCCAGGCTTGCAAATCTGACCAAAAAAAAACTATGTAAAGAAATATGCCAGTCTCCTTCCATTTGCTGACAATGGCAGCAGCAGGCCCTAGATCTCAAGCATCTCTCAGCTTGGCCCTGCTGAAGCTTCATTCAAATTCTACACACTCTGGAGCTTATATGCTCCTGCTGGTATTGTGTGTTCCAGAGACATGCAAGCCTTGAGTTAAGCAGCAGTTGGAGACCAGCAAGAAAGTTGCCAGAGTAAGAGGCCCTGCTCCACAGTTACGGAAGGATGAATGGAGGGGAGTCAGTTGGGAAGATAGGAGAAGACCCATTTGGGTAATGGTGTGCATTCAGGATCACAGGGATAGTAGTGGCCATGTGTGACTGATCCATTCCATTTCCTTATCCTAGAGAATAGGCCCGTGGGACCAGAGATAGGGCATCTTGTACAGTGTTTTTGCTATCCAAGTTTAGACGACAATTTAAGTCTCGTTATTGTAACTGTTACCTAATTGAATTTTTCCAGTCCTGTTCATATTGGAACATGAAAGAATAAAATTATGGGAACAAAAATGCAAAAGAACAAAAATAAACCGGAAAAAAAAAAAAGACCATGCTTTTATTTTTGTATAGAAAATAAAATCATTTTAAGCTAATTTCTTCAGGAGTAGTCTTCTAGTTCATTCTCTATTGATTTATGAAATAAAGGAAGAGGATAATGATTTGGTCCATGTCTTTCAAGGTCTGAAAGTCCAGGAACACTGGGACCAAAATATGGCGGTATTCTGTTCGTGTGTAGTCCAAAAGATTCTGACTCACATTTTAAGGGGATTAATATTACCAAACCATCCCTGCAAACATTACTGCCAGAGTTTCTCTCACACAGAATCTAACCCCTCCACCTAAGATCTTCTACTGGGTGGGCATAAGATTGAGAGCTACCAGTCCCTGCAGGAGGCGGGTGGGAGGTGCTGTGACTCACTCAGTAGCTGGAAAGTTTCTGTTAAATCAGAACAAAGCAGGACATCTTTGGGGATAGTCTGTCATTAAAAGAATAGGTATGTTTGCAGCTGCTGTTGTTTTCCGTTTTTCACAATGTCCATGCCTGTTTTGTACAGAAATGAGTGGAACAGCCCTGGTATTCTTAGAAATAAGTTTACCTAACACCTTTGATGTCTTCTACTCTAAGAATTAAATCTAAATCACTTTCCACAGCCTGTAAACTGTACAAGATCTGACACCTGCCTACCCAGCCAAACTTCTCGTAGCCAGTCTCTGCTTGTTGATTGCTCCAGACACTCAGTTTTTTTGTATTTTTGGTTTTGGTCTCCAGATATGCTAAGCTTATTCCTGCTTCTAAGCGTTTGCATTTTCTTCCCTTTACCTGGAACTTCTCTTTCCAGATCTTCAAAGAGCTAGTCCTTTCTCAAAACTTAGCTTTTAGCTTAAATGTACCCTTCATAAAGGCCTTCCACAAAGTCTTACCATCCCATCCTCTAGGCAATATCCTATTACCATTGCTTCCCCTTAAAAACTTCTCTCTCTATCCGGAATATTGTCTTCATTCATTTGATTTTCTGTATGTTGTTTCTGTCTCCCTGAGTCATGTAAATGCATATTATCCTTTCCTGAGGTTCGTTCCATGGAAACCCCAGTGACGTCGTAGTAAAGTGCTACGTCTGCTAACAAAAATGTGTGCAGTTCAAATCTGCCAGGTTCTCCTTGGGAGCTCTGTGGGGCAGTTCTCCTCTGTCTCGTAGAGTCACTGTGAGTGGGAATCCACTCAACAGCAGTTAAGTTCCATGATAGCAGCAATGTCTTGTTCTTTCCTGTCTTATTCCCTGTTTTATCTTTGTTAATGCTTTATCACTGATGCTTAGAAAAGTTATTGGCACATTAAAAAAACAGTTGACATAAGTCACTTCTGACTCCAAGTGACCCCGTGTGTCTCAGGGTGACACTGTGGAACTGTACTCCTTCATGTTTTCAATGGCTGATTTTTCTGAAGTGGGTATCCAGCCCTTTCTTCTGAGAGGACTCTGGGCAGACTCAAACCTCCAGCCTTTCAGTTAGCAGCCTAGTGTGTTAACCACTTTTACCACCCAGTGATTCCTGTTGGCTGCAGAGTAGTGATTAGGAGTATGGACTTTACAGCTGGACTGCCTGTGTTCAGATTCCAGTTTGAGTAGCCTGAACTTGCACCATCACTGCTGCTCTTTTCCCATTGTTTTGGACTGAGTTCTAGAGTACACAGCTAGCTTCGAGGGCAGCTTAGAAATGAAGCCTTTCTTCAGGATGATCATGATTCAAGGGTTCTGTTACAAAAAGAAAAAGGGAGAGTGGATATTAGAGGATAGTTAGCAGTCTCTGCCATAGCGCACCGCCCTTTGATACCTAGATGTCCTGCTTAGCCTTCTTTCCACACGCAGAACACACTTATCCCAGTCCAGGAATAAGTAGATAAAGATAACTGTAATTACTAGCCTGAAATAATTATCAACTCTTACTGGCTAGAAACCACAAAAATCCTCTGCTTCTGGCAGTAGAGGAATTCCTTTTCACCCAGTTTGTATCCCTGGGTTCTGCTCTCTGGCAGGAACTGCCTCCACCATTATCCTCTGTATCCCTCTAGGAGGTTATTCCCTGTCCATTATCTTCCACGGCCACTGGAGCGCATGCCCATGGGGAGCTGCTTTGTCTTCATAGCCCACTGACTGATAAATCAGGTTTGGGGACTAGAAATTATTTTGGAGGTCAAGTAATTGTATACTTTTGGCTAAACTTACAGTTTTCTTTGGCACTGCCTTTCCCTTAAGACTTTCAAAAGTTCCCAGTCTGTTTCCCTTTGCTTCCACGTTCACATAATCACAGCCAAAGAGCTTGTCTAGGCATAGCTCTAGGATTCAGTTGCAGGAAACAGATATCACCTGATTATTTTATGCTGAAAAAAATTTTCTGAACAGAAAATCAGGGGCTGGCAAAATGGTTGGCAAGACTAGAGAACAGGGTGTCACTAAACTGGCCTCCAGTAAAGCTACTAACTCTACCACAGTCAGGAAGATATAGAATGAGGTGACTGCCCCTGGAACTATTAATTGACAGCTACTAACTGAAATACAGTTCTGTGGTCACACTGCCACCACTGCAACTGCTTCTGACCCCTATGAAGCTAGCAGCTAAACATTGAAACACTGCTCTGGCTATTTCTACAGCTGCCTGTCAACTCCCATGAAGCTATCAACTATTAAACTATTAATTAATCACTAGGATACTGACTCAAGAAAAATTGACGCCACAGCAATACTTGTCAGTTGCAATAGTCAGCCTAGCAGAAAGATAGTTCCTACTTCTCTTCCACCTTCTGAATCTAGTGCCAAACCAAAACCTATTACTGTCGAATCTCTTCTGACTTGTGGTGACCTCATGTGTGTCAGGCTAGAATGTTGTGCTTGATGGAAATTCAGTAGCTTCCTTTTCATAAGTAGATCGCCAGGTGTGTCTTCCTTGGGGCTTCTAGGTGAACTTGAACCTCCAACTTTTCCGTCACCAGGCAAGCACAATAGCCATTTTCACCACAAAGGGACTCCAAATTTAGTACAGGTACGTCTAACTTGCTGAACCTAATTGACAGCTTTCTGGTCTCACACATATAGGAAAACATACCAGGAAGCAGTTGGAGTGCCTATTCCCCTTCTTCACCCAACTGTTATACTGGGCTCGCTTTCATCTTATTTGTGGCTACCTGGAAGCTATCTGAAATAATAGATTTGGGTGGAAAGACGACACCCCTAATCGGACCTTTGTCTCTGAGCTGGCTTCTATTTTCTGCCTGGTCTCTTAATGGAAGATATTTAACAAAGGCTTGCAGCACAGACATCTCCTGCGAAGATTGCCAGCTTCAGTGTACAGGTACAGAAAGGCTGGTTTTTTTTCTTCCACCTGCTGAAGCCCCAAATTACCAAGCCATCAATCAGTTTAGATTGCAGGCTGCAAGAATAGCACCTCTTATAAAAGAATTGTGTTCCCTTTCGTATCTTCTTGCAAACTGTGGAACTCTACCATGAATTTCATGTTTTGGGACTATAGTAGAATGACAGAAAGCAACTAACACAAGAATGTTCTGAATTTTTCCGACGTTTCCCCTAGAATCCCTGGCTTCAGAAGTGTAAACTATGCCTTCCAAGTTATCACAGGCACAACAAAGGTTAGCTTTCCACATACAGCCTTATGCCTACTTTACAACCACTAAACCAACTTCATGGCTGCATAACTTGAGTGATCTGTTTGTTGAGTACCAAATGCTGTAAAAATAAAATACAAGTTACAGTGTTATTACAAAGATCTAAAGATGTCTTTGTTGTTAGGTACCATCAAGTTCGTTCCAACTCATAGGGGTCCTGTGCAGAACAAGAACATAACACTGCCCAGTCCTGCGACATCCCCACGGTTGTTACTTTTTGAGTCCGTAGTTGGCAGCTGCCGCCTCAGTCCATCTCATTAGGAGTCAGCTAACCCTCTACTTTCCCAAGTATGATTTTTTGCTAACCCTCTATTCTACAAAGTATGATTTCCTTCTCCAAAGCGTGATCACTCCTGATAATATATCCAGCACAAAAATCTCAACAGCCTCACTTTTGGGGAGCATTCAGCCTGTACTTCTTCCAAGACAGATTTGTTCATTCTTCTGGCAGTCCATGATAGACTCAATGTTCTTTGCCAAGACAGAATTCAAAGGCATCAATTCTGCATCAGTCTTCCGTATTGATTGTCCAGCTTTCACTTGGGTATGAGGCCATTGACAATACTGTGGCTTGGCTCAGGCATACCTTAGTCCTCAAAATGACGTCTTTGCTTTTTAACACTTCAGGAGGTCTTTGGCAGCACATTTGCCCGATGCAGTACATTGTTTGATTTCTTGACGACCACTTCAGTGACACTGATTGACAACTTCAGTCTGTTCTCTATCATGATGTTGTTTATTAATCCAGTTGTGAGGTTTTTGTTTTCTTTATGTTGAAGTGTAATCCATACTGAGGGCTATTGTCTTGAGTCTTCATGAGTAAGTGCTTCAAGTCCTCTTTACTTTCAGCAAGACAAGTTGTGTCACCTGCATAACACAGGTTATTAATGAGTCTTCTCCAATCCTAATGCCATACTCTTCTTCATTTAGCCCAGTTTCTCAGATTATTTGCTCAGCATGCAGACTGAGTAAGTACGGTGAAAGGATACATCCGTGATGCATACCTAGTTCCTCATTTTAAACCAGCTGGTTTCCCCTTGTTCTGTTCAACTAATTGCCTCTTGGTCTGGGTACACATTTCTCATGAGCACAATTAAGTGTTTTGGAATTCTTGTTCTTTGCAGTAGTATCCATAATTTGTTATGATCCACTCAGTCAACCTTTACATAGTCATTGAAACACAGGTGGGCATCTTTCTGGTATTCTCTACTTGCAGCCAGGATCCATCTGACAACAGCAGTGATATCCTTCATTCCAAGTCTTCTTCTGAATCTTGCTTGCATTTCTGGCAGTTCCCTGTCAATGTATTGTTGCAACCATTTTTTAATTATCTTCAGCAAAATTTTACTTCTGTATGAAATTAATGATATTGTTTGATAATTTTCACATTATGTTAGACCACATTTCTTTGGAATGGGCACAAGCACGTGAATCTCTTCCAGTTGGTTGTATCCCCTTGTTGAAACATCTCAGTTGGTATTCTGTCAATTCCGGGAGGCTTGTCTTTCACCAGTGCCTTCAGTGCAGCTTGGATTTCTTCCTTCAGCACCACTGGTTCTTAATCATACACTGCTTCCTGAAATGTTTAACACTGACCAGTTCTTTTTCTATGGTGACTCTGTGTATTCCTTCCATCTTCTTTTGATGCTTCTTGCATTATTCAGTATTTTGCCTTTTGTGTTATTCAATATTGCAATTCAAGGCTTAATTTTTTTTTTTTTCTGCAGTTCTTTCAGCTTAAGAAATGCCAAGAAATGTTCTTCTCTTTTGGTTTGCCAACTCCAAGTCTGTATACATTTCCTTATAATACTTTACTTTGTCTTCTTGAGCCACCTTTTCAAATCCTCTATTCAACTCTTTTTCCTTATCATTCCCTCCACTCACTTTAGCCACTCAACATTCGGAAACAGCTTTCAGAGTCTGTTCTGTCCTCCTCTTTGGTCTTTTCTTTCTTTCCTGTCTTTTTAATGTCCTTTTGCTTTCTTTGTGTGTCATATCCTTAATGTCATCCCACAGTTCATCTGGTGTTCTGTCATTAGAATCCAGTAAATCAAATCTGTTTTTGAGATGGTCTCTAAATGTAGATGGGATGTCACTCAGAGTCGTACTTTGGCTCTACGGACTTGTTTTCATTTTCTACAGCTTCAACTTGAACTTGCATATGAACAATTCATAGTCGGTTCAGCAGTCAACGTTTGGCCTTGTTCTGACTAATGATATGGAGCTTCTCCACTATTTCTTTCCACAGATGAAGTACAGATGACTCTTGTTTATTCTGTCCAGTGAGGTCACCAGTTTTCCATCCCACCATGTATGACCTCACTGCCTACATCCAACCATTAAACCAACTTACAGTTACATCACCTGATTGCTGCCTTTGTCAGGTTCCAAATTCTATAGAAACAGGATATAGGTTAGGCTGTTATTACAGAGATCTAAAAATTGAGTGGCTTAAACAATATAAAAGTTCATGTATCTCTCACATAAAAGCCCAGTTAGGTGACTCAGGGCTGTTTTGATGACAGTATAGTGTTGGAAGACCCTAAAGTCATTCTGTCATTTTGCTGTGCCCTCCTCAGCCTGTCACTTCCATATTCTGATCCAGTTTAGCTACTTCAGTGATCATCCTCAAGTCCACATGCCAGCAAACAGGAAGAGGGAAGTTAAGCTCAACCATAACATTTGCAGAACCTAGGGCAAGAAAATTAATAAAAGATCATATGTATCTGAATACTTTTTTTAAATTTATTATTATTTTTAATATGACTGAGTGAAAATGTACATTCCTGTATAAATTTACATGCCCACCTATATGCAACTTCCACTGCTCTCCCTGTCCGGTGACACCACACTATTCCTCTATGCTCCATACGTGTCTCATCCTCCCAACAGTCTCCTTTCCCCTCCTCTCCACCCACTCTCCTTCCTCCAGCCAGAGGTCAGGTGGATGATGTCCTATAGACGTATAGAACCATAAAGTGCATCCAATATATGGCCACTCTGCATCACCAAGTCCAATCCATTCATGTCCGAAGAGTGGACCTTCCTTATGATTTATGGGCAAGGGCAGCATCAGGGCCAGGGGCTATGCTCCCAGGGGAACCCCAAAACCGCTGGACCATCAAGTGCGGTCTTTTAGTGGAGATCTCAGCATGCACCCCTTTTTATTCTTGTGTTGCCAGTGAGACTCAACTTCTGCTAAACAAAAATCTGCTAAATATGCTTTATCTTTCTTTCTTCACAAATGTACCTTCCTGGAAAACAAAGTTTAAATTTAGGATTAGAGTTCCACTCCAGAAAGTGGAGGCACAGGGAGACTATGCCTACATCCCACCCCTTTTCTCTTCTTAACCTTGCTGCCTTCGCATACACTGGGGACCTCACACACATGCTTGTAGACACCCAACCTGCACATCCAGACTCTGTTCACACTTCCCCTAAACAGCATATCTTAATCATCTAGTGCTGCTGTAATAGAAATGCCACAAGTGGATGTCTTTAACAAAGAGAGGTTTATTTCTTCACAGTAAGATAGGCTAAAAGTCCAAATTCAGGGTATCAGATCAAAAAGAAGGCTTTGTCTCTGTGTCAGCCTTCTCATCAGTCTTTCGCCAAGACTGGGACAAGGTTGGCCACCTATTTCCTCTTTCCCTTGGTATCACTATTAGACCTCAGCAAGGGGGGGTCCTGCCCTGGGGCCCGATTCACCCCTCTTTTGGAGCCCCCCTTCCCCATGGGGTGAGGAATTACACGGCTAAGGGGATGTAGTCATGAACAGCCTATACCCTTATTTGAGAACATGCTCTGGTTCTAGAGACAGTGAAATTTCCTGTCCAAAAGTATGCAAAGCCTGCAGAAATAACTTTTCCAGGTTGTCCTCCAAAGGTTGACTGTGTTGTCTATGTGTATACCTCACAGTCCAAGGAGTAATCACGGTACTGCTGTGTCGGTACCGAGACTCAGGTCCAAAAGGATGTTCGTTGCTCCCAGCAGTGCTTTCTTGGTGATGTGAGGTTCCCCCCTCTCTGTTCCCTTCTCTTTCCTTTCTATCTCTTGAGAGATAAAAGGTACAGGCCACACCCCTGGGAAACTCACTTTATGGTAGATCAAGGATATGACCTGGGTAAGGACATTATAGTCCCACTCTAATTGTCCGTAACAGAAAATTACAATCACAGAATGAAAAACAGGCACACAATACAGGGAATAATGGTCTAACCAAATTTACACATGTGTTTGGGGGGACATATTTCAATCCATGACACAGCAGTACCGTGATTACTCCTTGGACTGTGAGGTATACACATAGACAACACAGTCAACCTTTGGAGGACAACCTGGAAAAGTTATTTCTGCAGGCTTTGCATACTTTTGGACAGGAAATTTCACTGTCTCTAGAACCAGAGCATGTTCTCAAATAAGGGTATAGGCTGTTCATGACTACGTCCCCTTAGCCGTGTAATTCCTCACCCCATGGGGAAGGGGGGCTCCAAAAGAGCGGTGAATCGGGGCCCAGGGCAGGACCCCCCCTTGCTGAGGTCTAATAGTGATACCAAGGGAAAGAGGAAATAGGTGGCCAACCTTGTTGGGGTGAGATGGTATCTCATTGTAGTTTTGATTTGGACTTCTCTTATAGTTAATGATCACGAGCATTTCCTCATGTGTCTTTTGGCTGCCTGGATGTCCTCCTTCATGAAGTGTCTGTCCATCTCCTTTGCACATTGCTTAATTGGGTTATTTACCTTTTTCTTGTTGATATTTTCAGTAACCTGTAGATTATGGAAGTCAGACATTGATCTAACATGTAGTTGCCAAATACTTTCTCGCATTCTGTAGGTAGTCTTTAACTCTCTTGATAAAATCTACAGATGAGCATAAATGTTTAATTTTTAGTAGTTCCTATTTATTTTCTCTTTTTTTGTTTGTGCCTTGTTAGTCAGATTATGTAGTCTGTCTAAGCCGTGTATTAGAGCTTCCATGTTGTTCCTATTTTTCCTTGCATGATCTTTATTGTTTTAGGTTTGATATTTAAGTCTCTGATCCATTTTGAGTTGCGTTTTCTGTAAGGTGTGAGATGAGTCTTGTTTCAGTTTTTTGCAGATGGATATCCAATTTTGCCAACACCATTTGTTAAAGAGACTGTTTTTACCCCAGTGTACGGCCTTTGGTCCTTTGTCGCATACTAGCTGTTCATAAGAAGCCAGTGATATTCCTGGGGTCTTGATTCTGTTCCATTGCTGTGTATTTCTCTTTTTGTACCAGTACCAGGCTTTTGACTACCATGGTAGTGTAGTAGGTGCTAAGGTCGGGTAGTGTGAGGCCTCCCACTGTGTTTCTCTTCTTCAACCAAAAACAAAACCCACTGCCACCAAGTTGGGTCTGACTCATAGTGACTCTAGAGGGCAGACCAGAACTGCCCTATAGAGTTTCCAAGGAGTGCCTGATGGATTTGAACTGCTGACCTTTTGGTTAGAAGATGTAGCATTTAACCCAGTATGCCACCAGGGTTTCCTCATCTTCTTCAGTAGTACTGTATTTATCCAGGGTTTCTTCCCTTTCCAAACTAAGTTAGTGATTTGTTTCCCCATCTAATTAAAAAATGATACCGGAATTTGCATTGGGATTGCATTGTATATGTAGATCGCTTTGGGTGAAATAGACATTTTCACAATGTTAAGTCATTCTATCCCGGAGCAAGGTAGATTTCTCTACTTATGTAAGTATCTTATGGTTTCTTGCAATAGGATCTTGTAATTTTCTCTGTATAGGTATCTTCTCTAGTTACATTTACTCCTGAGTATTTAATCTTCTTGTGGGCTGTAGTAAATGATAATGATTTTGTGATTTCTTCTTTGAAGATCTCTTTATTGGTATAAAGAAATCCTACCAATTTACTTATGTTTACCTCTTATATCCTGATACTTTGCTGAACTCTTCTATTAGTTCCAGTAGTTTATTTATGGATTCTTGAGGGTTATCTGTGTATACGATCATATCATCTGCAAATATTTTTACTTCTCTTTTACCAATATGGATGTCCTTTAATCCTTAATCTTGTCTGAGTGCTCTGGCCGGAACCTCTAGCACAATGTTGAATAGAAGTGGTGACAGTGGGCATCCTTGTCTCATTCCTGTAATCAGGGGGAATTCTTTCAGTCACTCTCCGTTCAGGATGATGTAAATGGTTGGCTTTATGCAGATGCCCTTTATTGCATTGAAGAATTTCCCTTCTATTCCTATTTACTGAGAATTTTTAACATGAATGGGTGTTGGACTTTGTCGAATGCTTTTTCTGCATTAATTGCATATGTGGTTGATCACATTAATTGTTTTTCTGATGTTGAACCAGCTCTCCATCCTTGGGATGAATCCAACTTGGTCATGATGAATTATTTTTTTTATATGTTGTTGAATTCTTTTGGCAAGGATTTTGTTGAAGATTGTTGCGTCTAGGTTCATGGGTAGTATTGGTCTGTAATTTTCCTTTTTTATGGAATCTTTCCCTGGCTTTGGTATCGTAGAGTGAATTTGGGAGTATTCCGTCCTTTAGTATGTTGTGAAATAGCCTCAGTAGTATTGGAATTAACTCTTCTCTAAAAGTTTGGTAGAATTCTCCAGTGAAACCATCTGGGCCAGGACTTTATTTGATTGGTAGTTTTTTGATTACTTTTCAAATCTCTTTTTTTTGTGATGGGTCTACTAAGTTGTTCTACTTCTCCTTGTGATAATTTTGGTAGGTGATGTGTACATTTCCTCTAGGTTTTCAAATCTGTTGGAGTACAATTTTTTGTAGTATTCTTTTATGATACTTTTGTTTTTCGTTGGGTCTATTGTGACATCTCTTGTTTCTTATTCAGGTTGTTTGTTTCCTCTTCTGTTGTTTCTTAGTCAGGTTATTTGTTTCCTCTTCTGTTTTTCTTTTGTAAGTTAATCTAATGGTTTATCAGTTTTGTTGATGTTTTCCAAAAACCAGCTTTTGGTTTTTTGTTAATTCTCTCAATTGTTTTTCTATTCTCTAATTCATTTAGTTCTGCTCTAATTTTTATTATCTGTTTTCTTCTGTTGTAACAACGGGTTCTTTTGCTGTTCTCTTTCTACATGCTCATATTGTAGGGTTAATCTTTTGGTTTGGAGGCTTTCATCATTCCGGCTGTATTTATTTATAGAGATAAATTGACCTCTGAACACTGCTTTTGCTGTATTCCACAAGTTCTACTAGGATTTGTTTTCATTCTCATTTGATTCTGTCAACTTCTTTACTGCATCTTTGATTTCTTCTATAATCCATGGATTTTTACCAAGGTGTTGTTCATTTCTATGAATTCAAATTTCTACCTTTGTTTTTTTTCTGCTATTGATTTCAACTTTTATAGCTTTATGGTCCAAGAAAATGCCTTGCAATAATTCAGCGTTTGAATTTTGTTGAGACTTGCTCTGCGAACTAATACGTGGTCTATTCTGGAGACTGTTCCACATGCATTGGGAAAAAAAGGCATGTATCTGTTGTTGAGTGGAAAGTTCTGTACATGTCAATGAGGTCTAGTTGGTTGACTGTTGCAAAAAAAAACTCTTCTGTATCTTTATTGAGCTTTTTTATGGAGAATCTGTCACTTACTGAAAGGGGGTAGTAAAGTCTCCTGCTATTATTGTAGAGTGGTCTATATCGTTTTTCAGTGTTGTCAGCATTTGTTCAATGTATTTAGGTGCTCTGGTATTGGGTGCATAGATATTTAATATTGCTATATCCTGCTTATGTATTGAACCTTTAAGCAATAAATAGTGACCCTGCTTGTCCATAATGGTGGATTTTACATTAAAGTCTATTTTATCTGAGATTAGTATTTTCACTCCTGCTCTTCTTTGCATGTTGTTATCTTGGTATGTATTTTACAATCCTTTGATTTTCAGTTTGTTCATATCTTTGAGTCTAAGATGTGTTTCTTGTAAGCAGCATGTAGACTGACTGTGTTTTTTTGATCCAAGCTGTTACTCTCTGCCTCTTAATTGGAGCATTCAGTCTATTTCCATTCAGTGTAATTATTGATAGATATGTGTTTAGTCCTGTCATTTTGGTGCCTTTATTTTTATGTTGTTGATGTTTTCTTAGTACCGCTTAATATACTCTTCTGGGTCGTTTTTCTTTATGGGTTTTCTTTTTATCTTTTTCATTGTTGGTTTTGTGTCTCTTGAGACTCTTGTATTATGTTTTTTGTTTTGATATGGTGCATTGTTAGTTTGCTTTGCAGCTACCCCTTTGATCCTCCTTAATGTTCTAAGTTTAAAACAGACTTTAACTTCCTTTTTTCATTTTTTAAATTTATTGTGATTGAGTAAAAGTGTATAATCCAGTGTAAATTTGCCTGCCTGCCTATGTGCAGCTCCCACTGCTCTCCCTGCCTGATGACACTCTTCCTATCCATTCTGTATATGTCATATCCTCCCAACAATCTCCTGTCCCCTCCTCTCCATCCTCTTCCCCCAGTCCAGTAAGAGGCCAGCAGGAAGACATCCTGTAGATGCATAGAACCATAAAGTACACACACGATATGGTCACTCTGTGTCACCGAGTCCAGTCCATTCCTGTCCAAAGAGTTGGGCTCAGTAATGATTTATGGACAGGGGCAGGATCAGGACCAGGGGCCACTCTCCTAGGGGAACCCTGAGGCCCCTGGACCATCAATTGCAGTCTTTTAGTGGAGTTCTCAGGGTGCACCCATTAAAAACAGACTTTAACTTCTGCATATATTTTTAATTTCCTCTCTATCTGAAAGGACTGTAACTACTGTAATCTATCTTCTTTATTGTATGATGATGTTATAGTTTACATGTTAAGATGTCTGAATCCCTACTTTTAATATTTTACCTTATTTGAGCTTTTTGACTTCCCTAACTCAGTAGAACTCTGGATGGTGTGTCCTGCATTGCATCATTCAGTATACATCTGATGTTATTCATTTTCTAAACAAAGAGCTTCTTTCAGTTTTTCTTGTAGTTTTGGTTTGGTTTTCACAGAGTCTCTAAGCTTCTGTGTATCTGAGAATGTCTTCATTTTGCCATCATATTTGAGAGATAGTTTTGCAGGATATGTAATTCTTGGTTGAAAGTTTTCTTCCTTCAAGGCTTTGTATGTGTCATCTCACTGCTTTCTAGCCAACATGGTTTCTGCCCAGACATCAGAGGAAAGCCTACAGGGCTTCCCTTTGTATGTTACCTTTGCTTTAAGCCTAACTGCCTTTAAGAGCCTCTGTTTATGTTCATTTTACTAAGCTTGATTATAATATGTCATGGTGTCTTTCTTTTGAGGTTTACCTTTTTTGATGTTCGATCAGCACCAGGAATATCTACGATCTCATCTTTCATGATGTCCTGAAAGTTTGCTGTCAGCAACTCTTCAACAATACTCTCTGTATTTTCTAATTAGAAGGGCTCTGCACATGACTGTTTTGTATTCTACATCTGATAATTACAAAAAGTCTTCTTCATCTGGGAAATTTTTTGATTCTTTATTTTGGGAGTTTTCTGGAACCATGGTGGTCTGCTTCTTTAAATGGTTAGGTACTCATTGTTGTCTTTGCCCCATCAGAAAGCTCTTCAGTTTCTCTGGTGTTACACCAACAGTAGTTGTGATGGAGCTCTAAGAAGAGAGTGATTAAGGGCGCTGCTAGACTTGGCTGCCAGCTGCCACTATGTTCTCAAGGTTCAGCTGACTGATGTACAGCTTCTCCAGTAATAGATAGATTATCAAGCTCCACAATGCTGCTCACCTTTGCAGCTGGCCCCAACTGGGTCCTCAGGGGTGGCAGGCTCTGTCTCCTCCCTGATAAAAATGGCAGCCTACTTTTGCCAACTCTCCAGCATCATGCCAGTCAAGGCTATGACATAGCTCTGGGAAGGAAGGATAGAAGGACACCTCCACATTCAGCAGCTAGGTACCACTGAGTTCTCTAGACATGCCAATCTTAAAAACTGCTTTTCTGCTTAGAGAGGCATTGACCAGTGGCAGCCAGTAGCAGCCAGGCCCTCAGGAGTGGTAGGCTCCACGTCCTGGCCAACACAGATGGACCGTCAACAGACGCTATGATATGGCTCAAAGAAGGGAGGGAGTAGGGCACCACCCCACTCAGCCCCCAGCTGCCACTGTGTTCTGTAGATACAGTTGACTTAAAAACAGCTTTTCTGCTGGGAGAACTCTCCAAACAGGCACTGTTGCTGAGCTTGGGAATTAGCTCCAGCTGTGTTCTCAGGCTGCTGACTCGACGTCTCAGCCGACCAAGATGGCATCCTGCCTGAGCCTCCTCTTCTGCAGTGAGTGAGCAGTATCAGTGGTGCACTCAGAAAAGAAAGGGGGAAGGGGCACCAGCACCCTCATTCTCCAGCTGCCATTGGCTGCTCTAGATGTTACTGTCTCAAGCACAGCTTCTGTGCTGTGGGATACACTGCTTACTTAGGCACTGCAGCTCAGCCTGATAGCCAGCCTTGCTAGGCTCTTAGGAAATCCAGTCTCAGTCTCCCGGTTAACAAAGAAGACATCCATACCTGTAATCCTCTCAGTCCCTGTGCCAGTGGAAGTGGGACTCACTGCACGACTTTCTCACCTCTGAGAAAGTAGTTTCCCCCTTCCTATCACCCAGTCCAGTCTCATACCACTGCACCTGATCTTGGGAATCCCAGAATGTCCACACTGCTCCATTTGATTATTTTTCTAGGCCTTATTTCTCAGAGGGAATCAAGGAGATATGTGACTAATCCATCATCTTGGCCCCACCTCTGCCCACCCCACTCTTTTAAGATTTAATGCTGTAGTTACCATAAGATTTCTGCTCAAGATGAAGTAACCAGGGAAAAAAGAAAAAAATTACCTGAGCCACTCTGCCTTATTTCATGGCAATGGGAGCTGGGGGCAATGTGGCCTTTATTCTGGGAGACCATATGCCTGTAATATTCAGGGACCCTATTACTAGTTTAAAAAGGGGAAGAATAGATACTGGGAGTAAACTAGCAATCTCTGCCACAGACACACACCTTTTTACAAATCACACTTTTGTTTAGACACTTGAGATCTGCACAATCTGCTTTAAGAGACAATACTGTCAGTCATAATTGATGATGAGAATAATTGCACACTGAACAATTTTCAGTGGGCAGTCCGTGTGCAATGTTGCAGCCCTGAAATTTTGTCTTATTTTCAGATAATTCAGGAAGAGCTAAATGACTTTTTTTTTAAGGATATAGCATGGTTATGATATTCAGTAAAACAATTTTAATCTTGAACCTGAGAATGAACTGAACCTTAAACAAATAAAGCAAAAACTAAAACCTGATCATATGTGGCAGAATTTTTTCTTTCCACTGCTACATGTATGCTTACCAATCCAAAAAGAGAAAAGGTTTGATTCTGGCATTGATTCTGCTGGCCTGTTAAATATGAGAATAATGCAAAATCCATCAAGAATAGGCAGCTGAATCTCTCATATTATAAAATTTTAACCAGTATATACTAATTATAATGTAATAGTGCATTATAATAAAATTATAATTGTAGAATAATCTACATGTGATGTCAGACAGTGTAATTACAGCAGAGCAAATAACATTGATTTTTTTTACACATTGAAACAATACCATTTTGTAAAGAAATAGTATCAGTACTGTGATGATGAATATACCAAACCTGTTTCATCTGTGTCTTTTTTTCTAACTTCTTCCCAGTGCCTGTGTGTTTTAGTCTCCCAGGGTTGCCATAATGAAGTACAAAAACTGGAAGTCTTGAAAGAACTGAAATTTATTGTCCAAATTTGAAGCATCAGCAGGGCTGTGTTTCTTTGTTGGCTGTAGGGTCTTGTTGGCTTCCTTGTCTCTTTTGACAGAAGCTGGAGCATTTCTTGGACCTCCTGGACTTGTAGGTAGATCCTCACATGGTGTCTTCCTCCTGTGCGTGACTGTGTTTCCATGTCTGCCCTCTCTGCTTGTAAATTTCCACTCCAGAAAGTTTAGGACTAGGACCCACCCTGGTCTAGTGTGATTTAATCGATACGATCTTTAAAGAAGGACTCCACTTCTTGAAATGTGATCACATTCACAGGTACAAGCATTTGAATTTCAACATACTTTCTTTTAAGGACACAGTTCAATTCACAGTACCCTGGAAGGAAATCAGTTTTTACACAAAGGAAATGGGGATATCTTTCTTCTTATGCATAGACAAAGAGAGGGTCTGAATACTTTAGTCCCCATCCCCTGGGCTGGTCAGTGCGTAAGATCTGCATCTTTTGGTCAGAAATGATGTTGGAGAGTGGAAACCCCAAGCAGTCAGCTGTAGCTCACATACTACATGATGCTACTGGATGGTGATCATTTTGTCATGATCCTTCTTAGGTTCTCTGTAGCAGACTGCCAGGTGTCTACACCCAATACCCACTTCCTCATTCTTCCATGATAATAGATTTTTTAACTTTTTTTAACACATTTTTAAACATTTCTGTGCAACCAGATGAGACCTTATCTAAGTGGACATGAGTGGAAGCAATGTCTCCAACATGAAGGTCTTGCCTTCCAGACTCTTTTTCTTCCTGCCATTGGCTAAGAAGTAGCAAGAGGATCAGCCTTGAACCCAGAAGTAGCAGAATGATTCCCCTTGTGATAAGGACACTGAGACTTAGAGATGGCTAGGCTTGTCCATGGTCACAATGAGAATGACAGCCAGGTGTCCAACTCTGTCTGCTTGTATGTCCAATGCTCCTTTCAGCAAGCCCTGGCTGCCTCTGTTAAGGGAATAATCTAGAGTAGATATGTTCTAAGGTGTTTACAAGTTTTAAATTGGCTCTGTTTCAGAGAAAAAATATATTAGAAGACTTGAAATATTAGCATTGTTTTCTGTGATTCAGAGCAACACAAATTGTAACTTGTCAGTAAATGTCAAAAGTTTTGAAAAGATTACAACAAATCCCTATTCATCTGCTAAGGGTTAAATGTAGCACATCAATTGTTTTCAGAAAACAAATAGTACCCGTTGGCTTGATCTTGACAAAATATGGTAAATATAACTTGATTAAACTTATTTTAATGGGTATTTACTTGCAGTTTGTGTCAAATCCTGGTGTGATGTAAATGCATTATCTCACCCCTTCTGCCCAGGAACTGTGAATGCTGAGCACAGGTCTGACAGGCTGGGAGAGAAGGAATTAGGAAGGGAACTTTTGAGCCAGGAAATCCAGTCCTGTGTGACTGTGGAATCGGTTTAATTGTTGACTCAAGAAAAAACAAAGGTATATTCAATAACCATAAAAACAAGCCACTGCTATGGAGTCAGTTCTGATTCATAGCAACCCTTTTGCTAAACCCAGCAAAGAAACATTCAGATTGGAAATACTCCCCAAAGCTTAGTATATCCCAGAGCCTCAGAGCAAACTACTTTTGTTACTGCTGCTTTGCGATGACCTGGAGTGGGCTTCGTATGGGCCTAAGGGTGCACTGGGCAGAGGCCCTGCTAATTGGCCAGAGTATTTTGCCAGCCTCACTGTTTCCCCCTTGTAGGCTGGATCACATTAATCCAGTGGGATCGGGACACATCCTTCAAGCCTATAAAGGGCCCATTAGAGTTGCCATACCTGTCCCAGATCACTTTGCCAAAATAGAAATCACTATTTCAGACAGGCATTAATGGAAGAAAATGTCAGATATCCATCTTCTTTATCAGCAGCACAGTCCCTTCCTCTCAGATTCAAGGGAAAGAAATTTAGGATTTGGGGAAAAATTCTAGGGGGGAAAATGTCAGCTTAAGATGTAAGATGCTTTTTTCTGTCTTTTGGGCCTTGTCTGGTCTCAGAACCCTGAAATACGAGAGTTTGAAAATCATCCTTTTTCAAAAAAAATATAGTTATAATTTTTATTTAAACCATTACTCAAACCTCAAGGTCTAAAAGTTTATATAACCTACCGCTTTGCAGTTTTAATCTAAAGGAGGTCAGCATACTAGGCAGAGTGTCTTGCAGTGTAGTTTCTCAGCAGACAGATCTGGGGTACAGCAGCATCAGAACATTTACATGTCAAATGTGTAAATGCTTTGAAAGCCTCAGAGGAAAAGCTTCTGACACACCTGGCAAGCCTGGAACTTGATCTCTCCTTCTCCCTCACTTGCTTCACATCGTACTGACACGGTGCACAGGGGGAGGCTCAGAAAGGAAGGGAAAAAAAACAACCCTTGAGAATTTAGATGATAGAGGAAGCTTATTCAAGTAATAATCAACAAAAGCAGGGGGAAAAAAGCCCACCTAGACTTCATGTAATTCCAAAGAGCCATCCTTGGACTTTTTCAAAAAGCGTAAGTATGCAGCTAACTTGTACGATGTAGCATTTGGTGAGAAGCATTTAATCATACCAACCAAAAATTTTGTGCTCAGATACTGCACACAAATGATATTTGACTTTCCTTCAAAGCCATTCAACCTGAAAGATTTTCAAGCATGTCAACAGTGTCACATTTAGCTACTTTTGCTGTGAAGGGCTTTTGACCAACTGGCTCACATTCATTGTCTAAAGACACAGAAGAAGAAAAATTTTTAAACAGTCAGCAAGCAAATAGGTGCATTCCTGCAATCAACTATATTATGCTAATTCTGAAAAAAACTACACTGCTTTCTTCATTTAGATAATCAAAATAGTATGGGCCTTCAACTGAATGTCTCACATAATTATAGATATATTGGTTCACCTTTTAAGTAAATGACCATTTCTATGTTAGAATTCACTTCATTGCTAAGACCTAGCTCAGATCCCACCTCCATGGAGCTTTTTCCTGTTTCCCTTCCCCCACCATGATCTCTGCTTTGTGTCTGCCTTTCTCGCAGACATAGCCTGAAGTAGGTAGTGTGAGGGTTACCTGTGTATTTGTCTGGTTTATAATATGCAAATATGAGGAAGTGAGGAGTGTGGGTGGTGCCCTATTCACGTAGCCTTGCCTTGGTTTCAGTAGATTCCAAACGTTTATTGACTCTGTACAATTCCAGAATAGCCTGATCATCTGACCTCGTCTCTTAGAGGTTCTGACCGTAAGTGTACACATACAGTATTCTTTAAGTGTCAGATAGCCTTCTGATCATGCATGTATCTTAGCTGTCTTTCCTTTACAGATTAGCTATAACTGCAAGGTTTTTAAGAAACATTCAAACTCTAACATGTAATTAAAGTTCTGTTCCCCTTCCGCTTCCTTACGTAGATATTGATAGACGTCGATACTACAGAGACATCTATAATCTCATAATGTAGAATTACACCTGCATTTTAGGATTCCTGAGCCCTTCATGCTTTCATTTCAGCTTCAAATCCTTTCTGAAACATACAGAGTTGTAAAGAAGAATAAATTTAAAACAAAGAAATATGACTTTAAGCTTTTTATAATCAGTCAAGAAATAGTCATTGAATTACTTAATAATGTGACACACTGGGTACTAAGAACGTAAATAAATACTATATGAATAATACTGTTTTCCTGACCTTGTTGACCTTTCTGATGCCTTTGTTGATAATAGTACCTTTCATCCTAGATAATTGGTGTTAAAAAATGATTATAGGCAAATCCGATCAAGGGAGAATGTATTCATAAATTATTTTAAATGTTAAATATTTGGATCCGTTGCACACAGCTTGTGTTTACATGACAGTAAACAAGCCTTTTATCAGGAAAGAAACCAGCTGGAACATATGCTCATGGACTACAATATTTTGACCACTAAAAACAAACAAAACTTGGTTCCACCCTTTTTCATCTATTTTTCCCCTGTATATTAAGGAGAGTTCTCCAGATGACGGCGTTCTCATGGGTTGTCTCCAAGTCAGTTCACCTCTAGAAGGCCTTGGTTAGTCCAAAGTTGAGGGCTGCCCCATGCTGCCATACATTTCACCTTCTATACCTACTGTGTGCCTTTCAAACAGAGAGTCCCCTTTACATTTAAATTCATACACAATCCATGTAGAGTAGGAGCACTAATATTTAAGGAACTTGATAGAGATCCTTTTGAAAACATGAAATGCTATTTGGAAATATGAATTCCCTAATTTCAATACTTGTTCTGTAATTATGGTTGGTTCCTGGGTCTGCTTAAATCATTCTGTATCTGCAGCGAAACAATTAGGGTAAGAGAATGTTCAAAGCTACAGTATACATTTGAAGATATAATGCAGTGTTATAGATTAAAATAAACTTAAAAGACCTCTAACAGAGCTTTGTAACAGATCAGATGTTATAACTGACTTAACAGAGCATTGATAAATACCAACCCTTTGACTGACAATTTTTTTTCATTATGTCAGTGTTTCTATGACTGTCATAAGTTCCTAGAGAAATTGTAGCCTTGAAAGAGAATCATCAGGTCAACTTAATAGATAAAAGGAAACAAGCATTTGTGAGAATGCATAATTGCCAAAGAGCTGTATTAGATTGAAAAATAGCATTTTGGAGCCCTGGCAAAAACAAAACAAAGCCCAAGCAACAACCCTGCCATTATTTATGTGATAATTTTCAGTTATGCCTCTGTGTGTTCACTGACATGTTTTCATTTCTACTTAAATGAGAAAAATCCCTAATACATTTAGGTTTGGATACTGAAAATATTCCACTAAGATTCTTGGTCCAGTTTAGCAATGGCTGTAATTTGTACTGTCTAGTAGGAATGGGAAGTGATTATATTGGGCTTCATTCTGAAGAATTGTTTTAGCAGGAATTTTATATGCAAGACTAAATGCAGATCAACAGAGCATAATATTGTATTCAGAAATATGCTAGTGGTAGCAAAATTAATTTTTTTTTCTTTTTTCTCTTTCTCCTGCTATCTTCTGCCATAGCGACTGCATTTGCCTCCAGACTTGTCAGACACAGTGAGCCGCTCGAGCAAACAGGATCTGGCAGAATCCGCCAAACTGCTGGGCCCAGGCTGTGGCATGATGGCCGGAGGCAAGAAGCACCTGGACTTCTAGCGAGTTCTCCTTAGTCGTTGCATGCAGAATTATATGACACTCTAATTATGATTGCTAATAGCTTATGTAAATATTTTTCTTAACAGTTTAACCCTCCAATCCTTCAAACACAGTCAGGATTGCAAAATGGGGCCACCATTCTTCAGTTTTTTCAAGCCAACTTTTTATACAGAAATAATACAACAGAAATACTTTTGTTTTAAAATGGTTCTTATTGGAGAAAATAAATCGTTTCATTTTTCAATAAAATATCATAAATTCAATGCACCTTACAGTGCTCATTAGAGTGTCCCTGTTCTAAAGCACTTAGGGTCACACTAAAGCTGCATGCCATGGGAGATGGCATGGGAAATGGATGTTATTCACAATTTAATATGAAAAACATACTTTCTACTTACTTCTGAAAAAGTCACTTGCCACCAAAATTGCTCAGTTTTTTTTTTAAAGGAAAAATTTGTTTGCTAATGTGTGAAGGCTATAATAAAATGAATTTGCAGTTACATATCCTATTACTAAATTGATAAAGGCAAAATAATATTTGAATTTAAAACTCTATTAAAGATAGTCAGCCTTAGACGTTGATAAATATAAGGAATTTGAGTGACAGAAAAATAGAGAAAGGAGCTGATGGTATTCTGTTTAGTAATCCTAATAACAATTGAAGTCAGCATATAAACTTATTTCAACAGACATAATTCAGGATTGAAATTCAAACTGACAGCTACATTAATGCTAGGATACGGGTGGGGAACCCTGTATTGAAACTTGGTGAGAGATTTCTACAGAACACAGGTCTGAGACGCAGTATAAAAATGACACTAATTCACATTTCCATGGCTCCAGGTAAACCCTTTGTTAATTATGAACAGTGGCTGGGTATGTAAATTCCTAGCCCTGTAAACATGTCTATTTGGATGTACAGCATGTTGAGTCAGCTTATAAAAGACTAGGCTTTTGAATCACAGTTGCATATTCTCAAAGTTTTTGGCAATTAATAAAAAGTGAAACTTAAAAAGTAACTAGTATATTTAAGTAGAGTCTCAATTTTTAAAAAGCTGTTTAACATCTATTGAAAGAAACTACATTTCCAAAATACATTTTCAGATATGTTAGAATATTGTGATGTAGTTAAAAACTAGCATTTTTAGGCAGTTTGCTTTTAATATACCACAAGTTATACTTTATCTGTTCTTGACAACATTGTAGAAAACAAAGACTAGGTTTTTAAAACTGTCTAACCAGTATGATGAATGTCAGTCACTTAAAAAAAAAAAAATCCACTGTAGCATAAACACATACTGTATACAGCTTTTATTCAGAATTAGAATAATTGAATCAATGACAGTGATTTGCCAGGATGTCAAATCTCTCCATCATATCCTGTCACTACCAGTTTATTTTTTGTGATCAAAATCAAAAAGACAACTATTTTGTCACCCTCTATTTCATTAGTACTAAAAATCAGGTTTCTGCTGTTTTTTTAGAGTGTCTGGTTTATTTTTTTCACTTCTTTTAATTCTAAAGACACAAATTCTTCCCCATTTTCTTTTCAAAATAAAGTTTCAGAAATGATCTGTCAGTTAAAATTAAAGGGCTTTTATATTAAGCGAAGGTGCTTTTAAAATTTAAAGCGACTTCAAAAAATCAATTTGGTCCATAGATAACAAATAATGTGCAGATACTTTGAAAAAGCTTTGCTATGGCTTTTTACAGCATTATAGACAATTCAAATAAATTTAAATAAATATTTTAGTCAGGTTATTATTTTAATAAGTCTAACCTTTTTCTTACCATGTTGTGATTCATTTTGTAAAAACACAACAGAACAATTCCATAGCATTTGATTCTGAAAGGAAATGTGAGGTCATAAAATATGTAAACTGATTGTCAAAATACTTAATAGGTCATTGATTTGCTACCCTGGCTACCATGTCTATAATATTAACAGCCAATTACTGGTTACTATATGCACTACAAATACATAAATACTATAAAAATTGAATGGGCATATTTGATCCCCCATTTTAAATATAAAAGGAACTTTTCAAACTCAGTAAAAGTGTGTTTTGAGTAATAAGAGTACCTGGGCTTTCCAAAAATCAGATCCAGGTGTTTTGTTTTTCTGATTCACCAAGCAGGCTTTGTAAAAATAAGCTGGCAGAGAGAGATACATGTTTTTTGTTTTCCTCAGATAAAAAGTCACTCTAAAAATCTGTTTTCCTTCCTCCTAGAATCATTATTCATTGTCCATTATGCTAATAATTTAGTACATAAAAATAGTGGTCTTCAATAATGCTACTCTAGGTATACATACCATTTTGATATATTATGAAATATACACTCTATCAACAGATTCCTTTTTCTCCCATCATCATCTTGACTCAAAGATATAAATACTTAAGAACAATGTCAAACATAGTGTCTGAACATGGTCATACCTTTTAAATGTTTCTAATATATGAACTTCAAAATTCTATGTATGGTGTTCATTTCTTACGCTAGACTTGCCTCTCTTAAACATGAGGTAAATATTTTGACTGCTGCAGTCAGCTCAGGTGGTGGGGTTCTAAGACCATCTGAATTTCTGTTCAGTAGCCACAGACAATTCCCACTTTTCCTCTTTTCCATTTTGTGTTTGTCTCCACCTCCATGATCTTCAAATACTAACACTAGACAAAATAAAACTACTTCAAAGGGGAGCAACATTCTGCAACCAACTGTCTATCTTTTAATTTTGGAAACTCACACACATATGCATACACAATGGAAGAAATGGGAGGGATGGGGGACCCTAGTCATTTGTTTAAGCTCATCATTAATGTCATTTCTAAGACATCATATTACTGCTTTCCAAAGATAGTCACCATCAACAGAACAGAACTGAAGCCAGGCCAACCAGAAGTGCTTACATTTTGAACTATAAAACTGAGCCGTTAAGTTACTCAGGACCAAGGCAAAAAGACGAAGGAAGTTAATTCTTGAAAAGGAGAAAAGAGACGAATATGTGTTTGGCTTTGATGAGCCAAGCTTATTGTACAGAGAAGAAGAGCCATTTTAAAAGTCACCTTAACATTAACAGAAAAATAGAATGTCTACTGTCCTTAAGATGACAGTCACAGAACAAAGCTAAAGCATAAGATGTTGATAGTGGTATTAGACAGTATAAATAAATCTTAGACGATCTAATTGTAATAAAAGTAGAAAAAATGATTATATGAGCCATACCAAGAACCCAATTGTTTTCCATTTAAGAATTAAGAGGCACAAGGTTGGGGAAAAAAAAATGTTGCAGAAATTCACTGTAGTAAAAAAAAAAAAAAACTGCATAGTTAGATTAATTTGAATGTTGATTATGCAAACATTTGGGTCCAATTCTATTCACCTAGTCTTCCTAAGCAGGTCAATTTTGGAGAAAAATTCAAGTCCTGTGATTGTACTAAGGATATGGCAAATAGATGGTCTCCATCCAGTAAGATGGCATCAGAATATCCCTGCAGTGTCCACTGATAACTATGCAAATGTACCTACCAGTAAATAAACAAAAAAATTATTTCAACAATCAATAAAAGGCCATCACCCAGGCACTGCTACCACACAGTGCCTGGCGTACTGTCCCCCAGAGAGTGCCAAGAGAGCTCTGTTCCGAAGAACAGCTCATTTCCCTAGGGTGAGGGCAGAAGGCAAAGGCAGCCGTTCCCACCCTGCTGGACCAGAGGGCTTCTCCAGCTGAGCAGTCGCTTCTTCAAACTAAACCAGGCTGTGCCCTGGCAACCCTGACCCCCGGAGGACACGCATACGTGCCCAAGTGCACACAGCACAGACCTTCAGCTCTGATGACAGTGCCTTCTCCCAGTCTCTGCTCCCATACCCATAGCACTGCACTCAGTTCTCCAAGGTCTCTGCATTCTACACAACAGAGCCCCAGAGCCATGGGCGGGGACTACTGCCTGACCTGACCCAAAGCATAGCCAGTTGGAAACTGTCCCTTCTTGCAGGGAAGAAGGGAAGCAGCCAGAAGCTGTGCACACACATAGACCTCTTCTGACAGTTCCCTCAGCACATGTCCCTCACGGAATGTGTCAGGAGGTAGAAATAGATGTATAGGCGACTACACCAGCAGTGCCTATGTGCACACTCCACTAGGGAGATGTGCAAGTGTGCAGTGTAGGCTGATGCAGAATGAAACTACATGCATATATATATATAAGCTGCAACTAATGTAGGAAGGTGTCTCTAAATGTGCAACAATTCTGGTGGAATAAAATTATTAATTTGTAGCACGCATGGAAAGCAGCCCTGGTGGAACAGTGGTTAAAGCACTTGGATGCCAATCAAACCCACCATCCGCTTCACTGGAGAAAGATGCAGCAGTTTGCTTCTGTAAAGATTACAGACTTGGCCTATGGGCAGTTCTGCTCTGCTCTGTAGAGTAGTTAAGAGTCTGAATCAACTGAGTGGCTCTGGATTTGGGGTTTGGCTTTTTTGGTTTAGCATTCTTGGAGAGATGAATCACAATGATCTGTTCACAAGTAATTCCTTAGCTACAAAACAGTAGATACTGAACTAGAAAATCGTTTTTAAATCTTCCAGTTGATGGCTGTATTTCTCATCATTTGCCTTTAGAGATTAAAAATAAATAATGAGGGGGGGAAGTATAGAGTACAATTTAGTCAAGTGTGTCTTTGTCCCCAGAGGTCTCTGCATGTGCAGACATTTAAACTGGACTGCCAAAAGCCCCAGCCTTTTGACTGAAGTTTGTAGAAGAAAACATATCTATATTAACTTAAAGGTTGCACAGAACAGACAGAAATAAGTGTCTCAGACACGCCGTTTCTCCCTAACAAAGGCTTATTTCTTTTCTATCCTTTGACTGGGCTCAAGCACTCCAGCCCTGCGTGCCGCCACTTTTAAACATGATCAGATCTGTGCTTCATTGCAAATAACAACTGACCAACAATGGACCCTGCTTCATAGATTTGGGGATGTTTGGCTAAAGCTGCCAATGACTGAAGGCCTTTAACTCCCACCGGCCAGTCACAGTCCGCTTTGTTGTTGTCTGTTGGTGTGTCTGTGCTCATTATTCCTTGACGTGCAACATTCCCCTCCACCCCCAACCCTCCAGCCATCCACAACAGCACAGAAAGCAAGATTCAAATGGGAACAGCTGTAGTGGTTCAATGGGAAATGATGCCTCTTGCGCAAAGGGGAGGGAGAGAGACAAGGGAGAGGGCCTATTTGAGAAAGGCAACAGCTTTCAGAGGGTCTTCTATAAGAAATCTACTTTTCAGTATACTTCAGTGAAATCGCTGTTGAAGCAGGCTGACAATGGAAATCTGCTCAGATTGAAAATGCCAGCCTAATTTAAAAAACAGTTCCTATTTAATAGCTTGTTGCATTTTTAAATTATTTCTAGACGTTGAGCTTTTGAATTAACTGGCTAGTTGTGGGAAATATCACTATTTTGTATCTATGTTGTGAGTATAAATGGGCACATGTCCACATACAGCTTCAAGTACAATGCTGTTTCTAACGCATTTCTGATTTACACTCTAAGAATTATTTCTTTAAGGATCTTCAGGATTTAAAATAGAATATGTGTGGAAAGTAAGTTGGTTTAGAATGTTAATCCAACATGGAAACAAAATTTGCAACACCACACTATAAGGTTAAAAAGAAATAGTATAATAAAAGAAATACAAAGGCTTTGGCATGGTTTTTACAATCAACAACGATTAATTTTGATATGTAGTTGTGAACAACTTCAAAACACTTTAAGTTTAAAACTCTTGCAAGCACTTTTAATTATGAATTCTAGATGCACAAAATGATTGGACTGTGAACAGTAACACAACTATATCTAAGAACAATTAACTTCCGCTGGCCCCAAAGAATTGTATGATTGCAAGAAAATGTGTATAAAACAGCTATAGAGTATTCTTGTCAAATATAAATGAAATTAACTTTATTATAGAAATCATTCTGAGGATTTCTAGGGAAGACAAATACATTTTGACATAAAACAAATTGTATTGTATCGAAGACACAATCTACCTTTTAGCTATCAGTTTTTTTCCTCCTTGAATTTATATCTTACCCTTTTTGCACATAAACTTTATCTGTTAACAACCTTTGGAAAACCAACAGGTATTTCTTACATAAATCTAGTGCACGTTGTTCCAGGTTGAATTATATGCAAAGGAATGATACAAACTTGGAACTTCAGTCCATAAACTATGAATAGATGGGTGAAAGTATTTTGATATATCTTGATAAAACTCTCAAATTCATGGCAGAGATTGTTGATCATGGTTTCTTTTTTTCTTTTTAAACAACTTCATGACCAACACAGATCAAACATCCATCCAGTCTATGTTGTTCTTGTTTTTCATTATAACATACAAATGCCCATTTACAAATAATACACCAAAATGAATAAAAGCTTGGATACCAAAATGAAGATTTGTTCCAACTGATACCGCGCCCTCTGTATACAGAGGTCCTTGTTTCAAGTCCACTCCCCAGCGATGCCATACAGAACACAGTCGCAGAACTGAAGTGCTTCTAACAGCCCACTTGTCTTTCCTTCCTGAACGCCCAACTGTTGTGTCCACAAAGTCACTGACTGAATTAACACAATATTTCTTTTCTTTCCTTTTTTTACTGTAATCTTGGCCAGTATTGAGACATATCAGGTTCACTTCCAGGAACTTGAACTGGAACTGATACACCCGGGGAAATGAGGCCTAGAAGTGGATGAAAGAAATAGCCATGTAGACATTCCCATTGAGATACAGGCACAGAGTATAAATTTCTAGGTTAAAAAAAGCATTAAAAAATCTCTAGTGCTTACTAATATTTTAAATTTTTTTTAATCCATTCAAGTGTTACAAACAAGAATAGTACCTTCAGAAAATGGAAAAGGTATTGTTTACAAACCCAACCAAACCCACTGCAGTTCAGTCTGGTCAGACTCATAGTGACCCTAGAAATCAGGGTAGAACTGGCCCATAGAGTTTCAAAGGAGCATCTGGCAGACTTCAACTGCTGACCTGTTGGTTAGCAGGTGTAGCACGTAACCACTACACCACCAAGGTTTCCTTCTGCTGTTTACAAGGACTTACAGAATCCCAAGTCCCCCACCCAAGAGAAAAGGAAAAAAACCTCCCTTCACTTGCGTGTTTGGAACATTAGCAACAAGGCTATCTCTTGCAATCCCATATGGTACTTCTTCAGTTGTCATGAAAGGCACAGAGGAGTCAGGTAGGTGAGAAGCCTTCCAGTGAGCACTCACCGCACAGCTGAGGGGCCTTCCCTATGAGGCTTTGGCTAATAATCCATCCTCAGAAAATGTATAGTCTCAAGCCTTGTTTTCAGGTACAAGTTCTGTCACTAAATTCAGGAAAAATCACCTTCTTTTATTCTTCTATGTGGAATCACATTACTTACTAGCTTGACTGGATTTTGCCATTTCAATTTTTCCCAGAGAAGTGGGCAGCACAGAGTTAGCATACTCTAACATAAGGCCAGGAGAGTCTGTTGAGGCTAACTTTGAGTGAAGGGAGATCACCTGGCAAAAGAAGCTGTAAAGACCATCTCTGCACAACCTGCGGAGAGCAGGAGCTCACCTGTTGAAGTGGTGCCAGAGGTGCCCATTGGCTGACTGTTCATGTGTGTCTGCATATGAGGGGGCGTGTAGGTATCATAAGTCCGTCCATTCACTGACGGACTGGTGGGCAGCATGCAGGAGTATGAGGAGGTCTGGCTGGGGACTGGGGGCTGCAAGGAGAAAGGCAAACATACAGTCACAAAGAAACACACCACAGAAGCCACATACCCAAATGCCCTCCCCCCTACCCCAGGAACTCTGACCACAAGTATGATCATTAAAGATGGCTTCATGTAATGTGCTGCTATTTTACGCAGCAACTCTAATACTGGGCCTACCAACCAGTCCTTCCATTGGTCACAGCTATAACAAAGTTGCCTACACAATAAACTTCTAAAGCACTGGAAATTTAGACAGCTGTCTGGTGTGACAATTGGCAAACCCTTTCATTTAACCATAAAACTAAGTAGATTTTTGTCTCTTTCCCTCTTGGATCTCTGTTGACATCTTTAAGGAAACTGGCATTGCAGACCTCCATTAAATTACACCCATCTCCATGCCCCAGCCAATTAGAGAGCTGTGGGAGGAGTTTTCTGTAAAGTTTGGCTTAGCGGGAGGCATAGTTTTCTGTTGCTAGACTCCTGGAATTAAAGACTCTTTGAAAAGGCAGATCTACAATGGCCAGGGTAAGTTGACTGGGGGTGCCAATATAGGCCCATCCTGAGAATTAACTGTGGCTTTCTCAGAGACGCAAAAACCCAGGTGGAGGGTATTTTTGAGGTCCCTGCCCCATTAAAATTGCTGCTATTACTCTCTAACTGTTGAGAATGGTAGCATTCTCCCAAATAAATAAGAAATATACAGTTCAGGAACAAAACCCCTATGAGCTCTCATTGGGCTATGCCAGCCCAGCAGAGTAGAGATACATTAGTAGAAGCTTGTCAGCGACAAGGAAGATGAGAGAACTGTACTGCTCTACAAACGAGTGACACATTCAACAGCCCAAGCTCAACACTGTGAGGAAGGGTGACACTTCAGAGAAGGTTCAGAAGAAGAAATCTCACATTTTGAATAAATGGCTGAAGATTGTGGACAACAGGATAAATAGATGGACAAACAGATGGAAAGCATCGTTTTTGTTTAGGTATAAAATTATTGATAATTTTAATTTTATTTAAGGTTTTGGAATGTATGAATGTTTTAAATTATCTGGACTGTGTAATTTTTGAAAGTCAGCATTGCAAGTAAATTGACCCCATCCAACCATCTGTATGTTGAAACAATCCTAATACAAGAGCATGTTTGTTTCTAATTTTTTTGGCATACACAAATTTTCTTATCTTCACAGAGATCTTGATGTTACCACAGATTATTAAACTGAACAAGACACTCTATGGCCTTCTAGAAGTCAGACAATATCTGCTAACATCAGGTTCAAAGAAGCAAACAGACCTTGAGGGAGCTGCCAGAATTTCAGTTTGCATTTGTGTCTAATTCCTGCAACCACTTTCTCTAGGCAACCTAACTTCTGGAAAATTCCAAGGCAGTTACAGCAACACCAGCTAATGTTAATCCCTTAATTTACATCAATTGCACTGTGGTCAATAATGGATGCAACAAAAATACATGTAAATAATTTCCCTGAAACTGTTCCTATATTAGTCTGAGGACTGAAAAATGTTAATTTTGCTGTTATCTTGATTAAAAGCCCAGTGAAAGATGTTCAGTGAAGAATAAACAATCTGTGTAACCCCAGAACTGTCGCCAATAGGTGTCCTGCTAGCCAACCTCAGGCTGTCCAGCTAGCTAACTGTTGCACAAACGGGAGGGCTAGGGAAATACTTCAAAAAGTATGCCAAATGGAAAATATCTTCCTGTGAAAAAAACAGTCAGCACCAAAGGTCTAGTATCCTCAGCTTCCTCATACAACTTTTGTTAAGAAGGGCAAGCCTAATGTAATGCCTAGCATGTGATAGGGTCATAAATACTTAGGACAGAATGAAGGCAGAGGCAAATCCTTTACACTTGAACATCAGCAGCATCAACCTTTCTTCTGACTGGAAGTCCCACAAACTAGTCACACACATTAAATTTCCAGCAAGTACCTTCTATTCCTATCTCTATTGTAGTACATAAAAGAAAACTAGCTTTTCCAGTACATTAAATGTTTCCTACTCTGGAAATACGAACCCCAGTTCTCATCCTCTTTGTTCACAATTTTATCACTTGTACCCTAAATAATGTTCAGAATACTTATATAGTTTATATTTTTATTAATATAAACACATGGAAATATAAGCCTTAATTTTAACATGCTAGCCTCTCACTAGCTAGTAATATGCCAGCATTGTTCCCATTTTTTTGGTACAAGTCTCATCCAAAACATATCCCACTCTCCCACTCCCCTGACATGATAGAAGCTGACATTCTCCGTAAGCAAAAGGCAGATGAACTTGATTGAACAAGTCATGAATCAGTCAATTTCTAACTGTTTTCATCACAGACTTGACTCTCCAACCCAATCACTATAGTGAAAAAGGTTTCCGAGGGGCAGACCAAGCCAACGAGGTGAGCAGGTCCCAGCCCGCTCCCTGGTAGACCTCGCAGACACCCATGGAGCAGGCAGCCACCAGCCTCACTTACTTGCATAGGCAGGTTATTTGCCATGGTGAAACTGGGCATGGGCGGCAGCGCGCTATATGTGTTTGTGAGGGCTGTGTCTGTTCGGCCCAACATGGAGCCAGATGTGAAAGAGGAAACTGCAGGGAAAGAGACATGAAAGACAGTCAAGGTCAAAGTCAGGGCCAAGTTTACAAACATTTAGTAGCAGAAGTCGTTGTATTTCCAATTACCAGGTGTAGTGGGTTGTGGGATTGGTTGGTAGACACTGGTGCTGAAACTACTGCTGATAGGAATGTGACTAGGTGTGTTGCTGGCCTGCCTTCTCTGATTCCTCAGCTTTTCTTCTCGTCTCCATTTGGCCCTTCTATTAGAAAACCATACCTAGAAATCAGATGGAACAGGTGAAGTCGACCCCTGGTAGCACTGTGCCCACCTCCAGACCTACCCCACTTCTGGCACCTCCACTACCCTCCCTGAAGCTACCTATGCAGTGAAGTATTTAGCAAACTGGGCCTGTTACAGTTTATATAAATAACTGGTGCTCATTAGAGGTACCTTTGTCTCCAGAAAAGGCGAACAGTTTGAATCACAAAACTTGCAATCCCAAGGTCCTACGTACCTGTATTCTTGCTTCAGGGAGATCTATTTTAGCTGCTAGTCTTTCTCGAGCAAACACATCTGGATAGTGGGTTCTCTCAAACTCTGAAAGAATAAGAGGGTTTATTTATGTTGTGCCAGAATTACACAGAAAGAGTGTAGCTAGCTCTCCCCATGCTCCTACTCCCATAACTTCCAATCAACTGCCCCGGAAATGTTACTGCTGCTAGCACTGACTGTACTTGGAAGAATTTTCCCACCAGAGTAAAGTTTTCTTTGGAATGACATTCAAAGAACTTTCTGTTGCCTGATGTAGGAAAGCCATCATTTGTTTCCTCTGTGAGACATTAGACTTTTAGTCTTTGAATACCTGATACATAAAACGAAGAAAACACACATGCACTGAAAAGATGGTCAGGAAGAAAAAAGAATAGAGAAAGGGAAGGGAAAAAAGAAAAGAAAAAAAAAAAAACCTTCTTGCAGTTATCTATGCAAGAGCCCTGGCTAAATTTAGCCCTTTGTACTGAAGATGCGGCATTTACTTTGATTTACTACTTCTCTACTTTGAAAAACCCCATCACCTTTCTCCAGGGCCTCAATTTGCTCTTGGGTAAAGGATGTTCTATTTCTCTGCAGCTTCCGCTTCAGCTGAAGTCGCATTTGGGCCTCATCTGAATCTTCTCCGTTGGAACTGATGGAGTTGGTATTTTCTCCCCCTCCTTCCTGTTGCTGGCAGCCATCTGGAACAAAAAAGATAGGATGGTAAGAGAAATTCAGAATAACTGGAGCCTTCAAGAGGGGCCTGGAATAACCTTAAACTCCAAGAGAACTATAGCTTGAGAAAACATTTCCAAGGTGACTTAAGTGTTGATCTTCTTTAGCAACACAGGCTACCTGATCACTGTTTTCTTTCTCTGTTTTTATCAAGATGAAACTGTACAGTATTCACACTAAATCCTGTTTATTCAAATGGTGAAACAAGCACTGAAGTTCCTAGGTAAAATGATCTTTCATAATTAACCTTGACTCCCCAAATGCCTCACCTAGTTCCCTTTCCCTGCAGAATTTATTTACTTCTGTCTATGCTGAAAAAATAAAAGTGATGTTCAAGATTTCAACTGATCTATAATCAGTAATTCGTATCTAATCAATTAGATGTTGATAGGTTTGTAGAAAATGCTATTAAGAAACCAAACCAAGCTTGTAATCTTTTTTAAAAAATATTTATCTAGTTTTTATTTGAATTCTGCACAGTCAATTTCATTTTAAAGGTTGTGAATTTAGAAGTGCTCGCATTGTTCTGCAGTTTTATTCAACTATTGTATGAGTGCGCTTTGCCTTGACACCTATTACGAGCACAGCTGTAATTATATCATCACCAAGAACAGGCTATAATTGCTGAAAATGGAATTTTATATTTAGATAAAAGGACTGTCCATTCTTTGTAATGTGTTGCACCAGAGAAAAGTAAGATTTCTTTTAAATTTTTAACGTGTAATTTTAAAAAAAGAAATAGTCGAGAGTTCACTAACTAGCTAAATACTCGATGCTGCAGCTGAGTCCTTGGCACATCATTTAAGCGGTACATTTTTAATTAGGGCATTTCCACCACTTTTAATGTAATTTCTATCATTAAACAGGGGAAAGTTTTATTGTTTTCCCCTGGCGCTTGGAGACGGAGATGTGCACTTGGGTGGCTGTCTCTCGCCTTGCCTAGGAGCCCACAGCCTCTTTGAAGGGAAGGACTCAGACCCCGGCTGGGCCTCCAGCGTCACTGCAGACTGGGTCCTGAGGCACCAAGGGATACTAAAAGGGTACCTACCCCGGTCATCCCCTGCCCACAGTGGAAACTTGGCCTTTGGGGGCGGGGAAGCGAGGGGCTGCTGGGGGCGCATTGGTGAGAATCGACTTGGCCAGGAATATCATTTATAACCGGGGGACAATAGGCAGTGCCTTCAAAGAGTTCAGGGAATTGTGACAGGATCTAGTGGGATCCTTTCAGGAACTTTGAAATGTTTTAAAACCCTAACTTTCTCCCCCATTTAAACAGGCGGATTCATCCGCACTGGCCACCATATGGGCCCTTGGAGATCTATTGAGATGACCACCAACACTTGAATAGCAAGGGGCTGCTTTTCAGAGGCGCACAATGCCCCGCGAGTAAGGGAAACTATTAAACTCCTGGGGCAGGAGCGTTGGCAAACTTTCGTGGGCAGAATTTTGAGGCCACAATGAGAGCGGACAACAAAAGGATTCTCTTGAGGCGTGCAGCGGGCCACATTGTGTTACAAGAAGCCCAGTCAACAGACTTTTCAGTGAAGTGTGTTAACCCCTCTGCTCTGCTATCATTAATCACTGTCCGTAGAGCGGTGGCCTCAATGCTATTTAGGGCCCTTGGCTGGGGGGCTGGAGAGCGGACGGGGGACAGGGAAGCGTGGAGGGGAGACAGGGAGGGAGGCTGGGGACCCCGGCCGGAGGTGGGGGGGGTGATGAGGTGGGGAAGAATAGGGCGGGGATAGCAAGGAGAAGAGGGCTCCAGAGACAGGCCAGGGAAGTATGAAAAGAAAGGACACAAAAGAAGCTGAGAGGAAAAAGAGACAAGAAGGGTAGGAGGAGAGGGGAAGAGAAGGAGAAAAAGGAAGAGGAGGGAGAGAGCACTGATAATCTGGCCTCTGCTCTCCTTTCGGTGGGCTTGGCAGCCTCGGGCAGTGGTGAGAGGCACTGCTCAGCTGAGGGCGACAAGCTCCACTCCCCACTCCCGTGCTCGGAGCCAGCGTCTGCCCTAAGGTGCAGCTTCTAGTGTCCCCAGACTTTTCAGAGTGTTTTTAAGAGAGAAGTCAAGAGCTCTCCTCCATCATTTTAGAGTTCGGTGAGCAAGGGAAATTTTACAGCTAGCTCTTTTTTATAGTTTTAATCAACTAGAAGACTGGTAAGTCGTTGCTTTTGGAAAACACAAAAATCTGCAACCCTCGAGCCTAAATGAATTTCTGTCCTTCCTCCAGGGTGGTCACTCAGACCCCCGCCTTGCAGGAGGCTCCACTTTAGCCCCTTTTCTGGCGCATTCGATGTTGTCAGTTAAATAAAGCTGCATGGATTCCTCCTCTGAAGGACCTCACAGAAAACATTCTATGCTCTCATTTGCTTTTCTAATACTTGCCTAATATTAAAACATGAACATAACACAAATATATACTACTTCTCTCCCTTCTTCTACAAGCATGCACACGTGCACTGTTGCATGTGCACACGCACACACACACACACACACACACACACACTCTGTAGCAGCCCAGGACCTTTACTGGCTTGAGAATTGATACTAAGGGCGACTAAAGTCAAGGAGGAGAAAGTAGGGGCGAGCTAGATTTTAAGCCCCTTTAAAAAAGTGGGGGTGGGCATCCAATAAAGAGAAACCTTTGGCTACAGGAGCCCTCCACCACCCCACAGAACAAACATGCACCATTAAAAGTTTGGTACTTTAAAAATAGCAACTGTTGGCAGCAGTGATGGACATGTCACTCTTAGATTGGGCCTCCCCTCCTTTTCTCTCTATCGGGTTTGACTTGCACTCTCAAGGCTTTTAACAAAATAAAACTAGAAGTTGGGTCTCGAATTCCCCACGTGATAAACCTAAGTGGCAGACAATTAAGATATCTTCTTTAAAAGGCGTCCCCTCCTAGCAGAGCAAAGAAGGGGCCTTCAATGGGCTCCGTCCACCTTCCAGCCTAATCCGTCAGAAGGGAGTGAAAGCGCCTCCCATTATCCCTGCCCCAGGACCATCTGACGCTGGGGATAGGATTTGTTTCCTGGAAGCAGGAGAACAGGAAAAAAAAAAAAGACGCTGGGAAATAAAATCATTCCTTAGTTTCTTAGTGTCTTAATCAGTGAGGCGGAAAACAAGCAAGAAAAGATAGCAACCCGGTTGCGGCACCTTTTCAGCTCCGGAGCGCAGATCAAAACATTGTAGCATCTGTTGAAAGAGAGACTGACTAAATCCTACAGAGGGCCTGGGCATTATGGAAGGGAGGGTGAGGGAGGGGAGAGGAGATAAGAAGAAGTGTCTCCGTGATCCCTAAAACCACCAAATCGCTGGAGAATTGGGCCTGGATAGAGTTGTCTCTTGTTGTCAGCCCACGTTGTCATGATTTCATTCACTGCCTCATGGCGCTGATCAGATGGAAACCATATTTGTCTCCCTCTGAGACCTAACCTCGCCTTATGCTTTTGGAGTAATAGACTCCTTAAAACCCAAGAACGGCTTCCTGGATCGGGGAAGGGGGCCAAAGAGGGAGTGGGTCCCCCTTAGTGCCAAAAGGTCTGTGGAGTCCCCAGGAACTTCAGGCTACTCCCACCAGCACCAGCGTGGTCCATGCCCCTCGGCTCTGCACTCTGTTCTGTAAGAGAGTCCACCCAACGCAAAAGAGGACGTGGTGCCGGGGATAGGATCGACTGAATGGAGCTTTCTGAAGGGCCCAGAATTCGCTTAACAACTCAGCTCCTAAAAGTTAACAGCTCCAGAATGAGCGCCATCTCCTGCTGCCTAACCATCCCACCAGGCCCCTTCGGGTGCGCTCTTTCTTCCCGTCCTCAAGCTCCCCAGGATGAAAATCTCGAATCTGGCGCCACCTCTGGTGGAGGCAGTGGGGCTGGCAAAGCTTCTGCCCTGGGCTTCAGTCCCGTGCAGGCAGCAGAGGGGTGTCCTCCTCTACGGCCCCAAACAATCCTGAGCCCTCACACCCAAAACTCACGGGGTAGAGTCTCTAGGCTCGACCTCCTAGACCTGTCTTGCACTGCTGTACCCCAAATTCTCCCAGAGACTTCAGACCAAGTCCACGCGGCCCTGACTGGGGAATGGTCGTGGGGACTTCAGATTGTTGGGGGTGAGGGGACCAAGGTGTGGATGCTCGGATGCCCTTGGGGGTGCGAGGTGCAGGAACCGGGGTGAGCACGTGAGAATCCTACAGTTTCAAAGATCAGACAAGGGTAGTGGTGTCTGCTCTCAGCCTTGTGGCTTCCGCAGCTTCACCAGGGGCTCGAGTGTCCAGGGCGGAAGCAGCGCCTTCTCGGGGGTGCCAGGAGCTCTCCTGGAGCCCACGAGCGACAGGCAGGCAGGGTCGCCCAGGGGAGCCTGGACCCTAAGCATCAGGAGGCCGCTGCCGACCGGCCGAGATGGGAAACAAAAAGCGAGCGCTTTGCTCCCTATCTTCCCAGTGTCCGTCCTATATTGTTTTCTGCTCTTAAAACTGACATGTCTAATTGGCAATTGGTGCCGAATCGTGTCCAGAGGTCTCTTGTGGAACATTTCTACAGCTGTCTCCTTCAACTAGACGCTTATTCATGTCGCCTTAATGAGAAACAAAACGTTCTCTAATGAGCAATTACAGAGCTACAGGATTGTTCCCATAACAAATTCTTGCTAGTGACAGAAGCATCCTTTGTACCAGATATTTCGCATACTGTTACCGATTTTCCCTTCACTAGCCGGCTCAGTGGAGGCGCAGGCTCCGGGGCTAGTCTGTGAGCGCAGGGATGCGCGGGCAGCCCCAGGAAGGTCCCACGCCGCAGCCCCCAGCCCGGAGCCCCTGGGCTCAGTCGTGCTCCCGGGACTGAGACTCCACGTCCCATTATCCTGCACATTATCTCCTTGTCACGATGACAACAAATACCGATTAATCTTCCAAGTAAACTGTTTCCTCTTCTTCAACAAGCTACTTCCCTGCGTTTGTGTGTTGCGGGAGGGTCTAACAGACACCCCCATCTGCTCTTCTTCCGCTCTTTTTCACAGATTCTGGAGCATCCCAGGTCCCGTCTCACCTCTAGCTCGGAAGCCTCTCCCAGTACCCAGCAGTCCACCTCACAGTATTCTAATTCTCAAACTTCCACCTAGTCACCACTCACAGAGTGAGAACTGGGAGCCCAGAGGTGCAAAGGGGAGAAAAGACGGTACTGGGAGACCCCCACATCTCATGACCCCTCCTCAACCTGTATCTCGCCATGCACCATCACATATGTGCTCTACTCATACTCAGATAATTTGTCAGTTATGGCAAACAGCAAAACAATACAATTATGTTTACCTTGCAGTCTGTCAGCATGTTAACTTGTCACACTTCTACAGCAAGGGGGCTGTCTGTGCATTTCAATGGAAAATTTGAACAGGGCACCCACACGGCTAGCTCTTACACACACATACTTCTGCCCACAACTCAGACACTCACGCACCAGCCACACTCATACTACTCCTGATGTACACAACCCTCTCTCTCCCAAGCTAACCAGGTGGTTCAACAGCACCCTGTACATGCATTGCCACTCAGTGCATCCAGGCCTTTGAAGAGTCTCCCCACAACATCTCCCTAGCACAGAGTTTGAGTAGGAGAAGAGACTGAAGGAGGAGAGGACAGACGTCAAGCTGTGTATATGGTGGGCTTCAATAATGAGTGCTTGTGTTTTACCTTGTGTAGGTTGCCCAGGCACCGAAGTCCCAGGATACCAACCAGGCCGGGTGCCCCAGCTTCCTGTCTGCCCGTTCAACATCCTTAGTTTATCATACATGCCGTCTGCGCCCATCTGTTGCTTTTCGCTAGCCAGGTTGCGAAGAACTCTGTTTATTGATGACACCTGCAAATGAAACCAAAATCAAACCAAATGGTAGTGTCCCCATTTGTGACAGTGAAGACACTGTTGCCCCATCTTAAACCCCCACCTATGCTTACCCATCCCGTTAAAGAATAACCCTTAAAACATTAAAATGCTTCCAGACCGCCCCCCCCCCACCCCACCCCCTGGGACACTGAGTGAATTTGCAAGGACATCATGGAGAGAATGACAGCCCATCATTTGGGGCATGGAAATTGAGTCCGGTAGAAAACTGGAGAAGGGGAGACAGGAATCCTTTACCACTAGCCGGTGCCTCTAGTAACCTGACTCAGTGGCTGATTCTCTGTGTTAAAAGGCTCCCTCGGAAAAGATTTAGAACTGTTTTGGAGCTTCCATTCATTTTCTTGGCATTATATAGGCGTGGAAATAGATGTTCAATGCCTGAAGGAAGGTTCAGGCGGGTGAGTTGGAGGAAGCTCCAATTTTTTTTCTTGATTTAAGAGGTTCCCCCCTCCAGTGCTTCTGCCCTCTGCTTTGCAGTATGCAAATGAAGTGAACAATTCCCCATACTAAACCCCCATTTTCCAGATGGTCAAAAAAGGACAGGACACTCCTCTCCATACCCCAGGTACAGAAGAGACATATGTGGAGCAGAAAGGAGACTGAGACGGAGAGACATCAGGAGTGAAAAAGAAAGCGTAAGGAAGAAAAGAAGGAGAAGCAAAAGAGGAGAGGGCAAACGTCCTCAGTGAACTTACACTTGGTATGTTATCGTTGGTACAGACCCCCTCAGACAGTAATCTGTCTCGGATTTCCCAAGCAAAGATGGATGGGCACTCCCGTTTATACTGGGCTATTTTGCTTACAACTTCTGGAGTCGCTACTCTCGGTTTACTACCACCGATTGCCCTGGGTCTGATGGAGCCAGTCTCGTAATACCTGCCCAGAATTTTACTCACACATCCGTTGGACACCTGCATAGGGGAAGTGGACAGAAAACCACATTATTAATAATTTCAAGACAAAAATAAAATTGTTTAAGTATGCATTAAACAATGACAAGCTTACGTTTTGATTGTCCAGCACCTGGACTTTTGCATCTGCATGGGTCTATAACACAAAAATATACCTTCAATGGTACGAGAACTTACTGTAGAGAGTTTTTTTTCTTAAAATTACATTTGTAGCCCTAAAAACTACAAATATGAAAATACTTTCAAACAGTTTGAACTAAAAAAAAAAAAGAGCTAGTTTAAAAACTGTTTTATTAAACACTGAAGATGCATCAAAACGAAGTCAGATTAATTTTTTGTGCTGACTGTGCTTAAGGTAGTATTATGCTTTAATGGGCAAAGGAGAAAAATAAAACTCAAATTTTATCCTTTATTCTTAAAAAAAATATATGCCCAGTTGGGTAAATGTGAGTTAAGGAGGCACTATGTAGAGTTTGGCCTTTAAAAATCTATACATATTCTTCATGACTATGAAGAATACAAAATATCTCAAAATCCAAGATGTTTGTGAGATGGGGAGAGAGCAAATAAAATTATGCCAGTTTATGTAACTCAGCTTATTACAGTTCATAAACTGTTACCACAATTAATGTCTTTACCAAATGAAGAGAAATTTAAAATATATATATATACACATACAGTATTTTTTTTCTTTAAGCAGATGTCATGACCGGCCCAGGTAGAGAGAGATAGGGAAGGATGGTGGAAAAGGGAAAAAGTGGGAAGGCAGGGTGGTGCGGTGGGGACTGGGGTATCTGGTGGGTGGTTGAGGGTAGGAGTCCATAATTAGCAGCATTTACAGTAAGAAATGAAGAGAGGGCGTTCAGAGTGGAGGGCCACAGGGGCAGTGAGTGGGGTGGCTCTGGGAGATCACCTGCAGAATTCGGGAAATGTCGCACGGCCGGGCCCCGCTGTGAGCTAGCTCTACGATCTTCTGCCTGGTGGAGTCCGGCAGTGGCCGTCCGTTGACAAAGACACCACCAAGCTGATTCACTCCGCTGTGACCTGAGGAAAAGGAGAGGAGAGGAGAACAGAGGAAGCAGGAGGAGAAAGAGGAAGAGAAGGAGGAGGAAAAAAAGAAGAAAGAAAAGACAACCACAATGCAGCCTCAGCTTCCTGCCAACCTCGGCAATCAGGTGCCTGCTGTTGGCCAAAAATGACAACAGGGCGACCCAGCCCTGTGGTGTATCCGGCAGCCCAGCCCCATACACAGAAGTACTCCTGCCCTTGACTGCAGAAGCACCACAGAGTCAGAAATATGTCAACAAGAGAGAACTCACACACCTTACTACTGCTGTCACCCCAACTGTGCTCTCAGACACTTGTCCCTCTTTATTAATGCTCAGCACACCACTGAGCCCACAACAATGCAAACGACCGGCTCTAAAAGAACTTTCGAAAGATCCCCTCTCTTAGTGTCACTGCAAACCTTGGGTTCTGCAGAACCCAACTGAACCTCCAAGTCTCTGCAGTATTCGACCGGTGACTGCAAATCCTACAGCCCTTCCGTGCTCCCTGGGATGCCAGAGACGTCTGCAGTACAGTCCAAACTCTGGCGAAGGCACAGAACAATTACCCCCAGTTAAAAAAAAAAAAAAAAAGGAAAGGAGAAGAAAAAAGAAGAACCAAAGCAGAGAATTTGTGGCTAATGCACCCCAGTCTGGCTGTAGCACCCACTTGGCACTTGGCTCCAACATCACAGTGGCCCTGCTCCCCACTTGGCAGCAGCGGGGCCAAGAGACGCAAACCTCAGCCCTGGCGGCTGCTTCGAGTGACTTTGCGCTGCGGAAGGTGGCCCTGTCCACTGCTGAGGACAGACATTAGCAAAAATCAAAGGGGGAAAAGGAAAGGGGGGAACAAAATCACAAATACACGCACACCAAGTCCTCCCCCAACCCTCTGCACCTCACAACCTCACCCCATTGTCGGATTTGGGGGGTGGCAGGCAGCCCTTCCATGTAGCCCCCTCCCCAGAAGTTACTGCATGCACATAAATCCAATCGCCAATTTCAAGCGCCTTAAAAAATCTCCAACCTGCAGCCCCGGCTCTAGAAAGCAGATCTCCCAAAAGAAGCGGCTCCTTGCTGGCTCTCCTCTCCTCTCTTCTCCTTGAAGCCGCCTGATAAATTGACTCCAGGAGCCTGTGCTTCTTAGCAATAAATAAGCTCCAAATATAGAAGAGGGGGGAAAATATGATGAGCCTCTCTGACATTTGTCTTTAAAATAAAACTAGCTGCACGTCAAGTTTGAGCTTAATTTCTGGAAATAGGCGGAAGTCGCTCCGGATCATGCATGGAAGGCTAATTGAAAAGATCAGTCCGGGCGCTTGTGGCAGCCTTGTCACTTTGTGACAGTGCTCCGCTCGGGGAAATTGCATCGTCACGACAAACGGGACCGTGATAAAACGACCCTTTCCGTCCCTATTTGGAGATCACTCAGACGAGATTGAACTGCACTTCTTTTCCCTTCGAGGGGAGCCGCGCTTTCAGGGTAGCCGAAGGCTTGGGGCGGCCATCACCAAGGGGGGGGGGTGCTGAGTCTCAACTCGATGAGATGTGACAGGCGTTTGGGGGATCTGGGCTCGAGCTGGGCCCAGCGCGAGCTCGGGGACAGCGCGGGGACAGCGCTGCTCCAACACAGCGAGGCCTAGATCACCCTTCCGGTTTCTCCTAAGTTCCCTTTATTGCTTGCTTTTGCCTGGAAGGTCCCATTTATCCCCTCCACCTAGGTCTCCTCTTTCTCCCCTAGCAAAGGGAGCCTTCTCAGAGAAAGCCTGTCCTACTTAGAGACACAGACTTTCCAAACATCATGCTTAGCCTGGGCAACCCCAGCCTATACGAGTGCCAGTGCTTGTGAGGTCAGCTAGACTTCCCTCTTCTCCTGTGACAAAAAATAACCATGTGCCTGCTAAGTCCGCAGCCACCGCCGGCAGGTGCTCCCGTGGAAACTGCGCTGGGGAGCCTCTGCCAGCATCGAAATGGCAGTGAGGAAGAGCAGCTCTAAGTTCCCCTTCAGAGGTTAAGCCTCAATCATTGTGTCCCTTCCCTAGGGACGGCTGGCTCTCTCGCCCAGTGGCGATGATTATGCGCCTAGAATTCGACCGGGAAGCATCTAATAGGAAAACATATGGTGTCAATTTGGATGCTCCGTGCCTCGAGCACACCCAGAAGCTAGCGGCACAAAGCCCTGAGGGCGGGCGTGCAACCCTGCGCCCCTTGGGGCCCGCCAGCCAGGCCACAGCGGCAAATGCTCAGCACAACAAGCCCCCGGACAAAATCAAGCAAAAGCCTGCTGCTTGTAAACTCGCCGCTCCAGGGAAGAGAACACTTTCGCTAGGAAGGTGGGTATAGGCATTGGCCTAGCCAAGGGGAATGTCTTCCTGGGCCAGACTCTGGGATCCGTCAGGTTCCACCGGCCGCAGAACTCGACACCCTCCTCACGCCCTTTCCTGCTGTTCACGTGCATCTGCGCCGGCAGCAGCAGGGGGCGGTCAGTGCTTCCAGGACAGGCAGATTGGGAGCGAGAATCCTAAGTCTTTGCGGACCCGCAAGGGAAGATTGCCAGAAGACCCAGGCCTTTAAGCTTGGAACATAGCTGAGAGCTTAAACCACGTCCAGACTTTCATGTCAACGCCAGCCCAGTTCACTCAGTCTCCAGACCCGCAGCCCAGGGCTCCAAAGTAGCTCTCCCACATCCCGGGGCCCAGAAGCTGAGCAGGAAGGCAGGCTGGGGTTTCCAGAGGCTAGGCAGAAGGAGGGAGCATGGTGCACGAGCCTAGGAATCAAAGGCACTGTGGGGCCGAACGACCAGGAGCCAAGCAGGTGCAGTTGTTAGGGCAGGGGTTCACCAATTCCTGAGAGAGGCCCCCACCCACTTCCCAGGCCTAGTAAACCCTGATTGCTCCCCGGCCTTGCAACAGCTAAAACCGCGAGGTTACCACTCCCTCCTCCCTGCCGCAGGCCCTTTTCAAGCCTGGGTTCCCCCATTCCCTTCCATTCTAGGCCCTGAGGTGGGGAGGGGAGGAGCTGCCTGAGAGTGACTAGGGGGAGGGAAGTCTCCCACCCTTCCCTGGGCCCTGGAGACTGTAAGTCCCGGTTAAAACCAAAGAGGCCTCCTTCTCCTCCGGCAACCGGGGAGAAGCCTCCGCCCTGCCCTGCTCAGCCCAGCCCCTCTCTCCGGGGTCAGAGCCCGGGCAGGGGCGGGGAGGGGGTGTGAGTTACAGGATTTGGGGGGGATGGGGTTTCTCCACCGCAGCCTTGCAAACTCCGGAGGGCTGTTCTGAAGGGCCCAGCCCCTGTTATTCCAAGTTCTAGAAAAACAGAGCAAACGCCCACTCGTCCAGGGCTGCTGGGAAGCAGAGAGGGGCTTAACCCCCGCAGGTCCCCGGGCCTCGGGCTGGACAGCCTGGCCGGCGTGGGGCGCCACGAACCTTCACGCCTTCCTCTGACCTGCCGGCTTCGTTGATTCCGGCCTAAACCCCAAGAAAGACCAGAGGCACTTACTGTTCTGCATGCTGGCGCTGGCTGGGGGCCGCGGGATCCCACAGAGTTCGAATTTGGGGCTCTGTTAGAAAGAAAATAAGCGTTAATCCTGGATCTCTGTGCCAGGTAGGCCTAATTCCCTCCACTGAGAAGGATCGGGGAAGGAGGATCCATTTCTTTGGAACCAATCCACTCATCACTTGGGCCAGTTTAAGGGCCATCCGGCTCTGCCTGCTAGGGAATGCAAAGGCTACTCTATAGACTTCACATAAAACACCCCAATATTGCTAGTCTTCTACCCTCAAACCCCTTTAATCAGCAGAAATTGATGACCCATTTTTATTTTCTCTTTCTTGCATTTAACTACAATGAAGAAGTGTCCTGAAACAGTAAATTTTGTCTCTTCCCAGTCTTGAAATCAGCCACCACAGGACTTGCCTGAAATCTGGGATATCTGTCCGCTCTTACAATAAAGGGTTTCACACATCTGCGCACCCCTAGTTAAAGTCTTCCCCCTAAGACAAAACAGAGAGAGAGAGAAGGACATGTCAAACTGTGGCTCAAAATCGATAAGGTCCCAGATTCTCTGAGTCCCATTCTCCAGTTCACATCTAGGGCTCAAACTGCTGTAAACCCTGAAATTCTTGTGATATACCCCCATTTCCAGCAGCCTCTTCTGCAGCAAAGGCATCTGCACAGGAGGCAGCTGCACCTGGCTTGGGAGAACTGGAAAATCCGAAGAGTTAGAGTCCCACTACGCAAAAACGCTGAGTGTCAGGGAAAGAAGCAAAGAGAGGACACGAGGAAAAGTGAGAAGCCTAGAGTTAGGCTAGACAAGGCTGATACCTGAAGTTTGGGGGGAGGAGCATCGAGACCAGAAAGGGACCACAAAACTCAGCAGCATCTAAGGGTACAAGCTAGCATCGTTTGGGACTGCTAGGGGGCCACACTCCCTCTTTCCTTAAGTAATTTCACCACCTAGTTGCCCCAAGCCCCCCAGAACCCAACTTCTGGTTCCTTTTCCATCCCCCACCACCCCTGCCCCCCTCCCCAGCCTCCCAGACAGGCCTCCTCTGCACTCATCTCCCAGCCCCTCTGGGCCTTTCAAAGTAGGGAGGCCAACTTTTTCCTTCCAGCCTCACTTATTGTGATTAACTTCTCTTTTGGTGTTTAGATCGTCCCTCCTTTCACTGTATGGTGACACACGCTGTCCACCTCGCCTCACTGCTTTAAAAAGTATGAACAGGAGGGGGTGAGCTGGGACGACAAAGCCTACAGACAAGAAACAATGGCTTCTATTCTCTAGCTCTCCCTGAACCCAAAGAGCAAAACCCAGTCTCCCTAACCAGCAACAGAGCTTCCAACAACCCACCAACCCACAAAGGGACCAGAGGGGTGCTGATGGCTTCATAAGTCCTGATCCAGTGCAGGTCCTACAAGCCTCACCCTCCACCACCCCCTCCTTGCCTTCTCCTAAAATGAAGGGTCTTACAGGGAAAATAGAAAAGTAATTTCTTGTTACAAATATCTGAAGGTAATTGTGTTACTGGTGTGAGTTGTTAGGGGCTGTAAAAAGATACAAGGGCACCACGGGGAGCTCAATTGGGAAGAGAGAGTTACAAGAAAAAGCCTATTCAAGAGGTTTACTTACAACAACAACAAAAAATACCAGATTGAGAGATAAAATAATGAAATAGTCACAGCATCATTTCTCCCTGTTTAAAAAAAAAGAATACATATTCATTCATTTTCCTGTTTTGTCAGTAGTGATTATTAGTTTTGCCTACTAGCAAGCGAAGAACTCCAAGAAGCACATTTTGTCTCTTTAAAGCCACTCGAGGTCCAATTAATAACAACTGGTTGGAGGGGCACTTAAATTCACAAAAAGAAGCTTAAAATGAGAATTATTATTATTATTTTCAGCACGTGGATATGGCCTGATAAATACTGGCCATGCCAGTTACCCAGAGCCGGAGCCGGGTTGGGTCCCGAAGACTCCCTCTTTTTTCTCAGATTCCCCTGTACACACACAGTCAGGACCGGGACAGGCAGAAACAACAACTCTGCCTCATAAAGTGTCCGGTTCCCCAACGCACAACTGAGAAGCTGCAAGGTTGTAGCTGTTAGGAGAAGGGGTAAAATTCCCCGGGGAGGGACAAAACTTCCTGAACTCGGCTCTTCCTAGTATACGCGGTACACAGAGACAGCTGAATGCCCCTCATCCCGGTCAATACTTGCTGCCATTTAGAAAAAAATATTTCGCTTGTTTGTTCCAGAGAGGCCTAACGAATTAATTTTCGAAGCAGCTGAGAAGGTGGAAGCATTTCAAGTTCCTTGTCTGCTCCCCTCCCCTCCTCTCTGCTAAGAAACTATCTAATTACCTAAGTAATCGTTAACACTTAGTCCAAAACATCCAAGGAGGCAGACACACAGACACCTAGAAGGAGTTATGAGCCGAGAGGCCAGACCCCCATCCTCGGCCCGGGTCTCCAGCTTTGCCCCAGGCTTTCCACAGCCTGGGCTAGAGACCAATGCGAGAACCAAGAAGACTCCATACAATTTGGGGTAGCCTGGGCCTTGAGTCCTTGCTCTCCATTCCCCAACACCAGCCTGTTTTCAAACGGAACTTCTTTTTGCTGTTGTTGTTTTATTACTTAATTCTCAAAACCTATCCCTAAAATCCTTAGCTGGGGTGAAGGAGGAGCTCTCTGTTAACCTTACCGCCCCCCCCCTTCCAACCACAGAATAATTAGCAATTAAGATGACAAAGTTTTACTCTCTTGGGCCAAATAAGGTAACAAGTAATCAAATTGCCTTCAGACATTTGCAAAGGTCACCGGCTATAAAAAATGTGATGTCAACAAGCGACAACTATTATTTCTCCTCGGTAAATTCGCCAGGCGTTCAAGCGCTTTGCTTTTCATTTTATTTTCTCCTTCTCCCCTTCCCCCCCAACCTTCTCAAGTTTGTGCTAAACGTCCAAAATGGCTTAGAGAATTTAGGGATGAGTAACAGAAAATAAATAAATAAATAAACCAAGTTCACTTTGTTTTTAAACTTTCTAGAAATCACCCCTGACTGGAGGGCCGATTTTCAGCACTTGAAAAAGAAAGCATTTCCACTTGAAATTCAACTCCATTTCCCCTCAATTACACTTGCTAAAATTCCGGGCTATTATGGCGCAGGGAGACTGAGAAAATCTGCACAGGGAACGAGGCAACAACTTTATGAACTTTGAAAAGGCACTTTTTCTCCTGGGGTCCCACAATCGAAAAGCTCTCAAATTACTCAGTCTAATTAACCGGGGGAGGATGCGATCAGACAAGGAGGAAAGCCAATGCTTTCATATTGATTTTTTTTCTTTTTAAAGCCTCACAAAGAAGAATTGGACGCATTCTGATTAGAGAAAGAAAGAAGAAGAAGAAAGAAAAGCAAACCACCTTTCCACCTCGAAACTTGTTGAAATGGCAACACGAAACGCCGTTTGCTCGGAGGAAGACAAGGGCATACCCACCGAGCGCTGAGAGCAGGAGACAGGAAGACCCGAGCTTTCGCAGGGCGAGGGAGACGGCTGGAGGAAGCTTGGGGACCTGCGACTTTGGAAGTTCCGAGCTCCTAGCTCAAGTTAAGTTGGAGGCCGGAGCCCGGATACTTGCTGGAAGCTGACAGTCCTCCCGCTCAGCTCGGAGCTTTCTTGGAGAGTGCCTCCACCCGCTTGGCCTGGCGCCTTCCTTCCCAGCTAGCGCTCACTCTCTCGCTCGCTCGCTCGCTGGCTCGCTCTTTCTCGCTGTCTGCCACTTGCGGCCACCTTGCCGAATGGCTCTTCCCGGGCTGGCGGCGGGGCACGGTGCCCTTTCGGCTCTCGCTTGCCTGGGGCTCTTCTGTGCCCGATAAGAAAGCGGCACAAAGCCTGAGGGCAGGCGGCTGCGCGGCGAACCGGCTCTCTCTGCGCTCCCTCTGCGCGCCCCCTCTTTGCGCGCTCTCTGGGCCCCGGGCTGGACAAAGCAGCCGGCGGCCGCCGGTTTCTGTGGTTGTTCCCGAGTCTTGGGCACCGCACAGCTGGTTTCGTCCTCTCCTGTCGGCGGAAAGCATTGGGCGACGGTAGGGCACCGCGCTGCAGTGACTGCTGCGTCGGGAGCCTAGTCTTGCAGTCTGCGAGCTCTGCCCGCGCTGGCGCTGGTGCTAGTGGCTGGGGCTGAGCCCGCCGCCCGCCGCGAGCCCTGCGCCTCTCCAGCTGGCCAGCCGTCACCCTCCGAAGCAGGCTTTCGCTGGAAGTAGAAAGTTTGGGCTCCTGCATGGAAACTTCTCCGGCCCAACTCTCCTGGAGTAGCAGTGGGGGAGGGGACCGGCGGGAGGGGAGGAAGGAAGGGGGAGGAAGGGGGAGATGTGCCTGAATATTGCAAGAAAAATGAAACGAGAAGGAAGGAACGGAACTCACCTTTATGAGGCATCCTCTCTCGTCAAAGCTCCTGTCAAGAGTTTTGTTTGTTTTTTTTTTTTTTTTTCCTGTTGTTGCTGCTTAAAGACCACAATGGTTTGAAATGATGGTGTTTTAAAGGAATTGCCGGTGAGAGTTTTCTCCACGGACGCTGCTGGGTTGGTGTATGAGAACAATTCTCAGATCCCTGGGAAGGAGACAGAGATTGACAATAAAATGGGCTGTCAGCGGCTGGAGAGTGAGAGATAAAGAGTGTGGGTGAGGGAAGTGGCTGCAGCCAGCACACCTATGCTGATTGGTGATGGCTCAAGTGTGTTAATGTGTGTGTGCCGGCGCCCGGCCTCGCCTCCACCGCTCCTCACTGGCCCATTAGCGAAGCCTGACCTCTGTCATCATCCTCCAGCAAAACACTTCCTCCTGCGCCTGAACCAGAGCGGGAAATGAGGCCGAGCCACGGTTCGCTTTTCAAACCCACTAATCACTCCGCAACATGCAAATGCACCGCTCGCTCCCACACAAAATATTGCTTTATGCAAAGCAGCGCCGAGGCCTCGCGCCAGCCGATTGGATGCTCCCTCTCCCCGCCTGGTGCAATTGGTCCGTTTGTTTGAATATGAATACACTTGTTTTGGGCTCTGCCGGTGGGTCCCGGCTCCGCTCCCCAGTGCTGGGCCCCCGCGCCGGCTCTGGCGCTCTCCAACATCTCCAGACTCTGCGCGCTCAGGCAGCCAGAGCAGTTCGCTCAGCGGCTCCAAGCTCGAGGGGTCGAGTGCAGGCCGCCGGGCCGGGGCTCACGCCCCCTTTCCTTCTAAGCTGAGTGCGGGGCCCCCAGCCCAATGAAGGAGCAAGTTTCTGTAGCTCTGAGCTGCCCTTTCGTGCCAACTCCAGCGCAGCGTGGCCTGCCGCCCCGCCCCCGTCCTCCCCTCCCGCCTTAGCCCAACCTGGCGGAGCACCGAGGTGGCCGCTTGGGCTTCGTTCTAGCCCACCTGGTATCTGGGAAGAAGAGGAAAGGGGTGGGGGCAGCACTGGGTCCTAGTAGCACCTCTTGAGTTGCGGAGGCTGCCACTAAGCTGAGAGGAGACCTCCGGCCGTGGAACTCGGTGAGGTCCAGCCACCTCCTAAGCCCAGGCTTCCGAGGTCTGCCCATTTCCCCCACCCTGTTCCCTGGGCCCCTTCTTCTTTCTTCATTCGGAAGCCGCGGTGCGCAGCGGCGCGGAGGCCAGGCCCGCGTTGGAGAGGCCCGAGTAAACACACGACTTACTTTGTGTACAGAGGGTTCTTGTGAAAAGCTCTGAAGAGTCCTCACCAAACACTCACCAACTTCTCCCACGTGCCATTTGTTGACTAAGTGCGGCTGCTTTTCCAGGCTCCCGGAGAGGAGGGGAAGAGAAAGGGGCGACAAAAGGATACGAGGAGTATTGGAGGCTGGGCTGGGGGAGGTAGGACCAGTGCTGGGAGAGAGTCTCTGTGTGTTTGTGTGTCCTGTCCAGCAATGTTCTTGTGTCAGTGTGTGTTAGTGTGCGCCACTGGTTATCCGGGTGATTCCTGTGTCTCCTCTCTACGACTCCCTCTCCTGGGTCTGCTCAGTCCACACAGGCAGCTCCCCTTCAGCTGTTGCCAGAAAACCGCGGAGGAAAGTAAGTAAATGGCTTTTCTCTTCTGACCACACACCAGAAGTCCATTTGTTGAATGCTGGACGATTAGGACACACCTCAGTACACTCCAAAGGCTCCCCTCGGCGCCTGCAGTTAAGGTGACAGGAGAGGGAGCGGCCGCCTCGGCCTCCGCTGTCCACAGCGAGATCTCTCAGAGCCAGCGGGCCCTGGCGCCGGGAGGGGATCGCCTGAGATGCAGGACGCACTTGAGGCTCCCTAAAAGGAGAAACGGGGAGGTGGAGGTGATGCAGAAAGGCTGGAATGAAGCCTTTCTTGAATCCTCCTGCACTTGAATCCTCCTGACGAGTTAGAAGTGCTGAAAGTCAGAGCTCTTCAGTCAAGCCTGAACGCCCCGACCTCGGCGCAAACAGGCCACGCCGCCGCTGTCCCTCGGAGCCTGTTAGGTGAGGCTGCTGCCGGCTGTCCTGGGCCGGGCGGCCTGATGTGGGGCGCACACACTCTCCTCAGCTGGGATCCAGCACCGTTAGAGGACTGAGCGTTTTCGGGGAGTAGAAGCCTCCTCAGCCTGGATCAGAATCGAAGCTGCACCACCTGCTCACCTTCCCGGCCTGGAGGGCGGCTGAGATCCCGGCCAGAGGTCGGTCCGCTAGGCTCCTTGCAGTGGCCCAGGAACACTCAGCGTCGAAAGGAACCCCAGGCCAGAGGCGAAGAAGCAGGTGCCGCTGGGAACCGGGGTTTGCGGCCTGCTGAGAGGGATTTCGTAGGACTGCGACTTTCGGAGGATACCAGGAAGTGGGTCAGTGGGCCTGGGTCGCAGACCAGAGAGAGTCAGTGTTCTCTTTCTCTCCCTTTTTACTTCTGTAACAAGCACTAACGAAGCTTGAAATCGATTCACTGGACATGATCGAGAAAAATAAAATCAAATAAAAAGGCCCAGTGACTCTGTTCGAGCTGGAGAATATCATTTTTACAACTTCTCAATTAGCGACCAGTGGATTAGCACCTTAAGCTTGGCCTCGGAAAGAAGCAGCCGTAATCTTGTTGCTACTTCCCCCCAGGGCACTGGCTCTTTGAATCAGCTCCTTCTCCAGCCCGCAACCCCCCGCCTCACCCGGAGAAAAGTTTTTAACAACAACAAAAAATCATAAGAGACAAGGAGTGAGGAGTGCATGCTACTGACGTCACTGGGTGGGGGCGGGGGCCTGGAGAAGGACTCTTGGCAACCCCTCTGCACAAACAAGAAACCAAAAAACCTTTGCTGCTTCCAATGTGTCAATACTTGGGCTGGGGGGTGGGAGTGGAGGTGGTAGGGGTGATAGGGTGGTGATGGAACCCAGCCCCAGAGGGAGGCAGAGTTTTCAAAGTTTAAGGAGTGAAGGATGGAGAGTGAGGTTGCTTTGCTGTCTGTGAACCGGCCTCAGGGAGCGTGGAGGTGCCGTTCTACCTCGAGGGGCGCCTCTCTCCCTCTGCCTGCTCTGGAGCGACACTGCCAAGTGGGGGGCCTGGAGCCCAGGCAGGAAGTGTCACAACCTGAGGTGTGCGCAAAATTGAGACAACTCGCAGGTCGCCATTTTAATTGCATCTTTCAGCACGCACCGGCCTCCTTGCAGCCCTTCCCGTCAACCAGAGGTTGCAGTTTCGACTTTTCCCGCCTCTCCCAGATTCCTCCACCCCAGGGCGCCTGAGGAGAACACCTCTTCTGCCTTCGGGGCCAGTGATTTCCCGCGGAGCCTCCGGAGTACTCCTGCTGGGTGGGGGGGCGGCGCGGAGGGGGGAGGCTGTCTGTGCCCAGGGAGTCACTCTAGAGGATCGCGGCGCGCAGGAGAGCGTCCGGAGCCTCTGGCCAGTGTTAGCGCGTGGTCAGGTGGGGCAACGTCTCCCCCCCGCCCCCCAGCCCCTAGTATTCGCCTGCGCCTCCACCATCTCGGCTCTGGGGACTGGAGCTGCCAAGACACAGACGTGCCCACTTCTCGGAGGACGCGCATTTGGTCCCCGGCTTCGGAACCTTGAATCTCTCAAGCTGTGTCCAAACACCTCTGAACTCCTGCTTTTCCCAAGCGAGCAGAAGCGCGGTGATGGCATTCAGGGAAAGGTGGAGACCGTCATTTCTTTGGAGGAATAAGGACTCTGCAGATACCGGCGTCACTGTGCAGAGCTCCAAACGGCTCTCTGTTTGCAGGCCCTGGAAAGGTGCGAGGCGGGTTCCCTGAACTGCGGAGGTGGCAAGACCAGTCAAAGGAGCGCTAACGGCAAAGGTCCCTACCCTTGCCGCACAGTCTGGGGCGCCTGCCTCAAGCGGGGTCCTTTTCCCCTCTCCTTTCTCCAACAACCTGCCTGGTTCCCACTCACCCCGAAGCCTCTCCGACCCCGGAGGTCAGAAAAGTGGAGGAGAGCCTGCAGCCAGGAGCCTAGCGGACTGAGCCTCCGGTATGAGACCACGTTCGGCTAGGAAGCCTTGGTGCCCTCGCTCTAACAAATGGCGAATGAGTCAGGGCGCTCTGGTTTCGGTCCTTTTCCATTCATACGGGCGGTCGCACAAGCCTCTCTCTCTCTTTTTAAATATCAGGAAAAAATGCTTAAAAGAACCATTGTCCAGCTGTGCCTTCCAGCAAAGCGATTCCTCCAGCTCCGGTGGTTCTAACTCCTAGCCTTTGCCCCCTGGGCCCTATATACAGTGGCTACTGAGGAACTCGATGATTGTGTAAAAGTGTTGCTAGGAAAGTTTGCTTTCCATCTCATCCCTTTTGGATGGTCTCCTGGCTCTTTTATCTCCTGTAACTTCCCCTCCGAAGGCGAGATTTCAACTTCAAACGAAAAGCAAGCCCTCTGCTCTGTATACAAAGTTCGTTCTCCCTCCTGATCCCCTCTCTAAACAGCTGCCAGTTCTAGAGACCAGGGACCGAGTCCTACGATCTGTCCTCGAGTATAGTGGGAGCACGCGGGCTGGGGACTGGGGGCTTTGCTGGAGGATTTGAGGCTGGGCAGGGGAAGTAAATGTCACGGCTGGCTCGCTCAAGCAGCTAGGCAACCCTAGCTAAGCGCATCCTGACAGGCTTTTAAAATGACATTGATTGGGACAAGCTGTTCCCAACCCCGTAAGAGTTAATCTGCCTGTTAATCAAGGCACTAAGGGGCTCAATGCGAGTTTTATTAGCAAATGGAGAACAGAGGCTGCAGCGAGGGATCAAAAGCCGGAATCCCAGATATTTGTCAGCGCAGTCTCCAAAAAATTTATTTTCAATTAGAGAATAATTCACTGCTTTTCATCATTTCCTAACCCAGCCTCACAGGTGGTGATTTACAAACCTGGCTTGGGAGGTGGGTAGGACGGGGTGGAGAGTAGGGTGGCCCACTCCTGGAGGCAGCTCTGAGAGGCTGCTAAGGGATGGGGAGTAGCTGAGGGTTGGTTCCCTGGAGTCTGGCTGGAAAGGGTTTACTAGAATCCTTAATCTGGGGCCCAGAACTGTCCGGCTCCTCCAGAGAGGACAGAGAACGAAAAAGCAACAAATAACTCCACCAGTATCAGCATCCACCTCTGGTGGGCAGCCCCCAATTCTCAGGCCGGCACCGTGCAGAGAAGTGTTCGGTCTCCTTGAGCCGCCGCCAAGCCCCCAGGAAAGTTTACGCAGCAAGAAAAGACTCTCCTCCCTCTCTCTCCCGCGCGCTGCCCCTTAATGCCGGGAGGGACGTTGGGTTCCCTTCGGTCCTCCTTTCAAATTGTAAAATAAATAAATAAATGCTCAGGCCTTGGGGGAAATCTAAATAGTAACTCCTTCAATAATCCAAATTTTGTGAGATGGTCTGGGGGAAAAACAGAAAATAGATAGCCAAGTGCATCCGCTCTCCGATCAAGGAGCGCACTATTGTGGGAAGGCTACAGAGGAGGTCCCTGGCTAGTCTTGGGCGCCAGGCGCCGAGGATTCCGGTCAGAGGTAATTATGTCACCGCGTTTCTCGCCATGACAGCCGAATAAACACAATCTCCAATAAACATCTCTAATGAGGGAGGAGGCCCAGGGATGGATGGGTTTGATTTATGACTGGAGGAGAAGGTCCACGTCCCAAGGCGAAGCAGGCAACCTGCTTGGCGTCCAGCTCTGGGGGAAGGAGCCTGCAGAGCAGAGGACCCCGGCCCAGGTAAGGCAAGCGACCGAGCAGTTACTTTGCTTGTTTCCCTCTTCCCCGGCGAGATGGGCTGAGGGAAGCCTGAGGCGCGAAACAGACGGGACTCTCCTAAGCACCTGTCATAGGAGCCTGAGATCCAAACACCCTCTGGAGCTGCCCCTAGAAGCTGCTGGGGGGGAGGGTCAGAAACACAGTTGGGGAGGGGGCGCGATCTCAGGCCTGGCCTAGAGACCGCCTCAGCGTCCCAGGAAGAGTGTGTCTCTTGCCCGCCTAAACCCGCCTAGTAGCGTCTGCCATTTGGAGCTGGACTCCTGGGACTTTTGCCCAGCGGACCCAGGAGTTAGCCTAAGTTTGATCGCGTTGCTGCCCTGACCTACTTCGAGCAAAGTTTTAACACCCAGTTCTGGCCATCCGGGTGCGAGAGGGTGGCCCAGTGCTGCCCTCCTCGGCGCTAGGGAGACCGACTCCCCGGCCGCCAATGAGTTTCCGTCGAGGCAGAGGGCGCAGCGCCCGAGGTAACCTGAGCCCACGTTCTAGCTCAATGAGAATCGCTAATTACTGGGTCTTCCGAAGTAAAGCTCAAATCACACGCTGGGGGCTATGCTCGCTGCCCAGCTCTGCGTACCGCATTCTTTCGTCTTCCTTCGTCCCCTACTCCTTTCTGAGAAAGGTGCCCCATCACTTAGACTTTGCTGTCGTCCAACCACCTACATGTTACAACCGCAGAAAACTTTTGCTCTACACCTCGCTCAACCTGCGTTGGGGCATCTCCACGACCATCAGGCTCTGTGGTGACCCCTCCACGCGTGCTCGTCATGAATTGCCATCACAAGAGAGTTGGGTGCCAACTGTACCCATCTGTATTTTCAAAGATCTCGAGCGGCTTCTGCAGAAGCCATCCCCATTTCAGGTTCGGAAGAGAAGTCCACTCCGGGGACAAGAAAATTTTGCCACCTTTGCAGAAAAGCAAGGCAAAGACAAGACAGCCCCCCGAAACCCCAGTCCCACCCTTGCTCAATAACTTCCCTCAGTCTTTGCATGCTTCCTTTTAAAAGCCAAAGACAAGTCCCTGGGCTACCAGGGATGGATTCCGATTTGGGGGCGCCAGTCGCCGACAGCCGACAAGCACCGCGGGCCCAGAGCCTGCGGAGCCTGGAGCCTGGGCGGTTACCTGGGAGTGAGGGCGGGGAGGCAGGTGAGCCTGGCGGCGTGGGTTCCCACACTTCTCACCGCCGTTCGGCAGGGGAAGTGGCAGATCTGACAGCCGCGCTGTATGCGAGGACCTGCCCCAGAGTTTAAATGTCAATGATAAGAAAAGAGGGTGCTCCGGCAGGCGCTAACTTTCCTTAATATCCACGCCAGCGCCGTCCTCATTGGCTGCACAGCCCACGTGACGTCACTGAGGCCAGAGTTGGGCTCAGCTCCGCGCTGGCAAGCGTTCCTCCCGGCCCGGGCCTCTCCCTCCCCACGCGGGTCAGGCCGCTCGGTCTCCACCCGGCCCTCCCAGGCGAAGCCTGGGGCTGCGGCTCTCAGCTGGGCCCAGCTTGTCCTGCCCTCTTCTAGTGCATAGATCGACCCCCAAGGAAACTAATTTTGCTGAGCGCGCTCTCACCACCCCACCGGGCAGAGGGGCACCAGGATCCCTGCTCCTAGGGGGCCAGCTACCTCTCCGGGTACCCACCTTGTCCCCTCCTCCTGTCCCTGGGAAGTGGCCTTATCATTGGGACCTGGAGGCAGCGCTGGGGTTGTGGCGCGGCCTCAGACAGGAATCATTTTCAGGAAGAGATCGAGGGGCGATGGGTACCCTAACCTGGCCATTCTCCTAGGCTAGATTAAAATCCTTTCCAGCTGCGGTGGGTTCTCACGAGGGGAGACCGAACCAGGCTTCCCTCACCCCCTGGGCTGAAAGTTACCACGTCTGTAGAAAATGTAAGTGATGGTTAAATTATCTTTGACGTCTGGATTAAGTGTTGATTTTGTGGCGTAGAGTAGGAAAATCCAGATTCTGAAGTCAGGATTCCCTTTCCTGGGACTGCAGAAACAACAGAAATTGGGGTGGGATCCACAGAGCAGTGACCTGGTGGTCTGCGCCTGATTTTGTTTTCCCCTCACCACCACAGCCGATGGGGAGACATTTAGCTAGCTGGGCCGGACTATCTCGTAGTAGGGAGGTTGACCCGTATTGTCATTCTCTTGTCCTCCCCAATGAGAGAGAGGGCTTCCCAGCCCCTGGTGCCCTGCTCCTCTGCCTTCATCCGGAGCTCAAAGTTGAAAATGATGAACTTCTGGCCTAGAGGGGCAGGAAAGCTTGAGGAGGTGATGTGAGGGGGAGGGGAGGGGGAAAGGGGGAATGAGCGGGGCGTGACTTGCCTCTGGGCAGCTCGTGGGAGACAGAGACCAGGTGAACCAGGACGTCTGTGTCGGGTTGAAAGGGGGCTGCGTCTGGCTGGAGGAGGGTCCCAGGACTAGTTACTTGTGCACCTTGCTCCGAAGCGGTTGCCAGGGTGGTAGTTGAGCACAGATGGCACCGAGGTGCTAGAGGCTGAGGGGATCCCGCTCCCGCCCCCGACACACCTGGACAGATTCAGAACTTCGCAACAGGCCAGGAGGCGGCTCCGGGCAGCCAGACTGCAAGCTCTTCTTGGTTCCAGGAGGACTCGATTTTCCTTCTTGCTTGGGTGGTCAAGGCCCTAAGGGCAGAACGGGACTGGGGAGGAGAAAGGAAGCTGGTTAGTGGACAGGTCTTGGAGGGCTGTTTGTACATAACAAGTGTTCCCAGAACTTGCTCTTTCCACACACCCTTCTTCCCCCAAGTCATCCCATGTCAGGGTCAAGGGCGTGCATTCCACACTGGCAACTCTAGTCCTTGCCTGGACCATGCCTGTTCCTGTCATCCCAACCAAGCTCGATCTGCAGTGCCGAAGAGCTCCATAGCCGTATGCTGAGTTTGCTCCTGTTCCTCCACCATCCCCAACTATTTTCCGTGACCTATTTTCTCGATAAGCCCCTAGCGGCTTACCCCTCTACTCTCCGATGTCCGAAGGCCTCTTGGACTCCGCCTTGAAGTTTGGGCGTAGGCCCTGGGCTTGGGTAGGCTTCCCAGCACCCAACCATTTGTCTTTTTCTTTCTCTCCACTGTGTCCTCGCCGGAGGCCTCCGGGAGAGCTGCTCTGGGCTTGCTTGGAGTAGAGGCCATTAAGTGTGCACGGATCCCTGCAACCCAGCAGGGTGCTCGAGAGCTTCGCTAGAAACGCCACGGACCCCGCCTGCTTATCTGCCTGTCAATAAAGGGCGCGCTCGGGCGGTGGCTGCGAGGCCGGACCTAGGTCTTCGAGCTCCAGGCCAACTCAGAGCTGCTCTCCATTCGCCCCGGGTCACAGAAGGCAGGCGGTAGAGCGAGAGCTAGAGCCAGGGTCTCCAATCCGGAGGGTGCCGATTTACCTGCCCCTAGGGAGTTCTTGAGCCTGGAATACTCCGGAGACACACAACCCGAGTCGGCCCAGGGGCTCTGCTCCATTCTTACCACCACTCTTAGGAGCCCCACATGGGGCTGCGACACTCAACATGGGCCCGCCTTGGGAGAAGCAGCCTCTCTAGGCCTCGCTGGGATGCAGCGCCGACAGAAGAACACCGCAGGTGGCCAGGCGGACATCGCAGACAAGGCTAAAGCCCTCGATGCGAAGTGTGACCAGAGAGGGACTGTAGGTCCGGGGCTGAGGGCCCGAAGCAGAAGAGAAACCTGCTTCTTTCAGGCTTCCTCCCAGCTTGGATCAGCCCAGACTACATTCTCAGGCACCCAGGGCAGCCCAGAGCTCTAATTCTCCACTGCAGCAACAGTGAGCAAGCTTGGTTGCCACCTGGCGTCATCCTATGCCCATGGCTGTGGTCAAGTCCAGAATTTTCCCTCCAGCCTGCTGAGGCGAAGTGAGGATTGGGGTGAGGGGCTCTGAAATGGATGGTAGAGAGGTGATGGAGCCAGAGGTGGAGAGGAAAGATTAGAGACCTTGGCTTTGTTGGAAGGAAAGGGAGAATGGAAGATAGATTGGTCCTTGGCTTGAACTGTAGCTGAGCCCTGCTGTTCTTGTCCAAGGTATGTTTTTTCTCTCATTCTGTCGCCTGTTTCCCCTTAAGTACTTTATGCAAGTAAGGGGACTTGTAAGTTGGCCCTGCATCTCCTGTGGAGTCTGAGTTCTGTGTTGGGAAACGATCTAGTATTTGTCTTTTCACTGATAATGGCCATTTAGTCTGCCAACAATTGAAAAGCAGAGATGGATTTTTTCCCCATCAATATGTCAGTTTTATTTTACTAAGTCTGAAGGACAGTGCTTCTTGTTAAGTTTTGTTTTAAAAAATAATATCCATAGGTGGACCCTAATTTCTAAAGTGGTTTAATAAAGCTTTCCTACACAAAAATTTAGGAGCAGAAGAAAGTCCTTGCTAATGGAGAAAAAGTGGTGTGCGTTTTTGTGTGTCATTTCATATAGCTGTACAAGCCAGAAACCCATCTATCATCTTAGAAATCTACTTTACTGGGCAGTGATGGCATGTGGCTCTCCTCTTCCTTCCTTCTTTTTCACTTCCTCCTCTTTAAATGGCAAACTTGTTTTAACAAGATTTTTATTTTAAATCAAAACTGAAGAAACGATTTGTGAATTCGAGCGTCAAAAAGGGAAATATTTAGCAAAGATAATATTTGCCATCTCTTTACCCTAGTCTAAAGAACTGCATAATGGCACAATTATATGCAAGTCTCTGGTTTCTCGGCTGTTCAATTATTCTTCTGCTCATTCAAAGATATACTTAGTTTCTTTTCTCTTCTGTGCATTCCACTCTTCGGTAAAAGTTTTCTTGAATATTTAGGCAAATCTCCAAATCCTTCAGTTTGCTTTTCCACTAGAAGAAGCTCTATCATAATTAGTTCCCTAAGACTCTGCCTTTCTTTGCCTTCTAAATATTTTCATATTAAGTCAGTCTATGGCACCATGTTTGATTTCTCTCTCTCTCTCTCTTGTTCGGGTGGAGACTGAGACATTAGCTGAATTCCCTCGGGGTGATTGGATGCAATTCACTGAAAGTAGACAGGCACGTCCTGGATGTTAGAAATTCACTTTTTCTCAACGTGACAAGGCCGGCTTCGATCTACAATTGTATTTGAATGGGCAATGAGCGGAAAGATCTCTCATCATTAAGCTTGCTTCAAGTTTAGCAAAATAAGGACAGCCTTCATTTGCACACAGATTCCCTGTAAGGCTTTAATAAAGCGAGATGGGAGGGTAATTTAAACTAGAAGTGAGGAGAAACTGAGAGAGATAGAGAGAGATGGGGGTTTCAAAGACATTCCCTCCCTTCCCCAAAAGGTTTATGTGATCGAGTTGACTTTTTTACTTTAAATCTTAAATAAGATGTGAGTTGTAACAAGAGGATTGGCACTTACTCCGTGACCCTTATAATTGGATTAAATATAGACTGAGACATACAAAAACACACCAAGATTGACACCTGCCAACTGGACTTCCTTATGATTGATTGTGATGCTTCGTGCTGGCAACAATAATGAAATAAATTGTACGGATAAAACAGCACATTTGTCATTTCCGTGCCATGAGTGAGGAAGTCAACGAGTTAGGCAAGCTGTTAGCTGACAGGCGCGAGAGGGAGGCAAGCTAAAGAGATAAATAAGGATTCCAGGCACTGACAGGACAAATTATAACTTGTCACAACCTTTTTAAATTCAGAAGTTTTCAATTAACATATATATTGCTATTACATGTAAGATAAGGGGGTGGTGGCATGTAAACACAGGCGGTGTGTAGAGACCCCACCCTCACCCCAGGCCCCAAAGGCTTTGTGGCAGGGTTCTCTTGGGCTTCCTTTTTTGATCCCTGGTGGTCACCTCCGGTATCAGTAAGGTGGGTGAGGCAGTGTTGTCCTGGGAGGAGTCTCCTTTTGCTTGGATCCACAACTGGGGCCTCAGCCTAGGGAGGCTTATGTGTGGCAGGGTGAGTCCCACATTCTCTCTGCTTCCCCTGCTCACCTGTATAGAGAGTAAGAGCTGAGGCTGAAGCATCCTGTCTTATGCTCCAAAGGCTCACCCTCAGGAGACAATCTGAGTTTCTGGATTTGGAGTTATTCAGCAACAGCTACGTCCTGGGAACAAGCCTAGGGGCTCAGAACTTGGTGTGTCCCGAGGCTGCTCCTAGGTTGTGGACCTTTCCTGGTTTGTGGGCCCAGTGCCACCTCATAGGAGATTACAACACCAGCCTTCTTTTTTCTACCCAAAGGTAGCAGTCATGTTTCTCTATTCATCCCTTGACTCCTAAACCCAGTTTTAAGGGGCTTCTTATTGGCCCATGGGCCAGGATGAATTTGCTAGAAGGTTCCTGGGTGGCCTGAGGCCATACAAGTAACTTTAGTGATGTGTTAGAAGCAAAGGCTAGAGCTGTAGTGTGGGACCCTAGATTCTAGGTGGCTATAGGATCTCAGGTGGAGCCGAGGGTTTGCGGGTGGTACTGGTTCCACTATGGGTGAAGCTCAGAACGTGAATTCGATGAGTGTTTAAATTTCTTAACTGTTCCCACCCCAACAGAGGTTTACTTCTCAGTTTTAAAGCTTCCTCTGCCCCAAGCTAGAATGTGAACTTTGTGGGGACAGGGTTGCTGGTAATCCCAGTTCCTCTGTGAACACATGGTCTTGACTCCTGACAACTCCAGTGCTAATGGAAAATTAGTCGAACGAAAGGAGTGGTCTCCAAAGCTGAGCCCACATGCCTCCGCAAGTCTGATGCTGCTGTGCCAGAAGCACGCCAAGGCCAATCAGAAGGGTACAGAAATAGGCCTCGGCCTCGGCCTCGGCCTTGTCCTCACAAGTGCAGGGAACTCGAGGGGGCCAGAAGCTGGCCCAACCTAGTTCCCGGTAGATGGTGGAAGTGTGCCTGGTGCAGCGCAGCCCAGGAGGCGGCAGGAAGTGAGGCAGGCCTACTTCCGGGCAGAGCACCAGGGGCCAGGCAGCCGGAAGCGGGCCAGGCCACCGGAAGCGGGCCGGCAGAGCTTCTGGAGGGCTTTGGGAGGTGGCCCTGCGGCCCAGGACGCAAGGCAGTCGCAAGTAGGCCTGTCCTCCTTCAGGGTGGCTCTTTGCTTGGGGGTAGAGGGAGATCGAAAATGCCAGGACAGGGAGATCTCTTGCTTCTTCAGGTGCAGCATTCGCTCTGCCTCGTCTCTCCCGCCTGCTTATCTTGCTGTCCTCCAGCCTCGCGCGCTTCCCTTGCCGTCCTTCTGCCTCGCCCGCGTTAAGTGGTGCTGGGAGTCTGCGCCACCGTCCTCAAGTCCTGGGAAAGCACCCAGCCTTGCAGCGGAGGCCGCGGCCTTGGTCACCACAGACTAGGAAACAGCGCGTCAACCCCAAGCTCCGGAGCTGCTAGTCCTAACCTTCAGGGGCCCGCCACCAAATGAAACTCCGCAAACCCTCTGAATTCTTGCAAAGATGGAGCCAGAGAAGAAGGGGAGGGAGGAAAAAGGAGGTAAAAAAAAAAAAAACAAGTTACACGGAATTAGCTGGAAGCGGCTGCATTCCCAAGTGACCGCAGCTATTAACATTATAATCTCAAACGCCATTTTTTATGTAACACTATTGTTAGTAAATCAACTCCTCAGGTCCTCGGAGACGCTGACCCCTGGCAATTCAGTGAAAGTGTAATTATCTCCCCAGAATCTTGGACAGATTTAAGAGATTACATTTCAACTAAATCTATATCAATGCTAATTTCCCCTCTACACACAGCCTGCAGGTGCTCGTCTGGGGAAATGGCGTCAGGCCCCAGCAGAACGCCTCACAAAGAGGAGAGGGCTCGCTGCGTGCAAGGCCAAGAGCAATGAAGCCCCACATAAAATTACACCTATTTTTTTTCTTTTGCTACAAAACCTGGTTCTTATATAGCAAAGTTAAACAAAGCAGCTATGCTAAATTAGCGTTACATAAAGGCGAGTTTAATGCTCGGTTACAGTCAACTGGTGTATCTCTGATGGCTAATTGTCTATCAAAATTAAAGAGAAAAGAACAAATGATTCGTTATAAGAAGGTGTTAAAAGCCTCAACAAAAGGACAATTTCACAAATATAATATCGGCAGCTCGGGGATTGCCGGCGGGGTTGTTCAGGCCTCGGCCCTGCGCAGCTATGAGAAGTGGGGTGCGGGGTGCTATTTGCCTGACAAGTGCTCGTTTCCTCCCAAATGAGTGTAATAAAAACCCGAGAGGCGATATTAGTGTAAAGATCGGGATTAGTTCTAGTCGGCGCGACAGCCATAGGCTTCAAAGGCGACCCCTACTCTTTCGGCCTAGGCTAGGGCGGAGGGCGCTTTGCCATCTCCGAGGACGTCACCTCCAACTCGCCACTCCTCTGCGCTCAGGAACAGGAGGGCGCGAGCATGGGCCTGGACACCCTCAACAAAAGAGTGCGCTCCGTGGGTGCCCGCTGTCCCCCGCCTCCTCAGGCTCGAAGGAGATGGTCGGGGCCCGCTGAGGGATCTCGAAGCAGCGGCACTGTCCAGCACGTGCCTTTCCGACGCGCAGCGCTGGCCTCAGCGGACGTAAGCGGCTGCCGCCAGCCCACCCTCCAGGCTCAGAGAACGCAGGCTATACACGACGGCTCCCTTCCCCAAGGCGAACACAGATCTAGAGCTCCGGGAATGCGAGCGCGCTAGGCGTGGGAGCCTGATTCCGGTCCCAAGTAGCCGGCCCGCCGCGCCCAGATAGGCAGCAAGACCCGCCAGGACTGGCTTCTCCGCGGAGTCAATGTAGGAGAGTCTAAGGCTGGGGGAAAAAAATCCCGAAACCGAATTAGGCAGCAAGAGCAACAAACCGTCTGGAAAATGGACCCACGGAGCCGCAAGAATGTACTTTCTTATCTTTGACAGTTTGTGTCCTAAAGAAAGTGTCTTGACGATAATTGAAATGATTACAATTCATTGCTGCTTGACTTTGAATATGAGCAGTCACATAATGACATCCCCGCCGTACAACAGCAGTTTAATTTCCATTATCCGACTTTGGGATTCTCGCGCCAGCCGCTGGGGCAACACGGGGCTAATGCAGAATTTTTGGCTGCAGCCTGCGTTATTCATTCCTTCTGGGGAACTGGGGGTGCGGTGGGGTGCAGAAGGGCTTGTTTCTGCTCCCTTCCAGAAACTTTTTCTGGAAATCCCAGGGATCAGTGGACACAGAGGAGCCGAGAGAATCACCATCGAAGGGCCACTTTGCCCGACGGGACTGTGGGCGATAGCGCTGCGCCGCAGTCGTGGTGTCCCCAGAGCTTTCCAGATCCTCGCAGGACTAGTCCCTCGGCTCCTTTCCTGACCAGGCTGCATCCAGAAAGGGCCTGGCCTGGGGCTCTCTCGCCAAGCTGTCCTCTGGCGCTCAGCCTCCCTCGCTGCCCTTTCCTCGTCCTTCGCCCTGCTTGGAGCCCTCGCGTGCGTCCCTCGGCTGCTCGCTCACTGCTGGCGCGCGGGGCTGGGCGGGGCGAGGCGGCTCCGGGGCCCTGGAGGGTTGGGACCGTGCCTCGGCCTTGACCCCTAACCAGCATCCGCAGCGGCCCTTTACGCCCCGTCGCCTCCGAGGAGAGGACAGGCACTACGGGGACTCAGATGCTCACCTTAGGGCGCGGCCTCGCTGAGCCTCAGGGCAAGAGCCGCGGGGGCAGCGGGGGTGGGCGCGGGCCGAGGTCCAGCACGCAGGCGCCGCTCGGGCCCACTGCCCCCTCCCCAGGCTCCGGGTCCTGGGGACAGACCCTGCGCCCCTCTCTACCCATCTCCCTCCCCTAAAAAAAAAGACCATCTGGTAATTGTCTTTCTTTAGATCTTCCCTTAATTATGCTTTTAATTAAAGATGGTTCAAGGCACCGGACCACATGAAGGGCAGTAATTACAAATTACATTACAAACCCGACAGATGTAGCGGGATCTGCTGGGAAAAAGGTACCGGAATAAAAATTTGACTAAACTTTGGGATAAATTAATCCGCAGCGTGGAGAACAGAAGCATAGACTCTGATTATGTGGGCTCCAGCTAGGATTTAAGTTTTGTGTCATGATTGTTTTCATATTTCTTTGACGTCTATTGATTTGGAGGCAGCTGCAAGCCTTTGTCACAGGAGAGAAGAGCAGTCACAATATATTAGCTTGATGGCATAACTCGAACCGGAGAGGCGAGGGGAGCCAGAGTGACGGGGACGCACGTGACCCCGCCCGGGGCCTCCCGGCCCGACCCTCACATTAACTTGTTCTAATAGGAATAATGGAGCAGGACTAGGAATACACTGTCAGACGGTGGTTTTCTGTCTAGAACGCGGGCGACAGGAGTTGTGTGGCCCCGGCCCAGGTGGCCAAGGTGCTCCTGCGCCCTGTCGCGGGTCGCAGCTGGGCTCGTTGGTGTCCTCGGGCCCCGCTACTGGGCGCCAGCCCCGCGCCCACGTTGAGGGGCTCCAGGCTGGGGGACCTACTGCGGGCACCAGACCTGGGGGTCTCTCGCGGGTGGCCACGCGGCTGAAAGATGTGCGGCCTGAGAGAAGCTGCCTGGAGGTGCCATGCCTGGCCCAGCATGGGGGGACCCTGGCGGGCTGGCTCGTGAGCGGCCAGGAGAGGGGCGCAGACTGTGCAAGCAGGAGGGAGGGAGCGGGGTCATTTTCTCCCCGGATAGTCGGCCCCCGGCTCATTCAGCCTCGTACACCTTCTCTGCCCGAGTCTGACTCACTTTGAGACAGTGGGTGCACTTTATGGAAGAAATGTCTGTGCCCATCACTCAGCCATCTCTTTACAGAGCCCGTGCGATGCCTCAGGGAACACGCATGGACAATTAAACACGCCCACTGACAGCCGGATGACCGAGGCTTTATTAACCACATGCGTTCTAATATTGATAAACTGTTATTTTGACACAAACTTCTGCTAATGTACCTTGCCATAGATGAGCGTTCACCCGAAAGGTATGATCCACGCCCAGAAGATGCTGTTGTCAAAACTGAGAGAACAGGGCTGTCATTGCAGAAAATCCAGCGGCCTGAGACCTTTTCTCGCTAAGGAAGGAACATTTGCTTTTTGATTCGTCCTCTCACTGCGTTTCTCTTTTCCTTTGCGTTACAGTTTCTGAGAGGAATGTAAATATTTTGACTAGACCTCTGCAGGGGCCTTTTAAGCACCAGGCACAATCGTTTGTGGAATACTGTAGTTCATACTTCAAAACTTGGATGTTAACTTCTGTTGTTGCTGAGGAAACTCATAGAATTAGCAGTGACCTCTTAACTCCCTTTTTGTCTGATAAGATGATGTAGTCCTTAGCGATGGTCCAAATTTTAGGGACTTCTTCTGTCACTGCTACTTTACAGTTGTTTATACTGGAAGAAACAGTCCAGCCTGATAGACCTGATTTGGGGTTGGGACAAGATCAAACTTCAGCTCTTCTATACTCTCATCACTTTTGCCTTTTGCGCTGCAATTCACGTCCGTGAAGTGTGCAAAGCTGGAAGAAGTAATATCTGAAAACTTAAAAAAAACAAAAAACAAAAAACCCCAAAACCAAAAAACATATCCAATGTCCAATGTAGCTTTTCTGTGCGTTGGAAATGGGATTTCTTTCTTTCTCTGTTTTGGTATTTGATACAAAGCAGATATGTTCAAACAGAATGCTAAATTCAGAATAATTAAAGTAAGGAGGAAAACAGTGCTCAAGTTTCCTTAGTTTCTGTATGCAGTACAAATGATACACGGTCTTTTAATCTAAACCTAAGAAAAAGTACCAGGGGGTACAATGCATCATCAAATATGTATGTATTTTTAAATGAACATACCATAATTCCACAAATATTGATGTACCTGTGATTTTATGGTCTAAAAATATTTCTAAACACAGATATGGTATAAAATACTACTTTGAACTGTTTTTATTGTTAAAAGGGTAAAAAATGATTTTTGCTTATTAAATACCTACATTCATGTCTGTCATGACCATTTTAGGGCCCAGATGCTCCAGAAGGAGCACCTACAATGTACTCATTTCCTTGTCCCATTCTCCTGTAGCATAATGGGTATTTAAACCAAACCCAAACAAGACCATTTGGGGTATTCTCACAGACTTAACAAAATAAAATAATCAAATAGTCTCTGTTGGTGCCAAAGCTGGAAATTTTTGTTTTCTTTATAGCAAACTCCTTATTAATGAAGTAGAGCATAAATACGGAAAAGTGAAAACAGTCCTTTACAGTGCTAGCTAAACTGCTCCATGGTAGAGAACAGGAAATGCTATTGGAACTGCTGATAACATTGCTTATGATCCTGGTTGTGTACATGTGTGTAGAGAACCTGAACATTTTCAGTTAATATTATTCAGTTATCTCATTCTGTTTCTCTCAGAGTACTTACACATACTGTCTTCCCTTGCTGTTGATCATATAGCTTATGTGTGCACTGTGAATTTCAATAAATGTAAATTACTGCTTAAAACAGTAAAGAATGGCTACTACATGTTTCATTGTTGTCTCCTCACTATCTGCTCAGAAATCTTTTTTACAAATCCCATTGCAGCTATTTCCCCTCAATTCCATGATGAAAGTAGTGGCAAATGCCATTCAATTTGGAGGAGCTCAAGCACAGAGAATACAAAGATTTTGTTCAAAGCCTCTCTCAAATCTATTTTTGGACCTGGAAACAAAACTAGGCTGGAGGCAACATCAGCACACATCCCTGACTCCATATGAGGCTACTTGAAGCAGGCGGCTTTGGGGTTCATTTTGGAAACAGAAGACATACATGGAAGTATGTGTTCCTCAGAGACTGACAGACTACAGTGAAACAATCCATGCTCTCAGCTGCCTCTGATTTGCAGGCAAGGAAGAGTTTCCTCTCCCTTTCTTGCCGGCATTACTTTTTCTGTGCTTGGCAGCTGAACCAGAGAGCAGCCTGCAACATCTTGCCTTTGGGGACTTCCTGTGGCCTTGCCACACTCTCTGGAGAAACTCATAATCCTGGAATTGGTGGAGAGATTACAGAGAACTGCATACATCATTCTTCCTCTAATTCATCTGGACTGATGCAGTATTGATAACAACCTTTCTGCTACTTGACAGTTTCAGACCATTCAAATGAGAACAAATAATAGGAATTTAGTGGTGGAGGTGGGGATAAAGTAAGGGCAATTGGTCTAGCCTTTTAGGTTGAAAGACTTGCTTTCTATTCCAAAATCATAGAACCAAGTACAAAATTAAACAGTCTCCACTCAATTATTTGGGAGTGATTTCTTCTCTCTTTTAGTGATCGTAGTGCATTTGGATTGGGGAACTGACACATTTATTGTGCAGGAGTCTCGTTTTGTGTCTAGGAAAGACAGTGCTCAGTTGCTCAGCTCTCTCTGATTCCACCAGGTTAAGTAATAACAAAGCACATTTGCATTAGATAATAAGAATCAGGGCAGGACAGACACGATGCTGATTAAACAAGGATTCATACCCAGGTTTGAGAGCTCCCTGATAACCAGAGCCACAATCAGATCATTGGTAGGTCAAGCAAAAATCTGAAGACAAAATCAATGTCAGTTTTCTGTCTTGGTGACAAACAGAGGCCCACCAGAATTGTATCCAGTAAACCCTGTTATCAGGTACCTCACCATTGTCAATGAATTCAGTTATGCTGTGGGTCAAATCATGCCCTCACCTACACCGTGATGTTTAGAACATCCTTCTCTTTGACACAGAGTTGCACAGAAAAATATGCTAACAATCATAGCTGTCCAATAGCTCTATGGGCTTCCTGGTAAGGTAAGGTGAGTGGAGGCAGACGGAATATTTGAGCAGAATCTGGGATGCAGTGGAGGCTGTACCAGCATTGAAAGGACGGTTGGGAAGATTGACCTCCTCCCCAAACTCCTGATCAGGTTCAGCTTCATCAGGGTCATTCCGGGAAGACGTATTTTACCGACTGATTAATTTATTAAATACTTTTAATAAATTATTTTTTGAATATAATTATACATTTATGGTTCAGAATTCTAAAGATTCAAAAAAATGTGTTGTGCAAATTCCATTTCCAGCTTGTCACCTAGCCATGCAGTACTTACTCACTGGAAGCAGCTAGTATTACCAGTTACTTATAGACAGGGAGCTTAAAAGAGACAGAGTTCCAGCGTCTACTTAATGAGACTCTTTTGAGAGAAGGGCCTAGCAATTTGTTTTAACGCTCTTCAGATGATTTTGCTGGAGTTGGGTTAACCATCCAGTTGCTGTGGAATTCATCTTAACTCATGGTGATCTCATTTGTGTCAGAGTGAAAATGTGCCCGATAGAGTTTCCAGTGGCTGATTTGTCAGAAGTAGATAGCCAGGCCTTTCTTCTCAGGTGCCCCAAAGGGATTTGAAGCTCCAACATTTCAGTTGGCCGCCAAATGCATTAACTGTTTGCACCACCATTTGGACACTATGGGCTAACTCAAAGACCCCCCCCTTAAACACTGAGATTCTACTTTTGAATTTCCTAGCAAGCAGATAAGTATTATTTTCCTGTTCTCCCCATTTCACAGAAGATGTAAACTGAATCTCAGAGTTTAGGTGACTTACCCATAGTAACTCAATAAAAACGAAAGTCAGGCAGCATCACTTAAGACCATCTAAGACCTAAGTACTTTTGCTTTGAGGCCCTATCTTGCATTACATTAAAAGACAAAATGTACCCACTCTTTAATGTAATTATTTGCTTTTAACTTTTAAAAATGATTTTAATTACTCTAAATTTCATTAGAATAAACATAAACAGTTCATTTTTAAATTTTATTAGCTGGTTTAAATTTTATTAGCTTTGCATATTACAATGTGAGAGTTCAATTGCACCTGAAATGTTGACATAACGTTAACATTTTTAGTCATGTAAACATTTATTGATGCCGACTATACAGTTTTTTTACCCTGTATTTTGGATCTCTTGTTTTTTTTCTGAGGGAGAGAGCAAGTAAAATTCATCTTTTCAAGATCTTGAAAAACTTTTAGGTTTTGGGTTTTGTACCTGAGGTGCCTATATTAATTAGAGAAAGAATAAACTTCTGTAGCAGATAGCCTTGGCAATAATTCAATAGGTTACAGAAGATACGTTTATTTTTTTCTCATAAAACACTCCAATGTATGTTTCAGGGTAATAGGTGTCTCTGCTTGATGTGATCATTGAGACATCTAACTTCCTTGTGTCACCTAGGTTATTTCCTTTGTCTACATGGGTCACAGTTTCCTTCAGGTTTTGATTCATGGGGAGGGGAAAAAGAGTACAGGAAGCGTACCCATGGTTTTTAGGTTAATATTGGAAGTTACATGCATCTCTTCTGCTGACTTTCCATTGTCGAGAACTTAGTCTCATGTCTGCAACAAACTACAAGAATTGGGAGATATGTATACCCATGAGCAAAGAAAGGAGAGGCTATTGAGTTGTAGTGACCAACCAGCAGTGTCCACTACAGTGTGTAGTGCAATCAGAAAACTGTCATTATAACCAAGGTGACAGCTAATGATGATAGCAGGGGAATGTTGTGAAAAGCGGTTGGTTTCTGGATGTATTTTCCAATAGATTGTGTAAGTGTTGTGTGAGACAGAGGAGTCAAGGATGCCTTTAAGATTTTGGCCTGAGAAACTGGAGGAATGCATTTACCATTTACAGAGATGAAGAAGACAGAGGGGAAGGTTTTATGGGGGAAAATAAAAAACAGTCTGTATTGTGTATGTTGAGCTTGAGATACCTATTAGACATCTAAGAGGAAATGTCAAATAAGAATTGAATATATGATTCTAGAGTTCAATGGACATGTCTAGGCTGGTGAATTTCAAAATTGTTAGCGAAGAGGTAATTTTAAAATTATACAACTGAATGAACTCAGTGAGGCATAAATGCAGATAGAGGTCTAAGGACAAAGATCTGGGACATATTGATGTTTAGAGGTCTGGGAGACAAGGAGAAATCAGTAAAAGAGGGTGAAGGAAGCAGCCAGCAAGGCAGGAAGGGAACTAAGAGAGAGCAGTATGTGGGAAAGCAAGCAGAAAAAGCATTTCCAGGAAGGAGGGAGTGATCAACTGCTGATCAACTGCTGCGTTAAATCCTGTAAGTAGGTCATGTTGGATAAGGATCAAGAACTGACTGTTGGATTTCTCTATCTGGAAGTCATCAGTGACCTTGTTATGAACTTCCAGGTGAAGTGGATGAAAAACCAAACCAAACTCATCAACATCAAGTCAATTCCAATTCACAGTGACTCTGTAGGACAGAGTAGAACTGCCCACAGTTTCCAAGGAACAGCTGCCGACCTTTTGGTTAGCAGCCCAGTGCTTAACCACTGCACTCCCGGAGCTCTGAGTGAGGTGAATGGCAGTAATAAAATCTTGTTGGAGGGAGATAAAAAGGTAATGAAAGAAGATAAATTTGAGGTTGTAAGTACATAGAACTCTTTCAGTGGGTTTTATTGCAAAGAAGAACAGAGAACTGTGGCAGTTGACACAGGTCAAGTTTTTGTTCTGTTTTTCGAAAATGGGATAAAAAATCAGCATGTTTATATTCTGATAGGAAATCTTCCAGTAGAGAAATAAAAACTGATGAAGCAGGAGAGAGATGAGAATCATCACTGTTCATGAGAAGAGAAGAATGGATGGGGTACAGTTCACAAATGGAAGACTTGGTTAATCGCGAGTGTGGATGGTACAGCCGCATACTGGGGGAAAGCAGAGTTGATGGGCTCTGATATGGTAAATGGATACAATGGAGGGAGCTTGTTCTCATCCAATTTTTTTCAGCAAGATATTAAGTCAAGTCATTATCTTAGAGTGAAGATGATGGAAGAGGCATTGCAGGTTTGAGATGAAGGGGATATTGTGCAAGTCATGTAGACAATGGGTATATGAGACAGTAGGAGATCTGATAGTGATTTCTGGGCATCTCTGGGTGTGCAGTCTGCTTGGGTGGTGTCCACTTTTCTCCAGACACAATCAGTTCAAGTGTAGAATATACAGGGAGTTGAACTTGGCCAGGGTCGGGCTTTTGCCAAAACAGTGTGATAAAAAGGAAAGGAGAGAAAAGGGAGCAAAGTCTGTGTGCAAGGGAGTGATTCCAAAGTGGATAGGAAAGAAACAAAGACCTGAAGGGGTGAAGGCTGGCTCAAGGGTGTTAAGATGAAAAGATTTTAGATCTTAGTAAGTCAATGAACTGCTGAAGCGAGAGAGGGAGCTAGAAAGAAAGGAAGTGGTGGTTAATAGTGGGATGAACTAGACATGATGGCAGGGTGAAACTATTATTGTCAATATCACAGTCCTAAGGAAGACCAGGGGAGTGTGGATAGAGCAGGAGGTAAGAAGATAGAGAGGAGGTAAGAAGCTGAAAGATCAGGGCATTAAACGGATTGTGATTATGGCAGTTCTCAAGGCTCAGGTCCTCAACATACAGAAGGCAATAGTCTCCACGCCAAACAGTATTCCACAGTATGGATATGAAATCTTGTACCAACTTACACTCCTACCAGCAGCGTATGAGTATGCCTGTTTTCCCTCATCCTCCCCAGTAATTTGTATCCTTCTGGAGGTCTTCAAAGAAACAAACTGTCAGAGAACAGAAGAGGGAAATGAGAATCTGTTCACTGAATACACCTGACACCTGGTTGAATCTCAGGCCTCATTCTACTGGTCTAGCTGCCTGAGGACTGTCCCCTGTATCTTGGCTCTGTGGGAAGCCCAGCTGAGGAAAGCTTGATGAGGTGTGCTGGGGTACTCTCCTTTACTTTGATTTCAAGTTGGCTCTTCAATCCGCTGTTACTCAGGAACAACCTGCTCTGATAAGTGACAACATGCTGTATTTGTATTCTAGCTGGATATAGGTATGAGAGTCAGGTACTTATTCATTTCCATCATGGAACATCTTCAAGAACAGAATGTTCACCTTTACCTTTAATTTTAATCACAAAATCAAAGCCCACTGTCATATCAAAGGATCAAGCAGACTCCAAACTTCAGAAGATCTATTGGCCTTCCTTCTGCACGTGTAGCACAGGTAGAGGCTTCCTTCCTTGTGGAGCTTCCTCTTCATTGCCTTTCCTCCTGACTTCTTTAGCTAAATTGTGTTTTAGGCAAAAATTTACAGTCCAAATCAATTTTTCATTCAAAAATTTTATACACAAATTGTTTTGTGACAGTTGCAGTCCCTGCAATGTGTCAGCACTCTTTCTCTTTTCCCTTCCACCCTGGCATCCTCAGTGTCCGTTAATACAGATTTCCTGTCCTTTCCTACCTTTGCAGCTTTGCTTTTGGACAGGTGTTGCCCATTTGGCCTTGTATAAGAGATTGAATGAAGAAGCATGTTCCTCACCTGTGTTATTGTTTGTTTTACAGGTCTTTCTAATCTTTGGCTGAAGGGTGGACTTTGGGAGTAGCCTTAGTTTTGAGTTAGCAGGGTATCTACTAGCCATAATCTTGGGGATTCCTGATGTCACCTTCAGACTGGTTGCTGGTGGTAGCTGATCATCATCCACTTCTTTTAGGCTCAGGCTTATGAAAGCTGTGGTTCTTGTGGTCCATTAGTCCTTTGGACTAATCTTTTCCTCGAGTCTTTGGCTTTCTTTGTTCTTTGATCTAAACATGCCTGGACCAATAGATGTTATCTTAGATTGCTTTTCCCAAGCTTTTAAGGACTCCAGACACTACTCACCGAAGCAGGATGTAAGACATTTTCTTTATGAATTACGTTATGGCAAATGAGCTAGATGTCCCTAAAAACAGAGCCCCAGATCCCAGCTCTGGTAACTCAGACTCCAAGGTGTTTGGATATGTCTAGGAAACTTCTGGAAACCCCAGTAGAGTAGTGGTTAAGAGTTACCATTCCTAAAAAAAAAAAGTCAGCGGTTTGAATCCACCAGGTACTCCTTAGAAACTCTTTGGGCAGTTCTACTCTGTCCCAAACAGAGGGTCTCTAAGAGTTGGAATCGACTCAACAGCAGCAGTCTGTTTTTGCTTTTTAGGAAGCTTCTATGACTTGCCTTGGTCAAGCTGTGCTGACTTTCTCTGTATTGTGTGCTATCATTCCCTTTACCGAAGTGAACACTTGTCTGCTACCTAGTTAGTGATTTCCTCTCCCTACTCTTCCTTTTCCTTATAACCAAAAAAGGCTTTTATTTTTCCCCTGTGGGTGAACTGTTTCTGAGGTATTATAATAATGGTCTCACACAATATTTGTCCTTCTGTAATTAACTTATTTCACTCAGTATAATGTCCTCCAGATTCACCCATGTTGTAAGATGCTTCATCATTGTTCTTTATTCTTGTGGAGTAGTCTGTTGTGTTTGTGTACCACAATTTGTTTATCCATTTATCTGTCAATGGACACTTACGTTGTTTCCTGCTCTTTGCTATTGTGAATAATACTACAGTGAACATGAATGTGCATGTGTCTATTCCACGTGATAGCTCTTATTTCTCTAGTATATATTCCCAGGAGTGGGATGGCAGAATCATAAAGAGGAGCTGTATCATTTTCCACAGTGTCGTATTTCCTCCTGATTTAGAATAAAGTCAAAAGGTGAGAAAGTCAGTGCTTGCTGGAGCTCAGGACCTTTAAAGTACTGCATGAATAATGATGCCCATTTTTGTCTTTAAGACCATTTAGCAGACTTCATTTATTAAACCCAAATCATGAATTAATCTTTCCACACTGGAACATTGGCAGTGAACATCCACAGATTTACTCAGAGCACTTTCAAACAACAAAAATAATGTGCAGTTCATTTTAATGAATAGTAAAAGCCCCCAAGAAAAAGGAAGCTTTCCAAAGAAAACTCACTTATCTCTTCACTTTAAAGTTATTTTGTTTTTGTAAAATTTTCATGTGTTTATAGCAAAAATAAAACACACAAAAACCTGAACAAACAACAAATAGTGCAGAAAAGTACAACAAAGCAAAAAAAAACTTATGAAATTCTACATTTTGTTGAATATATTTCTGGAGGCACTGCGTGCATTTACATTTATGTTTTTGAATATGCTTTTCTGTAGACTGTTTTCTTTTCCCACTCAAAAATATAACATTATCATCTTGACATGTACAATATGTTTAATATCAACAGATATTTTATTCTGTGAATATTCTACAGTTTATTCAGGCAGTTCTCTAGTGGTGGACACTTAGGATATTTCAAAAAAATTTTATTTTGTGTGTGTGTGATTGTAAGCAATATTGCAATGATCATTCTTATAATAAGCTTCCTTAGCTAATACATTGATATATTTTCATATAATACATTCCTGAAGGTAAAAGTAATGGATTGAGGAAATTTATATTTTGTAATGTTTTTGATATGATTTGCCTAATTATTCTTTAGAAAGGTACAGAATTACAGGAGTCCCTGGGTAGCTCAAATGGTTAAGCACTGAGCTACTAACTAAAAGATTGACAGTTTGAATCCACAACAGAGGTGCCTCAGAAGAAAGGCCTGGTGATCTGGTTGCAAAAGTTCACAGCCATGAAAATTCTATGGAACATGGTTCTGCTCTCAAACACAGATCACCATGAGTCAGAATCTGCTTGATAGGAATTGGCTTCTATAAGAGAATGTTATTTTCCCACATAATAGCAGAGGTTGCATGTTAACATTAATGTTTATCTTTCCCAATTTGATAGGTAAAGTCATACCCCAAATAAATTTGCATTTTTAGGGAAGTTAAACTCTTTTTCATACAGTAAACAGCCAATTTATAACCTTCACTCATTTAAAAAATTTGGAGTATTTCTTAAGAATGATTTTTTGTATACAATTTTTTTCCACTTAACTGTTTAATTAATTCATTTTATCTTTGCATTTCCCTTCAAACGTGTAAAATGCATTTTAAAGAGAAAATGATGCATGTATCATGGTAATACCCTTAGCTTTGACTGAAGGTCACTTGGAGTGGATGGGAAGACAGATGGCTTCATGGTGGAGGATGCAGAAGAATCTGTTCAGCAGATTTCTAGTTGAAGTCGTTGTGTATCCCAGGGACCCGGGCTTGGTAGTTTTGATGTTAGTTGTTACCAAGTCTATCTCAATTCATGGTGACTCCATGTGCACAGAGTAGAGCTATCACATAAAGTCTTCAAGACTGCTTCCAAAAGGTCTTCTGAGGAGTCTCTGGGTAGGTTAGGACTTTCAACTTTTGGGCTGAAGTTTTTTTTTTTTTTTTTTTAAATTGTTACTGAGTGAAAGTATATAATCCAAGTTCAATTTTAATACCCGCCTATCTGCAGCACCTTCTCCTTTCCTTTCCTGGTGACAGCACATTCCTCCTTTTCATTCTTTACGTATGATATCCTCTTAACAATCTCCTGTCCTCTCTTTTCCACCCTCTCCTCTCCCTTCTCGGAAGAGGCCAGTAGGACAGCATCCTACAGATGCACAGAACTGTAAAGTGCACACAACATATGGTCACATTGTGTCCCTGAGTCCAATCCATTCCTGTCCGAAGAGTTGATCTCAGTAATGATTTCTGATCAGGGGCAGCAGCAGGTCTAGGGGCCATGCTCCCAGGAGAACTCCCAGGCCTTTGGACCATCAGTTGCGGTCTTTTAGCGGAGTTCTTAAGGTGCACTCTTCTTTTTCTCGTATTGCCACTGGGACTCAACATTTTGTGCCTCATCATGACTGTCATAGGTGGAGGCTGGGCACCATCTGGTTCTTCTGGTCACATGCTGGTACAGTCACCCATTCACGTGAGTCCTTCCATCTTCTGTCCTCTTTTTCCCTCATGTCTTTGTTGCTCTTGGTGATCATTTGTTCCGGCTGAGTTGAGACCATTTGGCGTGCCTCATATGGCATCTTGCTCGCTTTTAAGACCCAGATACCACTCACCACTATGGAGTGCAGAAGACTCTCTTAGCAATAGGTTAGTTATGCCAATTGGCCTCAATGTCCCCTGTCAGCATGGTCCCCAGACCTCTGACCTTATTACTCTATCCTTGTAATATTGGGTTAAAATTAGAAGAGTTTACAGTTTATGTTGAAATCCAGTTCAGTTGATCTTCTTTCTAATGTGTGCTGTCACTGCTTTCACCCAACCAAATTTCTATCAACTATTTAACCTATAACTAGCCCTCTCCCTCCTTCTCTTCCCTCCCTTGCAGCCATCAGAGTCTTTTCTTCTGTAAATGAGTCTGTTTTTAAGTCCTTATAGTAGGGATCTCATACTTGTCTCATGTTTGTACTTGTGCTGCTGACTGATTTGACTCAGCATGATGTCATCCAGTTGAAACCAGATTATGAGATGCTTCCTAAAATCATCATTGTTCTTTATCATTGCATAGTGTTCCACTCAGTATATATATCATAGTTTGTTTATCCATTCATCTGTTGTTGGGCACCTGGGTTGATTCCATTTTTTGCTATTGTGGACTGTGCTGCAATAAATATTCATGTGCATGTTATCAGTTCGTGTGACTGCCCTTGATTCTGTAGGATGTATTTCGAGCAGTGGGATTACTGGGTCAAACGGTATATCTGTTTCTAGCTTTTTAAGGAAGTGTCAGATTGCTTCCCAAAGAGGTTGTACAAGTTTGCAGTCCCACCAGCAGTATAGGAGAGTTCCAATCTCTCCACAGCCTCTCCAGCATTTGTTGTTTTGTGTCTTTTGGATCACAGTCAATCTTGTTGGGGTGAGATGGTATCTCATTGTAGTTTTGATCTGGATTTCTTTAATAGGTAATGACTGTGAGCATTTCCTCATGTGTCTTTGGTTGCTTGAATATATTTTAATGAAGTGTTTGTCCGTCTCATTTGCCCATCCCTTAACTAGGTTATTTACCCTTTTCTTGTTGATATTTTGCAGTATCTTGTAGATTATGGAGATCAGACGTCGATCTGACATATAGTTGTCAAATATTTTTTCCCATTCCGTTGGTGGTCTTTTAATTCTTTTGATAAAGTCTTTGGATGAGCAAAAGTGTTTGATTCTTAGTAGTTCCCACTTATCTATTTTGTCTTCTCTTGACTCTGCTTTGTTAGTCCGATTTTGAAGTCTGTCTATGTTGTGTACTAAAACTGCTGTTGTTGATCCTATTTTTTCTTGCATGATCTTTATCACCTTAGGTTTGATATTTAGGTCTTTTATCCCATTTGAGTTGTTTTTTGTGTGTGTTAGTGTGAGATATGGGCCTTGTTTCGATTTCTTTTAGATACCGAATTTTGCCAGCACCATTCACTAAAGAGATTGTTTTTACCCCAGTTTAATGCCTTAGGGCCTTTGTCAAGTATCAACTGTTCATAGGAAGATGGTGGCACCTCTGGGGTCTCAACTCTGTTCCCTTGGCCTACAGGTCTCTTTCTGTACCAGTATCAGGCTCTTTTGACTACTGTAGCAATGTAATAGGTACTAATGTTGGATAGTGAGAGGCCTCCCATTGTGTTCTTCTTCAGTAGTGCTTTGTTTATCTGGGGTTTCTTCACTTTCCAAACTAAGCTGGTGATTTGTTTCTGCATCCCATTAAAAAATGCCAGTTTGTATTGTGATTGCATTAAAATATGTAGATTGCTTTGGATAAAACAGGCATTTTTACAATGTTAAGTCTTCCTAACTATGAGCAGGGTAAGTTTCTCCATTTATGTAAGTCTCTGTTAGTTCCTTGCAGTAAGGTCTTGTAGTTCTCTTGTTATAGGTCTGTTATTTCTCTAGTTAGATTTATTCCTAGGTATTTTATCTTCTTGGGGGCTAGATTAAATGGTATTGATTTGGTGATTTCTTCCTTAATGATCCCTTCTTTCGTATAAAAGAATGTTTTTCATTTACTTATGTTTATCTTATGTCCTGATACTTTGTTGAACTCTTCTATTAGTTTGAGTAGTTTTCTTATGGATTCTTTAGGATTCTCTGAGTATACAATCATATCATCTGCAAATAGGAAAGTTTTACTTCTTCTGTGCTGATGTGGATGGCCTTTATTTCTTTGTCTTGTCTAATTGCTCTGGCTAGAACTTCTAGCACAGTGGTGAACGGAAGTGGTGAGAGTGAGCATCCTTGTCTAGTTCTCACTCTCAAAGGGAGTTCTTTCAGTCTCTCTCCATTCAGGATGATGTAAGCAATTGGCTTTGCATAGATACCCCTCACTGCGTTGAGGAATTTCCCCTCTATTCCTGCTTTGCCAAGGGTTTTTAGCAAGAATGAATGATAGACTTTGTTAGATGCCTTTTCTGCATCAATTGCCAAAATCAGGTGATTCTTATCTTTTGTGTTATTTATGGGGTTGATCATGTTAATTGTTTTTCTGATGTTCAACCAGCCTTGCAATCCTGGTATGAATCTAACTTGATCATGATGAATTATTTTTTTGATATGTTGTTGAATTCTACTCGCAAGGATTTTGTTGAAGATTTTCACATCTAGCTTCATGAGTGATACTGGTTTATAATTTCCTTTTTATTTATTTATTTTGTGAGATCTTTCCCTGGCTTTGGTATCAGGATTATGCTGGCTTCATAGAATGCATTTGGGAGTATTCTATCCTTTCTATACTGTAAAATAGTCACAGCAGTATTAGAGTTAACTATTCTCTAAAACTTGTAGAATTCTGCAGTGAAGTCATCTGGGCCAGGGCTTTTTTGGGTTAGTAGTTTTTTGAAGACTTTCAATCTCCTTCTTTGTGATGGGTTTATTAAACTGTTCTACTTCTCCTTGTGATAATTTTAGTAGGTGATATGAATCTAGGAATTTGTCCATTTCCTCTAGGTTTTCAAATCTGTTAGAGTGCAATCTTTTGTAGTATTCTGTTATGATACTTTTAATTTTGGTTGGGTCTGTTATGACATCTCTCTTCTCATTTCTTATTCAGGTTGTTTGTTTCCTCTCCTGTTTTTCTTTAGTAAGTTTAGCCAATGGTTTGTCTATTTTGCTGATCTTTTTAAAAACACCAGCTTTAGGTTTTATCGATTTTTTTCAATTTCTCTTCTGTTCTCTAATTCATTTAATTCTGCTCTAGTCTTTATGATCCTTGTTTCTTCTGGTGCCTGAGAGGTTCCTCTGTTGCTCTCTTTCTACTTTTTCAAGCTGTAGGGTTAATTCTTTGGTTTGGTTCCTTTCTTCATTTGTAGAGATAAATCGATCTCTGAGCACTGCTTTGGCTGTATGCCATAGGTTCTGGTATGATGTGTTTTCATTCCCATTTGAATCCATAAATTTCTTCATTTCATCCTTGATTTCTTGTATAACCTACAGCTTTTTGAGCAGGTGTTGTTCAGGTTCCATGAATTCCAGTTTCTATGTTTTTTCTGCCACTGATTTTGACTTTGATGGCTTTATGGTATGAGAAGATGCTTTGCAATAGTTCAATGGTTTGGATTTTGTTGAGATTTGCTTTATGTCCTAAGATGTGGTCTATTCTTGAAAATGTTCCATGGGCATTAGAGAAGAAGACGTACTTATCTGTTGATGGATAAAAAGTTCTGTATGTGTCAGTGAGGTCTAGTTGGTTAATTGTTGCAATAAGATCTTCTGTGTCTTTATTGAACTTTTTTTCTAGATGATCTGTCCATGACTGACAGTGGAGTGTTGAAGTCTCCAACTGTTATTGTGGAGTGATCTATCTCCTTTTTCAATGCATTGTGTTTGTTCAATGTGTTTAGATGCTCTAGTATTGGGTGCATAAATATTTAATATTGTTAAGTCCTGTTTGTGTATTGAAGCTTTCAGCAACAAATAGTGACCATCCTTGTCCGTGACTGTAGATCTCACATTAAAATCTATTTTATCTGAGATCAGTATTGCCACACTTGCTGTTCTTTGTATAGTCTTAGCTTTGTATTATTCCATCCTTTAATTTTCAGTTTGTTGATGTCTTTAAGTCTAAGGTACGTTTCTTGTAAGTAACATATAGATGGGTCATGTCTTTTGATGCAAGATGTCACTCGTTGTCTCTTCATTGGAGCATTCAGTCCTTTTACCCTCCGTGTAATTACTGATAGGTATTTGCTTAGTACTGTCTTTTTGATGTATTTATTTTTGTGTTTGTGTTTTCTATGTTACTCTTGATATTTTGTTGTCGGTTATTTTTCTTTACAGGTTGACTTTTCATGTTTTTCAGTGTTGGCTTTATGTTTGTTGAGACTCCTATATTATGTTTCTTGTTTTGATCTGTTGAATTGTTATTGTGTTTTGCATCTATCCCTATGATCCCCTTAATATTCTAAGTTTAAACCCAATTTTAACTTCTACATATCTTGTTAACTTCCTCTCCATCTGGAAGGACTATAACTACTGTAGTATATCCCTTTCTTTAATGTGATGGTATCTTAGTTTTCATGATATGATCACTGGTTTCCTTGTTTTAATATTATAGCTTTGATTAAGTTTTGTGTCTTCCCTAACTGAGTAGGTTTCTGGAGGTTGTGCATTGCATTGCCCCCTTAAATATGGTTTTGTTTTTCTAAGCCAAGAGCTTCTTTCAGTATTTCTTGTAGCTCTGGTTTGGTTATTACAAAGTCTCTAAGCTTCTGTTTATCTGTGATTGTCTTAATTTTGTATTCATATTTGAAAGACAGTTTTGGCTGAAAGTTTTTCTCCTTCAAGTCTTTGAATGTGTCATCCCACTGTCTTTGTGCCAACATCCTTCCTGCCAAGAAGTCAGACGAAAGCCTACAAGGCTTGCCTCTGAATGTTAGCTTTGCTTTGAGTCTTGCTGCCTTTAAGAGTTTCTGCTTATGTTTCATTTTATTAAGCTTGATTATAATGTGTCTTGGTGTTTTCCTTTTGGGGTCTCTTTTTTGTGATATTTGATACATGTCTTGGATATCTATGTTCTCTTACAATTTCAAGGAAGTTTTCTGTCAGCAATTCAACAACAATGCTCTGTGTTTTCAGCTATCCCTCCCTGTTCAGGAAAGGGTATTAATCATAGCCCCTATCGCCATGAGTCGGATTAATCATAGCTTATCCTAAATTAATCACAATTAATTGTAAATTATTCCTGTTGATACAGTCCTACATGTTTTTTTAATGCTTCTTCAGTTTTCTTCTTTTCTCTGATTTCTCCTCATAAATGCTGGTGTCAGTTGCTCTGTCTTCAAGGTCACTAAGTCTGACCTCTAGTTCCTCAATTCTGCCCTTCTGGCTTTGAATTGAATTGTCTAATTTTGTAATTTTGTTATTGATCTGTTGGATTTGAGAACATTGATGTTCCATAAGTTTGAAGAGCTTGCTTAATTTTTCATTTTGCTCTGCTGAATTTTCTTTAGTCTCTAGGAGGACTCTGCATATAATTCTCTTGTACTTTACCTCTGGTAGTTTCAGAAAGGCTTCTTTATCTAGGAATTTTTTTGATTATTTATTTGGGGAGTTTTCTGGAGCCATGGTGGGCTTTCTTTAGATGCTTGTCTATGGTTTATTGCTTTCAGGACATCTCTGGCATTCCCTCAAAAGGAGGTGAGGTGTAGTTCTGAGAAGGGAGTTGGTTGCCAGCTGTCTCTCTGTATTCTAGTGGCTGGCCCCAGTGGACTCTCTGGGGTGGTAGTTTCCACCTCCTGGCTGGCAAAGACACCACTCTACTTGTAGAGTCATTGGAGGGCCATCAACCAACCCCATAATGTGAGTCAGCAAAGGCTGGAAGAGATACTGTTGTGCTGCATAGCAGTGATTTCTCTAGGCAGTGTTATTTTAAAAAGCTAAAACCTATCTGAGAGCTTCCAAAATCAGTCAAGCCATCGAGAGTGGCATGCCCCACCTTCTGGCTGGCAATGGAGGAACTTCTTCAGCCATCCTCAGATGCCATGATGTAGTTCAAAGTAGGGAGGCACTGCTGCCCTGCTGCAATCTGCTTCCAGGCTCTTGCTGTAAGGCAACACTGTGCTAAAACACAGCCCTTCTGCTGGCAAAGCACTCCCCAGACTGACACTGCCTCGCAGCCTGGGAATTAGCATCTGCTGAGGCCTCCAATTGGGTAACCTGATAACTCCACCTGCCAGCTGACCAAGATGGTGTTCCAGTCAAGCATCCGAATCTATGGTAGAGATCGGAAAATAGAGGCTGGAGGGATGGTGGTGCTCCCAGTCCACCACCAGGCTCTCAAAACACGGCTATCCCACACACTGTCTCTCTGTTCATTTCAGTACTGCAGGTCAGCATATCTGCTGGCTCATGCCAATCTCCCACCTACTAGCCAACAAAAAGAAAAAGAAGTTAAAAGCACCAGTACCTTCAGTCCACATGAGCAGGCAATCAGCAGGAGTAAGGCTCAGCGCGAGAGAGGAAGTTTCCTGTTTGGTGGCATGTAGTCTAAACAGACAGCCCTATGCCATGTCCTAGGGCTCACTAGTGTCCAGAAAGCTCCATTCAGTTATCAATTCAGTTTTTAGTTTTCAGAGGGAATTAAGGAGGTGTGTTTCTTGTCCACCTTCTTGACTCCACCCCCTACTAACATCGGTCTGAAGTATTTTTAATGGTATTTGCTCGTATGTGTCTTTCAAAAGCAAAGGAAAAGAAAAGCTTATTGGAAACACCTAAGTGTAATGCAAGCTTATTTTTCCATTGCTCCTCCTTAAGTTTTGTAAACTGGTTAAGTTGCTGAAGATGGATTTTTTTTTTTTTGAAGGAGAGGATGGCGGTAGCAGCTCCAGTTAGAAGCCACAGCTTCTGAAACAGTAACAAATTTGGATGGATCTTCTTTTGTTGTAGTTTGACTTATTTTTTCCCCAGGAGGCCTCATGTCTAAAGTCTGCCTAAAGAGCAAAGTACAGTCTTTGTACAATGGATTGATGTAGGTTTAGTGCTACCTGATGTTAGAGGTTAATGGGAGGAAATCAAATAAAAAATAAAACAACTTTGAAAGATATTATCTCAGATATTGGTGTGCTTCTTTTATATATATATATGTATATATATATATATATAAAACCCTGTTGTCACTGAGTTGATTCCAACACAGAGCCACCCTAAAGGACAGAGTAGAACTGCCCAATAGAGTTTCCAGGGAGCACTTGGCAGATCCAAAATGCCAACGTTTTTGTTTGAAGCCATAGCTCTTAACTACTATGCCACCAGAGATTCCACATCATTTTTGTAGTATTTAATATACAGTAGTGGTTGAACAGCAAATTTTATTCATTTGGGTTCAAATTACTTTAAAAATTGTAGAGATCTATTGTGTATCAAGAGAATACTTTGCTTTCAAGGATATTAGTAATTTTATTTTCTAGAGGCAAATAATATTTTATCTCTCTCTCTTGTCTCTTTTTGGCATTGAAACCCTAGTGAAGTAGTGGTGAAGTGCTATGGTCGCTAACCAAGAGGTAAGCAGTTCAAATCCACCAGTCGCTCCTTGGAAACTCTATAGGGCAGTTCTGTTCTGTCCTATAGGGTTGCTGTAGGTCAGAATTGACTCAGCAGTACCTAACAACAACAATAACATGGGTCATACACTGTTCTTAGAGATTTACAAGAAATTATCTATATCTATAGTATGTCTCTGTCATCCACTGAATTATGTCCCCTGCAAAAAATATGTGTATCAATTTGTCTGGGCTATTATTCTCAATATTGTGTGATTTCTCTTCACATTGTAAATCCTGCCTCTATGCTGTTGATGAGGGAGGATGGACAGTGGTTGTGTTGGTGAGGTAGGACTCAATCTAAGAGATGAGGTTGTGTCTTGAGGCAATTTCTTGAGATATAAAAGAGATGAGCTAGCAGAGAGACAGGGGGACCTCATACCACCAAGAAGGCAGCATCAGGAGCAAGGAAGGTGTCCCTTGGACCAGGATCCCTGAGCCTGAGAAGCTCCTCAACCAGGGGAAGATTGAGAACAAGGACCTTTTTTCAGAGCCGACAGAGTGAGAAGACTTCCTCTGGAGCTGACATCCTAAATTTGGACTTTTAGCCTTACTGTGAGGAAATATATTTCTCTTTGTTAAAGCCAACCACTTGTGGTATTTTTCTGTTACAGTAGCACTTGATGACTAAGACAACGTCTACAAGTCTTTCTGTCTATCATATCTATCTATCTATACCATTATTTGCATATGCCACAGTTTGTTAATTTATTCATCTGTTGGTGAGTGCTTAGATTGTTTCCATCTTTTTGCTACTGTGAATAATGCTGCAATATATATGAATTTCCACTCTTAAACATTTTTACAAAAACCTGTGTTTCAAATAGTTGTTACTTTTGATTTTTAATAAGCAATCTGTGCACATGGTACAGTGTTCACAATGTACCAGCTGGCATACACTTCAAATATAAGTCTCCTTCCCTGCTTGACTACACAGTGTATCTCTAGATACACTTGGAACCAACTAGACAGCCCTGGGTGTTACTATTTCTTGGAGACTTATTATTCCATTCTACTAATACTGATCTGCCAGATTTAAATAGTTTTTTGATATTGCAAACCAAAGTGGCAACGGATGTCCTTAAACATATATCCTTTTGCATTAGTATGGGTATATTTTTCAGACACATTATGAAAAAGTAGAATTGCTGGTGAGTTCATGCATTTTTAATTTTGGATGATTATTAGGTAGTGATTTAGCAGAACTATTTAGCACTCTTCATTTTGTAAAATCATCCTCTAAATAAACTAGTAGTGTCTAGTCCAGAGGTGGGGTCCTGGTAGCACAGTGGGTAACAGCTTGGCTACTAATCAAGAGTTTGGCAGTTTGAATCCACTTATTGCTCCTTGGAAGCCCTATGGGGACCTCCAAGTTCTTTCTGGAAATGTCTAGATTCAGTACGAATTACAAATCTGAATATGTGAAAAATGTTTCAGAGTGGGAGATGTGGGGGCCCACCTGTTAAAAGCAATGTTAAGATAGACCCATGGAAATCTACAGATCCTGGTGGACAGTTGTAAGTGGTCTTGGACACTGTAAATTGTCACCTACTGGCCTTTCAATGTTGTACGCTGTAGGTAACATTAAACCCATTGCTGTTGAGTCCATTTCAACTCATAGCAACCCTATAGGACAAAGTAGAACTGCCCCATAGAGTTTCCAAGGAGTGCCTGGTAGATTCAAACTGCCAGTCATCTTATTAGTAGCTGTAACACTTAGCCATTAAGCCACCAGGGTTTGTTAGGCTGAACCACATGTAATTGTAGTTATTAAGATCGTTTTGACCTGAAAAATAGCAAATCCATGTGTTTCAACCTACTATTAAGTTTATTTTTGGGTTTCTTAGGGAGAGAATTCTTCTGGTCAGAGAACTAGAGAAGATTTCACAAGGAAAGAAGGTTTGAAGCCTGAGAAATGGAGAAATGACTGTAAGGATAGAGTAGACGGGCAAGAGTATCACAAGCTGAGGGCACAGAATACCATGCATAGCTGTGTAGAACGTTAAAGTATGAGTCAAAGAAACGATGCCTCATTTCTATTAATCTTCATGAACCCCAGTATATCTCCCAGCTCCCTGTGTGAAACAGAAACTGCCATGCAGGAAGGGTGATTGGGTCAGGGGGCAGTGACTCGCATATCCAAAGGTGTGTACCAGGAACAGGGTGTAATCTCAGAAAGAAACTGATACAGACTTAAATTTTAGTACATTTTGGGATTTGGTTCTGAAACTTCGGTTAAATGCTATGGTCAGCATCTGTCCTACCAGCATAGATTTAAAAATGGCCCTTGAAGCTCATTATCTTAAATGGTAGCTAAGGGAATGATTATAGGGATTTCCCCATGCTTAGCGGAAAGTCATCCTGGAACACTAGGATGAATACAGATCAAGGGAAAGGGTCTTTCCTTTCAAAATTCTAGATATGTTATGCCAGTGTTAGAGTTCAGAGAGGGGAAAATCTCACCTACAATCACCACCCAACAGCTCTGAATGTACACATAATCCTTACACTCCTTGAGTCTTTACTTTCATATTTCTATACAGTTGCAGACATAAACTTTTCTTGTACTGCCTTTCAGTTTTGCTAATTATTCTTTTGTAATGTTGCATACTATTTCCCTGAGTAGTTGTATTGTATAATTTGCCTATTTATTCCTCAATTCTCAAACACTGCAGATTGCTTCTAAATTCTTGCTCTTTTTTAATCTCTTGGCCTGAAAAAACAACTCCTATACACACTTTTTTTTTCTTACTGAAATCAATAATTCTGCCACATGGCTTCCCTCTGTTAGCAGAGAAATTGATTTTCTATTGTACTGGCCTTAAAAGAAATGTTATTGTTAGAAAAGTATTTAGAGTAGTGCTTGACAAATCACACATGATATGCAAATGGGAACTACTATTATTACTTGTCAGGGCCCTTAGTCACCAATGTCAGAAAAATATCTGCAGATAAACAGCTTATTGGAAGGATATCAGATCTCTGATGAGAAACAGGACAGGAAACTGGGATAGAGCTAAAGGAGGCTGACTGCTGAGTCATAGCCCAAACCATGCCACAAGAGCATGGTCTTGTTCCTGCACAGCTCTGCTGGCACTGCTGCCAACACTGTCTGTGGACACTAGTTGCTAGTGCTGCCAGACCCACCAGGAAAAATTCTAGGTAACCCTTGTGTCTTTGCATTATCTGTGAAAGATTCAAAGTCTTAGCTGGGACATTCAGCCAGCTGAGCCTAAGTTATGCTCCTAAGGCATGTGGATCTGAAGTGGGAGATGGGACCTTACCTTCCTCTAGGGCTCTGCGTGAACAGGAAATACACAAATTAGGAGAAATACTTTGGAGTACAATTTATGCAATTTACATGATTTCTTATTACTGCAAGGTAAAATCCCAAATCCTTTCCCTGACTGATGAGATTCTGAATGGTCTATCCCCTGCCACCTTCTCCTTCTCCAGATGCTACAGTCCACCCTCTAACTTCCCTTTTTGGCCTTCTTTCTGACCCCTCAAAGCATCTAGCTCTTGCTTAAGGCTCTTGTGCTGCTCCTTCTGGCTGGAAAGGTCTTTTCCTGGATGAAACAACCCCATCAAACACTACACTTCTGTTCTCAGCTAAAAGATCCACTGCTTTAGAGAAGGCTTTCTTGACTCCCACATAGGTTTACCTCCCTCAAAAAACAGAACAAAAATCTCATTGCTGTCAAGTCACTTCTGACTTCATCGCAACCCTGTAGGACAGATTAGAACTGTCTCATAGGGTTTTCAAGGAACAGCTGGTGGATTCAAACCGTCAATACTTGGGTTAACAGTTGTAGGTCTTAATCATTGTGTCACCACGGCTCCAGGAACAGTTTGGGTACCCTGTCACGTGAACACATAGCAGCCTTTCTTTCATATCACTCATTACACATATTCATTTTCCCAGCCTGCTTGGCTTGTAAGTTCCATGAGTGTAGGAGCCTAGAACAGCGCCTGGCAGAGAGTACGCACTTAATAAATATATACATTTATAGATTGAATGAATGAACATTAGCTTTTCCTGTGCTTTCATCATGCAGGTGTGTAAATACACCCTTTCATTGATTTCTTTTTTACTTTCTATTTTTAAATAATTTTACAGTAAATTGAAGAGACAGTAGAAAAAGTTGCAATGTATCCCTTAACCAACTTCCTCTAATGTTAACATCTTACATAACCATTGTACATTCATCAAAGCTAAGAAATTAGCATTGGCATAATACTATTAAGTAAATAACAGACTTGATTCAGAGTTCACTGCTTTTTTCATTACTACCTTTTTCTGTTTGGGGATCCAACCCAGGATATCATGTTATATTTAGCCGTCATGTACCCTTGGTCTCCAGTCTGTGATTTCTCTATTTTTTCTTGACACTTTTGAGGAGTAGTGTTCAGCTATTTTGTCGACTGTCCCTCAATTTGAATTTGTCTGGTATTTTCTGATGATTGGATTGGGATTATGCTTTTTAGGGGAAGAATAGCACAAAGGAGATGTATCCTTTTAATCTCATCATATAAGGGAATATATGGTGGTGGTATATGTTTTGTGAGAGTGATGTTTAATTTGGTGACTTGACTGAGATGGTGTCTACTAGTTTTCTCCATGTAAAGTTATTATTTCTACATCTGTATGCTCTGCTCGGTAGAAGCAAATCACTAAGTCAAGCTCACAGCCAAGGGGAGGAGAAATATGTTTCACCTCCTGGAAAGAAGAGTATCAGATAATTTGCAGTCTCATTTTAAAACCATTACAGTAATTTATTTTGGGGAGATACGTTAGACTACTTAACTATCCTGTTTTTCCTTAAAGTTTCACCCACTAATTTTATTGTTCATCAGTGCATCTTGCACAGTCTGTAGCAATGATTACCACAGTGTTCATGGGTCCCTTATTGTACAAGAAATACTTGTCCATAAACTCTTCTAAGGTTTTTCTTCTTTTTTTCTTTTTTAATGTGTTTTAAGTGGAAGTTTACATTTTAAGTCAGTTTTTCATGCAAAACCTGATGCACACTTTGTCATGCAACCCAACAGCTGTCCCCATATTGGGACAGTGCACTCCTCACCTAGTGTTTTCTATATCCTTTCAACAGCTCCTATTCTCTTTTGTCTTCTCTTCTTTCCTCTGGGCAGGAGTTGCCCAGTTAGTGTCCTATATCTATTTAAGCCAAGAAATACATTCCTCATTTTATGTGTTATAAACCAATTGTCTGTAAACTCTGAGGAGTTAGCTTCTGGGATAGTTTCGCTTCTGAGTTAATAGAGAGTCCAGGGGTCATGTCTTCTGGGGACTCTAGTCTGTTAGACCATCAAGTCTGGTCTTTTTACTAGTTTCACTTCTGTACCCCCCATTTCTCCCTCAGCTGTGCTTGTACCAGGACCAGGCTGTTCTGGCTACTGTGGTGGTGTAATAGTTCTAACGTCAGGTGGTGTGAGGCCTTCCACTTTGTTTTTCTTCCTCAGTAATGCTTTACTTATCCAAAGCTTTCCCCTTTTCCATATGAAGTTGGTGATCTGTTTCTCCACCTCATTAAAGAATTCTGTTGGCATTTGAATCGAAATTGCACTGTAACTACAGATTGCTCTGGGTAAAATAGATATTTTCGGAGTGTTGAGTCTTCTTGTCTGTGAGAAAGATAGCTTTCTCCATTTAGGTAGTTTCTTTTGGTATCTTGCAGAACTGTCTTATATTTTCTTTGTATGAGTCTTCTTATGTCTCCGGCTAGATTTATTTCTAAGTATTTTATCTTCTTGGGGTATGGATTCAGTGATTTCCTCTTTGTTGGTGTAGAGGAATCCAGCTGATTTTTGTATGTCTATTTTGTATCTTGCACCTATCTTGTATCTTCGATCAAGTGGCAGTCGTGCAAACAGAACAAGGGAACATTGCTTGGTTTAAAGTCAGGAAAGTTGTGCGTCAGAGTTGTATCCTTTCATCATATCTTTTCAATGTGTTTGCAGAGCAAACAATCAGAGAACCTGGACTATGTGAGGAAGAATGAGGCATCAGGATTGGAGGACACTCATTAACAACCTGCATTGTATAGAGAATTGGAAATACTTACTGATGAAGATCAAAGAACATAGCCTTCAGTATGGATTGCACCTCAACATCAAGAGGGCAAACAGTCTCACAACTGGACCAGTAAGTAACATTATAATAATTGGAGAAAAGGTTGAGATTGTCAAAGATTTCATTTTACTTGATTCTACAATCAATGTCCATGGAAGTAGCAGTCCAGAAATCAAAAGAAACTTTGCACTGGGAAAATAGGCTGCAAAGGACTTCTTTAAAGTACTGAAAAGTAAAGATGTCAGGTGTACCTGACCCAAGCCATGGTGTTTTCAGTTGCATCATATATGTGACAGAGCTAGACAATGAATAAGGAAGACTGAAGAAGAACTGATGTCTGTGAATTATGGTTTTGGAGAAGAATATTTGATGTACCATGGACTGCCAAGAGAACAAACAGATTTGTTCTGGAAGAAGTACAACCAGAGTGCTCCTTGAAAGCAAAGATGTGTCTCACATACCTTGGACACGTTGTCAGGAAGGATCAGTCGCTGGAGAAGGACATCAAGCTTGGTATAATGGATGTCAGTGAAAAAGAGGAAGACTCTCAACAAGAGGGAGTGACACCGTGGTTGTAACGATCAGCTTAAACATAAAAATGATCATGGACATGGTGCAGGACTTAGCAGTGTTTTGTTCTGTTGTGCATAGGGTCACTATGAGTCGACACTGACTCCATAACACTTAACAACATCTTGCATCTGGAAACCTTGGTGATATAGTGGTTAAGAGCTATGGCTACTAACCAAAAGGTAAGCAGTTCAAATTCACCAGGCACTCCTTTGAAATTCTATGTGGCAGTTCTACTCTATCCTATAGTGCTGCTATGAGTTGGAATTGACTTGGAGGCAGTGGGTTTAGTTCTCTGGTTTTGGTGTTGTATCCTGATGCATTGCTGAACTCTTAGTTTCACCAGTCTTATTTATTTATTTGTGGATTCTTTAGGGTTTTCTGCATACAAGATCATATCGTCTACAAATAGAAATACTTTTACTTCTTCCTTACCAGTTAGGATGCTCTTTATTTCTTTTTCTAACCTGATTTCTCTGGCTAGAACCTCCATCACAAATGTGAATGAAAGTGGTGACAAAGGACATCCTTGTTTGTTATTGTTCTTAACAGGAAATGATTTCATATTCTCTCCATTTAGGAAGATGTTGGCTTTGTGTAAATACCTTCTATTAGGTTGACGAATTTCCCTTCTATTCCTATTTTGTTGAGAGTCGTTAACATGAGTGGGTGTTGAACTTCATCAAATGCCTTTTGGATATCAACTGATGAACTCAAAATCAAGTAGTTGTTTTATTTGTGTAGTTGATTACACTGACTGTTTTTCTAATATTGAACCATCGTGGTATCCATGGTATGAGTCCTACTTGGTCATGGTGTTTTTTTTCTTTTTTTTAATGTTGTTGAATTTTGTTGGCTAGAATTTTGTTGGAGATTTTTGCATCAAAGTTCATGGGAGACACTGTTCTGCAATTTTCCTTTTTTGTGCTGTCCTTACCTGGTTTTTGTATCAGGGTTATTCTGCCTTCACAAAAATGAGTTCAGGGTATTTCATACTTTTCTATACTCTGAAATACCTTAAGTAAAATTGGTGTTAACTCTTCTCTGAAAGTTTGGTAGAAGTCTCCATGAAGCTGCCTGTGCCAGGGCTTTTTGGGGTTAGTTTTATGGAAATTACCTTTTCAGTCTCTTCTTTTGTTATTCGTTTATTTAGTTGTTCTACATCTGTGTGCATTAGTTTAGTGTGTTTCCAGAAATTTGTTCCTTTCTTCTAGGTTTTCAAATTTGTTAGAGTACAATTTTTGATAGTATTCTGTTATGACTTTTTAAATTTCAGTAGGATTTATTCCGATGTCAGCCACCTCATTTTTTATCTGGGTTACTTACTTCCTCTCTTGTTTAATTTTTTTCATCATTTTGGCTTGGCCAATGATTTACATTTTTGTTCATCTTTTCAAAGAACCAGTTTTTGGTCTTGTTAACCCTTGCAGTCATTTTTTTAATTCTCTAATTCATTTAGTTCTGCTATAATTTTTATCAATTGCTCTCTTCCTGTGCTCGAGAGGTTCTTGTTCTCTTTCTATTTGTTTGAGTTATGGGGTTAATAATTTGATTTGGGCCCTTTTTTCTTTTTGGATGTGTGCATTTATTGAAATAAATTGACCTCTGAGCACTGCTTTTGCTGTGTCCCAAAGGTTCTTGTAGTTTGTACTTTTGTTCTTCTTTGAATTTGTGAGTCTCATTATTCTGTCTTTGATTTCTTCTGTAACCCAGTCGATTTGGAGCAAGGTGTTGTTTACTTTCCATGTCTTTGGTTTTTTGCCCTTGCGTTTTCCACTGTTGATTTTTACTTTTATGGTCTGAAAAGATGCTTTGCAATATTTTGATGCTCTGGATTTTATTAAGTCTTGCTTTATGCCCTAATATGTTGTTTATTCTGGAGAAGGTTCCATGTGTGTTGGAAAAGAAAATATTCTTGGCTGCTCTTGGGTGGAGTGTTCTGTATATGTCTATGAGGTCGTGTTTGTTGATTGTGACCATTTAGATCTTCCTTGTTTTAGTTGGGAAACCCTGGTGGCATAGTGGTTAAGTGCTATGGCTGCTAACAAGAAGTTGGCAGTTCAAATCCATCAGGTGCTCCTTGGAAACTCTATGGGGCAGTTCTATTCTGTCTATAAGGTCACTATAAGTCAGAATCGACTCAACAGCAGTGCTTTTTTTTTGTCTGAATTGGGAAACCTTGGTTGCATAGTTGTTAAATGCTACATCTGCTAACCAAAGATTGGCTGTTCAAATCTGCCAGGAGGTACTGGGAAACTCTATGAGCAATTCTACCCTGTCCTATGGGGTCACTATGAGTCAGAATGGACTTGACAACAGTGGGATTCTTTTGTGTCTTTAATGTGGTTCTTTTGTCTATTCTGTCCATAACTCAAAGAGGTGTGTTGAAATCTCTTGCTATTACTGTTGAGTTTTTTTTTCTCTTATCAACTCTGTTAGAGGTTTTTTTTTTTAAATGTATTTTGGAGTCTTCTCATTGGGTGTGTAAATATTTAACATGGTTTTTGTCTCAAGATGTACTGACCCTTTCTTTAATCATTATATAGTGTCCTTCCTGTCTATTGTGGTAAATTTTATTTTAAAGTCTTTTTTATCTGAAAATAATATTGCTACTTGTGATCTTTTTTGAATGTTGTTTGCTTGATATATTTTTATCCATCCTTTTGGTTTTAGTTTGAGTCTTTAAGTCTAAGGTGTGTCTTGTAAGAGGCATATACATGGATCTTGTGTTCTTTATCCAATCTGCTACTTTCTGTCTCTTTATTGGTGCATTTAACCTATTTACATTTAGTATAATTACTGATAGGCATGAGTTTAGTGCTGTGATTTTGATGCCTTTTTTGTGCATTGTTGACAGTTTCTTTGTCCCCCTTAATTGTCTGTGCTGAGTCGTTTTTCTTTCTTTCTTTTTTATTATGATTGAGTGAAAATGTACATTCCCACATAAATTTGCATGCCCACCTATATGCACCTTCCACTGCTCTCCCTACCTGGTGACAGCACACTCCTCCTCTCTGCCCACACATGTCTTATCCTCCCAACAATCTCCTATCCCCTCCTCTCCACCCACTTTCCTTCCTCCAGTTAGAGGTCAGCAGGACACATTACATCTTATAGATGCATAGAACCATAAAGTGCACACATGATATGGTCACTCTGTATTGCCAAGTCCAATCCATTCCTGTCCGAGAGTTGACCTTAATTATGATTTACGGACAGGGGCAGCGTCAGAGCCAAGGGCCATGCTCCCAGAGGAACTCCAAGGCCCCTGAACCATCAATTGTGGTCCTTTAATGGAGATCTCAGGGTGCACCCCTTTTTAGTCTTGTGTTGCCAGTGAGACTCAACACTGTAAGTGCCATCACGATTATCACCGGTGGTGGCCAGGCATCATCTGGTTCTTCTGGTCACAAGTTGATGTAGTCACCCACTTGGGTGGGTCTCTCTGTCTTCTGGGTTCTCTTTCCATCATGTTGTTTTGGTCCTTGGTGATCATCCGTTTGTGCTAGGTTGGAACCATTTGCTGTACCCTCATATGGCAGCTTGGCAGCTTTTAAGACCCAAGATGCCACTCACCAATGTGGGTACAGAGGGCTTTCTTAGCAAAATGCTAGTTGTGCCAGTTGGTTTCAATTTCCCCTGAGAGCATGGTGTCCACCCCCCCGCCCCAGCTACTCTGTCCTTGTAATATTGGATTCAGATGGGAGGAGTAATCATGTTATTTTGAAGTCCAGTTAATATTGATCTTCTTTCTAATGTGTACCGTCACAGATTTCATTCAACCAACTTTCTATTGACTACCTAATCTAAACCCTCCTCCACTTGCCCTCCCTCCCACCCCACCCTTGCAGCCATTAAAAGTCTTTTCTTCTATGCATGAATCTGCTTTTAAGTTCTTATTGTGGGGGTCTCATACAATATTTTTCCTTTTGTCACTGACTACTTTCATTCAACATAATGTCCTCCAGTTGAAACCACTGTTGTTCTTTATCATTGCATAGTGTTCCATTGAGTATATATACCATCGTTCACCTATCCATTCCTCTGTTGAATAAGGTGTAAGACATGAGTCTTGTTTTAATTTGGTGCAGATGGATATCCAATTTTGCCAGCACTTATCCATTCCTCTGTTGTTGGGCATCTGGGTTGATTCCATCTTTTAGCTATTGTGGACTGTGCTGCAATAAACATTCATGTTCATGTATCAGTTGGTGTGAATGGCCTTGACTCTGTAGGATATATTCCGAGCAGCGGGATTCCTGGGTCAAATTGTATGTCTATATCCATTTTTTTAAGGAAGCACCAGATTGCTTTTCAAAGAGGCTGGACCATTTTGCAACCCCACCAACAGTGTAGGAGAGTTCCACTTTCTCCACAGCCTCTTCAGCGTTTGTTCTTTTGTGTTTTTTGGATCATGGCCAACCTTGTTGGGGTGAGATGGTATCTCATTGTAGTTTTGATTTGAATTTCTTCATATAGCTAATGATCATAAGCAGGTCTGCATGTGTTTTTTGGCTGTCTGGATCTCCTCTTTAGAGAAGTGTCTGTCCATCTCCTTTGCCCATCACTTAGTTGGATGATTCAGCTCTTCCTTATTGATATTTTGCAGTACCTTGTAGATTATGGAGATCAGGCATCGATCAGACGTATAGTTGCCAAATATTGTTTTCCATTCTGTAGGTGACCTTTCAATTCTATTAATAAAATCTTTAAAAGAGTAAAAGTTTTGATTCTCAATAGTTCTTATTGATCTATTGTCTCTTCTGTTGTTTGTGGTTTGTTTGACAGATTTTGGAGTCCATCTGCATTGTGTATTAAAACTCCCATTGTTGTTCCTACTTTTTCTTGGATGAGATTTATCATTTTAGATTTGATATTTAGGTCTTTTATCCAATTTGAGTTGGTTTTTGTGTAAGGTGTAAGATATGGGTCTTGTTTTAATTTAGTGCAGATGGATATCCAATTTTGCCAGCACCATTTGTTGAAGAGATTGTTTTTTCCCCAGTTGAATGTCTTAGGGCCTTTGTCGAATATCAACTGTTCGTAGACAGATGGTGTCATCTCTGGGGTCTCAGTTCTGTTCCATTGACCTATCTGTCTCTTTTTGAACCAATACCAGGCTGTTTTGACTACTGTGGCAATGTGATAGGTTCTAAAGTCAGGGAGTCAGAGGCCTCACAGTGTATTCTTCTTCTTCAGTAGTGCTTTACTTATTCAGGGCTTCTTCCCTTTCCAAACAAAGTTGGTGATTTGTTTCTCCATCTCATTAAAAAATGTCACTGGAATTTGTATTAAGATTGCATTATATAAGTAGATTGTTTTGGGAAAATTTTGACAATGTTAAGTCTTCGTATCCATGAGCAGGGTAGGTTATGTAAGTCTCTCTTAGTTTCTTGTAGTAAGGAGTTGTAGTTCTCTTTGTAAAGGTCTGTTATTTCTCTGGTTAAATTTATTCCTAAATACTTCATCTTCTTAGGGGCTATATTAAATGGTATTGATTGGTGATTTCTTCCATAATAATCTCATTGTTGGTGTAAAGTAATCTAATTGATATACTTATGTTTATCTTGTATCCTGAGACTTTGCTGAACTCTTCTATCAGTTTGAGGAGTTTACCTACGGATTCTTTAGGATTTTCTGCATATACAATCATATCATCAGCAAACAGATGTCTTTTATTTCTTGATCTTGTCTAATTGCTGTGGCTAGAACTTCTAGTACAGTGTTGAATAGAAGAGGTGAGAGTGGGCATCCTTGTCTAGTTCCTGTTCTCAAGGGAAACTTTTCCAGTCTCTCTCCATTCAGGATTATGTAGGCAGTGGCTTTGTATAAATGGCCCTTATTTCATTGAGGAATTTTCTGTCTATTTGTGTTTTGCTGAGAGTTTTTAGCATGAATGGGTGTTGGACTTTATTAAATGCCTTTTCTGCATCAATAGACAAAATCAGGTGATTCTTGTTTTTTGTGTTATTTATGTGGTTAATCACATTAATTGTTTTTCTGATGTTCAACCAGCCTTGCATCCCTAGTATGAATCCAGCTTGGTCATGATGGATAATTTTTTTGATATGTTGTTGTATTCTACTGGCAAGAATTTTGTTGAAGATTTTTGTATCTAGATTCACGAGTGATATTGTTCTGTAGTTCTCCATTTTTGTTGGGTCTTTCCCTGGCTTTGGTATCAGGGTTATGCTGGCTTCATAGAATGAATTTGAGAGTATTCCATTGCTTTCTATACTATGAAACAGTTTCAGTAGAATTGAAGATAACTCTTCTCTAAAAGCTTGGTAGAATTCTGTAGTGAAGCCATCTGGGCCTGGGCTTTTTTTTTGTTGATAGTTTTTTGATGACTTTTTCAATGTCTTCCTTTGTGATGCGTTCATTAAGTTGTTCTGCTTTACCTTGTGATAATTTTGGTAGATGACATGAATCTAAGAATTTGTCCATTTCCTTTAGGTTTTCAAATTTGTTAGAGTACAGTCTTTCATAGTATTCTGTTATGATATTTTTGATTTCTGTTGGATCTATTATGACAACTCCCCTCTGACTTCTTATTTGGGTTATTTGTTTCCTTTCATCTTTTTCTTTAGTAAGTTTAGCCAGTGGTTTGTCAATTTGGTCGATCTTTTCTAAAAACCAGTTTTTGGTCTTTTCAATTTTTTCAGTTGTTCTTCTATTCCCTAATTCATTTAGTACTGCTTTAATTTTTATGATCTGCTTTCTTCTGGTGCCTGAGGGGTTCCTCTGTTATTCTCTCTCTACTTGTTCAAGCTGTAGGGTTAGTTCTTTGATTCGGTTTCTTTCTTCCTTCCAGATGTGTGCCTTTATGGAGATAAACTGACCTCTGAGCACTGCTTTGGCTGTATCCCATAGGTTCTAGTAGGAAGTATTTTCGTTCTCACTGGGATCCATAAGTTTCTTTATCTCGTCCTTGATTTCTTCTAGAAACCATGATTTTTTTAGTAAGATGTTGTTCAGTTTCCTTGAGTTCCACTTTCTATCTATGTTTCCTCTGCTAGTGATTTCAACTTTTATAGCTTTATGATCTCAGAAGATGCTTTGCATTAATCCAATGGTATATATTTTGTTGAGAACTGCTTTATGTCCTAACCCATGGTCTATTCTGAAGAATGTTCCATGTGCACTGCAGAAGAAGTTGTAATTGTCCACTGATAGATATAAGGTTCTGTGTATGTCAACAAGGTCTAGTTGGTTAATTGTGACAATCAGGTATTCAGTGTCTTTTTTGAGCTTTTTTCTAGATTGAGAGTGGAGTATTGAAGTCTCCCACTATTATTGTGGAGTGATCTATCTTGTTTTTGAGTGTAGTCAGTGTTTCTTCAACGTATTTAGGTGCTCTAATATTAGGTTCATAAATATTTAATATTGTTAAGTCCTGGTTGTGTATTGAACCTTTCAGCCATAGTGTCCATCCTTGTCCATGATGGTGGATTTTACATTAAAATCTATTTTATCTGTGATTAGAATTGCAACACCTGCTCTTCTTTGTGTATTGTTAGCTTGACATATATTCTTCCATCCTTTAATTTTCAGTTTGTTCATATCTTTAAGTCTAAGGTGAGTTTCTTGTAGGTAACACATGGATGTGTTGTGTCTTTTGATCCAAGATGTCACTCGATGTCTCTTTATTGAAGTGTTCAGTACATTCACCTTCAATGTGATTATTGACAGATATGTGTTCAGTGCTGCCATTGTGATGTGCTTATTTTTGTGTTGATGTTTTCTCTGTTGTTCTTATTAATCTGTTCTGGGACATTCTTCTATATGAGTCGAATTTTCACCTTTTTCAGGGTTGGTTTTGTGGTTATTGAGACTCCCGCATTATGTTTCTTGATTTGATATGTTGCACCTTTATAAACTATGTATAAACCTAATTTCGGTTACTACCATTCTTACCAACTTCCTCTCCATCTGGAAGGACTATAATGACTGTGGTACATCCATTTTTTTTTTAATATGATGGCATCATAGTTTTCATGATACGATCATTGGATTATTTCTTTCACTATTATAGCTTTGATTGAGTTTGGAGCCTTCCCTAACTGAGTAGGATTCTGGGTGATGTGTCCTGTATTTGCTTCTAAAATAGTAAGTTAGTAGTCTAAGCCAAGAGATTCTTTCAGTATTTCTTGTAGCTTCGGTTTGGTTTTTGCAAAGTCTCTGAGTTTCTGTTTATCTGGGAATGTCTTAATTTTATTTTCGTATTTGAAAGATAGTTTCGCAGGATATATAATTCTTGGTTGGAAGAGTTCTTCCGCTTCAAGGCTTTGAATGTGTCATGCCACTGTCTGCATGCCAGCACTGTTTCTGCTGAGAAATCTGACGAAAGCCTCCAGGGTTTCCCTCTGAATGATAACTGTGCTTTGAGTCTTGCTGCCTTTAAGAGTTTCTGCTTGTGTTTCATTTTGGTAAGCTTGATTATAATATGTCTTGGAGTCTTTCTTTTGAGCTCTATATTGAGTGGTGTTCGATATGTATCTTGGATATCTATATTCTCTTGTTTCATAATTTCTGGGAAGTTTTCTGTCAGCAGCTGAACCATAATACTTTCTGTGTTCTCAGGTGCCTTGTCCTGTTCCGGAACAACAATTAAATGTAGATTGCTCCTCTTACTAGAGTCCCTTATGCTTCTTCATTTTTCTTGTTTCTTTTTTCTGATTTCTACTCATAGATGCTGGAGTCAGTAGCTCTGTCTTCCAAATGAGAAAGTCTATTTTCCATTTGCTCCATTCTGTTTTCTTGGCTTTGAATTGAAGTTTCTATGTCTTTGATTTTGTTCTTGATCTGTTGGATTTCAGAGTACTGGTGTTCTATCAGTTTGAACAGCTTGCTTAGTTTTTCATTTTGCTCTGCTGCATTTTGTATAAGGTCTAGGAGGGCTCTCTATACAATCCTTTTGTATGCACCTTTTGATAGTTTCAGAAAAGCTTCTTTGTCTGGGAAGTTCTGAGGTGCTTCCTTTTGGGGACATTCTGAAGCCATGGGTGATTTCTTGGTCACGTTTTTCTCCAGAGTTTATTTCTTTTTGGGAATCATGTGAGTCAGCAGAGTCTTGGAGAGGTGCTGTGAGGATGGCCTGCAGCTGTTTCTCTAAGCTGTCTTAAAATGAGAGGTAAAAAGTATTTGACAACTTCCAAAGTCAGTCAGGTTTTCAGCTGGCAAAGTTACTACCTCTATATCCAACTGCAGATGTTATAAACTTGTTCAAAACACAGAAAGGCTACTGCCCTGCTGGCCTCTGCTGTTGGGCCCCAACTGTAGGCAACACTGTGTAGAATTCTGCTTTTCTGCCAGAAATGCACTCTCCTCCAGGCATCCACTGGCTCCCAGCCCAAGAATTAGGTCCAGGTGAGGCTTCTGTATGGGTATCTCTGCTTCCTAGTAGAACAAGATGGTGTCCCGCACAAGCTGGCCACCTGGCTGGGACCAGGCTACTGGTGGAATGAGAGGCCAAAGGTGCTGAGATGTACAGAGTGCACAGCCTCTGCTGCTGGGCCCCAGCCACAGGTGACACTGTGCACAACGCTGGTCCTTTGCCAGAAATTCAGTCTCTTCCGAGCACGTACCATCTCCCAGCCCAGGAGTCTCCTGGGCATGTGCCATCCCCCAGCCCAGGAATCAAGTCCAGCTGGGGCCCCCACATGGGCACTTCGACCCCCGCAATGGATCAAGATGGCATTCTGCACAAGCTTGCCACCACTTCAGTACTGGCTAGTATATGGCAGAGGGAGAAAGAGAGGCCAAAGGTGCCAAGATGCACAGAGTCCAATGCCGGGCTCTGAAAATATGACATTTGTGCTTGCCTATCCCACCAGCAGTGCATCTGAGATCAGCGGCCAGTGAAGTTCCAGCTCCTCCCACTGACCAAAACAGAGAAAAAAAAATTAAAATTGTGAGTTACCTTTGGTCTATGCAAGAGTGGAGTCAGTGAAAAACAGGCTTTGTGTTCAGAGCTATGATGTCCAAATTAACAACCCTATGTCATGTCCTAGGGCTCACTAGGTGTCCAGAAGCCTCTGTTTAATTATCAATTCATGTCTTGGTTTCCAGAGGGATTTAGGGAGGCCTGTGTTTAGTCCGCCATCTTGATTCCACCCTGAGTCATTTTTCTTTATGTGTTGCTTTCTTCCCCCATCTTTTTCATTGTTGGTTTTGTATTTGCCAAGACTACATGTTTTTCTTTTATCATTTTGATGTGTAAAATTTTTAATTTTCTTTGTGGTTACCTTAATATTTACCCTTATTTTTCTAAATTTAAACCAGCCTTTATTTCCTTGTATTGCCCTGGCTCACTCTCTATGCCAGATCTATGACTGAATTTTTTTGTTCTTCTTTTTTGTTATAATGTTGTCATCTTTTATATAAGAACATCTCTGTTTCCCTATTCCCAATATATTAACTTTGATTCATTTTTTGTGGGATTTCTCTGTGTTGATACCTGGTGGCTCTGTCACGTGTTCTAGTTTTGGGTTGTTATCCGATGTTTATTTTCTAACCTAGGGACTCTCTTTAGTATTTCTTGTAATTTCAGCATTGTTTTTGCAAATTCTCCAAACTTCTGTTTATCTGAAAATGTCTTAATTTCACCATCACATTTGAGAGACAGTATTGCTGCATATGTAATTCTTGGCTGTCAATTTTTTTCCTTCAAGGCTTTGTATATGTCATCCCGTTGCTTCTTGACTGCATGGTTTCGGCTTGGTAGTCCTAGCCTGGTGGTGTAATGGTTAAGTGCTTCAGCTATTAACTAAAACGTCAGCAGCTAAATCCACCAGGTGCTCCTTGGAAACTCTGTGGGGCAGTTTTACTCTGTCCTATAGGGTTGCTATCAGTAAGAATTGAGTTGGTGGCAATGATTTGGTGTTTTGGTTTAGTCTGAACTTGGCCTTATTGACTCTCCTTTGAAGATTATTTTTCATTCACCTCCAGCCCCTTTAAATATTTCTCCTTATGTTTAGTTTTGGCAAATTTGATTAAGTATGTCTCAGTGCCTTACTTTTTGTGACTTACCTTGTGTGGAGTTTGTTGAACAACTTTCATAGATATTTTCTTATCCTTCACTATATCAGGGAAATTTCATGTCAAGAATCTTTGACAATTGTCTCTATGTTTTCTATTATCCTACCTTGTTCAGGTACTCCAATCATTCATAGATTATTCCTCTTGATGGAGTGTCACACACCTCTTAGTGTTTGTTTTTTCAATTCTTTTAAATCTGATTTTTACTGAAATATGTTGATGTGAAGGGCTTTATCTTTAACCTCACTAATTCTGTTATCCATTGCCTCAGTTCTGGTCCTTTGAATTTCTATAGAACTGTCTAATTTTAGAATTTTATTGTTAATCTTTTGAATTTCTGATTGCTGTCTCTCTATGATTTCTTGTTGCCTGTTCAATTTGTCGTAAGCTCTGCAGTATTTTGCCTGATTTACTTCTTGATATCTTAAAGAGTTCTAAATGTTGATCTTTGTATTGTAGCTCTGATAATTCTAGAAAGCCCTCTTCATCTGGAAAAATTCTTGATTCTTTGTTTTGAGAGCTTTCTGAAGCCATCATGTTCTGACTCTTTAAGAGATTGGATATTATCTGTTGTCTCTGAATTGTAAGTAAGTTGTTGTGTTTATTTACTTTATATTCATTTACTGTGTTCTTGCTCCTTGTTTTGAAATGCCAAAATAGGCTGGTTGTGAGAGCCAGTGTTTGATTATTGGTGCCTTTGAAGCTCTAATGCCCTGTTACCAGGTGGTTAGCACTGTTATTAGACACATGAGCCCAGGTGTCCATTTACTTCTCTTGTAGTATTCAGCTCAAGTACCTGGTTGGTCGGTCACCAAACGTGTGATGCAGGCTCTCTCCTACGGTCCTATATGAGCAGAGTTGATTGGCATAGGCACAGGTATCTGGCTTCATATGCTGAGAAAGGAAGGGTGCTCATAGCCATCCAAGAGTGTTTGTGAGGAAGGCATGTCCTCTTATACCTGAGCCTTGGCAAAACAGCTGTTTCTGCCATGATTTCCAAGCTTCAGTGAACCAGCATATTCATCTTTTTCTCCCTGTTTTTCAAATTGCTCATTCTTCAAGTCTAAGAGAAGGACTCAGGAAGTGTCCTGCTTCCATCTCAGGAAAAGTAGCAGTCTCTGTAGCTTCATGCAGTGCAGACAAGGGAGATGTAAGTGCTGGGAAAAGGGAGAGAGGTTAAGTCAGAAAGAAAGTTTTCTATTTGTGCACTGCACAGTTTAGATGCAAGCCACTTAGGTTTTGTTAATTGAATGCTGTTTTTCTCTGATACTGGAGGTGCAAGTGGACTTTCTCCCACTTGGTCTCTCCCACTGAGGAAGATGATTTCCAAAAGCCACAGCTGCTGATCTGCTAGTGGGCTGCCAGTTCCTATCCGGTCAGGTCTGGCCCTAGGTACTTTCGAACCTAGACTGTCTACCTTGTTGTTCAGTCTTATTTCTCAAGTCTCCCTTGAAGTTCAGGGCTCATAGAATGTCATATATAATTCATTAAGGTTTTTTTTGCCTTTGTTGTTAAAGGAATCGCATGAAGCTTCTGACTGCTCCACCATTTTTAGACCTACATCCTCAGGGTTTCAAGAGTATTATTTCATTATGTCTGTGGTGAAAAGCTAAAAGTTACACAGCAAATTAGGTTCCCATTTGACAATTCCTATGCAAATTGTTCAGTGATGTTAGTTAGGCTTTTGACAACGTGTCACCATTCTCTTTAGTTGTATCCCAGTTATTCTGTTTCTAGTGTTCTAGTTTCCCTGCCTCTTTATCTTGTCTTTGCTTTAGAGTAATTGTTGACCACTTGGTCTCTTATAGATGGTTCTTTAATGGAGCACCATATTCAGCATGGGTGGTATTTGTTATTTTGTGTGCCAATCTGTTATTTTGCTAACAGATGACCCCAGGGGGATAGTTTCAGTTCAAGGTTTAAAGAGTGTCTTAGAGTCATAGTCCCAGACAGCCCTCTAATCTAAACTGATCTGAATTTGAAATTTAGTTTTCTTATCAATGAAAATCATTGTTCTGTGGTAAAGAATATTAATCCTAGAGAAATGTGAATGAGTTTGTTTTTTTTAATACAGTCTTAATTTTCAAGGACAGTTCTCAATTTTCTGTTCAAATATTTCTTATAAAATCCAGATGGGAAAATTAAAAAAGCCAGAAGAGATAATATCTATAAATTGGAGTCATTAAATCTAGAAGAAGAAGTAAAAAAGACACAGAAGGTCTTGCTGTGTTTTAAGTTACATCAATAAATCTCATAACTCTGAACTCTAAGGTGTTAAAATACAAAGTCTTTGTCACTTGCTTCTGGTCTCTCTGGCATCAGAAACCACACTTCACTGTTAGTTCTCCCTAGAGAGACAAGAGTGGTGAGAGCATGGACGAGCAGGAGCTTTATAAATAGTAAAATGCCTAGAAAGGTGAAACGTTAGTATTGTTACCATTACGACTGTTGCTCAATACAAAAAGAGCAAAAGCTTGGCCATTGACTTGTTTCTTGGGGTAAAAGTGGGGAATAACTTTGTCTCCATCTGCTAGGAACATTGAAAACAGGCAGACTCTTGACTGAGTATGTAATCTCCATGGGAAGTGGGCTAGAACGTAGTAAAAACCACACTAGAAATAATCCTGAGCTCTACATTTTAATAAACAGCAGGGGTGCTGGAAACACTTCCAAATCAAGAGAAAATAATAGCGGTAACTGTAAACTGAAGTTGGATTATTATGAAAAACATGCAGCTAGGAAGCTTTTCACTGATCAGGAGAAAGACTATTCTGTGACAAAATAAATGGAAATAAAAAGCACTCCCCCCATAACAAATACCTCCTAACAGTACCACAGAACCTTGACTTTTGACTCTGTTGCACCAAATGTTACAGATGACTTGTAAAGCAATGATTTATCGGTCCCAGAGCCAGTGAGCTTGGGAGCAGTTCAATAAGACAGTGTGGTCTGTGGGTCCTGAATCGTTATTCTACCTGGCAACCGTATGACAGCTGCCGAATCTTTGAGGGGAGCAGGAGGAAATGATGTTGATTTATAGACGGAGTGGATTTGTTTGTCAGTGAAAATATAATTGTGCTTCTTCTAGATTCAGACAACTGTAGTAAACCTGACTGGCATTTATTAATAATTTAACATGAAACAAAATTTGGAAAACGGAACACTGCCTTGCATTTTCTTAAGTCTTTCTGCTTTTTGTTAAAGGTTTCACTTTAGTTCAATTAATATGCTTTCTATAAGGTAATTGGCACAAACTAGCCTTTCTCCACAACGTTAGCTAAGTAACACTCTGGAAAGTGAGAGGGATACAAAATATGCATATATCTTTCAAGGAATAGCTTTGTATTTTGTTAAGGACCACAATAACTTATACACACACACACAGAGAGACACACAGACACACAGACACACACAACACATTGCCATTGAGTTGATTCTGACTCATAGTGACCCTAAAGGACACAGTAGAACTGACCCATACAGTTTTCAAGGAGCATCTGGTATATTTGAGCTGCTAGTCTTTTGGTTAGCAGCTGTAACTCCTAAGCACTATGATACTAGGGTTTCCAATTTACACACTCATAGATGTATGTATAAAGTTGTTAAGTGGTGCTTACAGCTAATGTAAGTTTGGAGACTGGAGTTTACCCAGAGGTACTTGGAAGAAAGTCCTGGTAATCTACTTCTGAAAAATGAGACATTGAAAACCCTGTGGAGCACAATCCTACTCTGACACACATAGGATTGCCATGAGTCAAAAGTGACTCAATATCAACTGATTATTTATATATACATAGTGTTATTAGGTGCTGTCAAGTCACTTCCAACTCATAGCAACCCTATAGGTCAGAGCGGAATTGCCCCATAGAGTTTCCAAGGAGCACCTGGTGGATTTAAACTGCCAACTTCTCCATTAAGCAGCCATAGCACTTCACCAGTATGCCACAAGTGTTTCCATATATATACACATATGTATATATACATACACACATGTATATGTATATATATGATTTATATATGTTATGTGTGTAAATATATACACATTTACAATGCTTCTATCAGTTTGTCATACTACAGTGGTTTGAGTGTCAACTACAATGCTAAAATTCATGCCATCAATGTTTCAAATACCAACAGGGTCACCCTTGGTGGAGAGATTTCAGTAGAGCTCTCAGACTAGCACAGACTCAGAAGAAAGACCTGAAATTCACTTTCCAAAAATTAGATAATGAACACCTAATGAAATATAACAGAAATGCACTTGCTTTGGGCATGTCATCAGGAGTGATCAGTTGCTGGAGGAGGACATCATGTTTGGCAAAGTAGAGGACCAGTGTAGGTGAAGGAGACCTTCAGTGAGATGGATTGGCATGAAAGCCATGGCAGTGGACTTGACCATGCTAGTGACTGTGAGGATGATGCTGGACTGGGCAATGTTTCCTTCTGTTGTATACAAGTCACCAAGATTGGGAGTTGACTTGACGGTAGTTCACAACAATGAATATGTATATAGTATTGTATAATATTTTAATTTGCTCTTCATAACAACTGTGTGTTAAACTGTGTGTAAAACACAGTTTGTATTTTCAAAGACAAGGAAGCTAAGACTTGGAGACATTAAGTGATTTGGGTAAGGTTGCCCAGAGAGTAACAGTGCATAGGCAAAGATTGGAACCTGTCCTCTTACCTAGTTCTGCCACTATGCTGGCACCTCTGGGTTGAGAGTCTTGTGCTATGAGCCTCCTAATACTCACTGAACAATAAGAGAGGCACATACATCAAAGAGTTTGACAGGATCAATCAAAGGCAATTCCATTTTCTCTACATTAAACATCAAAAAAATAAAAACCATCCAGGCTTGAATCTCAGATAGGCAGGTAATAAACTATGATCACTCTTGGTTAGAGCCCCCCAGGAAGAGGCTCACAGCTCTGTGTGGCAGACACATGTGTAGAATTGTCAAACTCTATTGTAAGAATAATTCTGCCTAGGATTTGGGATGGAGTTGCTGAAAGAAGGTGGGGATGATGCTCCAAAGGGCTCTGGAACCCAGAAGTTCAAAGCCAGGTCAGGGTGGAACTTTGTATGCGAGATCAACACCAGAAGAGAATGTGATTACGTGACTAGAAAATGGGCTGTAATTTACCTTCTCTGAGGATGCATATTGTTTGGTCACTAAAAAGGCATCTACTCACAAGGAGTTCAGTAGAATAAATGGATTTTTTTTTCTTTTATTTTAAGATCCAAATGTTTTGACATCGGCTGCAGATTTTTGCAATACTTCTATTACAGAGATACTTATTTATCTGGATCCCTGGTGGCATAGTAGTTAAGAGCTTGACAGTGTACCCAAAGATCAGAAGTTTGAATCTACCAGCTGCTGCTTAGAATCCCTATGGTGTAGTTTTACTCAATCCAATGGGATCACTGAGTTGGAATCATCTGACAGCAATGGGCTTTGTATCATATCTGCATCCAAACCTATATCTGTATCTATTGTTGTTAGGTGCCACTGAGTTGGTCCCAACTCATTGTGAACCTATGCACGACAGAAGGAAACATTGCCCAGTTGTGCATTATCCTCACAATCATTGTTATTCCTGAGCCCACTGTTGCAGCTATTGTGCTGGTCCATCTGGTTGAGAGTGTTCCTCTTTTTGTCTGACCCTCTACTTTACAAAGCGTGATATCCTTCTCCAAGGACTGGTCTCTCCTGAAAACACGTCCAAGCATGAGACAGAGTCTTGCCATCCTTGCTTCTAAGAAGCATTCTGGCTACATGCTAAGATTTTTTTTGTTGTTTTAGCAGTGCTTCGTATATTCAATATTCTTATCCAACACCATAATTCAAAAGCATCAACCCTTCTTTTGTCTTTCTTATTTGTTGTCCAGCTTTGGAATGCAGGTGAGGTGATTGGAAACACTGTTTTTGGGGTCAGGGATACCTTAGCCCTCAAGGTGACATCTTTGCTTTTCAATTTAAAGAAGTCTTCTGTAGTAGACTTTCCCCATTTGATTTCTTAACTGCTACTTTCATGAGGATTGATTTGCAGATTCAAGTAAAACAAAACCCTTGACAACTTCACTATTTTCTCTGTTTATCGTAATGTTACTTTTGGCTCCAGTTGAGGATTTTTGTTTTCTTTACGTTGAGGTGTAATCCATACCCAACGCTGTAGTGTTTAATCTTCATCAGTAAGAGTTTCAAATTCTCTTTGCTTTTAGCAAGTGAGGTTGTATCATCTACATATCTCAGATTGTTAATGAGTCTTACTCTAATTCTGATAACTCTTTTTCTTCGTGTAGCCCAGCTTCTCAGATTATTTATTAAGCAGAAAGATCGACCAAGTTTGGATGGTGAAAAAGACAACTCTGATGCATACCTTTCCCGATTTTAAACCACTGAATATTCCCTTGTCTTTTTTGAACCACTGCCTCTTGGTCTATGTACAAGCTCCTCATGTATACAATTGAGTACTCTGGAATTCCCAGTCTTCACAATGTTACCCATAATTTGTTATGATTCACACAGTTGAATGACTTTGTATAGTTAGTAAAACACAGATAAACATTTTTCTGCTGTTCCCTGCTTTCAGCCAATATTCATCTAACGTTAATGGTGATATCCTCATTCCATGTGCTGTTCTGAATTCAGCTTGAATTTCTGAATGTTCCCTGCCAATGTACTGATGCAAACATTTTGTAATTATCTTCAGCAAAATTTTATAAGTATGTGATAATAATACTGTTCAATAATTTCACTTTCTTTTGGATTACCTTTCTTTGGAGTGGGCACAGATATGAATGTCTTCTAGTCAGTTGACTAGGTATCTATTTTCCAAATTTTGGGGCATAGACGAATGAGCACTTCAAGCATTCCATCCACTTACTGAAACACCTCAGTTGGTGTTCAGTTAATTCCTGGAGACTTGTTTCTTACAAGTGCCTTCAGTGCGGTTTGAACTCCTTTCAATGCCATTGATTGTTGATCATATGTGCCTCCTGAAACGGTGGAACATTAACCAATTATTTTTGGTACAGTGAATCTGTGCATTCCTCCCATTTTCTTTTGATGTTTCATGTGTCATTCAATATTTTGCTCCTAGAAATCTTTATGTTGTAACTTGAGGATGTTTTCTTCACTGATTTCAGCTTGAGAATTGCCTACTGCATTCTTCCCTTTTGGTTTTCTAACTCTAGGTTAGAATGTGAATTGTAGTTTAGAAGTTGAAAAATTTGGTAGCAATGAAGTCAATGGGTCAAGTAGCTTTTAAGGGACAATCTCAGAGGATTGCAGGTCATTGCATATTTCATTATAATACTTTACTTTTCTTCTTGAGCTGCCCTTTGAAATCTTCTGTTGCAGCTCTTTTACTTCATCATTCCTTCCATTTACTTTAGCTACTCTATGCTCAAAAGCAAGTTTCAAAGTCTTTTCTGATACCTATTTTGGTCTTTTCTTTCTTCTCTTTTTATTGACCTTTTATGTTTTTCACGTGTGATGTCCTTGAGCTCATCCCACACATTAAAGTTCTCCAAAAGAATAAAGTGATTTCACAAATGCAAATTACTCAGCTAAATAAGTGGTAGCTATTATTATCATTATTAAGATTTTTTGGTTCCTCATCTACTGAAATGCTACCCCATATAGTGATTGCGAGGATATTTGAATGTTAACGAGACATCTTTTGACTTCATCTGTGGGCAAATCTGTCCTTTGTCTGCAGTAAGGAGCCATTGTATGTTATTCAGACCTATTCCGAGAATTAATATATATATTAATAATAATATGTGTATATATGTTATATATTAATAATATATGTATTAATAATAATATGTGTATGTATATACAGATTTAACAACAATCCTGGATGTTAGTGTCAGGCCAATAGCCACACTTTCTCATCAAAGACGTCTCAAGCATCAGCCTACTGAAAACTGGCCTTCTTTAATCCAAGCATGATATTTCTGTGCCTGGTTAACTTCCAGCTTTCAACATGAGTCAATTTGGCTTTAATGACAGGATGTTACTGAAAAAGATTGGGCAGATTATAGGTAGTAATAGAGATAATTGCCAAGGAGAAGCAAGGAAAAATAAATGAATCTTCCATCTCAGGGAAAAATAAATGACTTTATTATGCATTCAGGAGGGATGATCCTAAAATTTTCTGCCATAGAGAGAACGTGAATTGTAGTTTAGAAGTTGAAAAATTTGGTAGCAATGAAGTCAATGGGTCAAATAGCTTTTAAGGGACAATCTCAGAGCATTGCATTTCTGTAAAAGGAATGTGATGTTTTCTTTTATGACGTAGATAATGCTGAATGAGAAGTGATTGGAAACACAGCTCATCTGTCATTATTTGCAAAGGATAAGGAGAAACATGATGTTCTACTATATTAGGGCAATAGACAGAAGTTTTCTGAAGGCCTTTGTGAAGGTCTCAGAAGCAAAAACAAACAAAATTAATATTAAATTTTGTTTGAAATGAGTATACTGGGATCATCCTCATAATGTTGAATTTAATGGGGATCTTTAAATTTGAGCCCCACTTTTCCCTACTTCAAGTACCCAAGGCCAGCAGCATGGCATTTGTTGGCCCTGAATGTCATTTTGGATGAGACTAGTGAAATGAACAGGTTCAGACTATGGGACCCTGGACAGTTCTGCACAGAACCTCCTCAGGACCACCAGTCAGCAAGTAGTCACAGATCTCATTCAAGCCGAGGTCCCATGGCCTACCTGTTCCTTGTGTAAGGCTAACCTGGACACTCAGTATATTCTGGTGCTGGAGAGTCTAAACAGGCATGAATAAGTGAGGACATGTTTTCCATTCATATTGAGATTCTTCACATCTACTGACTAGTTTTGGAACTGGCCTAAATTCTCAACAATATTCAGTGTTCCATTCTCCCTAAAAATGTTTTCTGTTCTGAAATATTTGAATGCCTGCTTTGTGATACAGTATAAAGCAGAAATTCAGAAGTGATGTGATTGCATCCCATATCTTCTAAACTTGGAAGAGAGTCACCTGAGGATCCCATGTTTCCTAGCAAAGATTAGCACCCCTTGGCCTGTCTTCTTCCCAAGGAAACCCAGTCAGAAAGTATGTCAGCCTGATGGGAACTCCAGGATTTCCCTGCAACTGCATGATGGAAAGAATCTAAAACCAGACGCTAGGAGCAAACTCTACCTAGACATGTGCATAAGGTGAGGTACTGACTTTCAGGTTCCAGGTTTATTGCCTGGACTCGTGGGGAATTTGGATTCACAGTCAGTGCCCATGAAGTCACAGTCAAGAAAGCAAATGACATATCCCATTGGATAAATCTCCTGCAAAAGACCTTTTTATAGTGGTGAAAAGCAAAGACATCACTTTGAGGACTAAGGCATGCCTGACACAAGAAATGACGTTTTCAGTCACCTCATATAATTTCAAAGCTGGGCAATGAATAAGGAAGACCAAAGAAGAATTGATACTTTTGAATGGGAGTTTTGGTGAAGAATACTGAAAATACCAAGGACTGCCAGAAGAACTAACCAGCCTGTTTTGAAAGTACAGCCAAAACGCTCTTTGGAAGTGAAGATGATGAAACGTTCTCTTACATGCTCTGGGTATGTTATCAGGAGAGGCCAGTGTCTGAAGAAGGACATCATACTTGCCAGCTGGTCAGCGACATAGAGGAAAACCCTCAGCAAGATGGACTGACACAGTTGTTGCAGCAGTGGGCTCACATACGGCAATGATTCTGGGGATGGTGCAGTGTTTCGTTCTGTTGTGTGAGGGGTCACAAGTCAGAATCTTCTTGATGGCACCTAGCAACAATAGCCATTAATATTGGTATTATTATCTTCATTTTTTTAGAAAGTCAAAGTGATTTTCTCAAGGTTTCTGCCTAGTAAGTAGTAGAACAAGAATCTCAACTTAGATGTGAACACTCCTAAAACTTTTGGTTTTAAGCACTATGCACCAAATGAAGAATTTATGGAATACTTATCTCATGTCTAGCACTATGCCTGATATTTTGATGGAATATGAGGGAAGCACAGGCACTTTCTTTGCTCTTGAGTTAACAGTTGGACTGAGATAGATAATACAATGGGATGAACAATGCATAGACCAATACACAACAACAACCAATTACACACTCCCCCAAGGTTTTAATAATGTTAATACTTAAAAAACTTTTTTCAAATTAAATATTCTCTGTTCAGATTACCAGTGTTGTTTCTCTCTCCTGATTAGATTCATGCCATGAATGACATACATACCCAATAAAAGGTCAGAGATGAGGTAAGGCATTTGAGGGACAGTGTTTGAAGTGTGATGCAATTGCTTACTACTGTTAGCTGGTACCAAGTTCAAGTTGACCCCCATGCACAATGAAAATAAATGTTAGCTGGTCCTGTACCATACCCGTGATCAGTTTGGTATGAGATTGTTGTGATCAATATTGCTTTGATTGGCTGATTTTCAGAAGTAGATTGCCAGACCTTTCTTCCTAGGCCATCTAAGCTACAAATAAGCATCCCCTGATAGATGGATGGTGGCAGTACATGAGGTGCATTGTCCAGAATAGCACTTAGGTGTCACACATGCAAGGTGAGCATTCTGCCACGGAACCACCAATTCACCCATTGCTTATTAGCTATGTAAGCTTGGGAGAATCACTTATTTTCTGAGTCAGTTTCTTCATCTGAAACACATGGGCAGCACCTCAAAGTAGTGTTTTAAAAAAATAATAATGTAAGGAAAGTGGTTTGCATGTAATAACGCCCAGTTTAACAACAAAAGAAACCTTCATAGCATAGTGGTTAACAAAAGGTGAGCAGTTTGAATCCCCCATGGGCTCCTTGGAAACCTGTGGGGCAATTCTACTTTGTCCTATAGGGTTGCTATGAGGAGGAATTGACTCAATGGTGGTCTGTAGATTCTCTTTTTACTGTTTTGGTGAAGTATTGATGAGCATAAGTGTTTAACTTTTAGAAGATCTCTGTTATCTAGCTTATCTTCTGGAGTTTGTGTGTGGGTAGTTACGGTTTGTAGTTTGTTAATGCTGTGTGTTAGTGACACTAACATTGATTGTATTATTTCTTCTGTGATCTTTATGGTTTCTGGTTTTACATTTAGGTCTTTGATCTATTTTCAATTTTAGTTTTTGTGTATGGTGTGAGGTATGGGTCTCGTTTCTTTTTTTTACAGATAGGCATCCAGCAATGTTTGTTAAAAAGACAGTATTTTCTCCATTTAGTGGACTTTGAGCCCTTGTCAAAGAGCAGGTGACCATAGGTGGATAGATTTACATCTTGGTTCTCAATTCTGTCCTACTGGTCAGTGTAACTGTTGTAACAACATACCAGGTTGCTTTGACTACTGTAGCTCTGTAGTAGGTTCTGAGGTCGGAGAGTTTTATTTATCCAGGGCCCCTTCCCTCTCCATGTAGAGTTAATGATTAGTTTTTTTTAATGTATTTTAAAGAATATTGTTGGTATTTGGATTGGAAATGTATTGTATTTGTAGATTGCTTTGGGTGGAGTTGAAGTTTTCACAATGATGAGTCTACCTAATGATGACCAAGGTATATCTTTCTGTTTATACAGATCTCTTTTCTCTTTTGGTTTCTTGCAGTAGTGTTTTGTAGTTTTCTTTATGTAGATCTTTCACATCCTGGTTATATTTATTCTTAAGTTTTTGCTTTTGTTTTTTGGGGACTGTTACAATGGTATTGTTTACCTGATTCTCTTGTAACCATTCTCTTTATTGGTGTATAGGAATCCAACTGAATTTTGTATGTTTCTCTTATACTGTGCTACCATGCTGAATCTTTCTATTAGTTCCAGTAGTTTTATTGTGGAGCAAAGATTAATACATTTAGATGTGCTGATTACGAATGGATTTACTTCGGTAAGGATTATCTCTTGAAGCTGTTATTAATTATTCATAACTTAGTGTGAATTAGTCTGTCATATCTTGAAACAGGAAATGAATAGATAGCATGAAATACCTGAGCAGAAGGAGAATATGTCAGAAGTTAGAGTAAGAGACTGAGGGCAATGATCAGGCGTGGGACAATATGCATGAGGGGTGACAGTCAAGCTTGCAGATTCAACTTAGAAAAAGTGCTGCACATCTAAGTTCTGAAATGGGCTTATGCACTCGAGGAATTTGAAGAGGGAAGGAAGAGTAAACACAGATGTTTAGTCCGTCATCTTGAACTAGAATCCCCAGTCAATCTTTGATAACAACACCAGAGGTGTTAAGCTCTCAGAAAGATTTATTGAAAATGGCTAAATTTTCACTTAGAGTTGGATCTCCTTGAAATCTAGTGGTATGCTTTAACGTGAGCATGAACACAGCACTGTCTATGAAGGACGTGGAGTGGGAATCTGGTATCATCATCTTGTCACTGAGTCTTTCAATAACAGCGCTAATTTTCAATTCTGCTTGCACATCGTAATAGTGTTCTCATACAGTATTGGTCCTTTGTGATTGACTTACTTCATTCAACATATTGTCCTCCTGATTCATCTGTGTCATGAGATGTTTTGTGGATTCATCATTATTGTTTATTGTTGTGCATTATTCCACTGTGTGCATGTATCATAATCTGCTTATCTACTTGTCTGTTCATGGCACTTAGATTGCTTCTATCTTCTTGTCGTTGTGAATAATGCTGCAGTGAACACAGGTGTTCAGGTTCACTGGTGGCTCTTATTTCTCTAGGCTATATTCTAGGAGTGAGATTGGTTGATCACGTGGTATTTCCATTTCTAGCTTTCTAAGGAAGTGTAATATTGTTTTCCAAAGGGCTTGTACTGTTTTGCATTCCCATCAGCAGTGCGTAGAGTTCCAGTCTCCTTGCAACCTCTCCAACATTTGTTGCTGGCTACATGTTATATCATCTGATGCCAAGATCCCATCCACAGAAGTAACTAATCATTTGGATTGGGCCGTAGTCACCAGTTTTTTTTTTCTTAAAGCTCTTATTAGATAATTATACTGTGCAAACAAATTTGAGAACCAGTACTTGAGAGTATATTTTGAAATCTTAAATGTGTATTTTCATATCTGGTTTTTCTTTCGGCACCAAGTTCTTACAGGGAGCCCATCCATCTCCACATGCAGTGTGATGGCCCTGTCATTACAAAGACTGGTAACTGTAATATCACTTGCGTTATACAGAACCTTCAAGTAACACTGCAAAAGTTGAAAAACAGGAAATGCAATCAGTTTGGAAAGTGATATCTTTTTTGAAGAGTACAGAACTATAGTATGAAAAAGGAACTATGTAATGCACACTTCTGGGTACATTTCATCTATATTTTAAATCAACTGGTCAGTGGAGTCCACACTTTCTGATTCACCTGTGTCTTGGGGCTTTCAATTTTCCTAAGGAAATATTTCTGGGAGTAACAAAGGACAATCAGTTGTCAACATCACGTGCAGAAGTTTTTCACCTGCTCAGAAACCTGCCCAGGTGAGAGGATGTGGCTTAGCAAAAGAACTAGTGAATAAGGGCATGTACTCCCTACACTGTATCATGTGAAAGCAGTCAAAGGAAGGAATTAAACAGAAAATGTGAGCAGGCATCAAATCACTGGCTGGTTGGAACCTTATCTTTCCATTTTTTTCTAACTAGAAGAATAACAAAAGGTTGACTTGGAGTTTTGACTCCCTTCCTTTCCCGTTTCCTACCTTTCTCCTAACAGACTTTTTTAGGCTTGACTTTCCATGAGACCTTTTGCCTTTACTCAAGGTCCCCTTCGTCCCTTCTTATTCTCTCTTCTTTACCAGGTGTTACTGTTGCTGTCATTCATTACCCTCAGGTTGATTCTGACTCTTGGTGACCTCATGTGTGTTAGCGTAAAACTGCCCTCCCTCGGGTTTTCAATGCTGTAGGTGTTACAAACATAGAGTCGAGCAGCTAACCAAAAGGTCTGGGGTTTGAACTCACCCAGAAGGGCCCCAGAAGGCACTACTCAAAGGTCACAGTCACAAAAACTCTACGAAGGATAGTTCTACTTGGAAGCACTTGGGATTCTTGTGAATCAAAATCTACTTGACAGAAACTGGCTTAATCTTGCAGAAGAAGATCACTAGACCTTTCTTTTTTGGTGCTGCTGGGTAAACTAGAAATGTCAGCATTTTGGGTAACCATATGTGCTACCCAAGGACCTTGACGTGCCACTAGGAGGTAGGATATTCTAGGTCCATTCCATATCTGCCTTTGACTAGTTCTGTTTCTCTCTGAGCCTAAAGTTTCTTTCTTCATTTTCCAGATCTACGGGACTCATGACACCTTCCATCTCATAGGATTATTATGAGAATTAAATGAAATAATACCTATGAAAAGGCTATGTATGTGTAAAGTCTCTTCCCAGTCTTAACTGCATACTTGCCAAGCTTATAGAAAGGATGGAAAGCTTCTGAAATATTAAGATTTGGTCTTTATTCTATGCTTTTGAAACTAACAGTGATTTCTGGTGACACAGAGACATTTTTATGAGGTTTGATAATTAAGTCCACAAATCTCATTGTTCTATGTGCTACGTATCTTGTTGCTGAATATCACTACAGTCACCTTCGAAGTACACCCCTTGGGAAGCTATGCACTGATGCCAGTGCATAATTCACCCCTCAAAGCAATTTGGAACTCTTTCTGGAATCACCATTGTGCACAGCGGCAAGGTGGTGAGTTCATCTGATCTGGCCCCCAGTGAATTTTTCTTTATCCGAAGATAAATGAAATATTGAAAGAAAGAAATTATGATGACATTTAGGACATCAAGGGTAATATGACCACAGCTCTAATGGCCATGCCAGAAAAAGAGTTCCAAAATTGCTTTGAAGGTGGGCTAGGTGCTGACATTGGTGCACAGCTTCTCAAAGGGAGTACTTCGAAGGCGACTGTAGTGATACTGAGCAATGAAGAATGTAGCACTTTTTCTGAGATGAGCTTGTGAACTTCATTGTCAGACCTCGTATGCCAGTATTAAGAGGACCAGCTTATTTTCAGTGTCACAAAAGAGATTACAAGCCAATGTTTTTTTTTCCATTCAGGATTTGATGATTATTAATTTTAGAACTGAAATGAAAATAAAATGCCAAAAATACATTATTTTTCAAATATGGATTAACAAGAGCAAGAGAATAAATCCTTTGCTGTCAATTACTGAATGTTTTCCCAATATTTCTCAACTTGTCTGTTGCACGTGGAATTATGACCTTCTGTAAAAATGACTTGGCAGGGGTATCTGATCTGCTTATCCAACTTCATAAGAGGAAAGAGAATCAACATCAAATGCCCAAGGCTGATTGCTATGAAATGGAAGTCAGACTTTCCTCCACCATGGTTTTACCAATTCTGATACCACCTATCTCTCCCACAGCACTCTCTGCTTCCGTGCTGGGTTTAATAATACAGAACTCCCTGGCCATACGGTAATGGGATTTATTACGGAAGTGACTTGTTACAGTTCAGGTTCAAGAATGTTCAAAATACAGTTCTTAGTCAGGATAGCCTCTTCTCAGCCAGTCCCAAGGCAGGTCTATCACTGGCCCTTGGCCACCCTGCCTAGGCCTCTGCCCTGCTTGGGCAAGTGTTATGGAACTCGATTAACTCTGTTGGTTAGTGCCCAAGGCTCCTTGCTCTTCCGGTAAGCCTTGGCCTGCAAGTGTTCAGCTGTAGCTCTGCGGGTCAGCAAACCTAGCTCCACCAAAAGCCTGGAGGAATCCTAGTCAGCCGGCTACCCAAAGCTTTCTAGCTCTGTGGGCCAGGAAGCCCACTGCACTGTCTCCTACCAGTCTTCTGGTTCTGCTATTGCTATCTCTCTGCCTCTGCTTCTCATCATCTCTGGTGTTATCTGTCTCTTTCTCTCTGTCTCCTAGATGTAGTAGGTTCTCAGCACAAAGATTCCAGGTCCAAAGAATGCTCTACTCCTGGCTCTTCTTTCTTGGTGATGGTGAGATCCTTCATTCCCACCTCTGGGATGGCTCATTTTAAGCCTAGTGGGATGGTTGATATAAGTCAGAATTGACTCAATAGAAGTGGGTTTGTTTTTTGTGTTGGTGGGGATGGAAAAACTGACCAATCCCCTTGTTAAGGTTCCATACACCTTATTTTCATGGTCCCACCCCTGCAAGGGTGTCATGCACCTTATTTTCATTATTAGTAAGCAATCCAATTCCCTTGGTCAACCTCAAGCACCTCATTTATGTAGTCCCACCCAGTCATTTGGTGGGAGTTACAAAAACTCTGTCTACCGGGGGCATATTAAGTAATTCACTGCATCAGATCTACAAACTTGTTTGTGAAAAGCACATGGAAAGAACACCAAAATAAAGCATTTTTGAATGTTAAGACAAAAGAGGAATCAGATATTGCTGTTGACAAAAGTTGATCATCATCAGTCTCCTTCCTGTCTTCCTCGATCTCTTTTTGGTCTGGGTTCCCCAAGGTCACTTTACAGTCAGCAAAACCTGCTTCATAATTGGAGGGTACACTTATTGAACACTTTCAATATGCTATCCACTGTGCTTTATTGACATGTGTCATTCAACTCTCACAGGAATACGAGTTAGAAGTGGTAGACTGAAAAGTGGCTTCCCAGAATATAACCACATCCTAATTCTTGAAACTTTTAACTATAGTAACTTTATAAGACAAGAAAAGAATCTATACAGATGTAATTCAGTTAAGGATCTTGTATTATTCAGGTAGCCTCTAGATGCAATCCGGCAACCCCCATGGTGTAGTATTTAAGTGCTGTGATGCTAACCAGAAAGTTGTCAGTTCAGATCTGCCAGGCACACCTTGGAAACACTATAGGGCAGTTCTACTCTGCCTATAGGATTGCTATGAGTGGAAATTGACTAGACAGCCATGGATTTGGTTTGGGTTTGGTTTAGATGCAATTCAGTTTGAATACACCAGGTGCTCCTTGGAAATGCTATGGGCCATCAGAGCTGTTGTCATATTACTCTTGATGTCCTGCGTGTCATCAAAATGTCTTCCTTTCAATGTTTCCTTTACTCTTGGGTAAAGAAAAAAGTCATTGGGGGCCAGATCAGGTGAGTAGGGAGGGTGTTCCAAAGCAGTTATCTGTTTACTGTCTAAAAACTCTCTCACAGACAACTATGCAATTAAGTTTATGAACTTGCCACCTTTCCACCACGCTCAATAGTCACTCTAGAAAGAGTTCCAAAATTGCCGTGAAGGTTGAACTAGGTGCTGGCATCAGTGCATAGCTTCCCAAAGGGAGTACTTCGAAGGTGGTGTAGCACTTAGAACAATTAAGATCACAGAGTTAATTGCTGAACTTTGTATAAACATGGAGGGAGAGATTGGAATGGTGAGATCACAAGCAAAGAGATGCTGACAGGCAGCAGAAGCAGGAAGAGGCAGGGAATGAATTGTCTCTTGAGTCTTTGGAGACCTGTAAAATCAAAGCCTAGTGGACCTGAATTTAGACTTCTGGACTCCACAACTGTGGAAGAATAGCTTTCTATGCTAATTTGTTACAGTAGCCATAGGAAACTAATACAATTGTTGTTGTTAGGTATTGTTGAGTTGGTTCCTACTCAAAGTGATCATATATACAACAATGAAACACTGCCCTGTCCTATAAACTACTCGTGATTTTTGTTACGCTTGAGCCTATTACTGCATCTGCTATGTCAGTCCGTCTTGTTGAGGGTCTTTCCCTTTTCCCCGACAGTTTACTTTACCAAGCATGATGTTCTTCCTCAGGGACTGATCCTTCCTGATAATGTGTGGGAAGTATGTGAGATGAAGTCTGGCCATCTTTGCTTCTAAAGAGCATTCTGGCTGTCCTTCTTCCAAGACAATTTTTTTTTGCTCTTTTGACAGTCCATGGTTTATTCAATATTCTTCACCAACATTTCTCCATTCATATGTGGTAAAGTCAATTTGAGAAAATTCAAGAAACTATCCCCAAGTCACAGTGGCAGAGTCAGGATATGAACCCTGGAAGTCAAGCTCCAGTGTCAAGTCATTTAAGTGGCTTGAGCTGTGACAGTCCATATGGCTCTGGAGAATTCTGATCATATGTGTCACCTGCTGTCATTATGAGCATAATCAGTATTTTCTTCTCAAATAGTCATTTGCAAACACCTTTTGCTGTAGAAAAGTTTTCCATGTCTGCTTTGAAATCATTCATTATTTGGGTACTGCCAAGCCAAGTGCCGTCGAGTCGGAGAAACAGAATCACATATTTCTCTCCTCAGCCCCTCAATTTCCAGCAAATCATTTAGAAATTTTGAATGGATTCAGAATGAGGAGAGTTTATTGAAAGTGACATGGGATCCTAAGTTGGCAAACAGTCACACCACAGGTTACATCATTGGATTTGCTCACAATAATTAATTACATACATGGGTCCGAATCATCTCTTGGCCTAAACTGCCATTCTAGTTTTTTCTTAGGTGAGGGAGATAGTACAGCTGACATGCATAGATACATATCTGTATCTTTGTACATACTCACAATTTACATACATACTGTGGCTCACAAATCAACAGCCCAATAATAAATAGTACTTACTGACTGCTATTTATTGAACACATTTTAAATACCAGGGTCTTTTCCTACATTCTCATTTATTTTTATTCTTGTAATAACCCTGTAAAATACATACTATTTGTTTTTAGAGAACTTAAATTTCCCAAGATCACCAGGGAAGACAATACAAACTCAGATTTGTCTTGCAAACTTCATGTTTCTAACCATCCAACTTTTCTGCCTTTTTATTTTGCTTATTTGCACAAGAGGTCTATTGGTTCTCATGGGATTAATTAAGAAATGAAAGGCAGAATTTTGGTTTATTCTGATGATTAGGTTGAAGGCTTTTTTGCATATTAATGTTCTCTATATTTTCATAAAGTGGATAATATAGACCAGCCTCAAAAATTGGGATTCCTTGAAATTAAATATAATTCTAATCAATGAAAAATTATCTAGTTAAAATTTTGGAGAGATTATTCAGATTGTTTAACATGGGGAAATGGTTTTGAAAATCCAAAGAAAGGTGAGCATTTCTCCATCATGAATGAAAATGTGAAGTTATCTTAGAAAGGAATCGAAACCCACTAAACCAGCTAAAACAGAGAGGGACTGTATAATAAGGAAGCTAAGATGTCTAACTGAACTCAAGCAGTGCAATCAGAAATTATCTGTGGTAGTCCTACCTCTTAGAATAATGTCTAGTTCAAAGTAAGTGTTCAGTAAATATCTGTTGAACAGAGCATGAATGGACTCCAAAATTCTAGGACAGTAAATCCGATTAGGTCAGGTGTTCATAACCTGGTCCAGTCAATTTTGGCAAGAGTCTTGATCATGTAGGGCCTATCCTGGCAGGAGGAAGGGATACAGTTCTCAAGAAAGAAGGGTTATTGTCATAAAAAGATGTCTATTACGGATGTAATGAGTACCTTGCCTTGAGAGACTGCTGAGTTCACTTTTTAAGTATAACATCATGGCCTTGCTAGGGAAAAGACTATAAAATTTGGTACAAGGTAGAGGTGGTTGAACAAAAAAACATCTAGATCATATTTTATGTTCACACTCCAGAAAATTGAAACAGAAGAAAGAGAATGTTTTTTGAACATGTGAAGGAAATATTTCTTTGTTTATGGAACAAACCAACCCTGCTGAAAACTGATTACTTATCTTTTAGCAGGGGCAATGTTGGTAGGGTTACCTCACAAGTCAAAGATTAAAGTCAGGGTCAGTGTTTGGGGCAGGAACACCTGATTTGAAAATTGAAGACTTTGCTCAGATCTGGAGAACCCGCCTGAATCTGCACTTGGTTGGAAACAGTCCGAGCTTCTGCAAGCAGGGGAGGTCTTTTTCAGTTTGGCCGTGCCTACTTTCTCGGTACCTCTCTCTTTGCCCCACTCTCCATCCTTCATATTCACCACTGCTCCAGTCACACAGAGTGCCTGTCTGTCCCCAAACATGGCTGCTCTTTCACATATCAATGTCTTATCTTGAGCTTCACCCTCTGTCTAGATTTTCTCTCTTTGACCCTTTGGGTAAACTCCTGCTTACCCTTAATCTCTACATCTTAAAAGTCCACCTCCACCACACTTTTTTCTACCTTTCCTGCTATAGATGATAGAAGATAAACACTGTATTTCCAGAAATCCTTGCAGTTGTGTTGCAACAACTACTTTTTTGCATGGTCTTTCTAGCTGAGATTTTGTAACTCCCACTCTGGTGATTGTGTGATAGGATAATTGTGGCCTACCAAGAAGACTGGTCAATTTTGCCTTAAAAGAGAACAAATTCCAGAGCAGAGAGGAAGAGCCCACCACCACCAAGGAAGGAGAGGCCAGCAGCAAGAGACAGCATGGTGGACTTCCCAGACCACAGACAGAGAAAAATGAGTGCCTTTGGGAAGAGATTTAGGGCTAGGGAGACATTTGCCCATGAGCACAGCTTGGGAGAAGCTATCTTGATGGAAGAGCTGTATCCTGAGTGTTGTTGAACCTGAATTGCAATTGTTACTTCTCTAGTAAGTCCTATAATTGTGAGTATGGTCTGTGAGTTCTGTGTGGACACCGTAATGAATTATCAAACAGAGACGGCAGAGAGAGGACGTGTGTCTGACTTCTGCCTCACAGGCTGCTGACCTTGGTTTTCTTTCCTTTCGTGGAGTTCACAGAGATCAGGTACCTTCCTCATGCCATTTTCACAGTAGTAAAATTGAGTACGTGACCAAGTTTCCATCAAGTAGCTACATTCATGAGACATGCAGGTAGAAGTAAGCAATGGAAGTGAAGGCCACACATGAGAGAATGTCCTGTCAAACATGATGGCAGAGGTATCTGATTCTTCTGAAGTGGAAGCACTGCTAGTATTCAGTCTGTGGCAACCTGGGTGACAGGGAATGGTGAAAATGGAGATTCTTCTAAAACAGAAGGTGCCTAGGTATTTTTCTCTGGATGCATAACATTTTGTCTTGACCTTTCTGAAAATATCCTAGTATCCTTTAATATTTACACACACACGCACACACACAAAACAAAAAACACAACAACAAAAAACCCAAACCAGTTGCTGTTGGTTATGACTCACAGTGACCCTATATGGTTCAGAGTAGAACTGCACTCCGTAGGGTTTTCAACAGCTGTTGTCTTAGGCTGGATTCTCTAGAAAGAAAATCAATAAAACATGTAAATACATAGAGACATTTTTAAATCAAGAAAACAGCTCACATGATTGTAGAGGCTAGAATGTCCTTAGTCTGTGGATCAGGGTGGAGGATTCTCTCAAATCAAGGTAGTTGTAGGGGCTGGTGAACCCAAGGCAGGCAGTTTGGAGACCAAGGCTCTCACTCTCAGGCTGTAAAGTTTGATGAATTCCAAGGTCTGCAAATAAACTGATAGCTCAAGCCCGAAGAGCTAGAGGTCAGATGAACAGGAGGCAGCCACAGGATCCAGAGCTAACAAAAAGCCAAAACATCTGCCTATGCACAGATGCAGGCCACATCTCCAAGGGAACTCCTTTTAAACTGACTGGCTACTCACAACAAATGCAGTCATGGAAGTGATCACATATAAGCACTGAGAATCACGACCCAGCCTAGCTGACATATAATCCTAACTATCACATCTGTAATCTTTCAGAAGTGGACAGCCAGTCTTTTCTTCTGAGGAGCTAATGGCTTCTAATAAATCCTTTGTGCTTAATCAAACTCTAGAGGATTCTGTTGTCTACAATTAAGAACTCTGTTAACACTACATCTTACAAGCATATCTACAGCATAAGTTCTAGATCTTAATAATTATAGTGTTTTCAATGTCTTAGATGTGGAAAAACTGAACTCGGTGTTGTCAAGTCAATTCTGACTCACAGTGACTGTATAGACAGAGTAGAAATGCCCTAAATGGTTTCTAGGGCTATAAAGTTTTATTGAAATAGACTGACACATTTTCTCCCAAGGAATAGTTGGTGAGCAGGTGAGCAATTTAACCACTGAGTTACCAGGGCTTCTTTGGATCTGGAAAGTGCTTCATAAGTGGGTGAATGTTTATCTCAAAGGAAAATCTGTAGTTCTCCAAGTTCCAAGATAGGAATAAGAAGACTCTGGTGATAGAAACCTGAACTGAGTTTGAGGAGTCAGGGACAGACTGATCACGGCATAGGGGAACCAGAAGGGTGCTAAAGAAATGTAGCATTTACTCCTAACAGACAGAGCACAGGGTCAGCTTTCACTAGGTAGTAAGATTATGTTGTGCCTGCCCAATGTCATATTGATTCAATATCTCCAGCAGAAAAATATATGGTTAATTTCAAAGAATATAAGCTAACTCTGATGCTTGCTGTGATAACTCAACATGTAGTGGATTGACAGAATCATATTGAATGCTGGGATTGATGGCACATCAATACAGAATCCCAGAGATTCAGTCAAGTAGAAGGGTGTGAATTGGAGATAAGATTGGGTCTGAGCAGTGTACCGCAGGGCTAGCGGCAGGCTAAGGGTGGTGAACAGGGCTTGCAGTGATGGGAGAAAATCAAAAGAAACATAGCTTTCACAGTTTGTTGATGCCTTCTCCTTTTCATTTTTTGTGGCAAGGAGATTGGTAGTTGATATTATGCTATAATGTAGTCTTGTATGAAGCTATATAAATGTAACCCTCTCTTCTAGTCATTTAATCCTCTGCCCTACCTATCTTCAATCTACAGAAGGGCCTCAGGACAGACAGGACAAACAGAAAGATAGTGTGGTGTGCCTGAGCACCAGTGGTCAATAGCATGATGTCTTAGGCTGGCTTCTTTAGAGAAGCAAAGCCAGTAAAGCATAAAAATATAGAGATTTTTATCAAGGAAATGGCTCACAAAGTGGTAGAGGCTGGAACGTTTCAAGTCTGTGGGTCAGGATAGAGTCATCTCCTGATTCATATAGCTGCAGGGACTGGCAAACTTAAGATCAGCAGGTCAGAGAGCAGGGCTCTTGCTCACAGGCTGCAAAGACTGTGGAATCTCAAGATCGGAAGGAAAGACCACAGGTATGCTGCTAGTTCAAGTCCCAAGAACTGGAGGTCAGATGAACAGGAGCTAGTTGCAGGATCCAGTGGGAGCAAAAAGACCCTAAGTCTTGCCAGAATGTCCACTTATAGTCAGTGCAGGTCACTTGGCCAAGGAAACTCTAAATGCCTGGCTCCTCCCAGCAGATTCCATCATGGGGGTGATCACATACCAAATCTCAACAAGAAAGTGATCATAGCGTTACATCACTGACAAGACACTGAGATCATGGCCTAGCCAAGTTAATAGACAATCGTCACAGCTGGCTCAGCCTATGTGGAGCCACAACTAAAGATTTCTGTGTACAGTCCTTCAATTGAGGTTTTAGCTTTTAAGGTAATGACTGAGAATAAATCTTTATCACCATGAAGAAATATCTAATGTTTCCAGAAAGCTAAATTCTATATAACACCCAGCATGGTCATAAATTTAATTTGATTACACCTCCTCCCACAACCTACCTTCACCAGAGTTGTCTGTTACAATTTTAGAAGACTCAGGGACAAGGTACATTGGGACTCCGGCACCAGAGGCAGAGGGGTAGAGAGAAAAAGTGAGCAGGGAGAGCAACTAAGTCAACTACAGAAGCCTTCCACAGTTAAAGGCACATTGTTCTTAATCTAGGAATCACTTGTTGAATTTTCAAGAAATGTATATACCCATGGGCCCTTCCCCAAGAGATCCAGTAGTTTTGGGGTAGAGTCTAGTCACCTGGAGTTTTAAATGTCCCATGAGTAGATCTGATGTACCCTGTTGACTGAAAACCCGTAATTCATGCAGCATTCTCAGGCCTGATTCTTATGATCATCTACATAGGAAGACACAATCTAACAGGACCAAAGTATACCCAGAGCCCAGTTAGCTGTTCAATACAGAGAAAGCAGTTGCATTATGAGGTCAGTCTGTAGGTGGAGGGACCCCCAGGAACAGTTGGGGACTCTAGGGAACCCAGGCTAGTTTTATAGAAGGGACCTGAATCGTGGTCCCTACTAGGATTCAGATTGCGGACTTAAGTGCCCACAGAAATCCAAACCATTGGTAAGGAATCCTGGGACTCAAGGCTCTTCAGCTGGCTCCTAACATGCCAAAAAATCAGAGACAAAATGTTAAAAGGGAGAACACAGGGTAGAAATGGGGAGCATGTTGACATAGTGAAGGGACTATGACCAACGTTTTGGAATATTCTGTGTTGAATGGAAATTATTGTACTCTGCAAGCTTCTAGCTGCAGCACAATAAAATACTGAATAACAATAGACAAAAAAAAAGTTACTTTCCAGTCAATTCAACGCGTGGCAACCCATGTGTGTCAGAGCAGAACTGTACTCTGTAAGGCTTTCTTTGTCTGACTTTCCAGAAGTATATCACCAGAACTTTCTTCTGAGGTGCCCCTCATGGACTCAGACCTCTAAGCTTTCAGTTAGCAGCCACACTAGCCATTTGTACCACTCAGGATCTGGTTAAACATACAGAACTCTAACCACTACAGTCAGTGTAGCTGAGCTAGACTTGGGGAGTGATCAAGAGTTCGATGGGGAGGCACAAGGAGAAGGACATCAGTATTCACACGGACCCTGTCAGAAAAGGCTGGAGAACTCAGGAGGGCTCACCTGGGAAGCTGAAGGTGAGGAAATGGGACAAATGCTGACAAAGGCTGCACATTGCTAGTCCTTGTCAGTCCGTACCTCACTTATCCATTCTTGACTGTCTTTTCCAGGAGAGAGACTCCTTATTTCACTGCAGATATTCATTGTTTAGGGTTTAGAAGGGAAACAAATTGGCTTCTTGGCACGCAGCTGCTAAAAAAAAACTCATTTCTTTCACATCAGGGGGATGAAAAATTCATGTTTACTCTCTGGTATCTTAATTTTTGGTGCTGGATTACACAAGTTTGCCAGATTTAGTAAATGAAAATGTAAGACACTCATTTAAACTTGAATATTTAGGACACATAAAATTAATTGTTGTCTATCAGAAATTAAAATTTAACTAGGTATCCTATACTTTATCTCATAAATCTCTGACTACAAAAGCAGCTAAATTTTAAGCTATTAAGATGAACAGTGATTGCACACAAATATACAGACAGATACACACACACACACACACACCTTGTGAGTCTTATTGTTTAATGTATTAGTCTAATTCCTTTATTGAAGGTACTAGGGAAAAGGACAGCTGGTTGCCATCTAACATTCATTATCTTCTTTTTGTTTTAGTAGTAGAACTTCCAAATTTAAGCTGAGCTACAGAAAGAGAGAGAAAAGGGTACAGTTTTCAGCCTCCCTTGCATATAGAGTTCGCCAGAGGAATGAATAGAAATAACATGTGCAATTTTAGGTTATACTGTTCACAGGGAAGGCACACTCTCCACCTCCTTTTCTATCTCACTAACTGGAGAGCAGATGTAATGGCAGGAGCTGGGGCAGCCGTTATAGGACATGAGACAGGAGCTGTATGTTAAGTATGGGAGAGCAAAAAGATAGAAGGAGTTTGGGTTCCCCACTCCACGTTAGACCTACTTGTCTATACCAAAACTCTTAAAAAAACAATGAACTCACTGCCATTGAATCAATTATGATTCACAGCAACCCTATAGACAGAGTAGCACTTCCCCACAGAGTTTCCAAGGAATACCTGGTGGATTTGAACTGCTGACCTTTTGATTAACAGCTGTAGTACTTAACCACAATGCCGCCAGGGTTTCCACCCAGACTCTTACATGAGGTAATCTCCTGTATTTTTAAAAGACAGTTTTATTTTGGCTTCTGTAGGAATAGCCTAACTGGTACTCTGACTAGCACATGTACAGTAGTTAATTCTCTGAAAGGCAAACTTAAAAATTTCATGAGATTAGATTTGAAGAGTGTTCTATAGTCAGCCGTGTTTTCGTTCACCACTGACCGTCCCTCCTTGTTCTGCAGGATCAACTGAAGCAAGACACAAATCAAACACAGGGCAGAGATGTGACTTAATCAGTGATCTTTCTATGACAGTGAGAATCACAAGGGGGCCTTGTTAAAATGCAGTTTCCCTGGCTCCATCCTTTGGAATGGGAATTTAACAAATCTGGCATAGGCCTGAGAATCAGCATTTTGAAAGCTATGTCAAGCCATTTTTATATCCTAGGTCACATTTTAAGAACCAATGCTCTGTGAGTAAAGCCCTCCACCATATGAAATCCCTCAGTGAATTAACTTGGGGAGCTTCTTAATTGCTACAGAGATGCTGTTGATGGTGGTGTTTAGCAATCTAGAAACAGAGCCTCAGAAATGAATACTTGGGAATATTTGATGGGACACTCAGTGAAATGTAGAAATTCAGAAAGTTAAGAAGCTTTATTCTAGATGGCCTGTTAATGTCACATATACACGCTAATTAGGTAACAAGACATAATTAAGCTATTTGGAGTGATGATTGAGAAATAAATATTTTAAGGGATGAGAGGGCAAAATTTAACCATTCCACTCTTCACACTCATTTCTTTAGTTCACAGTGGTGACTTGGGAGCCAGGGTAATTACCCAAGGTAATAATGTTTGATAATTACATATTTGTTTGTGCTTACATTGGACATGAAATGAGGGAACTCCTGCTGTAAGTGAGCCTCATGGACATACTTTTACAGACAGGCCTTCGAGAATGAAGTTCATGTCACAACCAGGCATCAAACGGAGGTAACGGTGACCCCAGCCGCAGGAGGAGAACACTTACAGATAAACCCGCAGCCCGGTGTTGCTACGGTAGAACGAGGGAGTGAAATGAGGACTGGAGAGGGAGAAAAGTGCCAACCAACCAGCAACCAGAAAAATCACAGGCAGCCCCCTGGTTACAAATGTTGGACTGAAGGAGGACTTGTACTTCAAGAATAGACTTCCATAAAGACTATCATATCAAAAACTTGAGTTAATGGCCAAGCCAAGTGCAGTCGAGTCGGATTGAGTTAATATGATACATAATAATAAAAATACACACCATTTTGTGACACTCATGAAAATATTGTGTGGTTTGGAAATGTTTCTTAAGTGTTTTATATACATGCCACAAAACGAAACCCGTTGCTGTCCGGTTGATTCTGACTCAGACTGACCCTACTAAGACAGAGTAGAGCTGCCCCATGAGGTTTACAAGGAGGGCCTGGAGGATTCAAACTCCTGACCTTTTGGTTATCAGCTGAGTTTTTAACCACTGTGCCACCACCGCATAGAAAGGTATGTGCAAAGAAAAACATTAGACAAACAGGCTGAATAACAGTTATATGTGCCTGTTCTGGCTCACCTGTAGATCTGACTTAAGGACAGACTTAGGAACAACCATTTGTAACCAGGCAATTGCCTACAGCAGATATTTTTCTGCCACCTATGATTATGTAAGACACTCATGGTAGGTTCTGGGTGTGTGTGTTGAAGGGAGTCAGACAGACAGCAAAGATATAGGAAATGACAATGCATCTGGGAAGGCATGACACACCTAAAGGGGAAGAATCATTGCAAGTCGTGTGGGATTGGCACCAAATCAGCACTTCAGGAGATCTGAGGATGGAGAAGCCACAGAGCGTGGGGCGGTCAGGACTATCTGCTTTAAGTCAATCCTTAAACATGAACTGTTCTTGATGCTGGGGACATGGGGCTCACATTTCCAGTGGAGAGAGGCAGATCATAAATGATCTTAGAATCCTATCAGATAGAAATGTCAGATTTATTGACCGACATTTGTTATTAACAATAGTATGTAATTGATAAATAGAAGAGATTTTTTTTGACCCCTTATCAGCCAGGAAGAAACTATGATACGACAGAGTGGTGAAAGTCAGCAGAGCCGGTGGAGGCTGGGTGGTGGCAGCTGGGTGAACTGGTGTGCTCAGTGAGTCTTTCGAAAGAGTGGACATTGGATTCAGGTCTGAAGGATGAGAAAGCGGCAGCTCTTTGGAGATTCGAGAAAAGTCTACGAAGGATCAGCCTACAAATCAGCTAGTGTGTTTTATACGGTTAGCTCACAAAGCTTCAAAAAACCTGGAGGGAACTACAATTTGGAGGGAGGTTAAGTGACTTGCCCAGTGTCACCAAACTAATAACTTGAAATTATTCTAAGTGCCCCCTTAACTCTTCCAGTGTTTTTAACCTTCCTTCAAGTCCCGAGCCAAGACAGAGGCAGTTTGTCTGAAGGACAGAGTCAAAGGCTAGAGCAGCTGGAGAGCACAGTGCAAGGAAGAGGCTTAAAGAGCTGAAGGGTAGCAGGGCTGGTTGAGCAGGCCCTCGAGGCAGGGAAAGAGTTGAAATTTTACTCTACAGGTGAGAAGCCTGTGGTGGAGAGTCTCGGGATAGGATAACAGGATCTAATTTATGTGTTTAAAAAAATGGCTCTGTTTGCTGTGAGGTGGTGGGTCCTGAAGGCAGACACAAAGCTGGGAGACCAGAGGCAGGGTGATTCCAGTGACTCAGGCTGCTTGAGGATGCTTGGGGGCTGTATGGCGAGGCTTGGTGAGAGTGCTGGGGACGCGCAGGGACAGAGCATGAGCAGGGACGCAGCGAGGAAAGTTCAGGGAGGAGCTGTAACAATCAGCAACCCATCAAGGGGACGGATGTGTGGATAGGGAGTCCAGGAGGAGACCATAGCATCCTCTTGGTGTTATGGGAATAAGTCCTCCAGCCTGGGGTGAATTTACTGTGAGACTCATACCCAGAGATCTCGGTCGAAGAGCGGTGAATTGTAGCAGACAGAAAGCAGAGGGGTTTTCGTGCCCCCCAAACAAAGCTGAGCCCGCTCTAATAGATGTGGGATGTGAGGGAAGGACAGGAGAAACTAATCCCTTTCTGTACCTATGGTGTGCCAGCTATTGTTAACATCAAGACAAACAAAAAACAGACACCGTGAAGTCAATTCTAGCTCAAGGCAACCTCACAGAGTAGACTTGTGCTCCATAGCGTTTTTAATGGTTGGATGTTTGGAAGTAGACAGCCAGGCATTTTTTTTTCAAGGAAGCTCTAGGTGGACTTCACGTATAATTTTTCGGTTAGCGGCCATATCTCTTAATGGCTTAAACTACTCAGAAACTCTGTTGTAACACAGCAACAAAAAAACCGAATCTGTTGCCTTCCAGTGGTCAACTAATAGTGGCCTTATAGGACAGAGTAGAATTGCCCCATAGGATTTCTAAGGAGAGGCTGGTGGATTTGAACTGCTCCCCTTACAGTTAGCAGCTGAGCTCTTCTGTTCTGCCAGGGCTTCTGACTGTCACAAGAGCTCTCCAAGGTAGAGCTCCTCAGTCTCCTTATAGTAGAAGATGGAATCCCAGGGACATTTTTAGAGCCAGCCCAGACAGGAAGTAGCCAAGCCAGGGTTAAATCCAGAGCTTTCTGCCCCTACTGTCTGTGTTTCTAACCACTACACCACACAGTCTCTATATGGGTCTGACTGTTTTCCTGCTTGTTGCTATTCTCTCAACACTTTTCAACATTTGCTTTTTCTTCCTTACAGTACTCATAACCAACAGACATTGAAGCCAAGCCAGCCAAGTGCAATCGAGTCTGATCTGACACTGAAAGATGTTTTTAAAGTGATTGGGATCTTGACTGGTCAATACAACCCTCAAAAAGAGACGTTTTGTTTTTGGAGCACATCTACCTGTCATTTATCCACTGAGGACCAGGCTCTGTGTTTTAACCACATTAGCCCACAAAGCTTCAAAAAACCTGGAGGGAACTACATTTTGGAGGGAGGTTAAGTGGCTTGCCCAGTGTCACCAAGCTAATAAATTGAAATTATTCTAAGTAACCCCCAACTCTTCCAGTGTTTTTGACCTTCCTTCAGCAACCAACTCTACTCTGACCCCTTCCTTGACATGTCTCTTTTTTTTTTCTTGTTGCTTGTGACACCGATGTATTAGTGTCCTAGGGCTGATGTAAAGAACCTCAAACTGGGTAGCTTATAAGAACAGCAGTTTATGGTCTCACAGTTTTGGAGACTAGAAGTTTGAGTTCAGAGAGTCGGTAGGGTCATACCCGCTTCGAAGGATATAGGGGACAAGGATTCCCTCATCTGTCCTGACTTCTGGTGGTTCCTGGCAAACCTTGGTGCTCCTTGACCTGTAGATGCAGCACGCAGCCTGTCTCCCCGCTGTGTCTGCGTGTTTTCTTTTTTAAGGATACCTTTCCCATTGGGTTGGGACCCTCCTTGCTCCAGTCTGACCCCATGGGAACTGGTAGCATCATCAAAGACCTCATTTCCAAATAAGCTCATGTTCACATGAGCATGGACATGGAGAGTAGAACTTCAACATATCTTTTCAGGGAACAAAAATTCAATCTTTAAAATCTGGATATTCTCAACTAAGTAAAATTCCCAATTGTTTCCATTTAGGCTATTCTGTATTTAAAATAATAAATAACACTGATGAATATTAGTGCTTTTATTATTTAATTTTCAGGCAATGCTTGGCATGTGTATAAACTCTCCATCCTCCAACAATATCTCTAACCCACAAGACTGATCCCGTTGAGGACCTCGATCTTAAACCTGACTGTTTTGTCAAAAATGAAAGATGGCAGAGTCCACTTACACCTATTTATCTTTTCTTCCAGTACAAAGAGTATAGACTTTAGAATCGGAGAGAAATGGTTATAAGTGCCTTACAGCTTCTCAGCTGGACAATCTCATGAGCCTCGATTTCCACCCTCTAAAAAATGAGAATAGAAATATCTACTTTTCAGAGTTGTCAGATGGGATGATGTGTGTGCGCACCTCGTCTGTTGCTTGATACACAGTGAGTGCTGAAATGGTGATTACATTTATTTTTTATTATTTATGTAAATTAATGAAAGAAATGTGTATGGAAGAACAAGATTAAGGGCTACTACCCTCTAAACACCTGGTGACGTAGTGGGTAGGTGTTACGGCTGCTAACCAAAACATAGCTCAAATCCACTCCTTAGAAACTCTGTGGGGCAGTTCTATTCTGTCCTACACAGTTACTATGAGTCAGAATTTTCTTGACAGCAACTAGTTTAGTTGTTTTGGTGTTTGTGATTTTCCATCCTGACGGTACTGTGAAGTAAGTATGCCTGTCTTCACTGTACAGATGGGGAAACTGAAACTCAGAGATGTTGAGAGGCTTGACCAAGATCACCCACAGGCAGAGCTGGGTTCAAACCTAGGTAGCCTTTTTCAGAGGACGCACATCCCTGGCAGTCCCCTGTGTGTGGCTGGGAGGGAACAGTCGGCTCTGGAGCAGGGGATCCTCTGCCTGTGGGCAGCACTAACTCTGGTCAAAGCCGGCCACCTTCTGCCCACCCCTCCTCACGCTGAGTTATCTCTTGACCTCCTCACCAAAAGGCCTCCCCCACCTCTCTGCCATCCTTCCAGACAGCCCTCGTTCTCAGTGAAGTGGCCACCAGTCAGTCCTGTCACCGTGCACTTGGCTACAATGCAAAAGCGCCTCCTGGTGTTTGCATATGAATAGGAACCCCAAACCGAAGTCAGACAATGAGGCTCTAAGTGGGATGGTAGGACTTGGGGGTAGGAGCGGGTTTGGGGCATTTCTGCAGCGTTTTGGGGCATTTCTGCAATGTCTACATCTTTGTGAAGGTATTGCTCCTCTCCAGTTATCCAGAAGGGCTGTTTTTCCATCTGAAACATCACAGACAGCAACCTGTTTCCTTTCCCCTTCTCCTTTCCATTCCTACTCATTTGCTGGGACTGCTGCTGCTCTTGGGACATGGAAGGGGTATCTTTTAGCTAGAAGCCCATCAGCACAGCCTGGGATCTTCCCACTTGCCTACCCAGGACCACAGTGAGAAGAATCAATAGGCAGCCAAGACTTCAGACCCTGCCCCGGGCTCCTAGTTCCGTCACTGCTTCCTCCCCCTGAGTGGGACTCTAACGACAGCCTCCACACGACAGGAACCTGCTGTGTGCCAGGCAGGTACTGCGTCATCCGGAAACCTTACAACACTGCAGCCAAGAAGTACACGTATTTCTTTATGGAGGCTCTGTGTGTTTAAGCAGCTCTTCCTTTGCCACTAAATGGCAGAGTAGGAACTCAAACCTCAACCTGGTTGGCTCCAAAGTTCACAGTCTTTCCAGGACTTACTTGATGATTGTTCTGGAAACAGCCATTGCCAAAACCAACCTTGGGTTCCTGGTGCTGGGAGGGCCCAGTGCTTCTCAGGTTGGGCAGCACACAGATGTCAGGCTCAGGAGGACCAGGCTGGTGACAAAGCCCCTTTCTAAGGTAACTGCCTGCAGGCAGAAGAGGGCCCTTTTCTGGCAAGAGAACTGAGGTAAGGCCAATGTCATGTCAGTCAGCAGGCGTTTCCTCATTGGGGTGACACAGCTTAAAGAACTGATAGTGAACTGTGTCTCTATTTATCCAGGCAAACGTGGCCTGGCCCGGGTGCTAAGCAGGCCCGTAATCCTTTTGTTTATTTTAAGATTCAGTGAAACTAGCATTGCCTTAAGCACCATCCGCGTTTCAGCCCTATGTCTGCCCTCGGTGCTGACCCAGAAACTAGCATCGGGGAGAAAAAACCAGAACATCGAGAGCTACAGCCTGAGGTGACTCATCTCAGGTCACCATCAAGTCATCTGCACTCTCTTTGGTGGCTTTGGGTCGTTGGAACAGCACTAAACAGTCTGAGTAAGAAGAGTTAATGTGTCCTGAGTTCTTGCTAACTGCCAAGCGCTTTGTGTGTATTCACTTGGTTAATTCTTGTCTCTACACTGAGGTAGGCAAAATTATGATGCCCACTTTACAGACATAGAAACTGAGGCATAGAGGGTAAAAAACTTTAAAAATTTGTCGTTGTTGTGTTTTAGGTGATAGCTGATTAGTATACAGAGAAATTAGCTTCCCATTCAGTAGTTTGTACACAAAATGTTTCATGACATTGGTGCATTCCCCTCAACATGTCAGCACTTTCCCCATTTCTGCCCTGGGGTACCATTTCCTTTCATCTGTATTCTCTACCCCTTCCTTCCCAATTTTGCTGTAGGGCAAATGTCCTCTTGATTTCCTGTAATTGATTGTTCTAAAGAACATGTTTCTCTCAGCAGTTATTGTTTCTTTTATAGGCCTGTCTACAGTGTGGCTGAAAGGTGATCTCCAAGAACGGTTTCATTTCCAGTTCAGAAAGGTATCTTACGGCTATAATCTAGGGGTTCCCTCAGTCTCAGTCAGACCAATAAGTCTGATGTATTTTGTGAACTTGATTTTTTTTATTCTACATTTTACTCCCTCCCTGTCAGGGATCTTTGGCTGTGATCTCAGTCAGAGTGGTTGGTAGTGGCAGTTGGGCACCATCTACTTCTTCTGGTCTTGAGATCATGTAAGCTGTGGTTCTTGTGGTCCGTTAGACTTTTGGACTAATTACTCCCTTGAGCCTTTGGTTTCCTTCATTCTCTTTTGCTCTGGGCAGTAAGACACCAATAGTTGTATCTCAGATGGCTGCTCAAAAGCTTTGAAGACCCCAGGTACTACTTACCAAAGCAAGATGCAGAACTTTGTCTTTATGAAGTTGTGCTAACTGACATAGAGGTCCACAGAATCTATCAGTTCATCTTCTGTTGTTGTGGATTTTTAGTTTTGCTTGGCATTCTATTTATGTCACATATGAGGATCCTTAACATTGTCCCTACTTTTTCTTCCATGATCTTTATAGTTTTAGTCTTTATATTTAGGCTTTTAATTCGTTTTTGATAGTTTTTTTGTATGGTGTGAGGTATGGGTTCCATTTCAGTTTTCTACAAGTGCATATTCAGTTTTGCCAGCACTGTTGGTTAAAGAGATGGTCTCCTCCATGTTTAATGGACTTTGGTCCTGTGTCAAACTCAGCCATTCACAGGTGGATGGATTTGCATGTAAGTTCTAAAGATTTTTTTAAAGAAAACATTTGTTTATTTTTTGTTTTTGAGAATATACAAGGAAGAACAAACATCAGTTCAACAGCTTGTAAGTATATTATTCAGTGTCAGTGATTACATTCTTCAAGTTATGCAATCAATCTCATCTCCTTTTTCAAATTGATTCTCCCTCATTAACATAAATTTACTGTGCTCTAAGTTTTTATCTAATCTTTCAAGTTGCTCTTGTCATTTTGATCCCATATGGGTAGTTTTCAAAGGAGCAAAATGCTCAAGGCAGATACTGTTTCTAATTAAACTATTATTCTGTTTAAAGAAGACTTAGGGGATATTTTTGGTTTACGGTTTAAACTATTTCAGGACAATAGTTTTGGGTTTCTTCAAGTCTCAATGGCTCCAGAAAATCTGTATTCTATGGGAATTTCAAATTCTGTTCTGCACTTTCCCCCTTTTGATTAGAACTCTTCTATAGAATCTTTGATCAAAACATTTAGTAATGGTAGATGGGTACCATTCAGTTTCTCTGGTTTCAGGGCAAAGGGGGTAGGTATTCAGGGAGGCAATGGGCCATGGAGGTTAAAGATCTCTATCAGAAAGTAATATAGCTGAAGTAAAAGCCAGGCAATCTGACTCCCAAGTCCATGCATGGATTGTTTGTTATTCTGTATGCATGTGGGCGATATAAACAGAGATCTGTAGTGGTGTAGACCAAAGGGATCATGCTGGCTGTCTATGTTGTTGTTGTTAGGTGCTATTGAGTAGATTCTTACTCATAGAGACCCTATAGGCAGAGAGGAACTGACCCATAGAGTTTTCAAGGAGCACTTGGTGGATTTGAACTGCCAACCTCTTGTTTAGCAGCTGTCGCTCATCACCACTGCACCACCAGGGTTTCCCTGACTGTCTATAGGTAATTAGAAAAGAGAGGAGATCCTCCATGAGTGTCAGCGGCATGGAGCACTGCATGGGGCTGTGTCCTGGGGAAGTCCAGAGAAAAGCAGGTTGGAGAGACCACTGTGGGTCAGGTGGACTGATGGAAGATAAATCATTGTTAAATAAGTAACAGGGGATTTGCTTTTTATTCCTTCATGTATTCATCCAATTATTCATTCATTCCTACAAGACGTATGGTGCTTCTACTTTGTCCTGGCACTATGGTGGGTGCTGGGGATACAATTACACTCAAGGCACGTTTCCTCCTCTCAAGGCAATCAGAGTTCAGTGGGGAACTTTTGCTTTCCTGAAAACATATGATAACTTGATGAAGGCTAACTCTGACTCCCACTCAACTTTGGATTCTGGAGGACAGGGACTGGGTCGTGTTCACCTTTGCTCTTCTAGTGCTTGGTACAAATACCTGTCACGTATTCCAACCACTTATTTATTGATACACTTATGCATGTGTTTGTTCACCCTTTAAAAATGTGTTTTTGCATTACTGCCTAATGGTTGAGAATACAGAACACATCAGAAGAGCAGCTTGAGCAGTCCTTTCCACGGGCTGAAAGAAGCAAGCGAGAGGGCATTTGAAAAAAATCCTTGTAGAGATTTTACAGATTTTTAAGAGTTCAGAAACTTTTCACCAGATGTAGGTGGGGTAATTCCAGGTAGAAGGAACAGCATATGAAAAATAATGGTGATGTGGAGCTGCCTAGTGCACATTCAAAGAACCTCAAGCAATTCAGTGTGGCTGGAACATGCGGGCAGAGTATTGAAGGGACAACTGGGGAGGAACAGCAGGAAGAGCGGCAATCAGACCACAGTGTCTTTTTTGCCATGCTAAAGAGCTGAGATTTAAATGTGGTTAAGGTATAAAGAGAGAGAATCAAAGGATGCAATAAAGGGTTTAGGTACCGATGGGGACTGGGGCATATGAAAGCCACTTTGTTCTCCTCCTCTTTTTCTTCTTCTCTTCCTCACACTCCTCATTTTCAGTGATTCCTCCTCCTACCTCTGGAAAAGGAAGGGAAGGATAGGAAACAAATAGCTTCAAGCACTTACGTGGTGTCAGGCCCCGTGGCGAGTGCCTTGCAGGCGTTGGCCCCTTCACTTCTTCCTTTGGCGTGTGCCACCAGCCCTGTTTTCTGGGCTTGCATCCTGAGGCTTAGAATGGTTAAGAGACTTATCTGCACAACAAGCAAGCGGCAGAGCTGAGGTTTGGACTGAAGTATGTCCAATTGCCCAAACTTCTCTCTTTCCCCTGGGCCAGACAAAACAACTCCAAGTGGTACTGTGTTTTCATTTCTGCAAGTGCTTTCAGATCCCGAGGCTCATTTGATTTCTTACCGTGACCACGTCATGGTAAGTATCACTTCCATTTTTCAGGAGGGGGACTGAGTCACAGGGAGGTTCAGTGGCTCTATGACAGTGATTTGAGAGTTTTAGGATTATCTACACTGAAGGTGTAGAACAGACACCCAACTGAAACTCACACACGGAAACAGAAATAAACCCCAAGGTGGCTTCTCTGTGCCAAGTGGCAGCGAGGAACATTAGCCACATCCTTACGGGAGAACCTGGGGTGTGGAGGTTTGCAGCTGGAATAGCCAGAGGGTCCCAGTCGAAGTGGCTGAGCTGATCCTTTCCTTCACCTTCTGTCTGTTTCTTCCGTCATCTTCGGGGGCCCCTCCTAAGGGGACATCTGCAGATTCTCCACAGATCCCTCATTTAGCTTGCAAGACCCAGCACAAGCCTGGGTGCAGAGTGTTGGTACAATTTTGACAAAATGCTCACAGAGGTTCATTGACTAGTTTTAATTAGGCCATCTTTGTTTACGTTTGATGTTTATCAGCTAATTGGCATGGCAAGGTGTGAGTCACACAGCTTTTCCCTGGCATGGAATCAGTTTGTCAGAGAAAAAACCGGGAGAACAAATGATCCCAATTATGAGAGAACCCACTGGACTAATTATCATCCCACCAAGGGCCTAACTGCCCCCCTCCTGCAGTGACTGCTGCTGCAGCCACTGTACCTAGTGCCCTAGTTGTCCTCTCCCCTTTTCCTAGCCTCAGAAATCCAGAAGCCTGGGATCCAGCACCCCTAACCCCCCAGCTGGCTACCTGGAGATTTATTCTCTTGAATTCAAAACCCACAAGTCCCTCATTACGAACTGAATTACATCTCCAAAAAAGATAGGTTAAGGTCTAACCCTGGTACAAGGTCATGTTCAGAAACAAGGTCTTGAAGATGTCGTCAGTCACATGAGGTTGCATCAGGAAAGGGTGGGATTTAATCCAACATGGTAATGTCCTATAAAACAGGATAGGAAACTCAGAGACAGACAAAGGAAAGGCAGCTGTATGAAGATGCCTTTGCTTACTGAAAGGTCAAAAATGTGAACCCACCAGCTGCTCCAGGGGAAGAAAAATGAAGCAGTCTGCTTCTGTAAAGATTACAGCCTTGGAAACCCAAGAGGTGGTTCTACTCTATCCCACAGGGTTTCTGTGAGTCAGAATTGACTCGATGGCAGTGGGTTTGTTTGTTTGCTACATGCCAAGGAATGCCTAGTGCTGCTAGAAGCTGAGAAAGACAAAGAAAGAACCCTGGAGACTTCAGAGAGAACGTGTCCCTGCCAATACCCTGAATTTGGGCTGCTAGTCTCCAGAACTGTGAGAAAATTAAGTTTCTGTTGTTTAAAGTTGCCTGCTTGTGGTAGCTTATTACAGCAGCCCTAGGAAGCTAATACATTCCTTTGACTGAGACACCAGGGCAACATTCACTCTTTAGTCTATGGCCATTCTTCTCTTTATAATAGTTTACACATCTCTTATCAGTTCTGTGAGCCAGGCATACTGTTGGAAGCATTTTACAATCATTTTTCCAATAACACAGCCAGTCAAATCCTATTATTAGCCCCATTTTACAGATGAGAAAACTGAGGTATGCCAGCCAGCTGGCATGCAGAGATGAAATAATTTGCTGCAGGCTACCTGGTTTACAGGTGATGGAAGTTGGATTTGATCTGTCTCCATGGCACTTGGATGCTTAGAGGCTCAGATAGCCTTACAACCAACCAGTCAGGATTTTCAGGCAGATTTCTGGAGGTTACCTTCCCTTTGGAAACACTGGTGGCATGGTGGTTACAAGCTTTGGCTGCTAACCACAAGGTCAGCAGTTCGAATCTGCCAGGTGCTCCTTAGAAACTCTATGAGACAGTTCTATTCTGTCCTCCAGGGTCACTATGAGTTGGAATTGACTCACTGGCACGGGGTTTCGTTTGGTTTAATTTAGCCAAGCCAAGCGCCATCTTCCTTTAACTATGTAGATTTGTTCAACTGCCTGCTAGTACAGTGCTGTCCAGAACTTTCTGTGATGAATGCAGATGTGGCTATGGAGCACTTGAAATGTGGCTAGTGGGTTTGAGAAACTAAATTTTAAATTTTATTTACTTTCAATTGATTTAATTTAAATTGAAATAGCCACCTGTGGCTAGTGGTTACCCTGTTGGACAGAGCAGTTCTAGCCTAGCCTCAAGACCCTGGTTCTCCAAACGCAGGCACTCCCTAACCAGCCCTGTATTTATGTCTTGTCCTTCCCCTCATTCTGTGGCCACTTCCTGGCTTTCTGGTGGGCTCTTCTGGTGCAGGGGCAGGTCTCTTCATATTCTGCATTCTCCCCCTCCCAGTTCTAGAAGGCCCCTCCAGGCGGTGAAGCTCTTGCAGAAGAATGCAGTTTGGCTGCCCTTGAGTTGAATGATGATCACGTGGACTTTTGGAATGTCCACAAAGCCCCACACTCTGGGTCTCCCTTGTCTCCCTCCTTTGCCGGGGTAACAGATGGCCCCAGCTTTCACCAGCCGGGCCTGAGCACATTGTCACTCCCAGCTGAAAGTGAAATATTCAGTGGCATTTAAATTAAATAGACTCTAATGCTTCAGTAATATTAATTACGTTTTCATTCATCCCTGGCCTAATAAATCAATGCGTAAAGAGGGGATGCTCAGAGGCTGGCAGCCGAGCAGGGCCACTGGGCCTTTGTGTGAGCCCGCACACAATGCCCCCATTCTTACCGGGCCACTGTGGCCCCTGCAAACATCTGTGCTCGGCCCCACTTGCGGGGGAGCCAGAGTGGTAACATTTACACTCTGCTCATTCAATTTGTCCCGGCACCAGGACCTGAGTCAGTGGGAAATGGGAAGATTACACTGAAAGCAACATTCAGGGGCTGGTGTGTGTTGTATGTGTGTGAATTTGGAGCTGGGAGTTTACAAAATTTCTGGAGCAGAAGTTTAGGATACTGACGGAGAACGAACTCTTAAGCACTTGGACCTCTCTTTTGGCTGCAGCTTTAACCTGTAGGAAGGAGGAAGAGAGGAAGCAAGGAAAGCAGGGGAGAGAGAAAAGATAATGCTTCCCATTGAAAGAATCAAAAAACTCATTGCCATTGAGTCGATTCTGACTCATAGCGACTGTATAGGACAAGGCAGAACTGCCCCATCAAGTTTCCAGGGAGTGCCTAGTGGAATCTAACCGCTGATCTGTTGGCTAGCAGCTGTATCGAGCGTCATGTGCCAGGTGCTATGTTAAGCTCTTTCATGATCATTTGTTTATTCTTTATAACACTCTGTGATGCTAAATAATATCTATTATTGGCCCATTTTACAGATAGATATTTATTTGTATTCAGAGATGTTAACTTGCTTGTGATTCTGGTCCACATCTGTCCAATTCCAAAATCCGTGTTCTTTACTTCTGTGTGACATGTCCATCAGAAGAAAATGCAAAGGCTCTCTAGGAGTATGGCTTAGTTGGGGGTCCAGGAGCCAGCCTTTGAGAAGTTTCCAATGTTCTACTTGGTTTCTGAGGATTTTGGCTCTTGGGGAGGTCTGTCCCCACCAAGCAGCAAGCCCACCCCACTCTGGGACTATACATATGTAAAAGAAGCCAATAAAACAGTTGGAGAGAGCCTGCCCTCCTAAATCTTTCAGGGACAAAACCTCCCACTTGTGATGCTTCAAAGCTGTCCAGAGCTACCAGTTTACCCCAGAAGTCCCCACTCAATGCCTCTGATTGGAAAATAAATAGCCTTGCACATAAAAACCGCAGGCCAATTGTTGACCCTGGAATGGGGAAGTGGTGCATGCACACCACAACACGACAGCCACAGACTTCTCCAGAGAAGCAACTCTCCTTATGGGGAGAGGAGCAGAGGTGAGGGTCTGGGTAGAAACGGGGATCCAAAAATGATCTCCTAGAATGACTTTTAAAAATCAGCTGTGATAAATGCGTTCAGTTCCACAAGAAATTAATACTACTTACACAAAAATTAACCCACTGCTATCAAGTCAATTGTGACTCATTGCCACTCTATGAGCAGAGTAGAACGGCCTCACGGTTTCCAAGGAGTGCCTGGTGGATTTGAACTGCTGATCTTCTGGTTAGCAGCCATAGCCCTTAATCACTAGGCCACCAAGGTTCCCACAGAAAAACTGGGAAATACAAATAAGCAAAAGGAAGAGAAAACATCACCTGGATTCTTTTACCCAGAGTTAACAGTTGGTGATTTTCTTTCCAGAGGTCTCTGTCTCCCTTTACCTGGTAGAAACTGGACTCTAAACAGCAGCCTGCTCTTTCCCTCCCACATAAGGCACAAAACCTTTTTCATGACATTAAATACCTATCTTCCACAATAATTCTTGTAATGACTAATATTCAACTTGTGACCGAAGCATAGTTATTCAATCAACCTCCCCTTGTTGGACACTGGTTGTTTCTATTTATTCCCTTTCAAAAACAACACCATAATGATTTCACACGTGGCTAAACCATGGTGCATACATACTCCTGAATATGCCCTTACAGTAAGTTCCTCAAAGAGAAATTGCTAGGTTGAGGTAGATATGTATCAGTCTGAGGGCAGAAACTCTGAGTGTGCATTACAGTTTGTGAAAAAAAGTGATTTGGAAAGTGAAGTCTCAGTCCAATACCCAATCAGTCTCTATCATCTAAGCTCAGTACTTGAGGCTATTTTGACCGTGCAAACCTCAGCTTCGGGCCTTCAGGTTGACTGCACCTCCAGCATATGCAGCTCTAGTGTGAGGACAGTAGCCAGGCTGCTGACCCGGTTAGTGCCCCGAAGGAAGAAGCTCAGCGGAGTGTCCAGCCTGGGTCTCTGAAGTCAGACAGCCTAGATTCAACACCAGCTCTGTCTTCAACTTGCTGTGCTTCCTAAAGGAAATCATCCAGCCTCTATGAATCTCAGTTTCCTCACTTGCAAATTAGTGAGTGACACTTGGATTGAATTCATTGGATGCCAATGAAAATTAAACATGTGCAACATTTAGTGTAGCCTGGTACATGGTGAGTGTTACTGTGTTGTTGATGGCAGCTACTGTGCAATCAGCCCCCAACTCATGGCAACCTTATGCACAGTGCTGCCTGGTCCTATGTTGTCCTCATCATGATTGTGGATTGAACCATTGTGATCCACAGAGTTTTCACTGGTAGGCTGTCAGAAGTAGATTGCCAGTCCTTTCTTCCTAGTCTATCTTAGTCTAGAAGCTCCTCTAAAACCTGTTCAATTGTAGCAACCTGCAAACTCACACTGACAGATAGATATTGTGCACGAGGTGCCTTGGTGGGAACTGAAGCAGGTATCCCTTACAGAAGAACTCTCCACTGAGCTCCCATTGCCCTACTGATACTGTATCGACCAACTTCTTAGCTCTTTAGGAAACTCTGGTGGTGTAGTGGTTAAGTACTACAGCTGCTAACCAAATATTGGCAGTTTAAATCTGCCAAGCACTCCTTGGAAACTCCATGGAGCAGTTCTGCTCTGTCCTATAGGGTCCTATGAGTTGGAATAAACCTGATGGCAGCAGGATTGGTTTTGTCCTTTATGAAGCAACAAATGAGACCATGCATTTCACTGGTACAAATCTGGCTACATCACAGAACAGGTGATTTAATCCAATCTAGTGTCTAATATCTATCAAGGCCCTGCTGGGAGCCTAGCACTGCATTATGGGGGAAGCAAAGGTGAACTTGTCTCTGGAAGCTCGACGTCTAGAGAAAGCCAGGAATGTGTTAGTAACTCAGGTCCAGGGCAGAGTACCGCCAAGGATATAATGGGAGGCTGAGACAATGTGTATGGGCTAAAGCATCCCAAGAGACATTGGAAGGTGAGTGCAGAGAGGCCCAATACCTTGTCCAAAGTCATACAATTAATTAAGACCATGGAGCTGGAATTAGACTCTAGGCCTGTCTGATTCAGAAATCTTCGCTTGTTTCCTCCATATTAATAAGCAAATATGAGGGCAAGGTCCCTCTGTAGTAAACCAGAGCTGTCCAATAAAGCTTGTTGTGATAACGGAGACATTCTGTCCATGGTGGTGGCTGTTGGGCCTTTGCAAATGTGGCTAGTGGGAGTGTGGGAAACAATTTTTGATTTTATTTATCAGTGGTTAGTGACTACGTTGTTGTCCAGTGATGGTCTAGACAAAGAAAACTGATTTAAAGAGGAGGGTAAAGTTTCATACCAAAGCTCTCAGTGACTAGAAATCTAGAGGTGTTTCAAAATGAAAGGTGAAAAATAAAGGCAAGCTCTAATGTGAGAGGAAACGGTCATGATAGTTTAAAAATTGTTTGCATGGAGACCAAAGATTTTTCTACCACCCTTGGAGCAACATAGCCATTTGGTGGATCTGTTCCGACCATGTCATCTTTGTGGCTCTTTGTCAAATAGTTTGGGGACACGCCAAAATCCATGGGGAGGACTCCCTTTGGCAAATGCATTCCCCCTTCTTCTCTGTTTTGTTTTTGGCATTAAACTGAGTGACTGTCTCATGCTGAAACCATCACACACATCTAATTCCCATTTTGTTCTCTGTCAGACTCAGAGAGCTGAAAGAATAGCTGACACTTTCAGGTAGGAGAAAACTTCCTATCTGTACTTAATGACTGGAGCCCTGCAAAGACATACTAGGGAACGTTGGGGGCGGGTAGTGAATCTCCTATTAGGAGAAATATTCAAGCATTGACTGAACAATTATAAGGGTGTTATACCAAGGTTATGAATATGTCAGCTAAAGGAGAGGAAATAGTTGGATTAGAAGACCCATTTGTTTTCTCTAACCCCCAAAGTTAGCATCTTTTTAAAGGAAGCACCTTTGCCTCTTATCTGTCCTCACCCAGTTGCTAAGATTGGACTGGGAACTCCTTGAGGTCAGGATTGTGTCATAGTCACCTCTCTATTACTGACTTGGCACTGGAAAGTATTCAGTAAGTGTTGCTTGTAAGAGTAGTGGCTGAGAGAGTGTTCAAATTTTGATAGTTTACCTTAAATATAAAATGACAGTCTTCATCTGTTTCGTTGAAAGTCAATGTATGAGGTAAAACCAGTGTAAATTTGTGTTGATCTGCATAAGGATCAAATAATCATCCTACAGAAATTTGTTAAGCTCCTTTTCTATGCACAGCCCTGTGAGAAGGGGATGGAGTGTGCAAGTGCCTGCTGCCTCCAGATCACTCTTACAGGAGTATTTGCGTGTCTTTTATATGCAAGACAACTTTGGAAGAAGGATTAATATGCCCATTGGATAGCTGATGAAGCTGAGGTTTGATGAAGGAAGTAATCCAAAATTACACTGATAGTAAATGGCTGAGATACCAGCCTTTAGTCCAAGCCTTAGATTGGTTTATGGAGCAGGCGGATTAAACTTTATGTAGGAGGGTTTACTGTTGGTAAACGCAGAAGACTGGGGAGATGTCTGACCAATGAAATGTGCATCTCAACATTGAAGAGTTAGGGAGATGCTGTCTGCCTCTTTTCCAGAGAGACTACTGTGTGCCAGTGGGTCAGAATGATTGAAGACTGCACTAGATAGTGTTATCTCCTCAGCTCATGCCCACCCCACTCTAACTTTTAAAAGCTGTCAGTGCGAACCCGTAAGATTGTTTTTTTTTAAACTTCCAAAGAATTGCTTCCAATGCAAGACCTTTTATTTTCAGTTCTCTCCTACTGGCCAACTTTCAAAGCCCACATAAGATGCATTAACAAAGAATCTTTCTGTTTCCAGTGGCCGAAACCCAATTCCAAGTGGCTTGATTGAGAAATAAATTTAAGAACTTACGGGCCTGAAAAGGTTAGACTTCAGGTACGACTGGGTGTAGGTGCTCAAACCATATTAGAAATGTCACTCATGCATCTTTTGGATCTTCTTTCCTGTTTGGGCACTGTTGTCAGGGATGGCCACCAGCAACTCCAGACTTGTTTCCTACGAGCTTAGATCCATGGCAGCCACAGTGTACCTTTCCGCAAAGAGTTCTAGCACTGAAAGAAGCATGACAAAATAAATAATTGTGAACTACCTCATACTGGGTCTGACAGTTGTTCAGTACTACTGTGTTTTCATTGAAAATACCCTGAGGGGTGTTCCATAGGGGGTAAGCTGAGCAATTTGGAAACTATGACTCTGAATGAGTCAGTGAATTGTAAGAACTGAACTGTGCTCCATTAGGAGGGTATTTAACAGGGTTCAGGGCCTGAAGCTCGTGGGATAACCTTGGAAGGAAAGATCCAGAAACTGCAGTGTGGAGATAGATGGTTGTTGGGTTTCCCACTCTTTCTGTCTCTCCTGCTGCTGTTCTCACTTTACTGAGTCCTGATTTCTGTCCTCGCTCTTTCCAGGGTAACGTTTCAAATGCTACCCTAATGCATCGTCTTGAGCAGGTGACTTATGCCTGCTACACCTCAGTTTTCTCGTTGGTAAGATGGTGTTTATAGTACTCATAAGGATGCTGTAAAGATCAAATGACATTCTATAATTAATGTGCTGAGCATGGTACCTGGAACATACTCAGTGTTCAATGTTGTGGATTATTTTTTATTATTATTATTTTTATCATCATTCTTGTTATTACCCTTTTGGAGTGGTTGCTGTTATAATTCATAATACTTGGGGCAGGCATATTCATCAGCATTAGGCTCATCTTTGAGGGACAAAAAATTCAAAGTAAGTGGCTTAAATAAAATGGAAGTTTATTTTCTCACATGTAAAATTCAGGAAGGTAGTCCAGGGTCTTCTATCTTATTTATCTACTATGCATAGCTTCATTTCCAAGACTAGCTCATGATTCAGGAGGGCTGCCCTAGTTCCAGCCATCATGGTCCATTCCTAGCCAGGAGAAGGCAAGAGGAGGAGGAGTTCACACCTCTCTACCTGGACATTGCACATCCCACTCCCACCCAAATCTCAACGCTAAGACTTAAGTCACATCTGGCTGTAAGGAAAACAGGGACATGTAATGTTATTCCAGGCAGTCACAGTGTACAGTGAAGCCTTTTATTCCTGTGGAGAAAGGATAGGTTCTGCCACAGCAGGGCACTGGGAAACCGCCCTGGAAGAGGAGAGCACTGGGGTATGATGGAGATCACAGAAAGCCACACTTCTGCCTGAATGGAAAGGCTGTGCATCGTTTACCACCTGAAGCCTGTAAAAATGACTCCAGAATTCCTAAGAAAACTGGAATTTAAAACTCAAGTTTGAAGCTCCCTTTTCTGAGCCAAGAAGCTTCTAGCTCAGTCTTTCCCCAGTGACTGCCAGTAGGATTGGTGAGCGGCAGAGCTGGCCCCAGGCAAACTTGGTTTGAGGCCAAATTCCACGACTCTTGGGGCTGACTGGCAGCCACTCTGTCTGAGCAACCTGGGGGATCCTGAGAAAAGAAAGAACATCCGAATCCCAGAACCAAATCAGCAACGATGATGCTCCCTCCCGCCACCGGCTCTGGCTGGGAGGCCACGCAGCAGGGAGGATGAGGTCATGGAGACAAATGAGAGAGGGGGAGGGCTCTGGAGCTCCACAAGTCTGCCCAGGAGCCAGCGAGCCAAAAGCCCAGAGCAAAGCCAAACATTTGGGGTGCAATCCCTAGTCTGTCACCACTCTGCTGTGTGATCTCAGGGAAGTCAAAACATTGTGGATTTCAGTCTACGCAGTAGAAATGCAGTAGAAATAAGAATCACGTCTGCTGTCCTTGCGCTGTACAAGGTCTTTGTCAGCTGCAGCTAGACTTCAGAATGTCCAGAAAGTGAACAGAGATGTTGAAGAAGATGGAGTTTCCCTTGGGAATAATAGTCCCGACTTGGGACTGAGGAAAAGAGTACCAAAATGCTGGTGAATGAACATCAACCAAGGCTATTTATTACATAGTCCGAAAGCAAGCTTACCTTCTTTCTCTAAATATCTGTGGTTTGTTGTTAGGTGCCATTGAGTCAGTTCCGACTCGTAGGAATCCTGTGTCCAACAGAATGAAACACTGCCCAGTCCTTTGCTATGCCCCCAATTGTAGTCGAGCCCATAACCGTTGTTATGCTTAAGCCTGGGGTTGCAGCCACTGTGTCAGTTCATCTCACTGAGGGTCTTCCTCTTTTTTGATGGCCCTCTGCTTTATCAAGCAGGATGGCCTTCTCCTGGGACTGATCCTTCCTGACAACATATCCAAAGTATATAAGCTGCAGTCTCGATATCTGTGCTTCTAAGGAACACTCTGGTTGTACTTCTTCCAAGACAGATTGGTTCGTTCTTTTGGCCACCCATGGTATGTATATTCAATATTCTTCTCCAATACCACTATGCAAAGGCATCAGTTCTTTTCTGTCTTCCTTATTTATTGTCCAGCTTTCACATGTATGTGATGTGATTGAAAATACCATGGCCTGGGTCAGCAGCACCTTAGTCTTCAAGATGACATCTTTACTTTCCAGAACTTTATAAAGAGGTCTTTTGCAGCACATTTGCCCAATGCAATGAGTCTTTTGATTTATTGACTGCTGCTTCCACGGGTGTTAATTGTGGATCCGAGTTAAATGAAATCCTTGACAGCTTCAATCCGACTCGACGGCGCTTGGCTGGCTGGCTGTGAGGATTTGTGTTTTCTTGATGCAGAGGTGTAATCCATACTGAAAGCTGTGGTCCTTAATCTTCATCAGTAAATGTTTTGAGTCCTCTTCACTTTCAGCAAGTAAGTTTAGTGGTTAAGTGCTATGGCTACTAACCAAATGATCAGCAGCTCAAATCTGCCAGCTGTTCCTTGGGAATACTGTGGGGCAGTTCTGCTCTGCCTTACAGGATTTCTGTGAGTTGAAATTAACTTGATGGCAGTTATATATATATATATGTATACACACACACACACACACACATACATACATATATATACATACACACACATACACACATATATATATAGTATCTGGAAAATGCTTGGTGTCATTGTGGATAAAATACTTGTGATAGTCTCAAGCAGTGCTGGCCAACAAAACTGGCTGTGATGATGGAAATGTTCTAATCTGTACTGCCCACTGTGGTAGCCACTGGCCACATGCGGCTATTGAGTGTTCAAAGCTTGACTGATGCTACTGTCTCTCTCTTTATACATACCTGTTCTGTTTTATCTCTCTCTCTATGTACATATTCTATTTGAAGCTTCTGTATCTACATATAGATATACACTAAACAAACAAAAAAACCCAGTTACTGTCAAGTCCATTTTGTCTCATAGAAACTATAGATACATTGTTAGTGGGTGTTAAGTAAGCCCTGACTCATGGCAACCTAATATACAATAGAATGAAACCACTGCCCCATTGTGTGCCGCTGTCATGACCCTCAGTATGTTTGAATCTATCGTTGCAGCTACTGTGTGGTGCCTTCTACCCTAAGGAGCTCATCTTCCAGGACTATATAGGATAATATTCCATTGTGATCCATAGGGTTTCCATTGGCTAGGTTTTAAAAGTAAATCACCAGTCCTTTCTTCCTGATCTGCTTTACAGTCTGGAGGCTCCACCAACACCTGTCTATAACAGATGATCCTATTGGTATTTGAAATACTGGTAGCATTGTGTCCAGTATCATAAAAGCAAACAAAACACTTCCATTTAGTTCATTCTAACTCATAATGACCCTACAGGACAGAGTAGAACTGCCCCATAGAGTTTTCAAAGAGATCCTAGTGGATTTGAACTGCCGATCTTTAGAATGGTAGCTGTAGTACTTAAAAATGACACCACCAGGGTTTCCTCTAGCATTGTACCTTATACATAGCTCTGTGTGTATGTGTGTGTATGTGTGTATGGAAACTGTGGTGGCATAGTGGGTTAATTGCTACATCTGCTAGCCAAAAGTTTGGCAGTTCAAATCTACCAGGCACCCCTTGGAAATGCTATGAGGGCGGTTCTACTCTGACCTATAGAGTCACTGTGAGTTGGAATCGACTCGATGGCAGTGGTTTTTTTCTTTTATGGCAATGTGTGTGTATATATATGTACACACACATACATATAATATATATAAATACATATATAGAGAGGGAGAGATAGACAGCCTGATGGCATAGTAGTTAAGTTCAAATCTACCAGCCAGTCCTTGGAAATCCCATGGAGATAATTTTACTCGCTCCTATAGGGTCACTATGAATCAAAACTCAGCAACAATGGGTTTACACACACACACACACACACACACACACACACCCAATTAAATGAGATTCTATGTTTAATGTACTAAACACAGTGCCTGGAATATAATCAGTGTTCAAAGCTGTAGCTATTGTTTGTCTTGTTAGTATTATTATTACTATTAAAATTATATAAAGATAAATATAAAAATAAAACAATTGAGGTAAATGCAGTAAAAAGATTAAAAAGACCTAAACAATCCATGTAACATAAAGTAACTCACATCTTTGCTTTGAGCGGGTTCCTTTGATGGGGCTGGTAGTTGAACTTGAAACCTGCCGGAGAGAGGCTGGCTGCCACATCATCCGCAAGCTGTTGGTCCTTCTTTCTTTAGAAGCTTCACCTCATGGTCCTTGCCTTCCAGTATTTAGGAGATACAGTTACCTTCTGATGATCCACAGCGACTGTTGCATAACATGTATGTTTTTCACTCTTTGAAGAAGATCAGCATTAAACAGTGTCTAGAAAATGTGACAAGGAATCTGCCTGGGTGTCACTGTGGATGAAATGCTTGTGGTAATCTTAAGTAGTGCTGCCCAATAGAGCTGTCTGTGTGCTGATGGAAATGTTGTGATCTGTACTGTCTAACACGGTAGCCCCCAGTCACATGCAGCTACTGAGCACCTGAAGTGTGATTAGTGCAAATGAGAAAATGAATTTTTAATTTTAATAAATTTAAATTATAAGTTCCCCATACATCTGTCAGTCTGCCACACCGTGGCAGCTTGCATGTTGCTGTGATGCTGGAAACTATGCCACTGTTATTCAAATACCAGCAAGGTAACCCGTGGTAGACTAATTTCCGCTGAGCTTCCAGACTAAGACAGACTAGGAACAAAGACCCAGTAGTCTACTTCTGAAAAAAGTAGCCAGGAAACACTTTATAAATAACAGGAGAACATTGTCTAGTGTAGTGCCAGAAAATGAGTTTCTCAAGTTGGAAGTCACTCAAAATATAACTGAGGAAGCGATGCCTCTCAAACTGGTCAACCTTAATGATGTGATTGGAGTAAAGCTTTGACAACCTTCGTTTGCTGGTGTGGCACAACTCAAAATAAGAGCCAGCTGTAAACATCCATGAATAATCAGAACATGGAATGTAAGCAGCATGAATCCAGGGAAGTTAGACATTGTAAAAATTGAAATGGAACACACAAAGGTTGATATCCTAGGTATTAGTGACCTGAAATTGACTGACATTGGTTATTGTGAATTGGAAAATCATTTGGTTTATTGCATTGGCAATGACAAACTGAAGCAGAATGGCATTGAATTCATCATCAAAAAGAACTTTTCAGATCTTTCCTGAAGTACAATACTGTCAACCATAGGATAATACGCATGTGCCTACAAAGAAGACCACTTAATATGACTAAGGCCAAAGGTAAAGAAGTTGATATTTTTAACCAGTTTTGCAGTCTGAAAGTGATAAAACATGCAACCAAGATGCACTGATAATTACTGGAAATTAGAATTCAGAAGTCAGAAACAAAGAAGGATTGGTAGCTGGAAAATAAGGCCTTAGTCATAGAAATGATATGCTGGAAATTGCATGGTGTAATTTTAGAAGACCAATCAATAACTTCTTCATTGCAAATACTTTTTTTTTCCCACCAAAATAAATGACAGCCATACATATGGACCTCACTGGGTGGGATACACAGAAATTGGACTACATCTGTACAGAGAGACAATGAAAAAAAGATCTTCGATCAGAACAAGGCCAGACGCTTACTGTGGAACAGTCAATTGCTCCTATGCAAGTTCAAGACGAAGCTGAAGAAAACTAGAATGAATAGACAAGAGCCAAAGTACAACCTTGAATATACTCTGTCAGAATTTAGAGACCATCTCAAAAACAGATTTGACACACTGAACACTAATGACTGATGATGAGACAAGTAGTGGAATGACATCAAGGAAGTCATACATCAAAAATGCAAGAGGTCATTAAAAAGACAAGAAGGAAAGCAAAGGCCAAAATGGATAACAGAAGAGACTCTGAAAGTTGCTCTCAAACATAAAGTAGCAAACTTTATGTGAAAGGAGGAAATAATGAGGTAAAAGAGCTGAACAGAAGATTTCAAAGGTTGTTCAAGAAGACAAAGTCTTATAACAAAATGTGCAAAGACCTGGAGTTAGGAAACCAAAAGGGAAGAACACGCTCAGCATTTCTCAAGCTAAAAGAACTGAAGAAAAATTTCAAGCCTGGAGAAGCAATATTGAAGATACTAAAAATTAATTGAAAAAAATTAAATGATGCAGGAATATGTTAAATGACTCAGGAAGCATCAAAAGCAGTTAGAAAAATACAGAGTCACTGTACCAAAAAGAACTGGTCAATGTTCAATCATTTCAAAAGTTGAACAAGATGACCAAGAACTGACGGTATTGAAGAAAGGAGTCCAAACTGCACTGAAAGCACTGGTGAAAAACAAGGCTTCAGAGACTGATGGAACACCAACTGAAATGTTTCAACAAACAGATGTGTTACTGGAAGTGTTCACTTGTCTATGCGAAGAAATTTGCTGGCCTTGACCAAGTGATTCAAAGAAATCCATGTTTGTACCCATTCCAAAGAAAGCTGATTCAACAGAATGTGAAAATTAATCAAACAGCATGATTAATATCACACAGAAGTAAAATTTTACAGAAGATCATTGTAAAGCGGTGAAAGCAGTACATCAACAAGGAACCCCCAGAAGTACAAGCTATATTCAGGGGAGGATGTGGAAGAAATGATAACATTGCTGATGTGAGGTGGATCCTGGCTGAAAGTAGAGAACACTAGAAAGATGTTTAGCTGTGTTTCACTGACTATGTGAAGGCATTTTGGCTGTGTGAATCATAACAAATTATAGATAACATTGCAAAGAATGAGAATTCTAGAATACTTAATTGTGCTCATGTGGAACGTGTACATAGTCCAAGGGGTAGTTGTTCAAATAGAGCAAAGGGATACTATGTGCTTTAAAATCAGGAGAAGTTTGTGCCAGGGTTGTATCCTTTCATCATACTTATTCAATCTGTATGCTGAGCAAATAATCTGAGAAACTGGACCATATGAAGTAGAATATGGCATCAAGATAGAGGAAGACTCACTAACAGCCTGCGGATGACACGACTTTGTTTGCTCAAAGTGGAGAGAACACGAAGCACTTACTGATGAAGGTCAAAGACTGCAGTGTTCAATAGGAATTTCATCTCAACATAAAGAAAACAAAAATTCTCACAATGGGACCATTACACAACATCACGATAAACCAAACCCAAATCTACTGCCATGGAGTCAATTCTGACTCATAGCTACCACATAGACAGAGTGTAACTGCCCCATAGAATTTCCAAGGAACACCTGGAAGATTTGAACTATTGACCATTTGGTTAGCAGCCACAGCACTTAACCAGTATGCCACCGGTATTTCTAGCATCAAACTAGATGGAGAAAATACTAATGTTGTCGAGGATTTCATTTTACTTGGGTCTACAAGCAATGCCCGTGAAAGCACCAGTCAAGAAATCAAATGACATTTTGCATTGTGTAGATCCACTGCAAAAGACCTCTGTAAACTGCTGAAAAACAAAAAGGTCACTTTAAGTACTATGGCACCTGACCAGGCCGTAGTATTTTTAATTGCTTCATATATATGTAAAGCACACACAGTAGATAAAGAGTCAGTGAAAAAGAGGAAGATCCTCAATAAGATGGACAGTGGCTGTGATAACGGGCTCAAGCATAACAAAGATTGCGCGTATGGGACAGGACCAGGGCAGTGTTTTGTTTAGTTGTACATCAGGTCACTATGAGTTGAATCAACTTGCCAGCCAGCCAAGTGCCGTCTTGGCAGCGCCTAATAACAACAACAATAATAGTTTAAAGTAACTGCACTCTACATTTCTCAGGCTGAAAGAACTGAAGAAAACATTCAAGTCATGAGTTGTAATAGTAAACGATCCTTCAGGGAAAATGTTAAATGACAAAGACATATCAAAAGAAATTAAAGGAATAGACAGTCATACCAAAAAATATTGGTTGACATTCAACCATTTCAGGAGGTAATATATGATCAGGAACCAGTGGTACTGTAAGAAGAAGTCCAAGCTGCATTCAAGGTATTGGTGAGAAAAAAGGCTCCGGGAACTGATGGAATATGAATTGAGATACCTTAACAAATGGGAGCAGCACTGGAAGTCCTCACTTGTCTATGCCAAGAAATTTGAACAGCTACCTGACCAATCAGCTGTTAGAGATCCGTATTTACGCTGATTCCTGGCAAATGAGTTCCATCTGAATGTGGAAATTATTAAACAATATCATAAATATTACACACAAGTAAAATTTTGTTCAAGATCGTTCAAAAGTGACTGCAGCAGTGTATTGACAAGAAACTGTCAGAAATTCAAGCCAGATTCAAAAGAGGAGGTGGAACCAGGGATATCATTGCTAGAGTCATATGGATCTTGGCTGAACGCAGAGAATACCAGAAAGATGTTTACTTATGTTTTATTGACTATGCAAAGGCTTTTCACTGTGTGGATCATAACTAATTGTGGATAACATTGTGGAGAATGGGAATTCCAGAACACTTAATTGTGCCCGTGAGGAATACGTACATGGATCAAGAGGCAGTCATTCAAGTAGAACAAGGGGATACTGGGTGGTTTACAGGCAGGAAAGGTATGCATCAGAATTGTATCCTTTCACCATACCTTTTCAGTCTGTGTGCTGAGCAAATAATCCTTGAAGCTGGACTATATGAAGAACAGGGCATCAGGATTAGAGGAAGACTCATTAACAACCTCATTTGCTGAAAGTGAAGAGGACTTGAAACACTTACTGATGAAAAACAAAGACCACAACCTTCAGCATGGATTATACCTCAACACCAAGAAAACAAAAATTTTCACAAATGGACCAATAAGCAACATCGTAACAAATGGAGAAAAGGTTGAGGTTGTCAAGGGTTTCATTTTACTTGGTTCTACAATCAATGCCCCTGTGAGCAGCAGTCAAGAAATTAAATTTGTGTTGGGCAAATCTGCTAAAAAGGCCTCTTTAAAGTTTTGAAAAATAGATACTATGCTTGGTAAAGCCGAGGGCCAGTGAAAAAGAGGAAGATCTTCAACAAGATGAATTGACACTGTGGCTACAGCAACGGGTTTACGCATAACAGTAATTGTGCACGTGGTACAGGACCAGGCATTGTTTCATCCTGTTGTACACAGGGTTCCTATGAGTCAGAACTAACTCAATGGCACCTAAGAACAATATGTGGCTGGTGGCCACTGTTTTGAACAGCCTCAGTAGTACTTTTCCTACTTACTTCAGGGTCTCTAAGAAGTTTGTTTGATTTGTGCGGGTGTGTGTGTGTTGGGGAGGAATGGTACATGACTTAATGGTATACAGGAACTCTACAGACCTTCGTGTATCTAGTTAGGGCTCACCCTCATCCCTCAGTTATCTCAGTCCCCCTAAATAGACTATCCTACCACATGTGGAAAATCTTTTTATCTGAAAACAGCATAAGGTACATGGAGCCTAGGTTGGGGAGGGATCCAGCTTCTGCCCTCTCCATACTTGGTAGACCCCTAAGTCTCGTCTCTTGGAGGAATATCTTGCAGGAAGGCCTAGTGCTTTGTGAAACACACTTTGGGAAATGCTGATCTTGGACCCGTCTGCCTTCCCAACATGATCCTCCCACTGCATCTCACACTGGTGTGGAGGGATGGAATTTTGCAACTGGTGAAGGATTGAAGCATGGTTTCCTGGGACAGGTGTAGCTCCCCATGGCTCCACTTCTCCAGTTGCTCCATGCAGCCTGTTTAGTGCTGGGGCTCTGGTGATTGTGAGTTCCTTTTCTCGCTCAAGTGTGTGAACCCAAAACATGTTCATGCTGGAGGGACAATGTTGACCAAGACCCCCAGCGGCAGGGCGATCTCTGTGAGAGCTGGCTCTGGGCCTGTATAACTGGTTGTAAATTCTGTAGAGGTCTATCGATCCACCTGGATGAAAAAGTCTGTATAAATGCAAGATCATTATCATTATCAGCTGTCCCAGTTGGAGCCCAGCAATTTGCAAGCCCGCAATCAATGAAGCCTTTCCAACAGTTCCACTCTATGTGACTTGAAAAAGGTATAATTACATGCAGTTGCATGTCCTCTGGAGAGACAGCAATGACGTTCACCTCTGTCCCTGGAGTGGTAGAGGGAGGACTCTCCCAGGCCTCTCATTAAGCATATGGAGAGAGGTGCTTACCAGGCCCTGCCCAGGTCTGGGAGAGATAAGAAAGTGCATCTTGGGAGAGCAAGAGCTCTGCCCAAAGAGATCAGAGGGGACAGAATTGCCCGTGAGCCCCTGCATCTCAGATGGCCTCAGGAGGTACTGACTTTAGAGGCTACACGAGTCTTCCCCCTGCTCACCACCCACCCGCCCCTGCCACATTCTGCTTTCATGTAAGATCAGAAAAAACTTAGACGCGGGGAGTCTTCTTTTCTGAAGCTGCCTGTCCAGCATTCAGAGACCAAGAGGGGGTCCCCTCCTGAGCAGACTTAGAGAACGTAAACATCCCCTCATTCTTTCTTCCGAAGTATCTGGCACTGGTAGTTGTGTGACCTTGCGTAAGTTCCTTAGCCTCTCTCACTTGTCTGATAGAGATGTCCTTTCACCTAACTCTTACGTGACTGATGTTAGAGAGAAGGACAAATAACTTTTGGAGGCATTAAGATAGAAGGCTCCTTTATCCTAACACAGAGGGGTTTTGATGCTATTTTTGTTGTTCGGTGCTCTCAAGTTGATTTGACACATAGAACCCCACGGATAGAGTAGAGCTACACTGTAGGGTTTTCCCAGCTATAATCTTTAGTGAAGCAAATCACTGGGTCTTTTTCCCTCAAAGCAGCTGGGAAGATTCGAATTGACAATCTTTTGGTTATCAACTGAGCACTTAACCACCTGTGCCACCAAGGTTCCTTTTTGGTGCTATACCCAGTGCTGTCGAGTCGATTCTGATTCATAGTGACCCTGTGGACAGTGTAGAACTGCTCCATAGAGTTTCCAAGCAGTGCCTGGCAGATGTGAACTGCCGACCTTTGGGTTAGTAGCCATAGCACCTAACCACTGTAACACCAGGATTTCCTTTTGGTGCTATAGGAGGGAAAAATAAGGGGAGAACATTTTATTCTGAAAATGAGTCCTTCTACTTCTTATATGCAAAACAGAAGACTGGAGAAGTCATTTAGGGGCCTCAATGGTCAGTCCAGAGTCAGAGAAACTTAGTAGGAGTCAGGATATTAGGACTTCACCAAGGCCAACCTTTTCCCCATCAGCCTGGGTCCTCACAAATCAGGCAGGGAATAGTGGGCATGTGTCCTCTCAGGGCCTGGCCTTGTCCTTGAGCTTGGGTGTCCAGATCTCTGCTGAGGCAGGCGGTTTTCCCCATTTCCAAATGTGCTCCACACACAATAGACAGGGTGATTATCTGTCTCCCTTCCTCCAACCCAGTTCTCTTGAGAAAATTACCGGGGAGCTGCTGAGAAGAGTGATGTGGCTAAAAAGAATACTAAAGGAGGAAAAGACACTGACCCTGACAGCTCTAGAGACAAAGTCCAGGCCACAGTCACCCCTAAACAGTCCTCCAAGTGGGGAGTGTCCCAGGACAATGATTCCTTCACTTGGATTCATTTTTAGCTTTTTTTAAAATGGCCTCTGTGACCCAGCGGGGTGAGACTTGGGCCTTTCGGTGCGAGGAAATGGCAGTTCTTAGCCAAGTGTCGGCTTGACATACAAAAAAATTCTCTACTGTGACCTTGGGCCACAGCTCTGATGAATTGACTGGCTGGGTTAGGAGTCCAGCTCAGTGATCTCCCAAGTGGCAGGAATACTTCACTGGACTACAGCTGACCAGATGTTCTACGGACACCAAGGGCTATTCTTCGCTGCATCTGGGTGTGCAGACCCCGGGCAAGCTCCAGGATGCTGTGTCAAAAATATGCCCGGACCCCTTTCAGGCAGTTGTAGGTATACTCTCACTGCAAAACAAAACAGAACACAACAGAATGAAAACAGTTGCCATCAAGCCAACTCTGAGTCACAGGGATGCCATGTATGTCAGAGCAGAACTGTGCTTTACAGAGTTTTCAGGGGCTGATTGTTTAGAAGTAGATTGCCAGTCCTTTCTTCTGAGGCATGGAGGGCTGGACTTGAACCTCCAACCTTTCGCCTAACATACCTGAACACATTAACCATTCGTACCACCCTGGGATTCCACATTCCTCAAAGCACATCTTGGTCTGGAGCAGTGAGAACTGATGTCGCCTTGTGCTTACCATTAACGACTAAGGGCTCTGTCCAGCAGGCTCTTTCATCAGCATCCAATTCCCGGGACTCTGTATTCCAGCTTCCCTGTAATAAAATCACGTGTCTTGGTGAGCATTGTTAATTTATCAGTGCACAGGGCCAAGTTTATGAAGTCTTAATATTTAATGCATTATGAAACTAATAAAAAATTAAGACTACCTCATGTCGGATTCGACGGCACTTGGCTTGGACCTCATGTCATTCTGAAAAATGAGCCTGATTTTACTCTCTTCATTAAGGCTTTATGTTTCTGTCTGGGACTGGAATATCACATCTTAAGCCAAAATAACATTTAGAGTACAGTGGGGAGTATAAATAATGCCCAAGGTTGCCCTAAAAAATCATAAAGGAATGAATAGGCTGCTCCAGGTTTACCAACACGTATTCACAAGCTGTGCTCAGCAAATACAACCCTCTGAGTGCTGCCTTTTACTTGGCAGTAAGACCTCCCATGATTCCACTTGTCAACTTGGTCCTTATAACATGAAGGATCCATTAGCTAATATCAACTGGCTCAGGAGAGCCCTCCCACGGTGCTCGCTTTTATTCACATCTCAGAATAAGGCGATTGTATAGAAGATAGAGGAAAGTGAGAAAGGGAACTAGCTATGTTTTATAAAGTGTGGGAGGAACTGGGTGGAAGTCTTCCATGGTAGAATTCTCAGCATCCATGCAGGAGACGTGGGTTTGATTCCTCGCTGGTGTACCCCCTCCCATCAGGAGGTTTGCATGCTGATGTGATGCCCATCAGTTTTCAGCCAAGCTTTCAGATTGAGATGGATTAGGAAGAATGTCCTGGTGATCTACTTTTGAAAAATCAGCCAATGAAAACCTGAGAGAGCACAATGGTTTGATCTGCCCCTGATTGTGGGAATGGTGCAGGACTGGGTGCTTCCCCTCCGTTGTGCAGGGGGTCACCAGGAGTGAGCGGCTGAGGAATGGCAACCAACGAGGAGGCACTGGACGTGATGCCTGTGTTTTTCCACTGAACCCTCAGCACTGTCTGGGAAGCTCATTTCATTACGCCAGTTTTGCAGATGAGGAAACTGAGATTTAAGTAACAGGCTTTAAGCAAAGCATCCTTGATTCCATAGCCTCGGAACTGAGATGAACTGGAGATGCTGGGGTTAATGCCAGAATGTGCAGCTTCTCTGTTCTTTGTAGTCACACTGTTTCTCTTTACCTTGTTGTCTATTCATATGGTGCTATTTCTGGCTAACCATTTGACCTTTGTGAGAGTTGTAATTGTTAGGTAAGGTCAAGTCAGTTCCAACTCAGAGCAACTCTCCGTACAACAGAACGAAACACTGTCTGGTCCTCTGCCAGCCTCACAATCATTCTTATCCTTGACCTTGTTGTTGCAGCCATTCTATCAATTCAGAGGAGTCTTCCTCTTTCTCACTGGCCCTCTGCTTTACCAGGCATGATGTCCTTCTACAGGGACTGGTCCCTGCTGGTAACATGTCCAAAGTATGTGAGATAAAATCTCATCATCCTTGCTTCTAAGTAGCATTCTGTCTGTACTTCTTCCAAGAGAGATTTGTTCATTTTTCTGGCAGTCCTAGGTTTATTCGATATTCTTTGCCAACACCACAGTTCACAGACATCAATTTTTCTTTAGTCTTCTTATTCACTGTTCAGCTTTTGCATGCATATGGGTTGATTGAAAACACCCTGCTTTGGGTCAAACTCACTTTTAGCCTTCAAAGTGACATTTTTGTTTTTCAACACTTGAACTTTTTAACGTTTTTTAAAGCACTTTATGTGAGCAGTTATTTAATTACTCTAAATCTCAATATTCTGACTTATTAAAGGAAATAACAATATTTGCCACACTGCCCTCCCTGGGTTGCTGTGTAGATAAAACAAGTTAATTTACGTAAAGGAGAAGAAAGGAGACAGGCTTTCCCTGCTTCTCCTTTAAAGTTTTAGGCTAATTCCATCCAAGTCAGTCAAGGAAATAGGAATGGTTCTAGGTGTACAGAGAAAATAATATGGATGGGATGTGATGCTAGAATAATACACCTGTGTTTTATACTCTATGCAATCACATCTCAAGGTATGGGAGTTAAAAAAGAAATCCCACACCTTATGATGAAATTCTGTCCCATTGAGACCCTGCAGAGAAGAAAATAACAGGTATCAGTCGCCTTTCCTCAAGTTTCCTCAGTCAGATGCATAAAAGCAACATGGCTGAAGGGAAGCGGAGACAAGCAGTGAGGCGGTAGAGGCTGTTGTGACTTCCTTGATTCTTCAGCGGGCTGGTTCACAGCCTCTGTGACTGTGGGGGAAGTGTTATTTAACAGATGCACCCCTGAGCGACAGCCAGCAGGGGCAATGTTTAGTCATGGCATACAGGACTTCTCAGAGTCCAAGTTCCAAATGGAATCTCAGGGAGACACTCAACTAATCAAGAAGTGGAAGACAGCTTGAGGACAGAACCACAATTTCCCATAACACAGGGATAGTGGGCCAGGGCCCTTTATGTACAGATTTAGAAGAGTGCCATAGGACCGAACAAACCGAGAGAAGCCCTTGACAAGAGGAGTGAGGAATGAGTCAGGAGCACTTTACTCAGTGTCTCAAAGAGAGAGGATCTCCTTAGCATTATTTGTGGCAAAGCCCATGTAATTAAAAAGAATTATTTTGAAAAAATTCTTATATACAGCAACATTGCAAAGATATACAAAGAATTCCTATATACCTTTTACCCAGTTACCCAGTTCACCAGTTATTAATGATCTACGTATTTGTTTTATCTTTCTCTCTCTCTGTAAATGTATACACATTATTTTTTCCTTGGACCACTTGAGGGCAAGTTGCAGATGTGATGCAATTTACTTCTAAATGCTTTAGTGTGAATTTAACAGTAACAAGGTTGTTGTCTTATACACCCTCAGTATAATTAGAAAGCATAATAATACGTTTTATTTTATCTAGGCATAAGCAAACTTTTTCTGCAACAAGAAAAGAGTAAGTGTTTTTGGCTCAAAGGCCATCCACAGTAGTCAATCTGCTGTTGTAGTACAAAGGCAGCCATACACAACACATTAAACAAGTGGAAATGGCTAATTCCAATGAAATTTTATTTTTTAAAAATGGGTAGTAAGCCAGATTTAGCCTACAAGTCACAAGTTGCTGACTCCTGGTGTAATCTCCAGTCCATATTCACATTTCACCAGTTGCTAGTAATGTCCTTCACTGTACTTTTTTTTCAGTTCAGAATTCAATCCAGAATCACACACTGCATTCAGTTGTCGTGTCCCTTGAATGTGGAACAGTTCCTCAGCCTTTCATTGTCTCTCAAGGTTGATACTCTTCAAGAGTATAGGTTGGTTATTTTGTGGAATGTCCTTCAATCTGGATTTCTCTGATGTTTCTTTCACAGTTGGACTTAGGGTGTATGATTTTGGTGGAATACCACCAAAGTGTTGGCATGCCTTTGGTGTAAAACATAGGAGGCACATGGTGTTCGTTTGTCCTAATAGTGGACTTGGAGCACAGGTCACCTAACATGAGGGGTTTAAGCAACCTCAAACAGAGTAAGAAATAGTTCTGCAGACAGTAGCAGGCACTTGGCAGTAGCAGGAAGTGACATCAGAAGAGGACAACATGGACAAGGAAAAGGGGCATCCAGGCCTGACCAGAGCATGGAATATGTAACAATAAAAATGTTGTTGTTGTGTGCTGTCAAGTTGATTCCAACCCACAGTGACCCTATAGGACAAAGGAGAACTGCCTGCATAGGGTTTCCTAGTCTGTCATCTTCACTGGAGCAGATCACCAGGTCTTTTGTCCCATAGTGTGGCTTGTGGGTTTACATTACTGATCTTTTGGTTAGCAGCCAAGCACTTAACCATTGTACCACTGCGGCTCCTTTTAGCAATAAAAAGCTATTAGTAATAATAATGATTATTATTTATTGAGATCTTGTTAGCCAGGTACAGTAAAAAGCATTTTTAACATACCTTAAAAAAATAATCTTTGAATAATGCTACGAGACACAACTTATTATTACTCCATGTTACAAATGGAGAATAGAGGTTGGAGGGTGTGGCAAATTTGGACAGTGACCCAATTCTTCAGTCTTCCCTATATCTACTATCTTTGCCATGCGGCTTTATAGTTCTTTCTACAAAAGAGGCCCCACAAGTGCTTGTTACCGGTCATCTTATGAATCTCTACAATGATCTGGGAAGTAGTTTGTATTATTATCCTTGTTTTATAGTTGGGGAAGCTGTGGCTGAGGTGTAATAGTTAGTACAGGGTAGTGTCAGGACCGCAGACTGTAGCCTACGTTCTTACCTACTGAACTCCATAGCTGCTCTCTGGACTCCTGTGTTCTTCTCTGGCTCTTCGTTTATGCTAGCCAAAGCCGAGTCTGTGTCCTGTGATGACCCTTCATTTATTCTGTAAATTACAGCTCTCTCCACTCCCGTGGGCTTCTACTCTCACCACAGAACTTTGCTCCCTCAGTTCTCAGGAATTAGGCTCATTCTCTGAGCCCCAGTATGACAAGCTGGCCCTTTCTGGTTGACACTTCTGGTTGACAACCTGATTCCTAAATCACCCAACTCTGGATTCCCTACTAATGAGGGCACAGGGTCTGACAGGTCCCTTTAGAAGCTACCATGTTGACCATTGTCTGGTCTTCATAGCGGCAATACCTTTTCTCAGTGGGCTGGAACAACCAGAAAAATTTTCCTTGGGAAAAGGTGCATGGTCTAGGCCTTGAAAGCTGAAAGGCACAGAGGAAACAAAAACACCCATAGGTAAAGTGATAAACTCTGAAGAATCTGTGTCCATGATCACAAACCAGTGTCAGTTCCGTCATGTAAAGATACTTTGTGCCTACCATATTGGTAGAACTTCTTTAGCAGCAGTTGGCTTTGGACCACTGTGCAAGAAAGGGGACCAACTTACTAGACACATACCAACAACGGAAGATTGTCTTTAGGCAAACCACGCACGAGGCACTGATAAAGAAACACATTGTCCCTTTATTAGAGGCAAGCGAGAAGCTGGTTAACTAAGAACTCTCTGAAAATGGTAAGGCTTCTACGATTTTATTTTGCTGTGTTTTAGTCTCTCTTTGGTCAAAAGAAAAACTACAGTTATTTAAATGCCCTAGAGGCAGCAAGAGGGATGAAAAGACCAGTAGCCAGATAGCACCAGGAAAATCTTCAGTGGTTAGTTTTCTGGGAAAGACTGAAGTTGTTCCCACCCAGGGGATCTGAAAATTCTCAGTTTTGAAATCAGGCAGAGACAGTAAAGAAGATCCCATTGGTCATATTGCCAGACAATGGGAGACTGATAACTTTACTTTCAAAGAAAATGGAAAATAATTCTCATCATCTGGGTCATTACCATCAAGCCAGAAAGCTTAGTGAGTAACCTCAGACAATATAGACTGAGTCTTTAAGACCAACACAATAAGCATCTGAGCAGCTTAATTCTCAGTGTAGGGGAATGAAGGACCCAGTTGCTTTATACTATATGTGATCTCGGAGGTTGTCAGTTGGTTTGTTATAACTTCAAGATCCCTGACTTCCTCAACTTCCCTGAGGGTGAGGGAGGGAGGATTGTAATCCAGCAGAAGAAGCTGGATGGAGAGTTCCATAAATGCGCAGAGACTACCCTACTCTCCTATACACCTTATTTCCTTAGAGAACTCTACACTTGATGGGATAGCAGAATTTCTTCACAGGGAGCAGAGGTCAAGGCAGGTAACAGGTGAGGTTAAATTTGTTTTAGGGCTTTTCCTTTCCATCTCTACAAGTGATATCACTTTTCTGTTGGGAGGCCAAGGCTGTCTTTCACCCTGCAGGACTGGGTAGTGTTTCTTTCTGTTGTGTATAGGGTCTCTATGAGTTGGAACTGACCCGGCGGCATGTAACAACACCACCACCAACGTTTTCTCAGACTGAAAGCTTAAAAGTTTATCCAATTCCTGAGAACAATGGTTCAATCTATCTTTAAGTCTCAGAATTTCCATTGCTGTCATACCAGATTTGTATTTGAAAGCTAAAAATAGCAAGGAAGATTCTTAAAGCAAAGTTAGGGCTAGCAGAAATAATTTTTTGACTTTCAAGAGGCCATAGAGGCACCAAGAAGCATATGAATGCAACACCGATCATTTATATGCTAGGAAACCTTTGGGGTAAGGCATGTCTTTGTAGCTTTCTCTTCCTTTGAAACCGTGATGGTGTAGTGGTTAGGTGCTACAGCTGCTAACCAAAAGGTTGGCAGTTCAAATCCACCAGGTTCTTCTTGGAAGCTCCGTGGGGTAGTTCTTCCCTGACCTATGGGTAGAATCAACTTGATGCAATGGGTTTGGTTTGGTTTCTTGATTCTTAAGTCTAGCTTCAACTTACTGAAGAATTAATGGCTATCCCCATCTTTCATCCCATCATACATTTGTGTGTGTGTGTAGTACATATACATATGTGTGTGTGTGTTGGTTAATTTGAATTACATTTTCATGCATCTTCCAGAATCATAATTTTCTGGGACTATATGAAACTTAAACTTTCATAGAGATGCTCTTTGTGTTTATTTTCTGTCAACTTTTCTTTTAAGTCACCTCATCTTGTCCTCCAGTAGACCACTTTGCTTTCCCCGGGGAGTCTGGGCTAGTTACCCTTCTGCTTTCCCCCAAAGATAAATTCCCTCCGTGACATTCTTAGAAATGTAGCACAGTACTTTCAAAATCATTTTAAAAACAAAGTAATCTTCCCTATGTCTTACACATCTGCTATTATTATCAAATTCAAAACACCCGAATAGCACAGTTAAATAGGATTCAAGTAACTGAAGCAATCCTTGATAGCAGTGGATTCTTTTTTCCCATTCGTGTACTTTAATATGTATTTTTTTCAGTTGGTTATTATTTGATATGATCTCGGAGTTAATCTGGACTCTAGGGTCTTCTGTCAGTGTGTGTGTATTTTAAACATGTGTAGTGTTACAGAATTAATCTCCCCTTGTGCCTTGTTCAGGACCCTGGGGTCAATATATAGGGAAGCGTGTCCATTCCACAGGAACAGAGACGTCTCAACTAGAGATTAAGAATATGTGACAGATTAAGGAAGTTTATCCCTTTAAGCATGAAAACTTTTCTATTATCTCAATGATTTTAGATGGAAATCTCTTCCAAATACATTACATGCTTACCCGTCTTCCTTTTTTGACTTCTCCCTGCTAATTTCTCAAATTCTTGCTGCTGTACACAGTTGACTCTTTTCCTGGTGACTCAGGGAAGCATTGCTGCAGAGACTTGACGGTTCTATAAGGCTCTTTGTTTCTGAATAACCTGTCTGGGTGGTTGGCTCTCCTCCACCATTACCAAAATGGAAATGTCATTTTTTTTTTGGTGGATTATGGAAATCGATATTTTTGGAAATTTTAAATAATATGGAGATATAGACAATGGAAAGATAATTTGGAATGTATTTTTCCAGAATTTTTAATTGCATAAAAATTCATATTATTAATTGTATGTTCTTAGGTAAGCTTATTAGCTTTTTTGAACCCCTGTTTCATTTTCTGTAAAATGGGGATAATAGTAGTCTTACAAGTTTGTTGTAAGACTCCACTGAGCGCTTAGTAGAAGGTCTGGCATGTATTGGGTGTTCAGTATATATTAGTTCTGCTCCATAATCCTTGCTTTGGTAAACTGATTTAGCAGATGGTATAATTTTAAATATCAGTTCCACCAGATGTTATGTAGTCAGTCACCAATTATTTTGCTTCCCCAAAGAGTGAGAAAATATGAAAAAGGAATATATCAAAGACCCAGCTGGGAGAGAAAATATGCAGATACACGCAGGTCACTAATTCCTAAACACAAATTACTTATTCTCTCTTGGACTTAATCTCCCCTCTGATTTCAGTATGGCTCACCGTGGCTAACTGTCAGTCTTCCACCTCAGAAGCTGAATGCTCTGCTCCTAGGGCAAGCGGTTCACTGTCACTGAGTCCTTCTCCACCAGTGCCATCACGTATTCTGTCTGTCAGCAGTTCCTCTGCTGCTCTTCTCTTAGGCCTGGAACCCTGCTGCTATTCTTCCTTTCCTTGGACTCTGTTCTCTGTTAACTGTTTTCATTTGCAAGGTCTACCACATCTGCTGGTTATTCTTCTTTCCCAAGCCTTCCTTAACTTATGCCTGGTTGCTGATAAGAGCTTCAGTTCTTTCTGTCTCACCCCTATAACACAATCATTAAACCACCTCATATTACCTATGATATCAAATCCAAGCTAGATTCTGGTGCTGTTTAAACCCAAACTTGCTTTCCACCACTCACCACTTGCAGTGTTTTCTCCAGACCTCAACTTTCACCATCTCCTCTTCCACCTGATGCTCATACCTGCCTCCGAGACAGGGCTCACATTTTCTGCTTGGACTGCCACTTCCAAATCTGAAAAGTTCAGTTTCTCTAGATCCATAGAAACATGGTCTTTCAGAGCTAGAAGACTATTAGGAGGTTATCTAGTCAGATGATCCAAAATTGTGTCACCCAGATGTTGCCTTTCTTATTTAAGATTCAACTCAAGAAACTCTCCCTCCATGCAGCCAACTCTGACTTCCTTAGAGGAAGTGATGTTCTTCAGTTGTTGGGGTAATGTTAGCTCTGTTTGCTCACCTGGGCTGTCAGCTTTCTGAATATAAGAATCAGGAGTTCTCACTCCTCTTCCCCCACAGCCCACACATCTGGGCCACGGGCACAGCATTTACTCAATAGATAGGTATTAACTGATGAATCCGTGAGGTAGACAATTAGAGAAATTAAGAGAATCTCCTAGAGGTGACTGGTAATTAGGAAGGACATCAATGAAAAAAAAAATTGAGATTTATGGTGAGTCATGGGGGATGAGCATTCTTATTTATTTTATTTATTTTGAACTGAAGCAAAAGTTTAATCTTCAAAATGGGTTTTTGCATTAGTTTGAGGTACAAGAGGCAGTTCGGGAGACCTCAGGAGTTGAATTCTTCTCATGACTTTATAAAACATCCACCTGCTGCTGACTCACAAATGTGTATCTCCAGCACCAACCTCTCGCCTGAACGACAGACATTGTATATCCAGTTGCCTGTTCAACTTTTCTGTCTGGTACACACCCCAAATTCCTCATGTCCTAAATTTCTGATCATCACTGTCTTTTTCTTCTCAACTTGTTCTGCATGTAGTGTTTCCTATGTCAGTAAAAGATACTTTGATTATTTGCTCAGGTCTCAGAGCCTAGAGTCATCCTGGGCTCCTCTCTCAAACATTTTACATTCATTGCAATAAAGATCCTATTGATTCTGTTGTTAAAATATTTCCAGAATCGGCCTTTTTACTACTTCCATTACTACCCCCTTATCTGAAGCCTCCCAGCTGCTCCGCCTGTCTTCCTGCTCATGAACCCTACTGTCTATTTTCAACACAGCAAAGTGAGTCTAAAGCAAAATAATATGTCAGATGATGTTATTCTTTGGCTCAGGATCCAGTAGTGGCTCCCCACTTGTCTCAGAGAAAAGCCGAAGCCCTTGCAGTGGCCTCCATTATCCGGGACCCCCAGTACTCATTTGACCTCACCTCCTACCGCTCTCCCCGTCACTTATTCTGCTCCGGCCACACTGGGCACCTTGCATTCCTCTGCCTTGCCAGGCGTGCCCTGGCCTCAGGATTTGAGAAGTTGCTGTTCCTTCTGTCTGAACCACTCCTCTCCCAGGCATCTGCTGACTGATTCCCTGACCTACTTCAAATTTTGGCTCAAATGTAGACTGACTTTATGTTCTTATTTGCTCAGGGTGGTGACCGTTTGTACCTGTTGTTTCAGTGTAATTACTGAAAGTACTCACTTGCACTCTCGAAAGTGTCTTGGTTTAGATGATAAATTATAGTTTTTGCTGTTGTTAGGTGCTGCCATACCGGATTCAGTTCGTAGCAACTCTATGTCTGTATGACCGAGTGAACCTCTGCCTGGGTCTGTGCTGTTCTCACCATTGTTGCTATGTTTGAACTCATTGTACAGCTGCTCTGCCAGTCCATCCTTCCTGATAACGTGTCCAAAGCACATGAGAGAAAGTCTCTCCATCCTCACTTCTAAGGGGCATTCTGACTGTGTTTCTTCCACGGTGAATTTGTTTGTTCTTTTGGCAGTCCATATTCTCTGCAACATTACAATTTAAAGGTATCAGTTCTTCTTTGTACTTCCTTATTCATTACCCACGTTCCGCTTGCATGTAAGAGTACCATGAAAATACCACGGCTTGGGCATGTTTGCTTTAGTTCTCAGGGTGACATCTTTGCTTTTCAACACTTTGAAGAAGCCTTTAAAGAAATATTTTTTTGTTGTGCTTTAGGTGACAGTGTACAGAGAAAGTTAGTTACTTATTTACCAAATCATATACATATTACTTTGTGGCACTGATCATAGTCCCTATGATGTGTCAACACTAAAGAGGTCTTTTGGAGCAGATTTGCCCAATACAATTTGTCATCTCATCTCTTGAGTTACTCTAATCAACCGTCATCTTCTCAATGAGATCCACCCTGATCTCCCCTTTAAACTGCACCTCCTCAACCTTGACTTTCCCCGTTCCCCTATTCCAAAATTTTCATTGTGCTTATCATCTTCTAACCTGCTCTATAACTTATTTTGTTTTTCTTGGGTTTATCACTTATTATACATCCCTCATTAGAATGTTGGCCTTCAAAAGAAGGAATTTTTATCTATTCTGTTCACTGATGATATCCTTTTTACCTTTCTAGTGCACAAGCTCAGAAAGTGTTTGTTTAATGAAGTTCTTTATCTTACAAAGAAAAATACTGAATTTGTTTTGAACTTCACATAGTTTACAAGGAAAAATGGGACTGAATATGTGTTATCGGGCCTACTCAGAAAATTCAGGATGGGCACTAACTTGCTTACAAAGGATTTTGAGCTACTTTATTAAAATGAAGGTCAACATTGTGTCTCAATGTGGTTTGTGAAGAGTATGTGTGTAGGAACTGGGTGAATGGTCTGGAGAGAGAGATGAGAAAATTTTTGTACCAAATCTAAAATGAAGTTTAGTTGTTCCAATTAATATAAAACTTAACTTTCCAGCAACCTAGACAAAAGGGAAAATATCAAATTACACAGCCTCCCCCCTCCTCACCTTTGGGACCCATTGATGGGAGAAAAAAGGAAAAATGTACCTTCAAAAGAAGACACACATTTCCAAGATTTGCATTCCAAGTGGAAATTATTGTGTTGATCTTTATAAAGTAGGGTAATAATGTACGTTGATACATCTGGAACAGTCAAAAGTTGTACATTTGGCTCAAGGAATTTGTTAATACTGCCTCTTTTCGTGACGCAAAATGCCTTGATCTGTACGCTACACCCTAAGGTAACATTGTTTGTAAGGGACATTGAGTAGCACAACATACAATGGCTTCAATATCTGCCTTTACAGAGCAGATACAGGCAGTTTCCTCACAAGGCCATTGGAAAAACCAAGGCCTGGGGGAATGAATTGGATTCCTTTGAGAATCGAGACACTGAGCAATACGAAGTTCTTTACTTGCTCAGAATCGACTAGAATTTGGGGTACTTCAGCTGTTAAAAGGTTCCTGCAGTTATCCTTTTCTTTATAAGTGCTTGATGTTGAAGTCTTTGTTTACCAACAATTTAATAACAATAAACCGTTTCTTGGCTCTTTCACTCATTCTGGTCTTTTGCAAGTGGCTGATGGTGTCAACCAGATAGTTTTTATTGGATCTATTTGGGGCACAGGGAAAGCTCATCTGTAATGTGGACTGAGCATGTATTCCCATCCAGAAGAGTTCTCTTCTATGCAATAATGAAATCCGGACCGCCATGTGCTATATTTATAAAGCATAGATTTTTCATGAAAAAATCAACTTCTTCGTTTCATAATTTTCAGATGGATAGTTCCTTAAATGCAAAAACAAAAAAGTACCTGGCTAAACTCAGGATGTTTTCAAAAATCCAATCTAAGAATACCATCTGGGCTACAGTACTTCATGCAAGTCTGAACCAAGAGTGGGAAGACCCAGTTCTTTATCTTGGCCTGCAAGCCTTCATTTCCTCACGTGTAAGGTGAGAGAGTGGACTTTATACCCTTTGTAAGCTTCATTTCTGTAACTATCACATAGGTCAAAAGTATTTATTCAGAAGTTGTAACCTAAGTACAGGAGGGCAAGTATCTATCTTTTCTGAAAACCTGGTCTGCTGGGCTATCAGTTCCATGAGCTTCTTGGCAGCTCAACCAGCCAGAGCCAGGCTAAAGCCCAATTAGAAGACAGATGAAGTTCAACTATATCTTTCGTCCCTTCTTTCCACCCTGAAGATCCTTCAGCCCTGCCCAGAACTAAGGTCCTTGTGAAACCTCAAATGTCAGTAGTTTTTAAGTCACTTCTCTCCCTATTTATTATTTTTTTCTGGAGCACTAACCAGGCTGCTAACCAAAAAGCCAGCACTTTAAATCCACCAGCCACTCCCTGGAAACCCTACAGCTCTATTCTGTCCTATAAGGTCACTTTGAGTTGGAACAGGCTCAATGATAACAGGTTTAGTTTTCTTGGGAATATGTGCCAGGAGCCCTGGTAGCTTTTGTTAAGCAGTCAGCTACTAACCAAAAGGTCAGTGGTTAGAATGCAACAGCTACTCTGCAGGAGAAAGATTTATAGCCTTGGAAACTGCGTGGGGCAGTTCTTCTCTCTGTGAATAGGAACCGACACTATGGAGATATATTTGGTTTCTTGGTTTAACCATGCACCATGTATGGTGCTAAGTATTTTGCCCATTTAATTCTTACAATGACTGCTTTAGTAGACATGATGATCACTCTCAGTTATAGTGAGGACCTGAGTGAGTCTCAGGGAGGTGGAAAGACTTGCTGAAGGCCATGTAGGTAGGCTGTAGCAACACAGCATTCCAGTCCAGATCTGTGTGGCTCTAAATCTCGCATGCTTAAGCACTACCCAGTTGCTTCATTAGATCTGCTGTCTGTCTTCAAGGTGGTATCCATTAATTGAATACATTAAGCATGTTTGCAATACTTTGGTGGCTTATACATTGCTTTGATGCTATAAACTATACCACTGGTATTTCAAATACCAGCAGGGTTGCCCGTGATGAACAGGTTTCAGCAGACCTTCTAGAGCGCGACTAGGAAGAGAAGCCTGGTTATTTACTTTAGAAACTTAGCCAAGGAAGACCCTATGGATCACAAAAAAATATTGTCCAACATAGTGCTGGAGGACAAAACCCCTGAACTGGAAGGTACTCACAGTGGCCACAACAATGGACTGTTGTTTTTGTTATTAGGTGCCTTCGAGTCAGTTCCAGAACAAAACACTGCCTGATTCTGTGCCTCGCCCACAATTCTTCTTCTGTTTGAGCCTGTTGCTGCAGCCACTGTGTCGATCTATTTTCTTTTTTGCTGACCCTCTGCTTTACCAAGTACGATGTCCTCCTCCGGGGATTGATTTCTCTTTACAACATGTCCAAAGTATGTAAGATATCATCTCACCATTCTTGCTTTTAAGGAGCATTTTGGCTGTACTTCTTCCAAGGCAGATCTGTTGGTTCTCTTGATCATCCACTTTGTGTTCAATATTCTTCTCCAACACCACAATTCAAAGGAGTCGATTCTTCTCCTGTTTTTCTGACTCACCGTCCAGCTTTCGTATGCATATGGTACAATTGCAAATACCGTGGTTTGGGTCAGATGCCCCTTAGTCTTCAAGGTGAAATCTTTGTTTTTCAACATTTTAAAGAGGTCTTTCACAGCAGATATGCCCAATGCAATGCATCTTTTGATTTCTTGACTACTGCTTCCGTGTGTGGAAACTCTGGTGGTATAATGATTAAACACTATGGTTACCAGTCACAAAGTTGGCAGTTCAAATCTACCAGGTGCTCTTTGGAAATTCTACTCTGTCTATAGGGTCGCTATGCTTCCATAGATATTGAGTGTGGCTCTAAGTAAAATGAAATCCTTGACAAGCTCAATCTTTTCTCCACTTATGATGATGTTTCTTATTGGTCCTGTTGTAAGGATTTTTGTTTTCTTGATCTTGAGGTGTAACCCATATTGAAGGCTATGGACAACAATGGACCAGAGCTTTCCAATGACTGTGAGGTGCAGCAGGGCGGCGCAGTATTTTCTTCTGTTGCACATGGTGTTGCCGTGAGTTGGAGCTGACTTGACGGCAATGAACAACAACAACAGATGAGGGAGGAGATCACTCATCTGCAGTTGTCTCTAATATGACCAAAGAAGTGAATTCAAACCATGTAAAAGGAGAAGGAGCTAGACTACTCCAAGAGCTTTAAGACTATACCACCGTAAGCCTGGGTTACTTGGGCCACCAGAGAGAAGGATCTGCCCTTTTCCTCCTCAGAGTGAGCCACAGCCAATCACTGCAGGTAAATTTGACACCAGCTTATTTCCTGTTTGAAATCTGCTGAAGTGGATGCAAAAGGCCAGAAGAGCCTGAGGCTTTGGCAGCTCTGCTATCCTTCAAAGGTCAGCAGAGTCTTATCTTGAACTCCGAAGAGGAGGCAATGGATCCAAACACTCTGGAAGGAGAGATAACTTGCTCCCTCTTTTCCCTTTCTCTGTTTCTCTTTGATGCCCACAGGGCTCAAGTGTCCTGAGCCAGTAGAGTCTTTGGAGAAAGAGGCAGATGGAGCCTTGAGGTCCCAGAAGGAGAGGAGAGGCTGGCTGTGTCTGGTCTGGTCTTTCCCCCATCCACAGAGTGCTCCTCCCTCACTTGGAAGCCTCCTAACCCGAAGTACAAATGAGACCCCCTGGGATCCCAAAATAGCTCCCTTCACAGCTGCAGTGCATCCATTTATAGCGCAGCCTTTTCTGCAGCATTGGGCTTCTTCTGGGATGGTACTTCTGAGGTCAGCACTCGTGAATACCAGCTCAATGTCGTCGGAGTACAGAGGTGCTCATAAAGGGCTTATGATGGTCTTGTCACTGTTTCTCAGGACTTGCCCCAACCCTCAAAGACTTTAAAGGGCCAAATTTATTTTGACCAAGAGCCAGACTAGTTTATATCCAACAATAACCCAGACTCTTGTCAGGTTCCATCCCCTGTGCTTGGCAGTGAGTGACAGTGTTCTGCTTGGTGGTGGCAGGACACACTATATGAAATTTATGTTGTGCCTTAGGTCTTAGTAGCTCAGACATCCCCAGGAAAGGTCTACCATCAGAACTTTATTCATATGCTGTTCGTTTATTAGCAATAAAAAAAAGGTGCCATCAGTGAACTTTATCCACTCATGTTTTTGTAGCGATTCTCAGTGTCAGATTATAGCATGAAAGAGCCCTCCCAGCTCCCTTCCCAGTCAGGTGTACTCTGCACTTCCTCCTCACACTCAATCTAAAACAAATTAACTTTGACCCACTTTCTCACACATGGCTTGTTTAGGGAGGGACTGAAATAAGTCTATGGATAACCAAGTGGATTTTTCTTTTGCACTCCTCTCTGAATAAAGCCACGAGGTCACAAGGGACCCTAGTGGGCCTCTTGCAGCCTTTTTCTGCTTTCTGGAACAGTCAGAAGCACTGGTCTTCATGGAGCAGACATTTTTCTTCTGTTAATGGCAAACTCAGGTCTCATCTAGAGCTTGTTCAGAGTGGTGTTTTGAAATCTTGGTCTTCATTTCTAAAGTCATTGAGTGGGAACAAGTCTTTGCTGATCAAGCAGAGGCCTGGAGTGAGCATACGAAGCTGGGCTGGTGATTTGGCCATTTGCCGTGTTAAGGAAGCAGAGACCCTGGAGGTGGGAAACCATGAACCTAAGTCCTATAGCCACACGGAATGAGGTCCTACTGAATTTCTGCTAGATGTGTGGCTTTTGAGTAAGCTATTTCCACTTCTGGAGGCTAGTGATCCTGTCTGTGGAGGGAAGATGGTAACAAACACTTGTCGACACAAGATAGTCACACAAAGTTCTTGAGATGTATCACCTCACGTTTTGTTTACTGCAGTGTCTTGCATATTGCTATGATGCTGAATGCTACGCTGCTGTGGTTTCAAACACTAGTAGGGTCACCCGTGACAGACAAGTTTCAGCAGACCTTCCAGACTAAGACAGACTGGGAAGGAAAGTCTGGTGATCTACTTCTGAAAATAAGCCAGTGAAAAGCTATGGATCACAACAGAACACTGCCCAACTGATTTTCTTTGCACATGTCATCAGGAAGGATCCACTGCAGGAGAACATCGTGTTTGGTAAAGTAAAGGGTCAGTGAGGGCAAGGGAGACCCTGGGTGAGACAGACTGGCACAACAGCTCTAACCATGAACTTAAACATGCTGGAGATGAGGGGGATGATGGAGGACCTGGCCACAGTTGATCGTGTTGTATATAAGTTGCCCTGAGTCAGAGTGGACTTGATGTCAGCTATCATCATCAGCACATAGCAATCACGCCATTTATTATTATTAATATCACGTTGACATGGGGACAAATCATTTCACTTACAATCTTTCTTGTACCTTACTTTATAGCCAGTGATTTAACAGCAACTGGGTAGATGTAAATGGTTTGTATTCTAATAACTTAACAATAAAATGGCTCATGGTTTTCTCATTATGCTGAGTCTCTTTTTCTCTCTGAGTTCTTTTTTGTTACAGTTGTCAGGAAAGGCACGTGACAGAGAATGCCTAGCCTGGGCTAGAGTTGTTCCTTAAAAACAAACAAAAAGAATGCAAATCCAGATAAATTAGAAACAGAGCTTTATTTTTTGTAAGTAAACTTAAATCTCCTTTCTGTTTTTTTTTCCACTGAGCACATATCCTGCTACGTGGTTGAATCGTAACCTCAGTCAATTCAGGGCCTTTCCCGTCAAACCAAGAACTGGGGTTTTATTCTAGAGAGTGGGTAGAGTGGCTGGGTGGTTGGGGCTCTGGTCTTCAACCACCAAGATGCAGCACCTCACCTCTCACTCCTCAGCCCCTGCTGTGAAGTCTTTATTTCCTCTGCCCTTTGAGTATTACAAATCCCTTCCTGATTAGGCTCTTCGTCAGTCACCTTCACACCACACCAGATACCTCAGTGTGGGAAACCTTGGAAGCTGTATGAGGTTCTGTATGGCCCCCAACCTCTCAAGACTTCACTTCACTTCCCCCACCTTGTGGTACATGTCAACTAAGGGGCATCTTAGACTTACTTGTGTCTCTTTGTACAACCTCTATCATTCTGGCCACTATCACATTTGTACCTTGGATTCAATAGGAAATATTGCAGCATGGCATGTCCCTGAATTTACTTAAGAACCAGGCCCAACCAGTCTCCTAGTCACATGTCTTAAAGTTGTCTCAGGCAGAGGACACGTCTTCAGAGGACTGTTGGCATCTATACTTGCTCGGCCTTCTTCTCTGTGTTCCTTTCTCCTCGAACTTTTGGCATCGTCAGCTTATTATTATTTGTCATTGAGTCAGTTCTGACTCGTAGCAGCCTGTATGACAGAGTAGAACTGCCCACAGGGTTTCCTAGGCTGTAATATTTATGCAAACAGATCTTTAGGTCTTTTCTCCTCCAGAGCCACTGGTGGGTTCAAACCATTGACCTTTTATTCAGTTAACATCCAAGTGCATAACCATTATGCCCCAGGGTTCTTCATCTTCAGTTTAGGGATAAGAAAAACTAATCACGTGGGTATTTCCCCCCTCCCCAAATCTACTCTATGTTACGCACTTAGACCTTAGATCTTTTTGATTTTTATTATGGAAAATTTCAAACATACACAAAAGTTGTTGTTGCTAGGCACCATTGAGTCAGTTCCAACTTATAGTGACCCTGTGTTCAACAGAACAAAACAATGCCTGGTTCTGCACCATGGTCACATTCATTGTTACGCTTGAGCCCATTGTTGCAGCCACTGTGCCAATCCATCTCATTGAAAGTCTTTCTTTTTCACTGACCATCTTTTTAACAATCATGTTGTTCTTCTATAGGGATTGGTATCTCCTGAAAGGGTGTCCAACATCTTGCCATCCTTGCTTCTTAGGTGCACTCTGGCTGTATTTATGTGCTAGAGGCTTGTAAATTAAACTAACAAATATTCAAGTGCCTCCCACCTCAGTTAAATTTCTAGGGGTTCAGTGATGTAAGCATGCCAAGATATTCCTTCTCAAGAGAAGACAAGTTATTGCATCTGCCCTCTTCTACAATAAAAAAGGAGGCACAATTTCTGGTAGTCCTGTTTGGATTTTGGAGGCAGTATATCTTATATGTTGGTGTGCTACTCTGGGCCTATTTATCAAGTTACTCAAAAAGCTGTTCTTTTTGTGTGGGGCCCAGACTGTGAGAAGATTCTGTAACTGGTTCAGGCTGCCATACAAGCAGCCCTGCCTTAAAGACTATATGAATCCAGCTGATTCAAAGGTGCTTGAAGTATTCAGTGGCAGATAGAAATGCTGTTTGGCATCTTTGTCAGGCGTTTATTTGTGAATCCTAGCACAGACCATTAGGATTTTGGAGCAAAGCCCCACAATCCTGTACATATAACTACTTTCTGTTTGAGAAACAGCTTTTCATTTGTTACTGGGTCTTGCTAGAGACTAAATGCTTAACCATGGGATACCAAGTCACCGTACGGCCTGAGCTACTCATCATGCATTGGGTGTTGCCTGATCTGTAGAGTTATGAAGTTGGATGTACACAGCAACACTCTATTAAATAGTAATGGTATATACATATTTGGGCTGAAGCAGAACTTGAGGTCCAAGTAAGTTGCATGAGAAAGTGGCCCCAACACCCTTGGTCTTTATTTCTGTCACTTTACTTTCCACCTCCCAGTTTACACCTAGGGCCTCATGGTGGCTTCCTAATGATCAGTTGACAGAGGAAGAGAAAGCCTGTGCTTGGCTTTTAAATGGTTCCACATGATGTGTAGGTACCACTGGAAAGTGGACAGTGGTGGCACCACCTTCGCTTTCTGGGCTTTCCCTTAGAGACAGTGTTGAAGAAAATAATCACAATGCATGGAGGTTTGAGCAGTAATCCTGGTTGTTCACTTTGCTTGGAAGGAGAAATGGCCAGATATGCAATTGTACCCTGACCCATGGGCTGTGGCCAATGGTTTGGTTGGACATTTAGGAACTTGGAGGAACATGATTGGAAAATTGGTGACAAGGAGGTATGAGGAAGACATATGTGGACAGACCTCTCTGAATGGGCCAAAGACGTGAAGATACTTGTGTCTCAAATGAATGCTCATCAAAGGGTGATCTTAGCAGAAAATTGTTTTAGCAGAAAATCATTCTCTAGAGAAGAAAAACCAGTGAAGTGTGTATGTATAGAGGTTGACAAGTCACAACTCTGTGGGTTGGGCATCAGGCTGGATACTTCTCCTGACTCACATAGCCATGGGGGTGGGGAATCCCAAGTCAGCAGGCCACATGGCAGGCTGCTAGTTCACAGTTCTTGGAGGCTGATGAATCCAAGATTGGCAGGTTAAATTGCAGGCAGCTGACTCAAATGCCAAGAACTGGAGTTCAGATGATGATGAGATGAATGCAGAGTCTAGAGTGGAGAAAAAACCAGTCAGCTTTGCCAGAAAGTCCATATACGTTGGATATAGACCATATCCCTAAGTAAATTCCCTTTCAACTGATTGGCTACTGATAGCAGATTTCATCATGAAGGAGATTACATTATATCAGATCTCATCATAGAAGTGATTAGATTATTATATAACTGCCAGACTACATAATAACTGCCAAAACACTGAGAATCCTGAGCCAGCCAAGTTGACCCACAATCTTAACCATCACATCCTTATGATGGTTGTCAATCAAGTGGATAGGATGATGTGTTCTATGGCAACCGTTTATCCTCTATCCCCAGCCACTCCTGTTATTGCCCAATGGGCTCATAAACAATGTGGCTATGGTTGCCCAGGAGTTTATGCCTGGGCACAGTAACATGGATTTCCACTCACCAAAACCAACTTGGTTACAGCCAATACTGAGTGTTTAATCTGCCAGCAGCAGTGACCAATACTGGCACCAACACCAGCACTCCTCAGCATGGCACCATCCCTTGAGGTGATCAGCCAGCAGCCTGGTGGCTGGTTGGTTATGTTGAACCATGTCCATCACGGAAAGAACAGCATATCATTCTTACTGCGATGGACATTTACTCTGGTTATGGATTTGCCTTCTCTGCATGGAATGTTCCTGCCAAAACTACCCTTCATAGACTCACAGAATGCCTTGCCTACTGTCATGGTATCCTACGTGGTATTGCCTTGGATCAAGGGACTCACTTCATAGTAAATAAAGTATGGCAATGAGCCTACTGGTCTTGTCATGTTTCTCTGTCATCCCACAGCAGCTGGACTGATAGAACAATGGAATGGCCTTGTAAAGACATGATTATGGTACCATCTAGTCTTGGTAATACTTTGCAGGATTGTGGCAATGTTCTCCAGTAGGTTCTATATGCTCCATACCAGCATCCAACATAATTTATGATGCCATATCTCCCATATCCAGGATTCACACGTCCAGGAATTAAAGGTTGGAAATAGGAGTAGTGCTACTCACTATTGCCTCTAGTGATCCACTCACAAATTTTTTGCTTCCTGTCCCTATGATCCTATGCTCTCTAGACCTAGAGGTCTTTGTTCTAAAGGGAAGAATGCTGCCACTTGGAGACACAACCAATTCCACTGAATTGGAAGTTAAGAATGCCACCTGGCCACTTTGGTTGCTCATGTTTCTTGATCAACAGGCAAGGAAGGTAGGTACTACAATGGATAGTGTGATCATTCCTGATTATTAAATGGAGGTAAAAAACAATATGCAGGAGATCCATTAAAGGGTCTCTTAGTAGTTCCATGCCCTGTGATTAAAGTCAGTGGAAAACTACAGCAACTCAATTCTGATATGACTATTAATTGTCCAGACCCTTTAGGAATGAAGGTTTGTTTCACACTGTCAGGCAGAGAACCATAACCAGCTGAGGTGCTTGTTGAGAGTAAAGAAAATATGAAATGGGAAGAGTAAAAAGGTAGTTCTAAATATGAGCTGTGACCATGTGACCAACAGAGGACTGGTGGTGTAGTGGTTAATAACTACAGATGCTAACCAAAAGGGTGGCAGTTTGAACTCACTATTCACTTATTGGGAACCTTGTTTGGAAAGTTCTACTATATCCTGAACAGTCATTGTGAGTCAGAATCAATTTGACAGCAGCAGGTTTTGTTCTTTTATTTTTTTCACTAATAAAATGTAAGATGTAAATAGAGCCAGGGAGTTTTTGTTCATATCCATGTTAGTTGTATCATGTTCCTCACAAATACTACTATATTTGTTTATTTAGAGACTATATATGGTTTAAGCAGATGTGTACAGGTGCCAAGTTGACAAGGGGTGGATAATTAAGGCTGCATGTCGACTTGTCTGATCCATGATTCTTAGTAGTTTGGCCGCTATGTAATGATACAATCAACTCCAAGATTTGTTATGAGAAGCCAATCAGTTGAAAGTGAATTTCTTTGGGGATGGTGGTCAACCTCTAGTATATAAATGGATTTCCCGGACAGCCTTTTGCTCTGGATCCTACATCTATCTCATCTTCATCTGACCTCCAGTTCCTGGGACCTGAGAAAGCAGCTTATATGCTGAACCAGAATTCATCAGCCTCCACATGATGTGAGCCAGTAGCCTACCATATGACTTGCTAGTCTTGGGTTCATGAGTGCCTGCAGCTATATGAATCAGGAGAAGCCTCCAGACCTACAGAGTTAGGGTTCACCAGCCTCTATAACCATTTGAGTCATTTCCTTGAGATAAATCTTGCTCTCTCTTTGTTACTCGTTTTGCTTCTCTAAGAACCCAGCCCAAAGCAGGCTATATCTTACCAAGGATGTACAGTCAAATTACTGTGTTTTAAAGGTCACAGTTTTTTGAAGCCCCCAAAGTCAATCTTTTGTAAATAAAAGGCCTTGGCTTTTGAAACAGCAAAGCCAATAATTAGACTCTTGTGTTCTCTTGTCTGGAACAACTGTACCTTGAGGCAATTGATGCCATGTGATCTGGCTGCTTACATGCAAGAGGGTTAGAGGAGAATAGGAAATTCCTACCTGGGGAGAATAAATAAGTTAATTTTGCAAAATACTATCTCATCACATTTTTGTTAAAAAAATTCCTTAACTTTTGTTAGGTATGATCTGCATCTGTCTACATACTGGTATTGAACCTATTGTTTCTTTCAAGTGTATCAGTTAAGATGGGAATATGCATTTACATGTATAGGCATCAGAGTTTCTCTAAAGAATGATCCCACTATTAATATTACCTGAGTGAGTTAACAAGAGAGAAATGAATTTCTTTCCAAGACTGACTTGAATAATAGAAGTTGAACGATTTATGTCTTACTCACTTTTGTTATTTTTGCTGTTATTGGCTGCTGTCTCTCATTCTTACCCTGCTATCTAAATTGAACTACTTTTGAACCACACACATGATAGGAATCCTGATCACTGAGCTAAAAGCGAACACTAAGAAAGCAACTATATGGAATGAGTGTCTGAATTCTAAGTGATGGAAGTTGTTTTAGTTATTTAGTGCTGCTGCAACAAAAATAGCATCAAAGGATGGCTTTAAAGAACATAAATTTATTTTCTCACAGCTTTGGAGGCTGAAAGGTTAAGTCAGGGTCTTGACCGTGTCACTTCCCTCCTTGTCTGTAGCCCAGGCATTCCTTGGCTCCTTTGTTCTCAACAAGGTTCTCAACAAGTTCTTCATGTATCAAATAGGGCAGAATTACTGTGTTTTTATATTCTCCTGGGATACAGGTAGCCAGAACACCAACATACTACTAATGTTGAATGTGCAAAACACATAAATGCCTAAATGTGATGTAAAATGATAATACAGAGCTAGATATGGAAAGCAGTTAGAATCTTATTTACTTTGTCTAGTGTTAATGATAATAAAGGACATTTTTGAATGTCTACTATTTGAGGGTCAGCAGAAATGAGGAAGACCCTCAAGGACATGGACTGACCCAGTGGCTGCAACAATGGACTTAAGCAAAAAATGATTGTGGGCATGGCGCAGACTGGGCAGTGTTTTGTTCTGCTGTGCATAGGGTTGCTGTGAGTCAAAACCAACTCAGCAGCACCTAACGACATTATTTGACAGGTGCTGTGCCGAGTGCTTGACTTCCAGAATCTCCTTGGATTCCTATGATTACCTTATGAGATGGATACAGTTATCACTTGCATTTTTCAGATGAGGACACTGAGGTTCAGAGAAGTTATATGACTGTCTCCTAAGGTCATTAAAAGAGTCCTGGGTGGTGCAAATGGTTAATATGCTTGGCTGCTAATTGAAAGATTGGAGATTCGAGTCCACCTAGAGGTGCTTAAGAAGAAAAGCCTGGTGATCCACTTCTGAAAACACAGCCCTTGAAAGCTTTACGGAACACAGTTTTACTCTGACACACGCAGGTTTGGCATGAAGCAGAGTCTACTTGATGGTAACAGGTTTATAAAGATAGTGTACTTCCTAGATGGCTGACCTAGGACTTGAACTGAGAACTCCCTCTACAGCCTGTGCTACCTTATGCACAATTGCCTTGTCTCCATGCCTTGTGCAGTACATTTCCTGGAACAGCAAAACTGGCTTTATGAATACGTAAGCTGATGCTGTAGTCTTGGTTCTGCTTGTGGACAGGAAAACTGATGCTGCCGTACAGTAAGGCTTACATTCAAACCAATCTGTTTAGGCTAGGCATTCGTTTGATCTCCCCTTACCTTTGTTTTTTGATTTGCCTTCACTCGTCTCTCAGGAACAACATAGTCTGTCCTTCCTGATTTCCAGAAACACTGACTCAGCACAAACACCTTCTGCTGTTTTCGCAAGGAACAATTCAGTTGCACTTTCATTTGTACTGTAAACACTGCTCCTCTCAGCATCCCCTTCCTTGAAGGAAAGTGATAAGATTACTATCAAGGAGCTTCTCGACACTGAAAAGCATAGAGGCAAATAAACTCTGAGCTTCGATGTCATAAGCCAGTTGTTGTGGTCACTTTTCCTTAGCCTCTAACGGGCTGGGGAGCGTTCCCTGCCTACCCCCTCAGAAAGGACAATCCTATTGTAATATTATCTGCACTTCTAAGAACATTTGAGTGGTAACATTCAAGCAATTACTTTCCTTTCAAGATCATTAAACACAAATCAGACTTGTATTTCAATAGAGATGCTGATGTCCTTAACGGTGGAGGGGGTGTAGAGAATAGATTTTTTCTTCTAATGGGCAAATGTTTACACTATTACCCTTCTGAGAAACTTCACTGAAGAGGTTGCTCAATGCTTCAGAGACATTTCTTTGTTTTCTTGCATCTCAGAACTGTGACCTTATTTTACCAAAAGCGCCTTTGGAGCATTTAGGAAGAATGGCAGTTGTGACCCCAACTACGACAGTTGCCCCGTGAACACAGTAGATTTCCAGGGAAGAAAATGGACTCTGGAAGGAATTAACAGTGTTTCTTCTACACAGAAGGCTGCATCCTCAGGGCTTGGGTGCCAGCTCCCCTCTACCTCTTTCCTGGGTTAAGGAATGTTCAGAGATGCTACGAAAGGTGCTGGAGCAGACTCCCCAGACGGCCCGAGTCCTCTGTTTACACTTGGTGTACAGAGGAACAGCCCTGGAAGAGAGGAGGCCTGTAGGGTTTATTTTGCTCTTCCCCTGACTTCCTAGTCTTCAGACCTCTGTGGCCACAGAAAGACAAGCTGCTGACAACATAGAACCTGGGCACTTTGGCCCGCGTGCTCGCCAGAGGGGCTGACTCCAAGGGTGAGGGCAGAGCATCCCTCACCCAGCCCACTGGCAAAGGGGGCCCACACAGCAAGTCCTGTGGTCCTCCTTTGGCTGCTTGTGGAAGTGGCCTGGTTGGCTGCCCAAGGAGTGAGGTCTGATGTTCACCCAGAAGCCACCCTGTTCCTGAACATTTCTTTGGTGTGGCAGCTGGGGCCTGATAATACCTCTGCCAAAGTTTGACGTCTTTCATTGCTCACTGGGGAACTGGACCAGTGGGTACAGCGGGGCTGTCTTCATGGGCTGTGGTTCAGTTTCCAGCTGTGTTTCTGTTGTTGTTGTTACTCGCTGTCAAACCAGCTCTGACTCATGACAACCTCATGTGTAACGGAGTGGAAGGTTGCCTGGTTCTGTGCCACCTGCATACTTGTTGTTACGGTGGAATCCACTGCGGTGGCTACAGTGTCAATCCATCTCACTGAAGGCTTCCCTCATTTTCACAGACACTCTGCCAAGCATGATGGCCTTTTCTACAGACTAACCTTTCTTGATAACATATTTAAAGTAAGCAAGCCAAAGTTTGTTGAGCTTCTTGAATTTGTCTACTTTTCAAAAATACCTTTTATCTTTAGAACAATTTTAAGTTGACATAAAAATTACACAGAACGTTCAGGGAGTTCCCATGTATCCCCTCTGCTTCTCCATTTTGTCTCACTAGGGTTCAAGAGTTTGAGAAAGTACCCGTTCTTCCTTGGGACAAATACTCTCTACATCTTTTGGTCCTCTTGCAGACCCTGTCCAGGCAATTCTCCAAGAACTAGCATATTCGTATCTGCTCAGCCCCCTATGCTACCAATGGGGCCCAGAACGTGCCTTATGTTTTTCAGTCAACAAAGTGGCAGCCAAACTAACTTTCTAATGGGCTCAGACTGACATAAATTTTGGCATTTGGAGGGAGACATTTGTTTGCTTAGGCCTCCAGGTGAGATCTATGTTTCCATAGATGTGGACTGACCAATAGCAAACATAACTGTTATGTATGGAATTATGTCACCCTAAAACATATGCCAACTTTGTTTGGCCATTGTTCCTAGTACCATGTAGTTGTCTTCTATTTTACTATCTGATGTAATTATCCCGTGTGTTAGACACCCTAACCTCTATGATGTTAATGAGGCAGGGCATAACCTACACAATTAGGTAATATCTTGAGTCAATTTCTTTGGAGATATAATAGAGATAAGTTAGCAGAGAGGAGATGTATCTCATCACCACCAAGTAAAAAGAGCCTGGAGTGGACTATGTCCTTTGGGCCTGGGGTCCCTGTTCTGAGAATCCTAGACCAACGGAAGATTGATGGCAAGGACCTCCTCTAGGAGCTGACAGAGAAAGCCTTTCCCTGGAGCTGGCACCATGAATTTGGGCTTCTAGCCTCCCAAACTGTGAGAGAATAAATTTGTTTGTTCAAGCTATCTACATGTGGTTATTTCTGTTATAGCAACACTAGATAATTAAGGCATTAGCCACACTCATTGATTTTATCAGTATGTGCCCAACTTCCTTTTCTCTGTCCTGGGTCTATTTATCTTCTGAGCTTACAGAAAAGTTAAACTTTACAAACAAGCAGGAAGAAGACGGGAAAAAAAAATATTCACTGTTCAACCATCTAAAGATAATCAGTGTTGGCATTTGGGGTTACGTCTTTCTATTATTTATTTTTTTCTATAGATGAGTCTTTTTGTTTAAAAAAAAAAAACCGCAGTGGGTTGCAAAATGGTCCAGCCTCTTTGGAAAGCAATCTGGTGCTTTCTTAAAAAAATGGATATAGATATACCATTTGACCCAGTAATTCCGCCACTTGGAATATATCCTACAGAATCAAGGCCATTCACACCAATGGACACATGCACAGGAATGTTTGTCACAGCACAGTCCACGATAGCAAAAAGATAGAATCAGCCCAGATGCCCAACAACAGAGGAATGGATAGGTAAACTTTAGTATATATACTCAGTGGAGCACTGTGCAATGATAAAGAATAATGACGATTCCAGGAAACATTTCATAACCTGGTTTCAACTGGAAGACATTATGTTGAGTGAAAGTAGTCAGTGACAAACAGACAAATATGGTATGAGACCCCTACGATAAGATCTCAAAAACAGACTTATATATAGAAGAAAAGACTCTTTGATGGCTGCAAGGGAGGGGAGGGAGGGAGGACAAGGGAGAGTTTAGATTAGATAGTTGGTAAAAATTTGGTTGGGTGAAATCAGTGATAGCACACCTTAGAAACAAAACAAAATTAAGTGGACTTCAACATAACTTGAATACTCCTTCCATCTTAACCCAATATTGCAAGGAGAGAGTAGCTGGGGCAGGCAGCAGGGGACTCTGCTCTTAGGTGAAATCGAGGCCTATTGGCACAACTATAGTTTTTCTAAGAGGTCTCTCTGCACCCCACATTGATGAGTGGCTTCTGGGATCTTAAAAGCAGCCAAGCTGCCATCTGAGGGCACAGCAAATGGTCCCAACTCGGCAGGAACAGGTGCTCACCGAGGACCAAAATGACATGAGGTAAAGACAACTCAGCAGATAGAGAGACCCACATGAGTGGGTGCCTACATAAATTCGGGACTGGAAGAACTGGATGGTGCCTGGCCACTACCAGTGATAGCTGCAATGGAGCTCACTAAGTTGGGTCTCACTGGCAACACAAGAAAAAAGGGGTGCGCCCTGAGATCTCCACTAAAAGACTGCAATTGATGGTCCAGTGGCTTCTGGATTCTGGGAGCATGGCCCCTGGCCCTGATGCTGCCCTTGCCCATAAATCATAATGAAGGTCCACTCTTCAGACACAAATGGATTGGACTTGGCGATGCAGAGTGACCATATATTGGATGCACTTTATGGTTCTATGCATCTATAGGACATCATCCTGCTGACCTCTGGCTGGAGTATGGGGTGTGGGTGGAGAGGCGGGGAAGGAGACTGTTGGGAGGATGAGACACGTATGAAACAGAGAGGAATAGTGTGCTGTCACTGGGCAGGGAGAGCAGTGGAAGCTGCATATAGGTAGGCATGTAAATTTATATGGGAATGTACATTTTCACTCAGTCATAATAAAAAAACCCCACAGTGCAAGCATATAATACATTGCACTTTTGCCTTCTCTTTCAAGCTAGCATTATGGTTGTAAGCATGTTGTTGAAAACTTTTACTATATGTAACTTTAATACCTGTAACACTTTATTGTAAAATGTATTCAATCATTTCCATATTGTTTTAGTCATCTAGTACTGCTACAGAAATACCACAAACAGATGGCTTTAAACAGAGAAATTTTATTTGTCACAGTTCAGTAAGCTAGATATCCAAATTCAGATGTCAGCTCCAGTGGAAAGCTGTCTCTCCTGGCTCTGGAGGAAGGTCCATGTTGTCAATCTTCCCCTGAACTAGAAGTTTCTGAGGTGCGTGGCCCCTGGGGTCCTTTCTAAAGGATCCCGTCAGATCTCAGCACTGATTATTGGTGATATGAGGTCCTGAAATATCCCTTTGCCTTCCTTTCTTTCCTTTATATCTCAAGACGCTGCCCCACAGCACAATACAATCTCCCAGCAACACAACTGCCGTCCATCCTCCCTTGTGAGCATCATAGGGGCAGGGCTTACAATGTAAAAGAACACAATACAGTACTAGGAATCATGACCCAGCCAAACGGCTATACACAGTTTTGGAGGAACACAATTCAATCCATGACACATATTATCGAACACTTGCTTCTGACATTTTGTTATTATAAATAATGTTGTGATAAATATCTGTGAGTATAAAGTTTTTTTTAGTATTTGAGATTGTTTCTTTAGACCAGAATCCCAGAACTGGAATTACTGAGTCAGAAGGGATGAACATTTTATAGCACTATGTTCTAGTCCATCAGAAAAGATTAATTCGAATAGTATTTATAAATGATATTAGAATCCTTATTCAAATACACTTAAGCAAAAAAGGTCATTTATTGACTCATGTAGTTAAACTCCAGAGATATGTTACGTTCAGGAGTGGTTAGATCCAGGACTTGGTTTTTACCTCCTCATTCTCTGACTCACCCTTACTCTCTGCTGGTTTAATTCTTAAGCAAACTGCCCCCTTTTTTCATATAACTGTGGTAGAAACTCCATCTTTGCTTTACCTTCTGAAAAACCCTGGTGGAAATAGTCCACTTTTTTTCACACTAGTTTCAGTGAGATTTCCAGATTGAGACCTATTGGTTCTGACTGGCCTATCTCGAGTCATGTGACTTTTCTTTAGCCAAATACTGTGGCCAGGAAGATATTATACTCTGGCCAGGCCTTGATTGTATACTTTCTCCTGTAGCTGGGTGTGATGGTTGAGATTGTGTGTCAACTTGGCAGAGCAATGATTCTCAGTGATTTGGAGTTCTGTAATGTTGTGATCACTTCTCTGATGAGATTTGATACTTGGTCACTCCCATGAGGGGCAGTGTTGTGTGTAGCCAATTGGTTGAAGGGAAGTTTTCTTGGGTATGTAACCTGCATCGAGTGTTGACAGATGTTCAGGCAGGATTTGAGGGCTTTCGCTCATTCTGGATCCTGCAGCTGGCTCTTGTTCATCTGACCTCCAGTTCTCAAGACTTGAGCTAGCAAGCAGCTTACCTGCAGTCTTGCATGCTGATCTTGGGATTCCTCAATCTTCAGAGCCTGTGAGTAACAGCACTGCTATCCAGCCTTCTTGTCTTGGGTTTGCCAGTCCCTGAGGTTACTTGAATCAGAATTCTTTTCTTGACTCCCCAACTTGGATGTTACAGCCACTACAACTTTGTGAGCTCTTTCCTTGATATAAATCTCTCTCTCTTTATTTATTTGTTTTGCTGGTTTTGCTTCTCTTGAGAACCCAGCCTAAGACACTAAGCAAGAAGTTATCTCTACCCAAATTACAGTTGGCTAGGAATGGGTGAGTGATGGTCCCACAAGAGAAAATGAAGAAGGAGTTACCTGAAGAAGGGGGGATAAATGCCAGTCAAAGTAGAACAACAGGTGTCCTTTAAAAAATACTCCTTTCTTAGGGTGCCCACTAGAGCTTTTTCTCTAGGGCATGAACCTCAAACAAGTATAATGACCTTGAATAAAGAAAGGAGCTGAGCGCTAACAACCGTCTTCAGGAACCCCTCAATTGCTAACATCAGGTAGGCAGACCATTATGGAAGCCATTTCTAGGAAACCAACCTCATTTTTTCATTTGTTCATTTGGCAAATACTTATTTAACACCTTTCATGTTCCAGTATTCTAAGTGCTAGGATACAATGGTAATCCTCATCCAATTTTGCCTTCTCTTTTAACCTTTTGAAGGCTCTAATGAATTGTCCGAAATGTCTCAGGGTTGCAGTCTGGCTGTCCCTAGGCTATGCATGTGTTTATTTACAATTGGAATGGCTCATTGCAGCTCTGGCTGGCTGGGCTGTAATTTGCTCTGGTACTTAAGCTTCCCTATATAAGCACATTACTTCTTCACTAGCCTTAATTTGGCTGTTATGTTTGTACTGAAGATTGTCTGGAGGGAGCATTCAGCTTAAATGCAGCAGAAATGTAAAATAGAGCATGTGAGAGAAAATAGGTAAGAATTGCTAATAAATCCGCTGAAATGAAGAGGGCCTCTGGCATAACCTTTGTAGGTATTTGTATTACCTAATTTCCCACCTCGTGATTTTTTCTATTATTCATTCACGTGCTTTTCGCCTAAGACAGAGTAGTAGTCACTGGTACTTAAACATCCCAACAAATATGATTCAGAAAGCATATTTTTATAGCATTGTACCATGGGATATTGTGACCATTAGTAAATGAGTGTTCATTCATTCAGCACACATTGTTTGAGCCACGTGCCATGCACTGGTCTGAGGATCTTCTTGAATCAAACAAAGATATTGAGGTGAACAAATCATTCAAGATATAATGCCTCCAATTGTTAGTAACAGCAAAGCAAAGAGGAAAACATCACAGATGTGGAGCCAGAAAAGTGGAATTTGAAACCCTTTGGTGACACATGCCAGCTATGTGATCCTGATCAAGTCTATTCCATTCCCTGCCTTCACTCTGCTGATCTGTAGTGTGAAAAACAGAGTAGGAAAGAAAAAGCAGGCCACAGCACGAGGAAGTTGAGAATACAGATGATATACTCGGATAACTGTGCCCAACTCCCAGTGCCCCACTTACTAGCTGTGTATCTCTGGGTGAGCTTATTATCTATCACCTTTGTAGTTTTCATCTGCAAAATGGGGTTTATAAGAGATTTACGGGATTTTTGTGAGACACATCTGAGATACTGAATTTGAAGCACTTAGCGTACTACCTGTAACATAACAAGGCCTCATGAAATGTGAGCTACCATCTTACTATCTGCTGTTGTTACTATATTCACTGACAAATTTAATTTAGTTAAAGTAGGTGTGCATTAGTTCATTTCATTTGTATTTAGTGAGGCTTCCCATGCCCTGGGCACACTCCCGGTACTGGGGATAAAACTGCGAACAAATCAAATGTTCTCGCCTGCAAGGCACTTAAATCCTGATAAAGAGATAGAAGATAAGTTAGAAAATAAACAAACAAATGCACAAAAATAATATAACCCCAGACAGTAATGTGTACTATGAAGGAAAGAAGATGGAAAGAGAGAATGAAAAGTGGCTGGAGGTGGAGGGATTCTTTAGATAGGAAGACATGTTACCTAAGCTGTGAACATTGAGAAGAAAGTAGTTTTCCAGAAGAAGAGCTTTCAAGACAGGGAAACAGGTAGCATAATGAATATAACGCAGAAATAATCTTGACATAAAGGGGCAGGAGGAAACCAGAGTGGTAGCTAACAAAGAGGAGAATGGCATAAAATGAGAATCAAGGAGAATGTGTGCTGTAATCAGTTAGCAGTGTCTGCTACTGTCAAGGACTACGGGAAGCTGACTCAGAGATACACAGCAGGTAAAGTGGAGCACCGGGAGTTGGAAACAGTTATCCGAGTATATCATCTGTATTCTCAACTTCGTCACACAATGGCCTGCTTTTTCTTTCCAAGTCTGCCTGTCAGACTACAGATCAGCAGAGTGAAGGCAGGGAATGGAATAGACTTGGTCAGGATCACACAGCTGGCATGTGTCACCAAAGGGTTTCAAATTCCACTTTTCTGGCTCCACATCTGTGATGCTTTTCCTCTTTGCTTTGCTGTTACTTTGATGCAGCTGTGCTGTTGCATCTTTGGCGTCTCTGAGTCCCTCTCAATCATGGTTTTAAAAAGGTCTCAAGAACGTCCTTTGCCATACAATCCAAGTAAATTAATAGCACCCAGTTATTTAATGATCACATTCTGAAATTTCAGGATTTTAAGAACTAAAGTGGGGGGGGGGAGGTTTCTGGCTTAGATGAGAAATAAGTCTATTTCCTGGTTATGAGTACCAATTTTGTGTGATGGTCAATCTGTCCACTCTTTCTCTAATAGTAGTTAGAAGGCAGTAGGGATAATAGTTTCACTATAAATTTGGCTCTATGATTGGTTTTATTTTAAGCTAAAAATTAAGCAAACGAACAAAAGACGAATCAAAACAAAGGAAAAAAGCCATGGTGGTAGAACCAATTCCAACTTACAGCAACCTCACATGTTACACAGTAGAATTGCTTCATAGGGTTTTCTCGGCTGTAATCTTCACAGAAACAGATTTCCCCTGGCCCTTTTTCTGTGATGTCTCTAAAACCAAAAACCAAACCCACTGCTACTGAGTCGATTTGACTCATAGTGGCTATATGGGACAGAGCAGAACTGCTCCATAGTTTTCCAAGGATCTCCTGGCAGATTTGAACTACCTACCTTTTGGTTAGCAGATGTAGCAGATATAGCCCTTAACCACTACACTGCCAGAGATTCCTGTTGTGTCTTGTTGTGGATTGAACTGTGTCCCCCCAAAATGCGTGCAGCCATTTGGCCGGGCCATCATTTTCAATATTTTGTGATTTTCCTATGCTATATATCCTAATCTCTGCCTGTGGCTAATAGATAGGATGATAATTTTAAAAGAGGGTTAAAGTGGGACTGCAACACCCTTGCTAAGGGCGTTTCCCTGGAGTGTGGCTTCCTTCACCTTTTGTGCTTTCATCCTACAGAAGATAATAAGAGGGGGAAGCAAGCAGAGAATTAGGAAGCTCACACCATAAGGGGAGCAGCGTTGAGAGTGTATCCTTTAGATCTGAAATGCCTCCAACAAGAGGCTCCCTGACCAAAGACTGGTGCAACACAAGGACCTTCCTCTAGAGCTGACAAAGAGGGAAAGCCTTCCCCCAGAGCAAGCGTTCTGAATTTGGACTTGCAGCCTACTGGCTGTACAAGAAGAAAGCTTTCCTTGTTAAAGCCATCCATTTGTGGTACTTCTGTTAGAGCTGCACTAGATAACTAAAAAGTGCCTCTAGGTGGGTTCAAATTGTCAACTTGTTTGCACCATCCAGTCACCCATTTAAGGCTTGTTGGCTTGTTAATAGCTTAACAGAAAAGTAATTGGTCAAAAACAAAATTTGACCCAAAAGAATTGAAAGCAGAGACTCAAATAGATGCTTGAGTTTTTACTTAATCTACCTTCATTTGCAACAAATAATAAGCAAATGATCTTTTGGGGAATGAGAGTTGAGGTTCAGAAGGAAGATTTAGGTAAAGCTCCAATTGATTTTCCTTTTTTATAAGTCATTTTCCTTTTTGTTGAGAATATGCACAGCAGAACATACATCAGTTTGACAGTTTCCTCATGTACAATTCAGTGACATTGAATACATTCTTTAATCAAGTTGTGCAACTGTTCTCATCCTCCTTTTCCAAATTATTCCTCCTCTGTTAACATAAACTCAGTGCCCCTTAAGCTTTCTATCTAATCTTTCTTGTCAATTTGATGTCATGTAGATTGTTTCTAAAAGAACACAACACTTAAGACAAACATTCTTGAGTAGTTACTCTAAAATAATATTTGGGTTAGAGGAGCTGTCAGGGGATATTTTTGGTTTAAGGTTTAAAGATTATTTCAGGGAAATAGTTCTGGGGTTCATTGAGCCTCAATAGCTCCAGAAAGTCTGGAGTCCATGGATATTTGAAATTATATTCTGCATTTTCTCCCTCTTGATGAAGAGTCAATAGAATCTTTAACTGAAACATTCAGGCAGGCACCACCCATTTCTTCTGGTCTCATGGCAAAGGAAGCAGTTGTCCAAGGAGGCGATTAGCCACACATTCTGTTTCTTCTTCCTGTTCCTGACTCCTCTTCTTCTGTTACTCCACTTGAATAGATACCAACATGCAAGCTTTTAGGACCCCAGGTAGTATACGGTAAACTGTAATGTGCCAGCTCCAACTGACTTCTACATTCATTTTGAGAGATATTTGATTGTTATAGTTACCTAATGATGCCAGAACACAAATGGCAAATGGAAGCAGATGGCTTCAAAGACTAAGACTTTACTGTCTCACAGTTTGGGACATTAGAAGTGCAAACCAGGACATCACTTCCAGGGGAGGGTCCTGCCTGGTCAACAGCCCCACGTGGTCCTTGGCATTCTTTGTCTTAGGATCTTCATTTGTTGTCTTTCTTCCCCTTGTATGAGTGTCACTGTGTCTACTCTGCTCTTTTTGTAAGATATCATTAGAAGGGATAAGGTTTAGGACCCACTCAACTCTGGTATGTCCTTATTAATATAACAAAAGAAAACTCCTATGGTCACATTTACATGTGCGAGTATGTTAGAATTCAGCATATATTTTAGGGGGATACAATTGAATCCATAAACTGATGTTGAAACCTCTCTCTGTGTTACTCTTTCTCTGTTTCTCTCTCACACACACATTTTGAGAGCTACTATGGGAAGAATGGAAACCCTGGTAGTGTAGTGGTTAAGTGCTACAGCAGCTAACCAAAATATCAGCATTCAAATTTGCCAGGTGCTCCTTAGAAACTCTATGGGGAAGCTCTATTCTGACCAGTCTGAAGCTTTACTTTGATATGCACTCTAGTGCAGACATCTTCTCTGGCTGATTTGTCACACCGCTGTCTTGGGCGGAATGCACAGGGCTACTATTAGCAGCTGATCCTGAATCCCACCATATCCTGCATGCTGGCAGTCCTTACCTTGTCATCCCAGGCCTGCCTCCCAGCCTCTTCGCCCTTCACTTTCCCAAGATATCCTAATTTAAAAACATTTACCATTCCTCTGCCATTCCCTGCCCCTCTCAGCTCTGAGCCTTTGAACTTTCTATTCCTCTTTCTGGAACTCCCATCCCTCTCCCAGAGGTCCAACTTTCTCCTTCCAGCTACTTCTCAGTCAAGATTCAGACCAGGCAGCAGCTTCTCTGAGAAGCTTTCCTGTTTCTGCTTTTCCCATCCTGTATCCCCATCATCCTTTACCAATTTGAGTTCAGAACTTCTATATGTGCCCATGTAAGTTACTATTCGTACTGAATTCTAACTACTAATTTATGCACAGTTCTCCCTCAGTGGACAATCAGTTCCTAGAGGGGAGGTTCCGTGTACTGTCTGTATTTATGGTTTTACTCTTTCACACAGGGCTGCCTAATAGAACTTTCTGTGTTGGTGGAAATTATCCTCTATCTACACTGTCCAACACAGTAGCCACTAGCCTGACATGGCTATTGAGCATTCCAAATATGGCTAATGCAACTGAGCAGCTATATTTGTAATTTTATTAAATTTTAATTCCAAAGCCAAGCCAAGTGCATGAGTTGAAATTGAAATAGTCACAGTGTAGATTAGCACTTGATGTAACATACTAAAGCCAAGAAACCAAACTAGTTATGTTGAGTTGATTCTGACTCACAGTAACTCCATGTGTCACAGAGTAGAAAAGCTCTGTACATCGCCCTCCACCCCCCCCACCCCCGCTGTAATCTTTACAGAAACAGATTACTGGGATTTTCTTCTGTGGCATTGCTGGGTGGGCTTGAATTGCCAACTTTTAGGTTAGTTATTGTTAGATGCTATCAGGTCAGTTCCAACTCATAGTCACCCTATGTACAAAAGAACAAAACACTGCCCATTCCTGTACCATCCTCATATTCACTGTTATTCTTGAGCCCGTAGCTGTAGCCACTGTGTCAATCCAGCCCACCGAGGGTTTACCTCTTTTTCACTGACTCTCTGCTTTACCAAGCATGATGTACTTCCCTAGGGACTGATTCTTCCTAGTAACGCATCCAAAGTATATGAGACGTAGTCTTGCCATCCTTGTTTCTAATGAGCATTGTGGTTATATTTCCAAGTCAAATTTGCTTGTTATTTGGGCAGTCCATAGCACATTCAATATTCTTTGCCAGGACCCCATTCAAAAGCATCAATTCTTCAGTCTTTTTAGGTTAGTAGTGGAGTGCCAACTATCGGCACCATGCAGATACCTTATGTAGCACACCGAAAACCAAACCAAACCTGCTACCATCAAGTTCAGACTCATACCAACTCTATACATAGAGTAGAGCTGCCGCATAGACTTATGTAGCATACGAAACAAAACCCACTGCCACTGAGTTCATTCTAACTCATAGCTACCCTACAGGAGAGAGTAGAACTTCTCCATAGAGCTTCCAAGGAGCTCCTGGTGGATTTCTGCTGCCAACATTTTGGTTAGCAGCCTTAGTACTAACAAATATACCATCAAGGTTTCTGAAAAGGTCTATTAGTGCCTTTGAATTTTAGTGATTTTCATCCTTGAAGTCTATTATTATTCTCATCTTAGCTGATTGATCAGTCCAAAAGAGCAAGTTTATTAATTAATTTATTATCTCATATTGCCAAGCATGTAGGCTCCAGGCTCAGACAAAACTGGAGTCACATCTAGCTTTACAAGTACCATCTACCCATGAGTAGGTTATTTAACATTTCAAAGTGTCAATTTCCTTATCTGTAAAAGGGGGATATTAACAATATTCAAGTGAAGGCTATTTGTGGTGATTAAATGAGATAATACACACAGAATATTAATTAATGCATGTTGCCTGTCACATAGCAAGAACTCAACAAACATTAAGCAACTGTAATTTATTCTTTTGTTCATCCAAACATTTGTTGAGCACCAACTGTGTTCCAGGAGTTCTCATGGCACAGTGGTTACATGTGGTTAAGCATTAGGCTGCTAACCATAAGGTTGCTAGTTTGAATCCAGAAGCCACTCCTTGGAAACCCCATGAGGCAGTTCTACTCTGTCCTATAGGAACTCTATGAGTTGGGAATCCACTCACTGACAAAGTTTTTTTTATTTTTATTTTTTGGTTTTACTATGTTCCAGATACTATGCCAAGGGATGGAAATAAAAAAGTTTCAATCTAATGAGAGTACGAAAAGGTATATCAGAAACACAATAACCCTGAAAAGATACATAAGAATATGGGCACCAGCACCTTTTTTTTGGTGTAGTGGGTTAAATGCTGAGGCAAGCTATGATTGCTAACCAAAAGGTTGGCAGTTCGAGTCTACCAGCTGCTCCTTGAAAGTCCTGTGGCGCAGTTTTACCCTGTCCTACAGGGTCACTATGAGTTAGAATTGCCTTAACAGCCATGGGTTAAAAACATTAAAATATTTTCTTTGCAAAGAAAACGATAAATTCACCCTAAATCATTGTATCATTTCTAGGTGTATTTCTAAGGAAGGATTCAGATTTACTTTTAACTTTGGAGGACCAGAATTTGCACCTATAGTACTTAATAAACAAATCCAAACCCTTTTGCCATCAAGTCCATTCTAATTCCTAGTAACCGTGTAGGACAGAGTAGAACTGCACCAAAGAGTTTCCAAGTAATGTCTGGCTGGTGGATTCAAACTGCCAACTTCTGGTTAGCAGCCAGCTCTCAGTCTAGATGAATATTCTTTTTCATCATCAAGCCATAAATTTGTGCATAGTATTAAGCTCTTGTATTGTGCGATGCACCTCAGAAACATTTTCCTGGTCCTCAGAGGACTGAGTTTTCTTGCTTTGATATATCATTTATGCATCTCATCCTTTATTGATACATTACAGCTTTTACATGAGGCACCGACCTTTGGAAATAAAAATAAAACTACATTGTCCTGATTTGTTTTTCTTCCTATCATTACTGTTTTTACAGTACAAGAGAGTCTTGCCTTCTGCAGAATTCACTTTGAAGCTTCCTTTCTTTGAAACCACACCAGGAGCAAGAACAACAAACTCGGCTTTCCTATTTAGTGGGAGAGTTGCTAGCAAGTGTTCACTTTTAAATTCTGAAGTGCAAATATCAAGTAATGAAAGTATCAAGAGTGATTTAAACGTGGTTAAATATGGAAACTTGGCTTAAAGTCAATGTTTATTTGCAGCCAGTGACAGTGATAAGGGCAGGAGCCCTCCTGATAAGTGGCTTTCAGCCACCATTAATCGGTTGATGGATGGATTGAAGCAAGGCTGGTCACAAAGGAAGCGGTTTCACCCTCTGTAATGGAATGCGTTCATCTGTCTGGCGAGGGAGAGCGAGACCACGTGCAAGGTTTATTCCATTATTCTGCTCAGGGCAACCTCTGCTGCTGATGAGCCAGGCAACTGGGGACAAAAATCAAGAGACTTTGACCCGAATCATAGCAGAAACTTAGAGACCCACAGAATGTCACATTCAAAAAGGCTATAATCCAACCCCTGTATTTTTAGGTGGAGGAAATTTCCATTCTATAAATACAGCAGTGTTTATTAATCAGTGTACATATATTTATTCTTCTGCCTAAAGGCTGCAGCTGCCATTCCCTGCTCTTAAGGTGACTCCTGTTAAGACATAAAGCCTCTTCATGATCTGATTTTTCTTCTTCTCCTTTCATCTCTTTTCTTATGCAACACCTCACTGGGGAGCTCCAGCCAGATGGAACTTCTCGCTTGGACAGCTCTTATTTAAGCTTTAAGTGTCCACTCGGATGCTACTGCCGTGAGGTTTTCCTTGATTACCTGAGTCTGAGCTGGGAGCTCCCTCTGTCATTCTGTGTTCTTATTCCCCTCCTAGCAGCTACTGCACTATCATGTTTGTCTGTCTCCTTGTCTGTCTCTCTATTTGACCAGGCACTCCTTGAGGACCAGGACTCTGTCTCATCCATCATTGTATCTGCAGGGTCTGGCAGGGCACCTGGCATGTAATAGGTGCTCGTTAAATATCTGCTGACCCAGTAGAATGGCTCACTATTTGCCAGGCACCAAGGAGCCCTCCGGCAGCAATGGCTGAACACTCACCTGCTAACCAAAAGATCGGTAGTTTGAACTCACCGATCACAACTTGGGAGAAAGATGTGGCTGTGTGCTTCATAAACATTACAACCCTGGAAATCCTATGCAGCCAAGTAGTTCTGGCCTGTGAGTCACTATGTGTCACAATCAAGGGCAATGAGTAGTAGATACCAAGAACACTTGGGTTGTGCAAATGGCTAAACTCTTAGCTGCCAAACAAATGGTTGGCTGTTTGAAACTACCCACACGTGCTTTGGAAGAAAGACCTGGTGATCTGTTCTCTAAAGATCACAGCCATTGGAGCACAGTTCTACTCTGCAACACATAAAGTTGCCATGAGTCTGAATAGACTTGATGGCAATGGTTTAGTTATTATTTTTCGGTGGTAGATACCAAGAATACTTTGGACACGCTGTCAGAAGGAATCAATCCCTGGAGAAGGACATCATGTTTGGTAAAGTAGAAGGCCAGAGAAAAAGAGAAAAAGCACTCAAGGAGACGGTTACAATAACAGGCTTACGCATAAAAGCGATGGTGAATACGGTGTAAGACCAGATAGTGTTTTGTTCTGTTGTGCATAGAGTTGCTATAAGCCGGAACCAACTCAACAGCACCTAACAGCAACAACAACATCAAGAATATAAAACTGAGTAAGACACAATCTCTGCTCCAGAATGAGATAAATTAGTTAATTCAGCTTATTCCTAGCTTTTCCGACACATGACATCACATTTCTCAGAAGTTCTGTGGTAAGCTTAAACACTTGAAATTCCCAAGTTTTCAAACAAAGCTTAAGAATAGCACTGCTGCTAGAAATCAGACAAAAGGAAATCACAAATAATTTGACCCCAATGAAATAGCTCCCTCACATCCTCGTGTAAGAGACAAAGCAGCAAGAAACAAGCTCATCCGGAATCGCTTTCTGGATGGTCCCAGACTTAGTAAACTTTCTCTTTTATACCTGCACAGATGACGAGCCAGAATGAGAAGTAAGAGATCTGTAGAGTCCTGGAACTTGGAAGAGCCTTTGGTATCACCTAGCCCAGCCACCACTTCTCGGAGAGAGGCTCAGTCGGCAGGGCCCAAAGGCTAGCTGGGAAGTCAGGTAAAAAGAGCTGAATGGCGATGTGAAGAGAAGATGTGATTGGTTCAAGGTCACATAACAAGCTGGTAATTGTCCTGGACCTTGGAGCTCCACTAGCTTATGTGCCTTCTTTGATTAGTTACCTTTCAGAATCATGACCTCAAGTCTCTCCAATCCACTTTGCTCATCTTTAGACACACATCCAGTTATGGGAGTGGGCTTGGTTCTTTTGGGTAGTGCTTGGTAGACCAAACACAAGTTGTAGTCAGTTGGATTCCAGCTCCCGGGGACTCCATGTGTTACAGAGTAGAACTGTGTGCCTCACGGGGTTTTCAATGTAGATAGATCACCAAGACTTTCTTCCAAGATGCCACTGGGTGGATTTGAAGCGCCAACCTTTTGGTTAGTAACTGAGTGCTTACCTGTTTGCACTACTAAAGTACTACTAACTGTTGGTAACAGTACCCTTACTTTTAATCGGAAATATACCCCTGCCACACATGCAGCAGCTGACCGTACCCCAGGTTCAGCTGTGCGCTTTGACACTTAGGTCAGTGAGCACCTTCCATAGAGGACTCTGGTTTTCAGTCAGAGTTGGAAGTAAAAAGAGTTCCTCATTGGTTCATACATAACAAGGAAGATTCTTTTTCAACAACTTCGTGATCTAGTTAACTGTATTTAGAGCCCAAAGTAAACGAGTAAGCCATGGAAGCCCCTGACTTATCTACTGATTTTTGATATGGGGAACGGGATTGGACCTCTGAGTAGAGGCTGCTCATGAAACACAGAAATGATTTACAAGTGCTAGCAATTCTCCTCAGTGACTGCCAGGAGAGAACTTCCCTCAAGGACAGAAATAGCAAAGTCAGGTAGAGTCCTCATTCTAGACATAAGCAGCATGACCCTGGTTTGCTTCAATTCCCAGGCCATGAAGTTTATTTATATTTTAGCCCCTACAATTTGTGTATACAAGTAACCTGTAGTTCCCAGCCCTCAAATAAATCAGCCATTTAGTTAATTATCCCATATAAGCAATTAATTCATAGTGTCAGGTATCACTTAAAGATGTAAAAATCTGCTGCTGACCTTCAATTGCTGTTTGGATGCACCTGTAGACACTGGTCGTCAAGAGTTTTTCTCAGGCAATTAATTTCGGTTCAGCAAACATTTATTGAGTACTTACTGAACGCTGAGCTGTGAAAAACCAAACCTATTGCTGTCAAGCTGCTTCTGATTCCTAGTGACCCTATAGGATGCAGTAGAATTTCCCCATAGGGTTTCTAAGGCTGTAAATCTTTGTGCAAGCAGACTGCCACATCTTTCTCTTGTGGAATGGCTGCAAGACTGAAATCATGATTTTGGGGGTTGGCATTTGAGTACTTAACCACTGTGCAACCAAGGCTCCTTAGGCTGACACCAGGGATGTTAAAGGAGTAAGATATAGTTCTGGTCAGTGGGGCTGACAGTCCAGTTGTGGAGTCAGGTGAAAAGAGCTACAGATCTATCACCAGTATCTTCCTGAAGACTGGATTCTGGGATCAAATCCAATCAAGGACATCTCCTGATCAGGGAAGGTCCAGTCTTGTCTCAGGCTACATTTATTTAGTTTTCAAGAGTATAAGGAACGAATAAAAAAATCTGTTTGGAAAAAGGAAAGTTCCCCTGAATGTTAAGTGCTGAGAATCATTACTGTTATCTCTTGCTAATGAGAGACAATTCTAGGCTCACAGTGTGTATTTTTAAAAACAAGACTAAATAATAGGTTGGGGCTCCTTCAGCAGAACTGCACTGATGCCAGTGAAACAGAAACTCTTCTGGTGCTCCCAGGAGGCAGAACGATGCAGGACCTAACAGGAGCGGTGGTGCTGGAAAAAAGAAGGAACACACCCTCAAACTAAAATACTACAAACAACAAAGGCTTTCTGGGAAAGCTGCTGGTTGGTTGGCATCAATACAATCAGGAAAAGAAAACTTTAAAGTGTGTTTAAAAGTGTCTAGTGACTCTATGCGGGGTGGTTGTTGTTAGGCATTGTTGAATCGGTTCCCGCTCGTACCAACCCTATGTACAATACAACAAAACAATGCCCAGCCGTCCCCACAGTCATTCCCATGTTTGAGTCCATTGTTTCAGGTGCTGTGTCAATCCATCTCCTTGAGGGCTTTCCTTTTTTTTTTCTTGTTAACCTACTTTACAAAACATAATGTCTTTCTCTAGGGACTGGTTCCTCCTGATAACATGACCAAAGTAGGTAAGGTGAAGTCTTGCCATCTCTGCTTCTACGGCCTCTTGGCCTCTATAGAGCGCTGTGGCTGTACTTCTTCCAAGACAGATTTGTTTGTAATTTTAGAAGTCCATAGTATATTCAGGATTCTTCACCACCACTATAATTTAGAGGCATCAACTTTGGTCTTTCTTATCCGTTGTCCCGCTTTTCATGTATATGATGTGATGGAAGATACCACGGCTTGAGTCACACCCATGGTTATAGTCTGAATTATATTGCCCCCAAATGTGTGTCAACTTCACTAGATCATGATTCTCAGGGTGACTGTCCACTATTTTGTCATCTATTCTGATCTTTCTATGTTTTGTAAATCTTTCCTCTATGATATTAATGAGACAGGATTAGAGGCAGTTGTGTTAACGAGGCAAAACCCAGTCTACAGATAAGGTTGCACCTTGAGTCAGTCTCTTTTGAGATATAGAAGAGAGAAGTGAAGACGGGGGATCTCTTGCAACCAAAAAAGTAGTGCCAGGAGCAGAGCACATCTTTTGGATCAGGGGCCCTGCACTTAGAAGCTTCTAGACCAGTAAAAGGTTGATGACAAGGACTTTCTTCCTGATTTGACAGAGACAAAATCTTCCCCTGGAGACAGCACCCTGAATTTAGACTGCTATCCTACTAGACTGTGAAAGAATAAATTTTGCTTTGCTAAAGCCATCCGCTTATGGTATTTCTGTTATAGTAGCACTGCATAACTAAGACCCCTACCTTAGTCCTCAAAGTGACATCATTGCTTTTTAACACTGTAAAGAGGTCTTTTGCAGAAGATTTCCCCTTGCAGTAGATCATTTGATCCCTTCACTGCTGCATCCATGGACATTGATTATGGATCCAAGTAAAACAAAATTCTTGACAACTTCGGTCTATACTCTGTTTATCATGATGTTGTTTATTGGTCCACTTGTGAGAACTTTTGTTTCCTTTATGTTGGCAGAAGGCTATGGACTTTGAATTTTTCCTGCATATGCTGGACAATCACCCAGTGCTGACAATCACTCATTTTAAGCAAGCAATGTTGTGCCATCACTACATTGCAAATTGTTAGCGAGTCTTCCTCCAATCCTGATGCTGCATTCTTCTTTGTATAGTCCAGCTTTTCAGAGTATTGATTCAGCATATAGACTGAATATGTACGGTGAAAAAACACAACTATGATGGACACCTTTCCTGATTTTATACCACTTATTATCCCCTTGTTCTGTTCTAATGACCACCTCTTGATCTATGTACAGCTTTTTCATCATTAGGTATTCTGGAATTCCATTTCTTTGTAATGTTGTCCATAATATGTTATCCTGACAATCAAAGGACTCTGCATAGTCGGTAAAACACAGGTAAATATCTGTCTGGCTCTCTTTGCTTTCAACCAAGATCTATCTGACATCAGCAATCTCTTGTTCCACGTCCTCTTCTAAACACAACTTGAACATCTGGCAATTCTCTGTCAATGCACTGCTGCAACCATTTTTGAATTATCTTCAGCAAAATTTTGCTTGCATGTGATACTAGGGATGTCACTTTTTAAAAAGCGGTCATCTACCAGTGAGCCTACTGAATGTTAGCTATTTTATATGTCAATTACTTCATTTAATGTTCATAACCTATCCTATGAAATAGGTATTCTTGTTGATGTCACAGCTTAGAAAAATCAAGAGTCTTAACCCAACCTCAAAGTTAGCTGCCATAGGTATTTAGGGGTTCATACCTTTTTTATTGTGAAACATATGGTACATACAAAAATGCATATGGTGTATGCACAGTTTGGAGAATAATAAAACTATCTTTCACATATTTACCACTTAGATTATAAAACAGAACATCATTTTCACTTTGTTTGAGGTCCCCTGTTCCTCTTTATCATACATACATACTAGTATGGACACACAAATATTAGTTTTACCTATTTGTGTACTTTATGTCTTTATATAATGGAATGATGTATTATATATTCTCCTGTAACTCACTTCTTTGTTTTAGTGATTCATCCTAGTTTATTCATGTATCTATATACTTTATTCAGTTTGCTGTTATATGGCTTTCATTGTAGCAATATGCCACTATTTACACATTTGATTGCTAATGGGAATTTGGATTGCTTCTGGCTTTACTAACAACACTGCTGTGAGCATTGCTGTGCATATCCGTTGCTGCACATGTGTAAGAGGTTTTCTAGGGTATTATCTGTAGTGGAATTGCTAGAGTCTAATGTATTGTGTGTTCAGCTTGGTAACACCAAAGTGTTAATTTTAATTTTCACAAGCAGTGGATTACAGTTTCCCTTGCTCTCCAAATTCTCCATCTTGATATTGACTGATTTGTAAATTTTTGCTATTATGGTGAGTGCAGAACTGTTTTTTATTGTAATCTTAATGTTCATGGAATGATTACTAGTAAGTGCAGGCAACTTTTTATATAACTATTTGTATTTATGCTTCCTCTTCTACGAGCTCTCTGTTAAACTCCTCTGGGTTTCCTTATTATATTGATTTGTAGGAGTTCTTCATGTGTCATAGATAGTAGTTCTTTGTCAGCTACAATATAGTTTCAGTTTGAAGTTTTTCCTTTTACTCACCTGAGGGAAATTTTGGTGGAACAGAAGTTCTTTTATTTTAAAATTTTCTTTTAAAAAGATTTCAGATTTAGGTTGCAAAAGTATTACAAAGAATTGGCCTCACTCCTGTGTTCCAAATGTGCTAACACTTCACCGTGTTTGCATCATCATTGTCTGCCTTCCTATCTGTCTGTCTGTCCGTCCATCCATTCTTCTCCCTCCCTCCCTTCTTCTCTCTCTCCCTTGCTACCTACCTACATTATGTTTCTTCTTGCTATTATAAATAGTATTTTAAAAATTAACAGTTAACTTTTGTAATTTTTCCACCCAGTAATATTAATAAACTCTCAAATTTTAAAATTTCTGTAGATTGTTTGATGTGTTTTCTAAGTAGATAATTTTGTTTCCAGTCTTTACCATGCTGTACTGTACTAATACTCTCTGTAAGAATTTTCTTGTCTTGCTTCTCATGGTAAAAGGAGTGTTCTCAACACTTCATTCTTAAGAATAACATTTATAGTAATAGTTTTCCTTTTCTGTTTTTGAGAATGCCCAATATCAGGTTATGGAAATTCACTCGATTCCTAATGTAAGAGATTTTTCAAAATCATAAATAGACATTAAATTTTATTGAATGCTTTTTACTACCTCTACTAAAATGATTATATGGGTTGCATTATGTGCCTCTAAAATGTATGTTGTAAATCCTATCCTCTATATCTGTGGTTATAATCCTATTTTGGAATGGGTTGTCTTTGTTATATTAATGAGTCAGTATTAGTGTAGGGTGTGTCTTAACCCCATCTCTTCTGAGATATAAAAGAGATTAAACAAGCAAGTGAAGAAGCAGAGATGGGGGAAAGACAGATGGTCAAGCCATATGACAATCACCTAGGAGCAGAAGCTCAGAAGAGACATGGACCTTCCTCCAGAGCTGACAAAGAGACAGACCCTTCCCTGAGAGCCAGGACCCAGCACCCAGCAACCAGAATTTGACCTTATAACCTCCTAACTGTAAGAAAATAAATTTCTGTTTCTTAAAGCCGCCTGCTTGTGGTATTTGTATTATGTACCAGATGAGTAAGAAGTGCGTGTTCTCCTTTAATTTGTTAACAGGGTGAATTTCTTTAACCAGTGTTCTAGTACTGCAGCCCTGCTTGGTCATAATGCACTAATTTTGTTTATAGATACCTGGATTAAATTTGCCAGTATTTATTATTTATTTTTTATTTATTGTGATTGAGTGAAAGTGTACAATCCAGTGTAAATTTGCATGCCCGCCTATGTGCAGCTTCCACTGCTCTCCCTGTCTGGTGACAGCACACTCCTCCTATTCATTCTATACATGTTATATCCTCCTAACAATCTCCTGTCCCCTCCTCTCCACCTTCTTCACGCCTTCCAGTAAGAGGCCAGCAGGACAACATCCTATAGATGCATAGAATCATAAAGTGCTCACACAATATTGTCACTCTGTGTCACCGAGTCCAATCCATTCCTGTCCAAAGAGTTGACCTCAGTGATGATTTATGGACAGGGGCAGCATCAGGACCAGGGACCACATTCCCAGGGGTACTCTGAGGCCCCCGGACTGTCAACTGCGGTCTTTTAGTGGAGTTCTCAAGGTGCACCCCTTTTTATTCTCTTGTTGCCTGTGAGACTCAACTTTGTGAGCCCCATCACGGCCATCCCCGGTGGTGGCCGGGCACCATCTGGTTCCTCTGGTCACATGTCGATTTAGTCTCTCACTCACGTGAGTCTCTCTGTCTTCTGGATTCTCTTTCCCCTGTGTCATTTTGGTCCTTGGTGATCATCCATTCCTGCTGAGTTGGGACCATTTGGTGTACCTCAGATGACAGCTTGCTAGCTTTTAAGACCCCAGATGCCACTCACCAATATGGGTTGCAGAAGACTCTCTCAGCAATATGCTAGTTATGCCAATTGGCCTCGATGTCCCCTGCAAGCATGGTGCCTGGACCCCTGCCCTTGCTACTCTGTCCTTGCAATATTCAGTTAAAATTGGAGGAGTGTTCGTGTTACGTCGAAGTCCAGTGCAATTGATCTTCTTTCTAATGTGTGCTGTCACTGATTTCACCCAACCAAATTTCTATCAACTAATCTATAACAAACCCTCACCATCCCTCCCATGCCACCCTTGCAGCCATCAAAGAGTCTTTTCTTCTATACAGGAGTCTGTTTTTAAGTTCTTATTGTAGGGGTCTCATACAATATTTGTTTTCTTGGTGTTGGCTGCTGTCATTCAACATAATGTCTTCCATATTGAAACCAGGTTATGAGATGCTTCCTAAAATCATCATTGCTCTTCATCATTGCATAGTGTTCCATTGAGTATATATATCATAGTTTATTTATCCATTCATCTGTTGTTGGGCATCTGGGTTGATTCCATCTTTTTGCTATTTCGGACTGCTGCAATAAACATTTGTGTGCATATGTCTGTTGGTGTGAATGCCCTTGATTCTGTAGGGTATATTCCAATTTGCCAATATTTTGTTTAGGACTCTTGTTTCTATGTTCATAAGCACGATTATCCTGTCATTTTCTAGAAGTGGAGAATGGCCCTCATTATCCTGTCACTTGATTTTAGTATGAAGTCTCTTGTTTTGGTTATCTCTTATTGCATAATAATTTGCTGTGATTACTTATTGCTATGTAACAAGCCACCCCAAACTTAGTGGTATAAAAGAACAACCAACCACTTGCTATTATCTCTCATGTTTATGGGGACAAACTGAGCTCAGCTAGGTAGTTCTTGCTGAGAGTATTGCACATGGTTGCAGTCATATGGTGATGGCAGCTGAACCCACCTAAAAGTTTTCTCACTCATCTTTCTGCCACCTGAGCCGAGAAGACTCAAACAGCTGTGACTATAAATTGGGACTTCCAGGTATCCCTTTCTATCTGTTAGTGTTCTATCTCTGTGGCCTCTGCACATGTCAGCATCAAACAGTTGGATTTCTTAAATGGCAGCTGACAACTCCCAGACAAAGTGTCCCAAGAGATGCTGATAGAAGCTGCATAACCTTTTCTAAATTAGCCTTGGAAGTCACCCAGCATCTCTTATTCCAAGGAAATCACAACAGTATCAACAGGAGGAATACCAAAGAACCTGTGACGTGTTTTAAAGACCACCATGCTTGGGCTTAGCCTTGTATGATTATTTGAAGAGTGTTTCCTCTAGTTTTTATCACCCAGATGTAAATGTGTAGTGTCAGAAATCACCTATTCCTAGAATGTTTGACAACACTAACCTGTAATACCATCTGGATCTTTCATATTCTTTGTAAGACTATCTGAAACTACTCATTACATTTCCTTAACAGTTACAAAACTTGTCATTTCCATTTCTTCCTGAGTTAGTTCTAATAAGTAGTATTTTTCCTAGGAAAGTACCCATTTCATCCAATTTTATAATTTCCTGGCTTAGAGTTGTGCGGTAGGCATAAAAATGGCCCCTCAAGATGTCCACATTGCTGGGATTACCCCAGAATCTGTGTATATGTTGCTTTACTATACAAAAGAATCTTTGCAGATGTAATTATGGATGCAAGCCTTGAAATGAGGTAATTATTCTCAATTATCCAGGTGGACCCAGTCTAATCACATAAGTCCTCAAAAGCAGAGGACTATTTCTGACTGTGACCAGAGAGAGACAGAGAAGAAATGAAGGAAGAAGGGTCAGAGGTACGCAGCATAATAAAGACTTGCTGTCTGTGGCTCTGAAGACTGAAGCAGGGGGCCACAGATAGGAATATAGGTGACCTCTAGAAGTGGAGAATGGCCCTCAGCTGACAGCCAAGGATGTCATATATGAAGAAAACAAGAGGTGATTAAAAAGACAGGAAAGAGAGAAAAACCAAAACGGATGTCAGAAGAGACTCAGAAACTTACTCTTCAACATCAAGTAGCTAAAGTAGATAGAAGAAATCGTGCAGCACAAATGCTGATAAGATTGCCAAGAGTGGCTTGAGAAAAAGAAGAAAGTATTATAACGAGATGTGTAAAGACCTAAAGACAGAAAACCAAAAGGTAAGAATACACTGGGCATTTCTCAAGTTGAAAGAGTTGAAAAAAAAATTCAAGCCTCAAGCTGCCATACTGAAGCATTCTGCTAGGAAAATACTAAATAACACAAGAAGCATCAAAAGCAAATATACAAAGTCTGCCCCATTTCAGGATGTAGCACACGATCAGAAACTGACGGTACTAAAAGAAGAGGTCCACGCTACACTGAAGGCATCGACGAAAAACAAGGCTCCATAAATTGGTGGAATAACAACTGAGATGTTTCAACAAATGGCTGCAGTGTTGGAAGTGCTCACTTGTCTGTGTCATGAAATTTGAAAGACAGCCATGTGGCCTACCAGTTGGAAGAGATCCATATTTGTGCCTATTAACAACAACAACAAAAAGGTGATCCAACGAAATGTAGAATTATCAAACAATATCACTAATATCATACATAAGTAAAATTTTCTGGAAGATAATTCAAAAGCAGCTACAACGGTACATTGACAGAGAACTGACAGAAATTTAAGCTAGATTCAGAGAGAACATGGAACAAGGGCTATCATTGCTAACGTCAGAGAGATCCTGGCTAAAAATAGAATACCAGGAAGATGTTTACCTGTGTTTTATTGACTATGCACTTGACTGTGAATCATAACTAATTATGGATGACTTTGGAAAGAACGGAATTTCCAGAACACTTAATTGAACTCACGAGGAATTTGTACATAGGTCAAAAGGCCATCATTCAAACAGAACTAGGGGATGCTGTGTGGCTTAAAGTCAGGAAAGATGTGCATCATGGTTTTATCCTTTCACCATACTTATTCAATCTGTATACAGAGCAAATAATCCAAACAAAACAAAACAAACAAACAGAAAACAAAAAAATGACTATATGGAGAAGAATGAGTCATCAAGATTGGAAGAAGCTTCATTAACAATCTGCAATATGCAGGTGACACGTCTTTCTTGCTGCAAGTGAAGAGGACTTAAGCACTTACTTATGATGATGAAAGACTACAACTTTCATTATGGACTACACTTCAACACAAAGAAAACAAAAATGCTCAAAACTGGACCAGTAAACAATACCATGATATGCAGAGAAAAGACTGAATTGTCAAAGATTTCATTTTACTTATATCTAGAATCAGCAATGGAAGCAGCAGTCAAGAAATTAAAGGTTGCATTGCGCTGAGCAAATCTACTGCAAAAGACCTTTAAGTGTTAAAAACAAAGATGTCACTTGAAGATTACAGTGGGCTTGACTGAAACCATGGTGTTTTCAGTTGCCTCACATGCATGTGAAAGCTGGAGAATGAATAAGGAAGAAGGAAGAATTGATGCCTTTGAACTATAGTGTTGCCTAAGAATATTAAGTACACCACAGACCACAAGAAGAACAGAGAAATCTGTCTTGGGTGAAATATAGCCAGAATGCTTCTTAGAAGCAAGGATGGTTAGATTGTCTCACATATTTTGGGCATGTTATTAGGAAAAATTAGTCCCTGGAGAAGAATATCATGAGTGGTAAAGAGTCAGTGAAAAACAGGAAGACCTTCAATGAGATGGACTGACAGAGTGACTGCAATAATGGGTTCAAGAGTAACAATGATTGTGAAGACGGCACAGAACCCAGCAGTGTTTCTTTCTGTTTTATGTAGCATTCCATGAGTCTGAATGGACTCAAATGCACCTAACACTGATAGCAACAGCAAGGCAGGAAGTTGGAAGAAAGGCATTGTTGGTAGTCTTAGGACCACGACCAAAGGCTTATTTATAAGAGATAGCAAGGGGTTTTCCAACTGATGCATTGTTGTGGGGTGTTCTAGGTCAGTGTCTCCAGACCTTGGCACAGTGCTTGGCTCACAGTGGGCATGCAGGAAATGTTTGCTGGTGAATGAATGAACAAATGAGTGAATGCATTAATATCCTTTATTTCCCCACTGTAGGTGCACTTCTGTCTAAAAGACTACGTTCTGTTGTTTGAGAATCTAGATACACTCTTTCCTGGGACGTTTAGAGATACAGCTCTGACTACCGGAATTTTCGTCACCTATCTTGTCATGATAATATCCTTTTTATGCCAACTTTTTGTGCCAAGTTTGATCATTTCATTCATTCATTCCATAAAACTCACTGAGCATCTGCAAGGATCAAGCCCTGGATTGGGCTTGGCCCTGTCAGCTGGGTTGGAGAGACAGGCTAGTAATCAAGTAGAGTCCCTACTTGTATGATCAGTGCTATGGTGAAGCCATGGCTACAGTTAGGGAATCCCTAAGTGGTGCAGTTAAAGTGCTTTGCTGTTCACCAGAAGCCTGGAGATTCAAGTCCACCCAGAGGCACCCTAGAGGAAAGGCCTGGTGATCTTCTTCTGAAAAATCAACCATTAAAAACCCTAAGGACACACATGGGGTTGCCATGATTTGGGGTCGACTTGACAGCAACTGATTTTAAGTGTAGTTAGCTCCTTAACCCTTGCTGGACTCCTGGTTGGCAGGTAGGTACCTTGGTGTTAGTTTTAGTGACATCCATGCAGGCAGCTTCATTTCTCAAATGATGGACGACTTACTTTTAATCAAAGAGTAGGCCTTGCCATGGTCTGAGAGCTTTGTTTTTTTTGTGTGACTTTCAAGGTTAACTTGCAGACAGGCAGTTTAATAACCGGGCTAGATATGTGGCTCTCAGAATCCAGGCTATGGCTTTAAATAGTGTGAAACCCCCAGTGACTGGTCTCACAAGGGTAGTCTGAACATTTATCATGAATTTCAAATGGCCCTGGAAAGTGCAGCATGATTTTAGCAGAGATTTCCAATTAACTTGGGCTGTTCAAAGCTGGTCTACTCCTGGAAAGGAATTTTCCAGAAGGCTTTATTTCTTGAGAGGAAAAATATAAGTGGTAGTGTGGGAAAAAAAATCAAAGTTACTGAATATGGAAATCACCGCTTTCGGGTGTATGAGAACCACATCTTGCTAACTCCCTGCTATGCACTGGAGCTTTCAGAGGTAATGAGGCAAGTTCCAGAGTGTCAAATGTCTGCCTTGCTTTGTACTCACGTATACTCTTTCTTGGTCCTCCTGCTGCTAGGGTGCACATTCTGCTCAGGCAGCAATGGTATCTGACTCCTCCTGACAGTCCTCTGGAGACATCCTCACACACAGCAAGAACTTCATGGACTCCAGTGAGATTGCACTGAAAAGAAAGCCTCCCCAGGAGGGCATAGAGATGCAAGGAATCCTTCCAGTTGCCTGTGACTCAGCTCTGAACTGGAGGCAGAGCCACCTCCCTGAGCCTATGGACTCCAGCCTCTCCCTTCTGGATGGGGCAAGTTCACCGTCTCTTGTGGAGCCCTCCAGTGTGCATGACACTTTCAAGGGCACTTTATAGCATCTCATCAGTCCTACTACTAGCCTGTACCCTTGACATTGTTGTTGTTGTTAGGTGCCCTCAAGTCAGTTCCTACTCATAGCAACGCTATGCACAACAGAATGAAATGCTCACTCTTGCACCATGTCCACAATCACTTTTTATGCTTGAGCCCAGTGTTGCAGCCACTGTGTCAGTCCATCTTGTTGAGAGTCTTTATTAATCCTTCAGCTTTCCCAAGCCTGATGTCCTTCTCCAGGGATTGATCCCTCCTGAGAACATGTCCAAAGCTTGTGAGACACAATCTAGCCATCTTTGCTTCCAAACAGATCTGTTTGTTCTTTTTGCAGTCCATAGCCCAGCCAAGTGCCGTCGAGTCGGTTTTACAGTCCATGGCATATTCAATATTCTTCTCCAACACACAATTCAAAGACATCAATTCCTCTATCTTCTGTATTCGCTGTCCAGCTTTCATGTGCATATAATATTATTGAAAATACCATGGCTTGGGTCAGGCATACCATCTTCAAGGTAACATCTTTTCAATACTTTAAAGAAGTCCTTTGCAGCAGATTTTCCTAATGCAATGCATCTTCTGATTTCTTAACTGCTGCTTCCATGGGTGTTGATTGTGGAACCAAATTAAATGAAATTCTTGATGACCTCATTCCTTTCTCCATTTATGACGATGTTGCTTACTGGTCCAGTTGTGAGGATTTTTCTTTTCTTGATGTTGATGTGTGATCCATACTGAAGGCTTTGGTCTTTGATCTTTGTCAGCAAGTGTTTCAAATCCTCTGTTTTACAAGTGAGGAAATGGAGCCATTGGAGAACAAGCTCTCCTGGGTGGTTTTCATTTGAAAAGTTTCCAAGATTCCGTCTGTCCACGTTACCAGCCAAAGACAGCCACCTTCACTGAGGCATTAGGCAGCCAGGCAGGGGTCACTACACCCAGAAAAGCTTTGGTTTTTATCAAGAAATCCATGAAGGGAGAGATGTTCTGGTCCTTCTACATGCGACCCACTTACCAGATTAGCTAACTGGCTTTCTGGAGGCTGTAGAGCAAATCCTGAGGGTTGTACAAGTGGAGCAGACCAAGTAGTCATTTCTTTCCCTTTTCTTCTCCACTGGCAGAGCCCACTTCTCACAGCAGAGGCTGAAGATGCCTGCTTCTTACCTTCTTAACCTCCTTTGCTTCTAGAGGTAGCTGTGTGATCCAGTGTTGGTCAATGAAATAAAAAACGTGTTCTCCTAAGGGAATTCTGAAAAAGATTTTGGTGAGTAGCATCTGGGTCTTAACAGCTAGTAGGATGTCATCTGAGGAACATCAACTGGTCCCAACCCGCCTGGAACAGATGACAACTGAGAACATCAAAAACACAAGGAAAAATGAGCCCAGGAGACAGAAGGACCCATATGATTGGGAGACTGTATCTGTACAAGACCAGAAGAACCAGATGGTGCCTGGCCTCTGCCAAAGACAGACCTGAGAGGCAACAAAACGTAGAGTCCCTGACGCAGCACAAGAAAAAGAGGTGTGCGGATCAAGAACTATATTAGAAGACCAGAATTTATAGTCCAACAACTTGGAGGGTCCCCTGAGAACATGGGCCCTAGACTTGCTGCTCTAGCCCAGACCTGAAACCGGTACAGAAGTCAACACTTCAAAGAATGGACTGGACTCAGGGACGCAGAACAAGCATATATAGGAGGCTGTCCCGGTTTCTTTCCAGAAGGGAGAGGAGAGGATGGAGAGGAGGGAACAGGTTTTCTTTAAGCAGATATTGAAAGAGTGAAAAGGAAGAGTGTGCTATCACACGGTGATGAGAGCAGGTAGAGTTGCAAGGAGGTGAGCATGCAAGATTGACTTGGAATGTGCATCTTCACCTAATTGTAATTGAAAAAAATTCAGAAAAAGAAAAAGAAAGACTTGGCAATCTGCTTCTATAAAGATTAAAGCAAGAAAATACTGTGGGGAAAAAATTTGGATTTAGGTAAAGAGAAACTTTATTCAAAAAGGAGAGATTTTATTCAAAAAGCCTCTCCTTACCTAAACGGAGGGGAAATATTGCAATAGGTGGAGGTGAGCTATTCCAGTGGGGAGACTGCTTTGATCTTGAGATCTGCAAGCATCTCAGTGGTCAGGCAGAAAGGAATTCGCTTTTGTAGGAGGGAGTCAGCAAAGGTAGGAAGGACAAGCGCGGGTGAATCGGGTAAACAGGTTGTATTATTAGACAGTTGATCAGGAAATGTTTTATCCCCAAGGCAGCTGATTCTCTGGACGGGCTGCTAAGAAAGAGTTGTCTACACTCCTTCTGAGGCTCAAGGGTGGGTCTGAGTTCAGGGACCTGGAGGAAGGAGAGACTCCTGACTAACGTTTGGTCAAGTCGAGTTGTTGTGGTTGCTATTAGGTGCTGTGAAGTTGGTTCCAACTCATAGCGACCCTATGCACAAAGGTAGATGAGGCATGTATGCAGCATCTTGTCGTTCAAACAGGAAATCAGATGCCCTGAGAGGTGCACTTGATAAGGTTATACAGCAGATCATTGCTGGATTTCAGTAAAGTCATGCTGCCTCTTACTCTGTTCTTCATTTTCACCAGTCTTTACTGACACGCTGGTACTGAAGATGGCAAGAAACAGGGATACGTGGGGACAGAGACGGGCAGAAAGCACAGAGCTCAATGGCTGCTCTCCAAAATAACTGAGCGACAATGTACCAAATTTGTTTATGCCTCAACGTTGTCCACAAAGCTGAAGTTAAAACACCAAGTTCCCTGCCTTGTCACCATCACCACAGAACCTTATAATTTAAAGCCCAGCCAATGCAACTTAAGAAGACAGTACCATGCATCAGAGAGCGTGGCTTTCCATATGGACACACAAAAAATCCTCTGAATGTGCTGTCCGAAGTAAGTTTTCAAAAGGTATCATTAGAAACTCCCTAAATAATGCAGACATCTTAGGTGATATAGGTCTTCAAAGAGCATACAGGCTGGTTGCATTCTTCTGACACTAGACTTTCCGAGGTTGCTTGATTATTCTTTCTTCCCATCTTCACCCGTCTCTCACTCCAGCAAGTCAGACATCATTGCAGACACTACTAATTGTTTCTCAATATGCATTCTCCTCTCTTCCTTCAGAAGAACCCTCTGATCTTTCCTGAACATGCAGATACTCAGCTTAAAATCACATTTTACATCTTTCATTGCAGCTGATTTGGCCATATGACTCTTGTCAATGGGATGCACGCAACTTTCGGGTAGTACACTTGAAGAAGCATGCCCTGTTCTTTCCCCACTTCCTCCTTTCTTGTGTTTGGAACATGAGTATGATGGCAGGAGTTAGACCATTCATCCCAAGTCGTGCGATGGAAGCCTTATACTGAGCCATGTTTTGAAGAGAGTAACAAAGTAGAAGGAGTTTAGGTCCCTGATATCACTCAGACACTCTAAAGACCTAGACTGTCTACCTGAACTTTAAGCACTGAAGAAACTTTAATATAGTTCAAGCTACTGTACTTGGAATCTCTTTATTATAGCTGTATATCATGTTCCTCAGCTTAAGTCATGAATGTATCTTTAAATCCAGCTATGGGCAATGCTCAGGATGGAGAAATTAAGGAGCAACAAATTAGAAATCAAGCTAGAAGTCAACAATTCACCCATCCACGATCTTCTATGGCCAAGAATCTTTAGAAGCTAAAAATATAAGAGAAGAGCATTCATCCTTATTCGCCCTTATTGGCCAAAAGAAATGTAGACTGGAGATGTTTCATGCATGGTAGAAAGATCTGGAAGTCAGATCAAGTTACACTTACTAGCTCTGTGGTCTCGGGTAGTTCTTTACCCCTTTATCAGTTTCTTCTTCTATTCAGTATATACAACAACTCCTGCCTATTCTGAGAATCCAGTATGGCCATATGTTTAAAGAGAAGCACAGTACGGACGAAAGAGCCAGAAGGTGTGGATGTGGGCCCCATCTGCCACTGAGTTGCTGGGTTGCCTTGGGCAAGTCATTGCACTTCTCTGGGCCATTGCTTCATCTGTCAAACGAAAAAGTTTAGACTAGATTATCTCTGAGATTTTATCCTGCTCAGGCATGCTACGGTTCAGAAAAATTAGGCTATATCATTATGAAGAGAGAAACACAGTGTAAGCACCCGTGTGTCGGAGCTGGCTAAGCTTGTACAAGTTCCCGAGAGCTGACCATGCACATCTCTTCCCAAGTCTGTAGTCAGTGATGTTCTAATGGAGGCTTGAAACAAGCCCCAGTGGTAATGTTTACACTACAGAAATCAGCAGACCCTACAAAATAGCTCTGCCACTCTCCACCCTGCAAGCCAGTTTTTAAACATTTACCAGCACACCCCTAACTATAAGGAAAGAAAAATGAACTCTTTGTATGGCATATGTAACGAGAAAGCTTGAAGACAAGAGTGTACAAATCTCTGTTTATAACCTACAGAGGACGGAGGGGGAAGAATGAGAAGTTACTTGACTCCTGAACCCCAGGTGCCTGGGTCCAGGTCCAGGCTGCAGTAAACGGGCCCCTGCAGCATGAAGGGGTTAATGCTTTTTCCTCAGTGACCAACTTACCTGGCCTTGTTGGGCTGCTGTTGCCTCGGATGCAGCACTCTGTAATTTAATTAAAAGTGGAGGAGGCTTGAGATAATGGGTTGGTGGTGCTGGCCATCTGTCCCTAGGTGAAAGCAGGACTCCTGGGAGCAACAAGGGAGTCTTCCAAGACCTCAAGTTCTCAGGAGTAGTTGTTCAATTATCCCAGTTAATCCAGACAGAGTAGTTACCTAAAGTGCTAAGTCTTCTGGCCAAGTGGGATCTGTGGTCTGGAAAATGTTGGGGATTCTGGACCAAGGGATTATCTGCCCACTCATTCTCACCAGAATGCCTTCCCCAAGGTGTGTTTTGAGGAACACCAGTTTCTTTGTGTGCTAGCAGCCCCCTTCCTATCCTGAGAAGGGTTCATGGTTAAATAAACTTGGAAACACTGGATTTAAAAATGTTTCCTTAGGACAGCACTTCTCAGAGACTTTAATAAGCCAAAAGAGTGTTTCTCAAACTACTGTCGTGCTAGATCAGATTTCTATTGCATGTGACTTACAGCAGCTCATGCCACGTGCAACATACACAAGTTCACTGACACCTAAACTGGGGAAACCCTGTTCAACAAGTCGAGGTCATGGGTCATACGCTTGGATATCCCAGCAGTGGTCAATTTCTGTCAAAGTCTCTAATTGTTTTCATGTTTTAAACTTATTATATTGTGGTGCAGTAACAGCCTGTAGCATAGCCTGTGGGCATTACATCAAGTAGCACTGTACTAAGTCCCTGGCTGTTTCCTGTCCCTGAATGGAGTATGCTTCTGTCCTACAAAGTCCTCTTCACTGTTACTGGTTGCCCGAAGTTCAGGCTGGTCACTGAAGAATGCATCCAGCTACTTGGAAAATGTACCTCTCTCAGTCTGGGCATCTGCCCCCACATGGGGCATGGGGGGCATTTCCTGACATATCCCAATGTGGCAAGAGTGAAATTTTCAGGTCTAAACAGCACTCTGACTTAAAAAACAGAAAAAGAAAACAGGGCAAATTGTCCTGGGAAATTGTACCAACTCTGGAGGGGGCCAAAGTGAAAACCAAACAGGTCCCTAAACATGTTGTTGTTAGTAGGTGCTGTCACTCAGTTCCCATTTAGAGTGATCCCATGGACAGCAGAATGAAACACTGCCCGTCCTGTGCCCTACTCAGAAGCGTTGTTATGTTGGAGCCTGTCACTGCAGCCACTGTGTCAGTCCCTCTTGTTGGGGGTCTTCCTCTTTGTCGCTAGACTTCTACTTTACAAGCACCATGTCCTTCTCCCGGAACTGACCCTCCTGATAACATGTCCAAACTATGTGCGTTGTGGTCTCACCTTTCCTGCTTCTAAGGACCATTCTAGTTGTATTTCTTCTAAGGCATATTTATTCATTCTTCAGCCAGTCCATGGTCTATTCAATATTCTTTTCCAACATTACAGTTTGAAGTCATCAGTTCTTCTTCTGTCTTTCCTATTCATCATCCAGCTTTCACATGAATCTGTATAGTCCCAAAACATAAAGAGAAAAATATGTGGGCCTATTTCCCAAACATAAAGAGGAGGTTAAAAAAAAAAAAAACCAACTGTGTCTAGGGCTTTCTTTCAGCTCTCTGTAGACTGACAAATGCAGAAAAAGGTGCAACAGTCTTTGGATTTGACTTCTATGAAGGGCATTGAAACAGGAAGTCTTCTGACCAGCTGAGACTGTCTCAGTGTCTCTGGGGAACAGTCTTCCCACTCTCATCCAAGGCCACTGGCCCACAGATTAATGGTGACATGCGTCTGTCAGACTTGGGCAGCCCTTAGCCAGAGCAGAGACAGAAGGATCCAGAGCTCAGCTCCAGCATCATTTCCCCATGGCTTGACAGGTGTATGCAGGCATAAGCCCCTGCCCCTTTCTGTCCCTTCTCTTCCCTCCCATTTGCTTCCTTTCTCTTGTGTTGATTCACATTGCACAAGCACATTAGAAGTCAAGTATAAATAGAAGGCTCTGACTACCAGGTCAGGCTGCTGTCATGCTTTCCCCCCTTCTCTTTGAAATGTTCGCTGTTGCTGCCAACGCTCTATTCTATACCTGTCAGAGCTGGCTTTCTCCAGTCCCTATGCAGACAGATTCCCTCCTTAGTAAACACTATCAGTGACCTGAGAAGTCCCTAGAATCAGGCTGTCTCTTTCTGAGCAAAGACAGTTTTGGCTTGTTAATTTTCCTTATCTTTTTGCCAGTCTGTTCTTCAGTGCAAGCAGCTATTCATTTACCATATGGGCACAAGTACCAGTTGTAGGGGATGGGGTGCTGTGGAAGGATTCCATCAGATAAAGGATGCCAGCTATATTCCTGCTGTCATGGGTAGATACTGGTTCAGATAGGACCAGACTCCACAATCACTGGGCAGTAGGTGGGGTTGGTTTTTATAGTCTCCCTCATGTCCAATGGGATGTCCATCCAGCCAGTGACAGGCAGGTCATTTTCATCAATGAGAGTTAATATGAGAGCTGGGGTGGATATTTCTGAGGCCAGTTGTGTGGCGCCATGAAGGGAGCCAGGAGACCACACACAGTTAGTGAAAGGTAGTATCAAGAGGAATCAGCAAAGGAGGCTGAGAGGAGAAGTTAGAAGGATCAATGGGAAATTTGGGGGACAGTGGACCTCATCAAGCCAGAGAGGAGAGAATTCACAGTGTTGTGTTGCCAAAATATCAAAGATTTGAAGACTGAGAAAACGAAATGATTTGGTGAATAAGATCACTCCCAAGCAAGCTGGCACCATAGCTGTGCAAATGAGCCACTGCATACCACCAAGTGGGAGCTGTCCACACTAGTCCATGGGAACAGTGGCCGCTGGAGCTGTATAGTGCACCACCTGTATGACTTTTGGGAATAGCCTTGCTCACGAGAGACTTTTCAGCTGAGGGGTGAAGGAAGAAGCCCACTAGCAAGGTTCTTCAGCATGAGCAGGAGATGAGGCAGGAGATGAAACTAATCAAGATAACCCTTCAAGGGAATTTGGAAGTGAGAGAAAAAGAAACACAATGGCAACTGCAAAGGGTACCAGGCTTCAAGGAAAACAACATGTTTTTCATTGAATTATGGCTGGGCTTGGAAATCTGAGCAAAGGGAGGACAAAAAGCTTAATGAGGAAAAGAGAACAGATGAGGATGAGTGGAGAAAAGTGGAGGAGTCCGTTCATTCAGAAGCAAACATTTATGGCTAGCTTCCTAAGAGTCATTTCTTCATTTGTTGTAAGGTCTTAGTGGAAAGAAAACCATTTCCCTTTCTCACGGAGCTTCCGTGAAGTGATAAGTGGTGTAACATCTAGGGGCTGGTTGTGGGGTAGGTGGGCTTGGAGAGCTAGTTAGGGAGTCAGGGATGGCATTTTTGAGGTGACCTGTGAACTAAGACCTGTAGTAGAAGAAGGAGTCCACCCTCTGATGACCACGGGGAAGAGGGAACAGCCTGTGTAAATGTTCCAAAGTAGAAATGAGCTAGGGATGTTTAGGGGAAGCTAGTATGCCTTGAGTACGGACAAGGTAAGAGGTGTGAGCTGTGACCACAGTGGCAGGTTGGGCCAGGTCAGGTAGGACCCCTCATACCAGTGGGAGAAGTTTGCATTAAGAGAGCACAGTGACATGTGTATATGATTCAGCCCTGACCCCAGACTGGGATCTTCCCCAGGGTCTTAGTAAATATAGCTTGAATTAATGCCATCAGGAACAAAGACTTACCTGGAAAAGGAGTGCTGAAATTCATGGCTTCTTAGGAAGGCTTCCAAGTCAGGCCCAAGTTTTGAGCATTTCTATTAGTCATGGAGCACGGGGACACTTTAGTACCATGAGTCACCTCGTCTAGATAGCTTCTGTATTAAACTTTCAATCTGAATAAAGTTAACTCAGATGCATGCTTGCCTTTCTTTCTGGATCCTTGCATTTCCCTGTGGTGTTCCCTCTTCATTCCATGTTCTCGTGTTACTTTGTAAGGCTCAGGCTTCTTCTTGGAATACTACCTGGCCCAGATAAAAATTACTTGTTTTATTTTTTCTTTCATCCCCATTAAGATAGCCATCTACTTAATGTAGATATGAGCAAGAAGGCAATCTTATAGGAAAAAAAAATCATACTAATCCATCAATGACTGATAGGACCCTGACACTAATGGGAATATTTAATTTTTCACAAAGGAAACCTGTGTACTCAGTGTATTTACTCAGAGTATTTAGGCCACATGACATTGCCAGCAGAAGGAGTTTAAGGAAGATAGGAGAAAGACTGATGACTGGGAAGGCTTCTCAAATCTCCTAAAACCTCTTCTGTGGACACCTTCTTATTCATGAGGCTGGATATGTGTTCAGATCAAAAAGTACAGGTAAATCCTCCATATTAACAAGTCAAGATCTTAAGTAGCTTTGTGGTCAGGGGGCAAAATAGTTGTAAAACACACTTTGATTCCTATAACATCTGTGTGCCCACCACTGGGTCATCTTCAATCTGAACCCAGGTTTTGGGTTAAAAACAATCCTCTCCCCCTAAAAAGGATAAAGAAATGTTTGCTGGGCACCTGTGGTGTAATCTTGTCTCACTTACTCTTCATCAGAACCCCGTGATGTCTGTGCTATTATTGCTCCTATTTTCTCTATGAAACTGAGACTCAAGAACGTTTAGTGACTTTCTCAGAATTAGACAGATAGTGCATTAAAGAGCTGGGATTTAAAGCCAGGTCTGTGTGAAACCAAGCTCTATTTCTCTGACTGTGCCTCAAGGTTAAAGGCCTACCCTGGTGGTGTAGTGGGTTATGTGCTACCACTGCTAACCACAAGGTCGGCAGTTCAGATCCACCAGGCGCTCCTTGAATACTCCAGGGGTCAGTTCTACCCTGGCCCCTAGGGTCGCCATGAGTCAGATCCGACTTGACAGCACTTGGCAATGTAGTGGAAGTAACTTGGAAGAAAGGCCTGGTGATCTATTTGTGAAAACTCAGCCACTGCAGACCCTATGGAGCTTAGTTCTACTCTGACACACATGGGCTCATTGTGAGTTGGAATCAGCTTGGTGACAACTGGTTTAATATAGTGGCAGTTGTTCTGGCCAGGGCATCCAGAAGACTAGCTACATCTCTGCCATTTACCAGGCTTGTGATTTACTTCCTTTTTCTGCACCATGGTTTCCTCATCTGGAAAACCGGGTGATGTACTCAGTTATTCAAGGGTCCCTTCCAGCTCCGAGCATCTCCATGCTGGATCACCCTTGGTTTGGATTAGCCAGTACATGGCTTATTTGATCTGCAAATACCAGCAGTGCCCCAAGCCCAAATCCAGCTTTTTGGAAAGAGGCCACACTAAGAGTAGCAAGAGGGTGGCCCATCATAGGCCAGGGTCAGGCAAATCCACGGGACCCCAAAGAGATATGACTCACTGGAGTTCATCTGGCTAAACCAGAACGTTCCCAGAGAATGGCCAGTCTCTGCACCTCCTTGTAAACAGAACCTGGACCCAGGGCTCAGTGAGGAGTAGGCCCTTCTTAACAACCCTCTCAAAGCTGCTTCCAAAGCGGTTGACGGTTTTTGGTGTATTTTTCCTCTTTCCTTTTGAAAGCCATGAGGTCAGCTTGAGTGTAACTCTGACAGATGAAATCTGCTCCTTGTTTGGAAATACCTCTTTCAAATCCAACCTGAGATAGGATTAAGAGAACCGCTTTGGCTGGTTTTCAGGACTGTCATCTGATGAACATCTCCAAGCTTATTCGAAGGAAGTGACAAGGGAGTGAGATTTCAAATCAGGGAAATTGGCGACAAGCTATGCTGAAACAGGCCTCCCCACCTCCATCCACAGCCCGCAGAAAACAAAAGCTCCAGAGTAGGAAAGTAACACAGCGCCACCTCCCGGTGCCTGCCGGCTGGTCGAGGCCTCTGGCGGGAGCGTGGGCTCCCCAGTTTCAGAGCCTGCTTTAAACCCTGGAGGAGCCGAGACCTCGCAGCTACCAGGAGATAAGACGGGAGTTCCAGGGCAACGGGAGTTCTCAATTTATGATGAGTGTCTTCATGAGTCTTGTTGGAATGTGCTTTCTCTTTCTATTTCTGACCACTCCCCTGTCTCTCTCTGCCACACACACACACACACACACACACACACACACACTTCTAGCAACTCTCCTCCTGCCTTCACTTTTAGGCAGTTTTTTTTTTTTTAAAGCAAAGCCTGGACTCTGCAGCTAAACTGCTTCACCTTGAATCCCAGTTTTGTCACTTAGGAACTGTGCAATCTTGGGCAAGTTACTTAACTTTCTGTGTCTCAGTTTCCTTATCTGTAAAATAGAGATAGTAAGAGTGTCTCACTTGGAGGGTCACTGTGAGAACTGTGTAAAGTGGTTAGCACAGTGCCTGGCACGTGATAAGAACTCAATGCATATTAGCTATTCTTATTTAGTGAAACATAAACCCCCCCAAACCAAATCCATTGCCTTTGAATTGATTCTGACTCACAGCAAACCTACAGAACAGAGTGAAATGGCCCCTGATGGTTTCCAAGGAGTAGCTGGTGGATTTGAACTGCTGACCTTTTGGTTAGCAGTTGAGCACTTAAAACTATCTTTGTATCCAAAGGCCACTGCTGTTCAGTCAATTCTGACTCATAGTGGCCCTATAGGTCAGAGTAGAACTAACCCATAGGGTTTCCAAGGAACATCTGGTGGATTTGAACTGCCGACCTTTTGGTTAGCAGATATGACACTCTACCCACTAAGCTATCAGGGTGTCCATTGCTTTATCAGTGCTCCTTTAATTAAACATAGCTCATAGGTATTTATTCCTTCTCTAAATTTACTCATTCAGGCCTATTTCTGTGTATCCAGTTTAAGGAAAGTTAATGTTAATTCTCCCATTTTGCTGGAACAAACAAAAAAACCCACCCAAACTCACAGAGCCCTAGTGGTACAGTAGTTAAGAGCTCAGCTGCTAACCAAAAAAGTCAACAGTTCAAATCTAGCAGCTGCTTCTTGGAAATTCTATATAGGCAGTTCTAGTATGTCCTATAGGGTTGCTGTGAATTGGAATCCACTTGATGACAACTTATTTTTTTTAATCCAAACTCACACTGTAAATTTGATACAGACCCTTGGCAGATTTTTTAGAAATTTCTTTTTACTTTACTGTGTTTCTGGTGAAAGTATATACAGCAAAGTAGGTTCCCATTTAACAATTTCTGTAGGTATCTTTCAGGGACACATGACTACACTATTCACAATGTGTCCTCATGCTCGTTGTTTTCATTCTGGTTATTCTGTTTCCATTCACCTGGTTTCTCTGCTCCCCTCCACCTCACCTTCACGTATTCACTTTAGGGTAAATATTGACCGTTTGGTCTCATATAGATTAGTAGTCAAAGGAGCACAGAACTCAGGTGATACTTTTTATTTTATGAGCCAGTCTATTATGGGCTGAAAGGTGACCTCCAGGAGTGATTTCAGTTTCAAGATTAAAGGGTATCTCTGGGAGATAATCTCAGAGGACCCTCTAGTCTCTACTGGTCCGGAAAGTCAGGACATTTTTTAGGAATTTGAGATTTGTCCTCTGTTTTTCTTCCATTCTATTATTTCTGGCAGATTTTTAGAGTCAATCTTTGGGGGACTTTTTTTTTTTTTTAACAATAGCCTAGTGAGGTAACTGGGGATTGACGCTTCAAAATGAACCTAGGAAAGCTAGATGGGCCTGCAGACCCAACAGGAAACCAAGCTAAGACTTACTCTGTCTTTCAGATATTGCATAGAACTTGAACTCACGGGGAATTTTAATGCTGGACTTTCCCATGTTCCTCTGCAGAGCACCCTGAGGATGCCCTGAAGCAGCAAAGAGCTCTGCTTCAAGTTTTTGCTTCATTTAAACCAGGAAGGTCTCTCAGAAGTTCTATCTTGGGGTCACATTCAGGGTGCTCATTGGTGTTAACGAAAAGGCCTCCAACCTGGAGAAAAGATAGTGAGGTGATAGGCTGCCATGATCAGAAGCTGGCATTCATGAAGGCAGCACGGTGCCGGCGAGTCGGATGTGACTCATGGTGACCCTAGGGGCCAGGGTAGAACCGACCCCCAGAGTATTCAAGGAGCGCCTGGTGAATTTGAACTGTCGACCTTGTGCATTCATGAAAGTCAATGGTAAATCAAAGCCTCGAAGGTGACCATGAGTCACTGACACCAGCTCTGGAGTCTCCTGGGGTTGATGGTTCTGATGATAAGAGACTGTCCTCTTCCCTAGCCTGTCTGCTGCCAGGGAAGGTCAGCATGTGAGCTGTTTATGGCCTCTGAGGAACGTTTCCTGCTGTTTAATGAGGTTTAACTTTCTCCCTAACCAAGGGCCTAGCCCAAACATCTGTTTCTTCAAAGGGGATGAAGTCTTGGAGACACAAAAGCTTCTCTGGGTGCCTCTATTCTCTGGCATTTATCACTCCCACAATCTGGGCCCATTCATGTGGTGGAACAGCCATGGCTTTGCCACTACAGGCATTTCTGGGGAGCTCAGCCAGGTTTCAGGGTGAGGAAGGTAGAAGAGAAAGGGAAAGACCTTTGAATTTCCTCTGCACTTGGCTTCCACTCCCTCGGGACTTAGCTGTGATTCACCTGCTGTAGAATGTTTTGTTAGCCAATCCGTGGTTTGGTTTAAACCTCTAAACTTTCATGATAGTAGCCCCAGGGGTGCTGGGAGGAGAATTAAAATGTCTCAGGCCCCATAAATAAGGAATAGGAGGTGACCAAAGGAGTGAATTCCAAGCCAGATCTTCAAACTGATGGCTAAACAGCTGGAAGTCATAGTTGTGTTTTGAGAAAAACATGAAGTATTACTTTTTAAGCTTAAATACATTATTCAGGACTATATCTGGCCATGGAATAGAAGAGAACCCTGATGATATTCTGCCATATATTAGCTGTTTCTCTTTGAACCAGCTATTTCATGCCTTCATCTCAGTTCCTTCAAGGTGAAGGAGACTAATAATACAATTCAAAGTCAAAGTCAGTTGCTTTTGAGTTGATTCTGACCAATGGCAAACTCATGTGCATCACAGGGCTTTCAGTGGCTGATCTTTCAGAAGTAGGTTGCCAAGACTTTCTTCTGATGCACTTCTGGATGGACTTGAATGGTCAATCTTTCATTTAGCAACTGAGTGCATAACCATTGGTGTTACTCAAGGATATGTGTGTCCTTATCATGTGCTTGGCATGTAGTAAAGAATCAATTAGTAGATGAATAATAAAAGTTTCAAAAAAAAATGTACCAGAGAAGAAGCTGAATTGAGAACATCTTTCCATTGAAATTATTACCATTTGTTTTTTTAAACTGGAAAAAGACTGTCACTGCTTGATGATCGCGGCCAAGTCCAGCCAGTGTATGGAGCTGGTATCTACAGGAGTGTGGCCTACCAGGGTCCTCAACTTTATTTAGGAGACAGCAGACCTGACTAGCTGCGTGAGGATGCCCCAAACACTCGCTTGATTATCAAACCAAACCGGTTGCCACTGAGTCAGTTCCAGTTCACAGCAACCCTTTGGGGCAGAGCAGAACTGCCCCACAGGGTTTCCAAGGAACCAATAATAGATTCAAACTGCTGACCTTTAGTTTAGTAGCTGAGCTCGTAGCCACTCCCACTAGACCTCACTCATTTTAATATAAAGACAAGTTCAAATCCTGGCTCTACCAATCACCAGCTAAAGTATTTTAGCTAAAGTATTTTACTTCCCAAGTCTGTGAACCAGAAATGTTAATAGTGTCTATCTACCTGGCATGTTTATATGAGGAGTAAATGTGATTGTGTACATAAAGTATGGAGCACAGCACTGAACAAAAATAAATGCTTAATTTTAACAAAATAAAGTTTGATTTATACATGATTTTTCAGCTCCCACTGTAACCTGACACCTTTCTCTCTCATGCAGTGCAGCAATTCAAAAAGTAGCATCGTTATGTGGATAACCTCAAATTTTCTCGTTTGTTTAAAACCCATCCACACATATTGCTTCAGTCATTATTAGTAACAGATTATTTGTGATTAATTTGCATTAGAACCAGTGTTGAATTTGTAACTGGTATTGACCAGAAGTCTTCAAATGCTGGCAAGGCATTTCTCCAGGCTGCATGAACTCTGTATTTGTTTCCTATGGCTGTTGTAACAAGTGGCCATAAATGTAGTCACTGAAAGTAGGAATGCATTTACCTTGAAGTTAAAAGTCTGAAATAGATCTCAAGGGGCTAAACTCAAGGTGTCAGCAACACTGCATTCTTTCTGGAGCCTCTGTAGAAGAACCCATTTCCTTAGCTTTTCCAGTTTCTACAGGCTGCCCTTATCCCTTGGCTTGCGACTTCCTTCTATTTTTAAAGCCAGCAATGGCCATCTGCGTGTTTCTCACAGTGCCGTCTCTCTGGTTCTGACTCTTTTCCTTCCTCAAGGGCATTTAAGTTTTTTTTTTTTAAATGGTGATTATACTGAACCCACTGATAATTCTGGATAATCTCTCTATTTTATGCCAGCTGATTAGTAACCTTAATTTCTACCTGCTATGTGACAGAACATATGCACTGTTTCTGGGATTAGCACACGGGCATCTTTGGGGGGCCATGATTTTTCTGAAGGTCATTGAAAGGTGGTTGTAGCAGCACTGTCTTAGGCATCTAGTGCTGCTGTAACAGAACTACCACGAGTGGATGGCTTTAAAAAGAGAAACTTTTTTTTGTCACAAAATTCAGGGCATCAGTTCCAGGGGAAGGCTTTCTCTGCTGGGTCTGGAAGAAGGTCCTTGTCATCAGTCAGCCCTGGAGTGGGAGCTTCTGAGGCACGGGGACACCAGGTCCTTTCCAAAGGATGTACTCCGCTCCCGGCACCACTTCTTGTTGATATGAGGTCCCCAAGTCTCTCTGCTGGCTTCTTTCTTTTATATCTCAAGAGATTACTGCATCAAGGCACAGTGCAGTTTTATACACTGAGTCCTGTCCTACCAACACACCTGCTTCCCCTCCTTCCTCATTTACATCAGAGAGCCAGGGTTTGCAGCATATAGGAATATCACACGATATTAGGAATCAAGGCTTAGCCTAATTAATACACGTATTTTTGGGGGGGACACAATCCATGAGAAGTACATAGACAGGTACCATATACTGAACTGTGTTCCCCTAAAAATGTGTGTGGTCATTTGGCTGGGCCATTATTCCCAGCATTTTGAGATTTTCCTCCATTTTGTGATTTTCCTATGTTGTATGTTAAAAAGGATTAGGGTGGGACTATAAATTCCTTCCTAAAGTCACCTCCCTGCTCCATTCTAAAGGAAGTTTCCCTGGAGTGTGGCTTGCCCCACTTTTTATCCTTTTGTCCTACAAAGGATAAAAGGAAAAGGAAGCAAGCAGAGAGTTGGGAACCTCATGCCTTCAAGCAAGCAGCACCAGGAGTAGAGTGTGTCCTTCAGACTTGAGGTTCCTTCGCCAAGATGCTCCTCAATCAAAGACTGATGCACCAGAAGGACCTTCCTCCGGAGCTGACAGAGGAAAGTCCTCTCCTTGGAACAGACACCCTGAATGTAGACTTGTAACCTACTGGACTCTGTAAGAATAAGCTGTCCTTTGTTAAAGCCACCCACTTGTGGTGTGTCTGTTAGAGAAGTATTAGATGACTAAAACAACAGGAAACTGCCAGACATTCAAACAGGATTCAGAAGAGGATGTGAAACAAGGAATATCATTGCTGATGTCAGATAGATCATGGCTGAAAGGAGAGAGTATCAGAAAGATGTCTACCTGTGTTTTATTGACTATACAAAGGCATCGATCATGTGGATCATCACAAATTATGGGAATTATGGGATGAAAATTCCAGGATACTTAATTGTGCTTTGGAGGCACCCATACTTAGACCAAGAGGCAGTTGTTCAAACAAAACAAAGGGATACTGTGCAGTTTAAAGTCAGGAAGGGTGTGCATCAGGATTGTATCATTTCATCACATTTGATCAGTCTGTATACTGAGCAAATAATCTCATGAGCTGGACTGTATGAAGAACGTGGCATCAGGATTGGATGAGGACTTGTTAACAATCTGAGTTATGTAAATGGCACAACGTCACTTGCTCAAAGTGAAGAGGACTTGAAGTACTCATTGATGAAAAACAAAGACCACAGCCCTCATTGATTATACTTCAGCACAGAGAAAACAAAAATCCTCACAACCGCACTGATAAGCAACATCATGATAAATGCAGAAATGACTGAAGTTGAAAAGATTTCATTATATTTGGATCCATGATCATCACCCATGGAAGTAGCAGCCAAGAAGAAATCAAATGACACATTGCATTGGGCAAATCTACTGCAAAAGATCCCGCTAAAGTGTTAAAAAGCAAAGATGTTACTTTAAGGACGAAGATATATGTGATCCAAGCTCTAGTGATTTCAGTTGCCTCATATGCAAGTGAAAGCTGAACACTGAATAGGGAAGACTAAAACAGAATCGATGCCTTTGAGTTACGGTGTTGGGGAAAAATAGTGACTATACCATGAATTTCCAAAAGAATGAACAAAAAACTGTCTTGGAAGAAGTACAGTCAGAGTAGAAACAAAGATGGCAAGATTTTGTGTTACAATCTTTGGACGTGTTATCAAGAGGGACCAGTCCTTGGAGGAGGATGTCATATTATGCTCGGTAGAGAGTCAGCAAAAAAGAGTAGGATGCTCAGTGAGATGGACTGACTCAGGGTCTGCAACAATGAGCTCAAGCGTAACACTGGTTGTAAGGGTGGCACAGGACCAGGCGGTGTTTCCTTCTGTGGCACACAGGGTTGCTATGAGTCAGTACCGACGCCATGGTTAACATCAACAAACAATTATTTTGCCTACCACAAAGGATAACCTTGAATCTGCTCAATTTTAAATTTATTCATGTTTTGGTGTTTTAATCATTATTAGTAGCAAACTGTTTTTGAATGATTTCACAACCAATTTTGATTAAAGGTTTCTCAATGCTCAAGAATGCTGGAGTTTCTTGAGGGTGCGTGAAATGTGAAAAAATAGGATAATAACAGCAATTTTTAAAAATAAAACTCTTTATTAAATGGTCTTGAGTGGCACAGATGGTTTGTGTTTGACTACTAACCCAAGGGTTGGCATTTCAAACCCACCCAGCAGTGTTACAGGAACAAAGGCTTGGTGATCTGTTTCCATAAGGATTACAGCCAAGACAAGTCTTAATCACAGTTGTCCTCTGATGCTTGCAGTGTCACTGTGAGACAACAGCTTTGTCTGCCCTTTCCTGCCCTGTTGGTTACACTCCCTGGGGATTTAGTGGGGCCAAATCAGAGGAATTTGGAGTCAAAGGGCTGTGGTCTGAACCTCTCCCCTGATATAGTACACATCCTACCCCAGTTTCCCTATAGGCTGAGAATGAAGAAACCCACTGTGTCCATCTCACAGATTACAACACCCAAACCAAGTGAAGGTGGTGAAAAGTCTATAGTAAACTATAAAGTGCTATACAAATGAGGGGCAGTTGTTTTTATAACTTGAACGTGGACTCTCAGTTTCTAAACCTTTCTATAATGTTTTCCAAAGAATGAGTGAGAAGGTGCCAGTAGAAACAGCAGTAAAAAGATGTTGTTGTTTTTACCTCAAAACAAAACTCAACCACTTAGTTTTCCTTTTTTTAACCACACACAAAAAAGCATCTGGTCATGGTAAAAGTATTTAAATAGTAAGGATAGGCAAAAATTGAAAAATAAGCCCCTTAATTTGTCTTACTTCCCAGAGGTCACTGCAATCACAGTTCTTGGTGGGTATGTTCAGAAAATGTTGTACATACAGATTTATGTTGTATTTTGTTTTTCTTTTCTTTCTTTCTTTTTTGTTTTAACACATACGCATTCACACTGTACATAGCATTAAATACTTTGCTTATTTCACTTAGCAGTATACCCTGGAAGTCTTTTCATGCCAACACCTATGTTGCTGTTGGTTGTATTGAGTCTCTTCAACTCATGGTAACGTTGCCTTGTCCTGTGGCATCTTCGAGATGGTTGACATGTTTGAATCCATCATTGCAGTTCCTGTGTCAGTCTATCTCATCGAGGGTTCCCTTTGTTTTCATTGGCTCTGTCCTTTACCGGCTATGATATCTTTTCCAGGGACTGGTTGTGTCTAAAGTAGGCAACTCAGAGTCTTGCCATCCTTGATTCTAAGGAACATTCTGCTTGTGGTTCTTACTTGTTTATGTCAAGAAATTTGGAGGACAGCTATTCGGCCAACCAAATGGATGAGATAAATGTTTATGCCAATTCCAAAGAAAGGGCACCCAGTGGAATGGAGAAATTATTGAACAAAACCATTAATATAACATGCTGGCAAAATTCTGCTGAAGATAATTGATCAGCACCTTATTCCTTTATACAACTATGCAGTGGTCCACTGTATGGATGAATTACTATTGATTTAAGCAATTTCTTATCCATGGACACTTAGTTGATTATTTATTTATTTATTTGTTTTAATTTAAAAATGCCAACAATGAAAGACTGTGTAGCGCAGTGGTTATGAGCACAGACTCTGAAACCTGACAATTCAGTTTCAAGTTCCAACCGTACTATCTACTAGCTTTGGAATATTGGATAGATGTTTTAACCTCTATAAGCCTCAGTTTTCTCATCTCTGAAATGGGGCAATAGTAACCTGTAACACCACCTAAGGTTGTCACAAAGGTTGCATGAGTCAATATAAGTAAATTTTTTCCTGAAGCAAGACCTAGTGTGTAAAATATGATGTGTAAATATTAGCTGTTATTCTGCTTTAATCAACATTCATGAATGTATATATTTTTGTATACTTTGGTGAATATTTATCTGTTCTTAAAAGTCTAACTTCTGGGCCAAGGGATATGATTTTTCCTTTCTATATATTGTTTGAATGAATAATCATCAGTAGGCAGGAAACCCTGGTGGTGTAGTGGCTAAGTGCTATGTCTGCTAACCAAAAAAGTCGACAGGTCAGATCTGCGAGGCACTCCTTGGAAACTCTATGGGACAGATCTCCTCTATCTTATAGTGTCACTATGAGTCAGCATTGACTCAGCAACAGTGGATTTGGTTTTTGGTAGGCAGGTACAACATAGTTCACTATCTGTGCCACCATAGATTTTAATGTGGTACAGTGCTTCAGTACTTGAATGCTAATGAAAGATCAGCAGTTGAAATCCACCCACTGATATACTCTCATGTGTATATATACCAAACGCATTATTTTTGAGTCAATTCCAACTCATAGTGATCCTAAAGGACAGAGTAGGACTTCCCCATGGAGTTTCCAAGGTGAATGTGAACTGCAGACTCTTTGGACAGCTGCGGTACCATCAGTTTCCTACTTCCATATAAATCACTTCATTTCTATAAAGATTACAGCCTAAAGCACTCTATTGGGCAGTTCTGCTGTCACAACAGGTTGCTATGTGCTGAAATTGGCTCAGCAGCACACAGCAACAACCAAGAGGGCTGCACCAGCACACTGAGATGCCCTCAAGGCCCCTGGGCGTGGCCCCTGGTGCATCCTGTCCCTTCATTCCTGTTTCTGACTCATCTTGGTCTCCTCTTCCCCTAAGAGCAGCCATGAACCTACTGCCTTCCTACCGAAAGAGAAGGAGTTAACAAGAAAAGATATGCCAAGTCACGCCCTGGGGATACTTTTTTTGGACACAGTGTGTGCTCGGTACTTCCTAATCTGCTGGTGGGCATAGCTGTACATGTTCCCTAGTCACATGCCCCATCCACATCCACAACAAACTTGGGTCACTATATTAGTTTTCTAGAGCTGCTGTAACAAAATACCACGAAGTGGCTGGTTTTATACAGCAAAAATTTATTCTGCCAGAGATTTCAGGCTCATAGTCTGAATCTAAGATTGGCACCAGCACCAAAGGCTCAAGGGGAAGATACTTGTTTGTCTCTCTCAGTTTCCAGTAATGCCAGGCATTCCTTGACTTGACCATGCAGCATAATTCCATTGTCACATGGTCATCTTTCATCCGTCTTTTTGTGCTGCTTCTCCCCTGTAAGAACATCATTTGGATGGAATTAGGACCTCATGTTAACTGATAACATCTTCAAAAACCATACTTCCAAACAAGATTACACTCACAGATAGTGGGTTAAGGCTTCAACATAAACTTTGGTGGGATACACTCATAACAGTCCTCCACCCGGTATCTCTCCCTTCTCTGTGAGCCTCAGTCTGGTATTCTTGGTTTATTCATACGGATTTAGCTATATATGAAACCTAGGTGGTATAGTGGTTCAATGCTATGTCTACTAGCCAAAAGGCTAGCAGTTCAAATCCATCAGATGCTCCTTGGAAACTCTATGGGGTAGTTCTAGTCTGAACCATAGGGTCGCTATGAATTGGAATTGACTCGATAGCAGTGGGTGGGATGCACTAAGCCTGTCAATCTACTCTGAAATGCAGCCTCTTTTCTCAAGCTCTCTATCATTTTCTCTGGAAATATATGTTCATCATATTTGTTAAAAGTCAAGTAATATAGACTTATGAATCCAGGCCAAAACAGAAGTCCCCCCATTACCTCATGTCCCTGTAAATAATCACCATTAGCAATTTGTTAAATCTTCTTCCAGACTTTTAAAAACATGTAGATTTTAAAATATGATTATATTATATATGTTATTCTGAAACCTGTTTTTTTCACTCAGTGATGGATATCTTTGCACATCAATACATGAAATCTATTTCATCTTGTTAAAGACTGTACCTAACAACAGTGACATGATATTGTGGAAGATTTTTATTGAAGAAATACTTGTTGACATTGGTACCTTGTGTGGTATGGTAGAGGATCCCTGGTGGCATGGCAGTTAGGTGCTACATCCACTAACCAAAAGATTGGCCATTCAAATCCACCAAGAACTCCTTGAAAATTCTATCGGGCAGTCCTATTCTGTCTGTAGGGTTGCTATGAGTCAAAATCAAGTTGATGGCAGTGTTTTTTGTTTTTTATGGTGATATAGTAAATGATGTTTTAGAACTGGACATGGAAGTGGAAGATGAGTCCTTGACTCAGCTAGCTGAGTGTCTTTGCACAAAGAGCTTCATTTCTTTATGATAGAAATGAAAGAGGATTATGTGTGTGAAAACACAAACTCATATGAAAATCCATGGAAGTACTATTCTCATAATAGGGGCATTGGTGGTTCAGGACCAGAAATCTCACTTTCTATGCAGCAGACCAGGGTTCGATTCCCCGTCAAGGCACTTTGCGTGTTGCTGTCACTTGTCTGCCAGTGGAGTCTGTGTGTCACTATGATGCTAAACAAGTTCCATCAGAGCTTCCAGACTAACGTGGAGTAAGAAGAAGGACCTGGCAATTTATTTCAGAAAATCAGCCTGTGAAAACCCTGCAGACCACAACAGTTAGACCTGCAGCCAATCACAAGAATGATGTCGAACTGGGCAGTGGTTTGTTCTGTCATGCTCAGGGTTACCATGAGTTGTAGATCGATTTGAGAGCAGCTAACAAAATCATCATCATCATCATCATCGTCATGAAGTCAAAATTAAGATAATGTCTTGGGTAAGACGGCATAATGCAAGATAGTCACGGGTCGTATGGTCATCGAGGCTTGTGGCATCCTCCAGGAGAGAACCACTTCTGTTTTTCCCCCAACAGTGGAGCTATCTCCAGACCCTAGAGACCCCAGACCCATGAACTCATTGTGTGCCAAGCTAGACAGATAGCAGAGTTTATTATTCTGTAGCCTTTGTTCTGCAGGATCAGGGAGGGGCTCAGGGCACAGTGGTGACTTGAGGTCAGGATCATGTCCAGAAATGAGACACAATCCTGGTGCAATGTTTTCCCAGTTGCATCATGCATCTTGCTCTCCTACAGAGAAGAGAGGGCAGCTTCTGACCAGGGGAGGTAGGCAAAAGAGACTGGGTGTTTTGTTGGCAATGTCACCTGGCTCAAAGTCAGACTACCCACCACGGTGAGGTGTATTGTGGGGAGCAATAGCCTGGGAGTCCAGAAACTTGAAATCTGTTTCTTTCTCTACCATGAACCTTAGGTAAGTTGCTGTGGGATTTAGGTTTATCTGCAAAGTGCAGGAGTTGTGGCATCTGATGTCCAGGGACTTTTCATTCATGGATTTGTTCAATGAATAATTATTCAATATTAGCTGCCATTAGCTAGACATTGTCCAACCATTTAAGATATAATAACCAAAAGACCGGTAATAATAACCAACATATTGCTCTTGCCATGTTAGATACTGTCCTAAGGATATTATACATATTCATCACTTTAATCTTTAGGACAGTTCCATAAGGTGGTACTGTTAGGATTCTCGTTTTACAGATGGAAGCTGAGACAAAGAAGCTAAGTTTTTAGTCCAAGTTCACAGAGCAAATACGTGGTGGAATCAGGATTCAAACCCAGAACTCTGGCTCAAGTCTGTGTTCTTAACATCTAGGGTCCTCACCCTTATGAAACTCACAGCCTAATGATAATAGTGACCTCATTTATCAAACATCTACCGTGTTTAATATAAGCACACTTTACATTCCTTGTTATATTTTTATTTTCCCAACCTAATTCCACAAGGAAGATAGTAATATCCCATTTTACAGATGAGGAAATTAGATTCAGAGAGGCCATATAGCAGCTTGTAAGAGGCAAAGGCAAAACTTGAGCCCAGGACTTTTTAACTCCAAAGTCTGGGCTGTGAAGCACTGTGCTAGTCTACTCTTTAAACTTGCCTTTGAGCATAGTTGCAGCTGAGAGCAGGTCTTGAGGTCATGTCTAAGTGCCCTGTACCTTGTCACTCCAGTTAGGCCTCCATGGATTTTATTCTTGGGCTGGGGCTCTCCTTCTCTCTGGCTCAGAAGCGGTAGCCCAGCAGCCAGCTGACAGCTTGGCTGCCTGGAGCTGATGGGAAGTGGAAAGAAGAACTCTCTTTTCTCAGCATTCTTCTTTCTTGGAACAGCCTCAAGTGGACATGAATCAGAGGCCACCCCACGCTGTGGTTTCAGAGACCCCTCAAAGCCTCCGCACAAGCTGACTGATGCCGAACACTTCTCTCTTGTTGTCAGCCGGTCCCTAAGCAACCACCCCTTCCAGAAGAGTTGTCCTGTAGCCCTCAGTGAACATACTGCTCAAACTTCTTCCTGAGAGCAAGTTTTGGTGGAGGTATCAGAACTAAGATGCTGCAAGTCCTGCACACAGTTGTTGATAGTTGCTACCCAATGGTTGCTGCCGAGTCCGTTCCAACTGATGGCAGCCCATGTCAGAAAAAGGGTGGACTAGGTGCTGGCATTGGTGCATAGCTTCCCAAGGGAGTACTTCGAGGGTGACTATAGTCATATTCAGCGGTGAGGTATGGAACACTTTTTCTAGGATAAGTTTAAAAACTTAATTGGCATTCCTCCTATGTTTAAAATGCAGAAGGTGAAGGAAAAAAAAACGCCAAGCTTGCTGAACTGACAAAGATTGTAGAAACCCTAAGAGTATGTCCCCCAGATACCCTTTTAACTCAGTACTGAAGTCACTCCTGAGGTATACCCTTCAGCCAAAGATTAGACAGGTCTATAGAGAGAGCCCTGGTAGCATGGTGGTTGAAAGCTTCACTGCTAATCTGAAGGTTGGCAGTTGAAATCCACCAGCAGCTCCTTGGAAACCCTATGGGAGAGTTCTACTCTGTCCGGTAGGGTCTCTATGAGTTGTAATAGACTCAGTGGCACCTAACAACAACATAGGGCCAACAGTAACACTTAGGAGGGCTGTGCTTCATAGCTGAATCGTGTGTATGAGACTGATGAACACAGCAGCCCAAAACCAAAGGCGAGAAGGCAGGTAGGGACAGGAAACCTTGACAAAGAGAAACAGGGAAACTGGAGTGGAGAAGAGGAGAGCGGTGACACATCACGGGGTTGGCAACCAATGTCACAAAACAATTCGCGTATCATGTGTCTAATGAGAGACTAATTTACTATGTAAACTTTCACCTAAATCACAGTGGAAAAAAATAAAAAAAGAACAACTACAAAAAATAAAACACAGAAGATGAAAGGTGTCTCACAGGCACTTCCCCTCTGTTGTACTCCTGGCAGAAGTGCCACTTGCCTGTGTCCTTTGCCTCCAGGACTGGGTTACAAGGAAGCTGCTTCCCCTTGGTACCCAATGGGAGGAGAGCCGCCCCAGCGCTGCTGAAGGAGAGGTCCTAACTCACTCCCTTCCCCCTCTGGGAAGCCACACTGAACTCCAAGTTAATTAAAGCCTCCACTCTGAGAAGGGAATGTTCCATTTGGTAAATTTAGAAACAGCTGGTTAGTTTTACCCATTACTTTTGTGCTAACATCAGTAGAGCTCATTCAACTCTGTCTTTTTATGAAGCTGTCCTTCCAGTGCTACCTGATAGCTACTAATTGCTGCAAGTACATTTCTGAATTGCAAATTTTCTGCACTGATAAAAACTTTGATTGCCTGTCAGCTACACATAAGGAAAAGATCAGCAGTGCTAAATGAGGGGTTCCACGCTTGGATAATAATGCCTAATGAATTATTCAGGAAAGAATGCTTGAATGAAGCAAACAATTTGAAGGGTTACTAGCAGCCGTAACAGTTCAACAGGCAAAAGAACAAAAGTATCATCCCGAACATTACACTAATGATTAAAAAATGCGTATTAATTCTAGATTTGGAGAAAAAAGAAATGCCAATCTGATTTTAAAGGTTAATCATTATTTTCTCAGTAATGTTCTGATCTCTAGTGTGTGGGGAGGGGGGTGTTGATGATGAACGGGGGAGGACCCTTTACCAATATTTTGGGATGTATAATATTATGACATAATAGAGTCATATAATTTCACACACATCATTTAAAAACTGTAAATTTCAAATTTCATTGGAAAAGATAACACAAAAAACTAACAGCGCGTCAGTGGAATGCTCGCTCCAGAGAACTTTGCTGAGCTTATGCTGTAACTGTGCCAAGGACCCACCTCCCAGAAGCGAGGAGGCCTGCAGAAATAGCAAAATGAAATAAGATATATGTGATTAAACATATGCAAATACATATCATAATTAGCGACTCTTTCTGGCGGAATTTGAATGTGTTTTACACCATTTTGCAAGTGTGCTGATGACGCGAATGGAAAATTGTTTTAAAAGCTTCTGCCAGTTGGGTCTGAAACCCTAGAAAACAGACCAATAAATCAGCTTTAAGCTTCTGTCCGCTGCTGACACGTTTGCTGCTTTCATAAAAAATATATTTCTACCACCCAAAGTGCTAATTTGTTTTGACAGATGCTGTGGCTTTGCCAAATATGTAGGGGGTGGGAGGAATCCTGGAAACTGCAATGCAAAATAGTATAATTAAAGAAGTTAAAAAAATAAGAATGTAACTACCGTGATCTTATGATGTATCTGAATATGTAAAAATAGCTCTGCCATGCCGTACTCAGAACTCTCAAGACAACTGAGATTACCTGGAGAGCGTTAAAAATGCCTTGATACAACCCTGGTGGAATTTTAAGAGTAGTTTTTAATTATGGAAAACACAGCCAACCACTGAACAGCCTTTATGAGGTTTTCATTTGTTTCTAGCTCCAAAGCCTGTGGTATTTATTAGTCACCAATTAGTAATTTTATTATAAAGATGTTCAGTGTCAAAATAATACTCTTCATTTCTGGCAGTGATGCTGCACGGTGCCTTGCAAGTCTGACTTCAGGAGAAGAGCTGACCATCTGCCAGTGTCTGTGCACTCACAGATGACTAATGTTTCCCCTGGAGGACTGTGGCTCCCCGTGTTTCTGTTGCTGTCTTTTTGATGTCACAAAGTGAGGCTGATAAACACATTTAAGTCACAATTAAAAAACATTTTCACTGACCAGTTGCCACTGATGATATCATCAGACAGCTTTGGTCATTGTTGTAACAACGCATTTAATGGTGTTGATGTGCAGGCAAGATGAAGTTTCTCTTTATCTGGTCCTTACCTAGCTCTGCAGTTCTTTAATGACATTTCCAGGCACTGGGAGTCTTGCAGGAAAATGCCATTTGGCCTAAATCAGGCCAAGAGTGAGGAAGAATGCTGGAATTTTCAGGCTAAGACAACAGGCACTGGGATCCATCTGAGTTGGAACTTGCTGAGCTAGGTACATAGTAGGGGGTTCAAACTAAAGCTGACCAATGAGCTAGTCTACTTTTATTATCCTCCTATTGTCCACAAATTCAGCCAAGAACCAGCGGCAGAGTGGTCTACTATTTCCGTTGACGTTGTTGGTTGTGGTTGAGTTGGTTCTGACTCATGATGACCCTATGTATCACAGAACAAAATGATGAACTGTCCTGCACCCTCTTCGTGTCCCTTGTTTGAGTCCATTGTTGTAGGTGCTCTTTTTTAGCTATGACAAAATCAGGTTATCCAGCTATAACTGTTAATAAGCTTCATAAAAAGGACTTGGACATTTAGCATGCAACAAGACTAGTCTACCTGGACCTCAGACCTTTGACCTGAGGGATGGATGATGGGAGGAGGGAATGGTAGACAGAGCAGCTATCAACCTTTACTAAACTTCGTGCTGATCGCTGTTCAGGTATTATATTGTTGAATCTTCATATCAACCCTCTGAAGCAGATAGTACTGTTTTCTCTACAGATTAAAAAAAAATGACATTGTCCAAGGTCACACAATGATAGTACTGGGTTTGAACCCAAGTCTGTCTGATACCTCAGCCTAGACTCTTGATTATTTACCAATAATACCTTTAGGTTCATTGAGGAGGCTGTTAGAACTCGAAGAGAACTAAGAGAACACCCAACACCTCAATTTTCAGAGGAAACTGAGACTAAAAACTGTAGAGAGAGGAGCCCAAGTAATGTTCCTCTCTGGTGGTAGGGCAGGGTGATAGGACTGAAACTGTATACTGTGCCTTCAAGTATGCCACACTATTCTTAAAATGGAGCCAGCATGGATCCTGCTTGCTCTTGTTCATGTGCTCCCTCAAGATTTCCTGGGCTCATCCAGCCCTGTCTGGCAGTTCTACACCTCCCTTCATATTCCCGGCATTCTTAGGACTCTTGGAGAACTCTGGGCACAGCATGTGTCTGGTACCATCTTCCCAGGTTTCTTAACTATGATATTTTTAATACAGTGTCTACCACAAGAGGAACTGAAAATGTCCTGTGGAGAGCAATGACCATGACTCACGGGTGCTTGCACCTTATTGACGACTCTCTAAGGGTGGGTGCCTCAAGGTCTTTTCTTTTAGAACAAAATGAGAACAAATGTGCTAACCAGAGAAAGGATGAGTGAGATTTGATCAGACCCTGGTGGAAGCTTGGTCTACTATGGAGAGGTAAGACAAGATGGCATGTTGTGTGGTGCAGGGGCAAAACATTGGATTTCAGTCTGAAGTCCTGCTCATGTTTCTGAGTCACTAGGTGACCTTAGCTTAGCTCCTCCAAGCTCTAGTTTCCACCTCTGTGAAATGAAGAGGCTGATAGGCTGACTCCCTTACCCAGACTTCTAAACTTTGCTTGTCCAAGATAATTCAGGTCCAGAAGTCCAGAGAGAACAAGATCCTTTGGTACTCAGCTAGCAAAAGATTGGGTTTTAGGTTTCCATTCATGATACTTAAAGGCAGCCTTTCTGTTGATTGGAAATTCCAGAGGGAAAAGCAGAATGACACCCACTCTAGAGTCTAAGGAATACCTTTAGCATTCTTTAAGAGCTTTCAAATCATTCTGGGGCTTAGTGCTTGTATCTGTTGGAATGACTTAACCTTAAACTATTTGCTGTAAAGCTCTGAGCAGTAAAAGGGGATCTCAGGAACAATCTATGCACAGCTTTGAGAGCTTTCTGAGGAAAACTGAGCCAGCCAAACCACCAAGCCTCTTAAAAATACAGCTTAAGAATATGCTTTATTCTAGGCAGGGTTTGTTTTTGCCATACAACAGTGGTGGTGGTGTTGGTGTAGGGGATGGAGGACAGCAGTGAATACACAGGGATAAGAAAGACAAGAGGCATGGCTAGATCTTTGCTCATCTTCTAATTTCCATTGCTTTTTAAAGATCTAATTGTACCAAACTATCATTCAGACTGGATATCGTGATGACGTAGTGATTAAGTGATACCTCCTCCTAGCCTTACAATTGGCAGCCTGAATCTGCCAAGCCCTCCTCGTAAACTCTGTGGAGCAGTCCTTCTCTGTCCTGTAGGGTCACTATGAATTAGAATCGACTTGACAGCACTGAGTTCAGGTTTTGTTTTGTTTTTTTGGTACCACTGAGACCAGTTCACATTCACTGAATCTCCACTATGTTCTAAACACTTCGGATGAGTAAATTCATGTAGCCTTCACAATAACCCATTCTAGTTTATTTTATTAACCTTTATTCTCTCTGCGCTTTCTCTGACGGACAGAGATGTTATTAAACCTACCCAAATTCACATTTAGAAAGAGGCAGAGCTAGGATTAAACTATATGACAGAGTAGAATTGCTCCATCCAATGGGTTATTTGAACAAATAAATACAAACCAGTTTGATGACCCAGCTCCTCATGGCACAAATCCTGTTATATCACATCTCTGAGCCTGGTTGTCATCAAGTTTTGATGTGTATTTAATGAAAGGGATTCTACAGCAGAAGAAAATAATAAATAGTGTGAGTGTCACTTTATTGAAGGCAGTAGAGGCTAGTGGTTTCAATGTGGTTCTAGAATCAGATTCTCCACTTTAATCCTGGGCAGTCTTACCAAATGGACCCCCTAAATGTGTCTGAGTTTCTGGATTTCACTAATTCCTTGGCTCTCTACGGTACCATGTTTTGTCTCTCTTTGGGGATTGAAACTCCTTTCAACTATGATTTTCTTTAAAAAGCTTATTAGTCCACAAGCCTAGTTAGGCTAAGCAGCCCTGGTAGACCAATGGTTAAGGCTCAGTTGCTAACTAAAAGGTTGGTAGTTTGAATGCAGCAGCTTCTCCACAGGAAACAAGACCTGGCAATCAGCTCCCATAGAGATAATAGACTAGGAAGCCCCGTGGGGCAGTTCTACTCTGCCCTGTAGGGTCACTGTGAGTTGGAATGGGCTTAACAGTCCACGACAACAGCAACAGTTTGGCTATGGAATATTTCCACTGCTCCAACCTCCTGGTACCACCTTGATCCCTCCTCTGCTCCAGACATGCCTCCCAGGAAGTCATGATGCATTGATGGGGTGGGCAGCTGTCTACTTGAAATGCTAAATTGATTGCCATTTCTGAGCGTAGAGGGATTTGAACCTGTACTAGGAAAGTGAATTAACCCTGTGCCCTTTTGGCCCCTTAGCCCTCTAGGCAAACCATGAATCAAGTGAAATCTCTTTCATGCTAAGAGGCTGCGAAGCTGTCATTCCATTATGCTTCACTCAGGGTAAGGGGTCTCTGGAGACAGCGTAATGAGCCATGGCCTCCGGGACAGGGAGAACCATATCACTGCGCGTCCTCAGCAACCCGGCCACCTGAATATGTGGGAGGCAACACAGGCACTGGCATGTTTCTAGGCTGATAACAAGATTTTTTTTATCTGTTTGTGTAATGAAGGATTATGCCTAAGCACACTAGTGAATAGCAGGAGATTGTCAACACTCAAGTGGCCACTTTCCTAAGAAACTAGTGAGCCCTTCTGCAGTCAGGAGCAAAGGGGAGCTTCTGACGAAATGTTGCCTCATGGCCCTGGTGCAAGCAAACAAGCAGTGGGGGAGTTCACTAATAGAGGAGGGACAGTTCTAGAGAAACCTGGGGAACTCATTTGCTCGCTCCTTCTGTGATCCCAAAGGAAGAAAAAGAAGAAACTGCCTTCTTGCAAAGGAAAGAATTTGTGAGTAAAGTTTTCAAGTTTCATTGGTGACAGATGAGCACATCCATTTTTCTTAGCCTTCAAGGTACCCAGCCTCTGAATAGAGAAGATTAGCTAAAACCCGACATGTCTCACTCTGCAGCAATAGATGGGAGTCACACTGAGTATCTCCTGGCCTTTCTCTCTCCTCCCATCCTGCCATTCTGCTCAGTGACTGTATTCTTTTGTTCAATAAACTATTGAGTTCAATAAATGCTTCTGTCTGGCATTTTGTTAAGCACTAAGGATAAAATGGAAACGCTGGTACCATAGTACGTTAAGTGCTACATCTGCTAACTAGACGGTTGGCAGCTGGAATCCACCAGGCTCTTCTTGGAAACTCTATGGGGGCAGTTCTACTCTGTCCTATAGGATCACTGTGAGTCAGAATAGACTTGAAGGCAATGGGTTTGGTTTTAGGGTTTAAGAGTAAAATGGAAACCCTGGTGACATAGTGGTTAAATCCTATGTCTGCTAACTGAAAGGTTAGTAGTTTGAATCAGCCAGACGCTCCTTGAAAATTCTATGGAGCAGTTCTACTCTGTCCTATAGGGTTTCTATGAGTCAGAATTAACTTGACTGCAGTAGATTAGTTTTTTTTTTAAGGATAAAATAGTTAAAAACCTCTAAGCCATAAATCTAGAAAATGGATAGCTCTAGGATTTCACGAAACATACAGATCCTTGTGAAGCCTCTGTTCCTCTATTTATAAAATGAAGGTAACAATATTTATTTAAATAAAAATGAGAGAACTGTGTCTAAGATCATTCCTTATTTGTTCAGTGTTGCTGAAGATACCCAGAGTCAAAGAGAAAACCAATGTTAAGAAATCAATTAATTCCTTTATAATGGAAGGGAGCAGAAATCAGAATGGGGACAATTCTGGAGGAAGAGATTTAGGACACAAAGCTGATCTTATTTCCTAGTCATCCAAAATTCCATCAGTATCCTTCGTGTCAGCCACATTTGTTTTCAGGATGGAATGCCTAGGCCTGACATTGAATGCTGTTATCATGAATTGCAAACATGCAGTCTTTTTAATTTATGCTTCAGAGGTATGGCTGATCATTGGTTACTTTAGGCTGAATGAACACCAGGTATAAAATCACACCCATGTAAAAGAGATGGGTAAGGGATCCATTCATGAGAAACTCCAGTTTTAAACCCAGTGGCATTATAGCCATGAAATTAGGAATCCACAAGTCTTGCCCTATGGTACATCTTCTCCCATTCTCAGCTAAGACACTACTCTTTAAGACAAATATTAAAGGACAACAGTAAAATAATACCATAATGCTGAACATAGGGTTAAAAAATTCAATCACATCAAATGTGGGATGCATTCTTGGGAGGTCAAGGAAATGACCTGGGTGAATTTGTTGTCAAGGGTAAAACCCAGTAGTGCTGTATCCAAAAGTTGCCCTATTTACTGAACATGTTATCACAGCAATTACCAGCAGGCAAACCAAGACCCACTAAGCCGCTGTATCAGAGTTCTCTGATTTGAGCTAGCTTGAAATAGACGTCTTAGGATTCACATTCCTTATTTCTCTGTCCTTATGATAAACCTGTAAAATAGGGGTTTTGGAAACCCTGTTGATGTAGTGGATTAAGTGCTACATCTGCTCACCAAAAAGTCGGCAGTTCAAATCCACCAGGTGCTCCCTGGAAACTCTATTGGGCGGTTCTACTATGACCTTTAGGGTTGCTATGAGTTGGACTCGACGGCAGTAGGTGGTGGTGATGAGAAAACTAAGGCTTACAACAATCACCATAGATTTACATTTGTCCTTTTTTTAGTATGTATTTTTCTGCATAATTTATAAAGCTAGAAGTAGGTAGAGTCCAACACTCTTAAGAATTACAGTAGCAGCTTAAGAGCTGTGGGGTTGAGGACAATAGAGAGAATCTACCACTGTGGCATTAGTTTTATCACCCTGTTTTAATGATGAGTCACTCAGACTCCCAGACAGAAAGCAGTTTGCCCATCAACAGGACAGGAACTTGCACTTGGGTGTTTGCACGACAGTCTAGCGTCTTCCTCACCTGTGGCACTTCCTCTCTCCATCTTTCTGACCTCAGCCCATTGTCAATCGCTGATGCATGTAGATCACCAGAGCACATTGGCTGGGTGTATATCTTCCCACCAGATAATCATTCCACAATCAACTTGTCTACACATCCATAAAGGGCATCAGTCACTCTAGCTGTATGCAACTGAGGGTACAAACAAATAATAACGATAGCAATAAAACATCATTTCTTGGTTTATCTCCCACCTATAAAATTATAGGAACTCTACTCTTTCTCAGGAGTCCCTGGATGGTGCAGTCAGTGACTGTACTTCATTGCTAACTGAAAGATTAGCACTTGTGTCCTTCAAAAACCACCTCTGAAGAACGGTCTGATGATCTGTGCCTGAGAAACCAGCAATTGAAAACCTTATGGAGTACAGTTCTGCTCTGACACACATGAGGTCATCATGAGTCAGAATCAACTTAATGGTAAGTGGTTTTACTGGTTTCAACCTATCTGAAATGCTTTCCATCCAGTCCAGAGAGCCTTAGTGGCTGACTCATATTTATTCTTACATACTTTCACAAAAAAACAGAACTAAACCAAACCCATGGCTGTCAAATCAATTTCTGACTCATAGAGACCCTATAGGACAGAGTAGAATTGTCCTATAGGATTTCCAAGAAGCACCTGGTGAATTATGAACTGCCAACCTTTTGGTTAGCAGCTGTAGTAGCGCTTAACCACTTAACCATTATGCCACTAGGGTTTCCATGCCATCATAAGCCATCCATAGTGTCATTTTCTGCGGCTTCAGACATTGGCATGGACTTCTCAGAGATGGTTCACTGCCTCTACTGGGGTCGTTGTGATTCCATACTTCTCCCCTGGCCTCAGTGTTAGGAAGAAGGGAAAAACACACAAGATGAACGGTACAATTTCACCCACTGTTCTCAGTCAAACTCACTCCTCTCTGTTTTTATGTAACTCAGATTTCGACTGGCATTCCCATGTTCCTGGGTGCATGAGAATCGAATGCCAACTGTTCCGTGGCCTGTGACATTCAAGATTTCCCTGCACAGTGTCTGCTCATTCCAAGGGCTTCCATTCCAACAGTGCGGTTCCTGAATCCGTGCATGCTGTTTCTGTTTTGCCTAAGTATCCTATCCTTATCATCTCCCATGACCACTCCAAAAAACCTGTTATTGTCGAGTCAATTCTGACTCACAGCAAGTCTGTGGGACAGAATAGAGCTGCCCCATAAAGTTTCCCAGGAGTGTTTGGTGGATTCAGATCACTGACATTTTGAGTAACAGCTGTAGCTCTTACCTACTGTGCTACCAAGGTTACTACCACCACTCAGGCCATGAGACAGGGCCCTCCTTGGAGTCGAATGCAGAGGTAGGGTGTGGGATTACACTGTGGAACACACAGTCTTGCTGTATTTTCTCCTCCCCTCTATTCCTCAACTCCTCCTTCTGGGATGGACCCTTGGTAGCTCCAGATTCCTCTCCCCCAATACACAGAGGGCAACCCTGGTGACGTAGTGGATTAGGTGCTATGTCTGCTAACAGAAAGGTTGGCGGTTCAAATCCGCCAGGTGCTCTTGGGAAATTCTGTGGGGCAGTTCTACTCTGACCAATAGGGTCACTATGAGTCGGACGTGACTTGATGGCAGTGCAAACGTTTAATACATGGAGACTTCTGTCCTCCTCTGAAGCCTTGGTGTCAGTCAACACATTGCTCTTGGGGTCTCACCTGCTACCTAATGGGCTTATCAAGTCATTTCTTCTAACAATTTCTATGGCATTCCCTTACAGAAATCCTGGGAATAAAATTTTCCCATCTTCTTCTCAGCATGATGTCTTCCCCATGAGGTGTCATTGTTGCTCCTACGAGTGGCTCCAGGTGGCCTGCCTTCAGGGCCTGCAGTCTGCCTGGTCATGTCTGAGCCTTCTACTGCTCCACACATGGCTTCAGCCAGCCTCTGGGACTCTCATTCAGATAGTAGTTTGATTGTAAAGAATGTTTTCGTTAAGATTTATCAACCAGTTGCCAGCAAGTTGATTCTGACTCACAATGAGCCCCTATGTGTCTGAGCAGCAGTGTGCTTTCTAGGATTTTCAGTGGTAGATTGTCAGGGCTTTTATCCAGGAACATGCTGTTTGCTTTCAAACCTTGAAACTTTTGGTTTGCAGCAAGATGTGCTAAATGGTTGTGCCACCTGGGGACTCCTCAGGGAGATTGAGGAGCTTAGGGTAGAGAGATCTTCAACAACTATGCATAGATGAAGATTCTCCTTAGAAAGAAATAGGCTACTGTAGAGACTCTTAAGGTGCGCCTTATGCTTGCTTTTGACAGTGGAGTTAGAAGCTCCAACAAGGAATGGAAGCACCAGAGGATTCTGGCAAGAAGCCCTGTGAACCGAATTCTAGTCCTTTCTGGTTGCTGATCCGCTGGCCTGGATCCTGTGGAATCTGAATTTCCCTAGCCTCTGAGGATACGTTTAAAGCAATGATTCAAACCAATCCCCTGCTCAGGCACCATGTCAGTCCCTTGAGGGCCACTCACATTCCTCACTGTGAAATATCCCTGAAAATCCCCAGAGGGTGTCTCATTTATGCATGATGTAATTTAGTCAGCTGCCTTTCAGGCATCTGGGGACATTGCTCCCACTTAGGTGTCTTCCGACTCGACGGCACTTGGCTAGCTAGGTGTCTTCCACGAGGTGTTAATATTACCATGTCCCTCTGAGTGTCACACCCTCCTATCATGTTGGACAGGCTCTACCACAAAAAAGTCGGAACTGTCAGTGTCAAGGATGGCAAGGTATCCAAAGGACTTCCCTTCCCCTGGTCATGGTTTTACACGCAAGTAGCATCCCAAACAGTGTTTTTATGCCCTAGAGTCTTGTAGACTTTGGTAGACAGCTTGGTCTAACTTTGCTCACTGCTCTCACTCTGTTGCTTGTCATGGAGATGGGCCAAGGTCGAATGCAGGTCAGATACTCCTCCCCTCTGGGGACCAAGGAGTAACTCCTGGATCAGCCTGTGATGCCCAGCCTTCTCCGTGAAGACTCCTCAGTAGCTTATGAATAATGATGAGCAGGTCACTCCCTCTCTGCATCATATGCCCAGACAGCCCTGCATCCAGTGGTAGGCACACTGAGTGGAAGTAGAAAAATGCCCTGGAATATGGGCACATCATTTATTTCTTTGGATTTCTGCCTTCTCATGCACAAAATGATTTGATGAAATCAGTAGATTTTTGATGAGGATTTCTTTATGTTTTAAATCAGGTTTATTGGGGTCTAGTTTACCCGCCCTGGTGATGAAGTGCCTAAGAACTTGGCTGTTAACCTAAAGGTTGGCAGTTGAAGTTCACCAGGTGCTCCTTGGAAACTCTATGGGGCCATTCCACTCTGTTCTATAGGGTCACTATGAGTTGGAATCAACTCGACCACAATGTGTTAATTTACATGCAATTAAACTCACTCTTTCTAAGTGCATGGTTGGGTAAGCTTCGACAAAAGTGTACAGCTGTTTACCCTCCCCACAAATGAGGTATAGAACCTTCTCGTCACCCCACATGCCTTACTTACCTGTGTCTTTTTGCAGTCAATCCACTCCCTCCATCCCCAGCCCTTGGCAGCCACTGATCAGTTCTCTGTCCCCCAAATTTTGTCTTTCCTAGGATGTCATGCAGATCGAATCATGTCTTATTCTTGAGTTGTAAGAGTTGACTTTTTTTTTTTTAAATTCTGGATTCACGTCATTTATCAGTTTTGTGGTTTGTTAGGACTTCTCTTTCTATAAATGTACCAGAACCTTTTAAGAACTCCCATACAACCCTAGCATATAGTACTTTCAGTATCTCCTGACAGAGAAAACATACAATAACAAAAGCAGGTCTTTTTTAAAAAAATCAATGAATTCTTTGTTTATTAATTATAGCAGCATCTAGGTAGATTTTTAAAAGAGTCATACATCTTATTTACTCTAGAATGGACTGCAAACTGATGAAATACAGCACCCTTCTTCCCAGAAACATTGTCAAATAAACTTGCATATAAAAAATTTTTGTATTCAGTTCCAGAGGATACACAAACCAACTGCCATCGAGTCAATTCTGCTCATAGCTACCCTATAGGACGGAGTAGAACTGCCCCTTAGAGTTTCCAAGGAGTGGATTTCAATTGCTGACCTTTGGATTAGCAGAGGTAGCACTTGACCACTAAGCCACCAGGGTTTCCAGAAGGTACATAGATGCCCTAAAATCCACCATGAAATACCTAAGGATAGATTCATGGCTCTAAGATTAAGCTTCCCTGATTGTTTGGTACACAGACAGCTACAACATACATGCGGATTCAAGTATCCCTTGCAGTAGCCCCAAAGCTGCCAGGAGACTCATAATCCACACATGTAAATCCCAGTGCTGATGATTTCTAAAGGCCTTTCTGAATTAGTAAAAGCTCCCATTTTGACTTCTCAGAACCAAGGCATCCAGGTACCCCAAATGACACATTTTTCTAGTGCCTAGAATAAAAAAGCTTTGGAAGGACCAGGGAAATGTATTATATTTGTGCGTATAGCAAAAAGAACAAAGAAAAAAAATCTCCCTGCCAGAGACTGATAAATCCTAGCTTTTCTTTTCAGCCCTATCTGTTCACACTTCAGCAGCTGAGGTTCTCTCCAGGTGAGGCAATTGGATCTGCTTCTGAATCATCTGGCCTGCGCCTGTCTTCTTTCTGTGAGCCTTGCTGCAGACTTCTTGAGCGCTTCCCACGAACACACTTAATTGGCCATGTGTCAGCTCAATTGCTGAGCTGATCTAAGTCATGATGAATCTTTCCTGCTCTTTGCCCCTGGCCCCAGCTTGCCACATAATTCTGTATTGTCAGCACTCACCATGAATTTACATTCGTTCTTTTTTTCTGGGTCATTTATAAAGCTAGAGGCAGAAAGAGTCCAATGTACTGATATGGACGAAGGGTGTTTTTACCTCTCCATTTGCCTGTTGAATATTAACAATAAAAGCAGACATACATCTGTGGACTATGCAGATGGAAAAGAAGGTCAAGGCTAAGAGATTTTAGAAAGAGATTGGGTAGCTGGATGGGGAAATCGTGGCGACATAGAGGTAGAGGTTTCTGATGATTACTGGATCAGCAATTGAGGTTAATTCCATCAGCTGGGAAGTAGGGAATAGGGTGGAGAAAGACAGTGATGGAACCTGGATTCAATTTTGAAAATACTGGTTTCTAAAATGTTGGTAGAGATACCCAGGAGGAAATTGGACAAACACGTCAGTAGACCAGGAGCAAGATCTAGACTGGTGACTCACATTTGGGACTCATGGGAATGTATCCTTAAGAGCTGATGAGCCTGTCTAGGACTTTGTACACAGGCCTCTTGGGCACAAATGATGAGTCATATTGTTGCTTTTCAATGGGCTACTGAAGTGGCTGCAATCTGTAAACTTTCCATTGACCTGTGACTGCCTTGTTTCTACTCTGTATTATATACTTCCACACTTACTGTTCTCTCCAAAAGACTATCCGTTATGCAAAACCTTATCAAGCAATGAGGATTTTGGTAAAGGTGCTGCTGGAGAGTTGGCGGAGGGAGTTTGCATTCACTATTCATGGCAAAATTCTCCAAACATTTCTATCAGATGTATGTGTCCTTTCTTGGTCACCTTCTCTCACATTGTGTCTAGTGGCCTGTCTCTACTGTCGCCTTGCCACCATGAAATGCTCAATTTTTCTTTTATTGTCCCAGAAAATTCAGTTGGCCTCAATTCTCCCAGTAAAACAAAGCCCATGCACAGTTAACTAGGCCTGGGGGAGCTCCCCACCACTATACTAACCAAAAAAAATCCCCCAGTCCAAACCCACTGCCAATTATGAAACACAGAGTGACTCTATAGGACAGAGTAGAGATGCCCCACAGGATTTCTTTCTTCCATGGCATAACTGGTGGGTTCAAACCACTGTCCTTTCGGTTAGCAGCCAACCCACTTACTCACTGAGCTACCAGAGCCCCTTCTTAACTAATGTTGTGGTTGTTGGGCACAGTTGAGTTGGTCTTGACTCACAGCTACTCTACGCAGAATGGAACAGAACATCCTCCACCATCCTCACAATTGTTATGCTTGAGCCTTTGTGGCAGTCACCATGTCAATCCATCTCAGTTGATGGTATTTCTTAACCAATAGAAGATATTAAAGAAACAAAGCCCCCTTGCTGTCAAGTCGGTTTTGACTCCTAGCAACACCATAGGACAAAGTAAAATGATGCTGTAAGGCTTTCAAGGCTATACATCTTTATGGAAGCGAACTGCTACATCTTCCTCCTGAAAATTGGCCTGCAGGTTCCAAGTGCCAAGCTTCTCAATTAGCAGCGGATCAGCTAACCCCTGTGCCACGAAGAGTCCTCAGTAGGAGACATAGTATGGGGTTAAAAGGAGCATTTCTCAGCATTGTTGATGTTTGGGGCAAGATAATTCTTTGTCAGTCCTGTGTGTTGTATAACGCTTGGTAACATTCCTGACTTCTACTTAGTAAATGCTAGTAGCACTCCCTTTTTTTGAAAATAGTAGCACCCCTTCTGTCTGTCTGCCACCCCCAATTATGAGTTCTCAGTTCCCTAGAACCAAATCCAAACTCTACCGCTAGCACTAATTTTGTAATTTGGGGCAAATTATCTAACCTGTATGGTTAATTAGTTTTTTTCATCTATAAAGCAGGAATAGTGACAATATCTCCTTCACAGGGCTGTCATAAAGATGAAATGAGTTAGTACTTGTAGAAGACTCAGAACAGGGCCTTTCATAGAAAAACTACTTAGCAAATGTTAGTTCCTACTGTTTTTCCATAGGGCATTATCAAATTATTCCTTCTGACTCTATGTAGAACTCTTCCCCAGAGGAACTCTGAGGAATGCAACTTCTATTCCAACTTGACTTAATTGTTTGATTCTTAGCCAATTCCGAAAGTCTCAGAACAAGTAAATTCGGTTACTGTTTTCAAAAAAGGGTCTGAGTTTTAATGCTGCTTAGTGAACAAAGACCAGTGACTTTTGAACTAGTTATAGGTGGCCCCTGATGTCTGGGACCAGGATGTCACTTTGACTGTCATATACTTAAAGGCTGAGAACTTGCACTTAAAGCAGCTGAAGACCCATCCTATGTACAAGGCAAACCTGACATTCTCCCCTTTACCTCTAGGAATGTGTGTGGAACTCTGTTTCCACTGCATGCTTTTTGTTCACATTTTTCCACTGATTCTTGTTCTTCCTTTCATCTGGCATGTTTCACCTGCTCTCTATCCCCAATCCGTAAAAAATGTGGTTAGGTTTTTTTCCTTCGATCTCCTGAAACAGCACTGCAGCAGAAAGTCATTTTGGGGAGAAGTTTTACAGTTGATTCAGCAACAATGAATGAATATAGCACTGACAAACAACTTAAAATTGTTGTTGTTGTTGTTAGGTGTGGTGGCATTGGTTCTGACTCATAGTGACCCTATGAACAACGGAATGAAAATCTGCCCGGTCTTGGGCCATGCCCACAGTTGTTTTTATGCTTAAGCCCATCGTTGCGGCCACTATGTTGATCCATCTTGTCGAGGGTCTTCCTCTTTTTTGCTTTTAAAATTAGATATTAGAAACAAACAGTCCTGTAACTGAGGGGTCAATTTTGACTTATAGCAACCTTATAGGACACAGTAGAACTCTCCCATAGAGTTTCCAAGGAGCATGTGGTGAACTTGAACTGCCAACCCTTTGGTTAGCAGCTGTAGCACTTAACTATTATACCACCAAGGGTTACATATTAGACATTAGACAAATTTGGACTCTCCCCAAAATGTGTGTAGCGCATTTGGCTAGGCCATGATTTCTGGTACTGCGTGATGGTGCTGTATGTTATAAATGCTGCCTTGATGATGTTAACAAGGGAGAATGGATGGCATCTGTACTGGTAGGGTGGGACTCAATGAGTAACGCTGTGCCCTGAGGCAATCTCTTGGGATTTGAAGGAAAGGGAAACACTCAGAGAGCTGGGGACCTCATGCCACCGGGAGGCAGTGCAGGGAGCAGAGTTCAGCATTTGGAAAGGACACGGGATCCACGTGCCTCAGAAGCTTCCAGTGCGGGCGACGACTGACAACAAGGGCCTTCCTCCAGAGCCAACAGAGAAACCTTCCCCATGGAGCTGATGCCCCAAATCTGGACTTTCAGCCTACCGGACTGTGACAGAAGAAAACTTCTCTTTTTAAGCCATCTGCTTGTGGTGCCTTTGCTATAGCAGCACTAGATGAAAATGATAAGTAGTCGTGTATTCAAAACTTTCTTAGCTGTGGTCAACTGAGGAAATTTTCCCTGGCTCCACCCCAGTGCCATTCCACTTTCGTCTTACTGAGCCTTCTCCGCCTCCTCCTTTTCCACTGCTTTCTCAGCTTCCCTTCACGCTCCTCACATGCTTCACTCAAATTCTTCCAATTGCTTCACTCCTAGGTCACATGATAAGAAGAACCGTAAGAGAGAACTTTCCACAATGTAAACTTTAAACAACCGTTACTTTCCTAAAGAATTTCTCAATCAGCTTTTGAAAGTTTTTTCTCCTGTGTACATGCTTTCACATAACATGACACAGATTCTACAATCTAGAGAAAAGTGCATAGTTCCGTATCCCACCACCGTTATCTTTTAACAGGGGTTGTCCGTTTTTGTAGATTCCTTTCTGATCTTTGGCAACCCTAGTGGCGTAGTGGTTAAGTACTATGTCTGTGAACTGGAAGGTTGGCAGTTCAAGTCCTCCAAGGGCTCCTTGGAGTCTCTATGGAGCAGTTCTAGTCTGCTTCATAGGATCGCTATGAGTTGGAATCAACTCAACAGCAATGAGTCAGGTTTTTTTATTTTCTAATCTTTCGTTTATTTACCTTTTGTTATCTTTTTTTATTGTGCCAAATATATAGGTAGCAAAACCTTTGTCATTTCAGCAGTCTTCACATGTACAGTTTAGTGACATTAAGTATGTCCATCATGTTATTGCACTTGGCTTGGCTTATCATGTTATTCAGCCATCACTTTTCCCTAAATTTTCCATCACCCTTGACAGAAGCTCAGTGTCCCCTAAGCACTGTGGCTTCCATTCTCCTCCCTGGTAACCACTAATGAACTTTGATCTTTATACATTTGCCTATTACAGATATTTCATATAGGCAGGATTTTACAATATTCTTTTGTTACTAACTTACTTCATTCAACTTTCTGAGGTAAAATTTACATACAAAAAATTCATCCAATTTAAGTGTGTTATTTAAGCTTTTGATGAATGTTACAAATGTATACATCCATGTAAAGGCCACTACAATTGAGACGAAGAAAATTGCATGATCCTAAAAATGACTCCTAGGGCCCCATGACAGTTAACACTAACACTCCAGCCCCTTGGCAACCGCTGATCGGCTCTCTGTCACTATGGATTAGTTTTATATGTTCTAGAATTTTTAATATTGAATCATCTAGTATGTATATTTTTCTAGTTTCAGTCAGCATGAGATTCATACATGTAGTGTATATAGGTGTATTCTTATTATTATTGAGTAGTATTTCATGGTGCAACTATATCAAAATCTGCTTATCCATTTACCCGTCAGTGGTCTTTTCTGCTCTTGCATTTTGGGGTAGGATTTGTATCTAATCAGTGTGTGAATTTGTATAATTATTATGTACAGAATTTAGAAAGCAAAAAATCAGAGATGAAAACTCAGTTAAATGTATCATTCAATGGCAAATATCATTAATGTTTTACTGTATTTCTAGGATTGTTTTCTTCATCAGTCTTGCATATATTTAAGGTAATAACCCAGACTTATGGCTATTGAGTTGATTCTGACTCACAGTGACTGTGTAGGACAGAGTAGAACTGTCCTGTAGGGTTCCTAAGTTGTACTCTTTCAGGAAGCTGACTGCCACATCTTTGTCCTAAGGAGCAGCTGGTGATGTTCAGACAACGGATGTTTCGGTTAGCAGCTGTTTAATCTCTGAGCCAACAGGGCTCCTTATTTAAGGTCATAGTCCCCTATATGTTGCTGATGTATGTAAGTATTATACCATAAGCATTTTCCTGTGTCAATATTGTATGGCCTTTAGGAAAACTTGATCTCTCTGGTTCTTGGTTCTCATATCTAAGACTGGGAGTGTTGAACTGAAAACTTCTGGAATCATTACATGATTTAACATGCTATGACATACTCTAAGTGTATACACAGAACAATGTGCATGTTTTTGTTTTCCTCTGGCTATCCATAGCTCTTCATGGAATCCCGACTCTATTCCTGACTTCCCCAAACCTGTAGATCTCTTCAACTTCTTCAAACAGACAGGAGATGTTAAGAAGGGCATTTCTCAAATGCTTTTCTTTCAACTCACAAATTCTCTACAACTCAGAAGAAAACAGTACATCTTCTTTCTGTCCCTTGCCGTTAATTCCATCCCCTCTCAACCACCTCTATAAAGGTTAGAATTGCAATCTCTTTTCAGTCCCCATGTGAGGAAGGATTATTATCTCCATTCCACAGATAGCAAAACCAAGGTTCTGAGAGTATAAAACAACTGCTTGAATTTACATGAGTGAAAAAGGATGGTGTAGAGCTGTGAACCAGATCTGTTGGACTCCAGGGCTCTCTCCCATCACTGCAGACTTCCTTGGCTGGGACGCATCCATAAATCCTGCAAAGGGCTCCTTGTGCATGTTTCAGCTGTTTCACCCAACGGCATTATCATCTCTGTGCTGCTGTGATCACTTGCTTTGACCTGGCTGGGGATGCTCCATGGCAAGACGCCCATTTAAAAAGTTTGTTTACTTGCTTATTGTAATTAAAAAAGAAAAGAAAAAAAAGTCTCGAGAGTTATCTAAGGCTCCTTTCAATCACTGACTTCTGACTTGGTAAGTTCTAATGCCAGCTATGCAAAACAGGATACAAATCGGTCCCTTTTGCTTAAAGTTCTAACTAAACAGTATGGCCAGGGATGTTATCTACAGTAAAACTATAAGGAAATGAAGGGTATGTGTGTAAGTTAGCAATTGCCACAAAAATGCTGTGTAAAGAATCTAAAGAACTGTCTAAAACTGATATGTTAAAACCACTGTTATTTATCCTGTTGGACCAGGGATTGGCTGATCTAGGCTAGGTGTGTCTGGGGCCACTCAGCTCTGCTCCAGCCTGATTTTCAGTCTCCTCCTCAATTAGCGCAATAAGCCAATCACGTTCTTTTTATGGCCTTGGCAAAGGTGCAAAACAGCAAGTGGAAATGTGGAAAGATTCTGGAGACCTGGGCTGAGAATTGACACATTACTTCTGCCTCCTTTTGTTGGCCAAAGCAAGTCAAATCTAAAGACATAGGGTTGTCTCTACTGGCTGTTCATAGCTTTTCACAGGACTGATACAGGAAGAAAACATGAGATAGAGAAGTGCTTTTTATCAGCAGGGAAGGGCTCTGAAGTTACAGGGCAAGGAAAGGTAGATACCATGAGGGGTAAAGAATGGGACCCAGTAACACAATGTATCACATAAGCAAAGCACAAAATTTAGGATCCTGTGTACTCTGGGCCAGAGGAGAGGGAGGTTTGCAATCAGTAAGCAGTTCACAGGGTCCTGCAATTAATCTGCTGGTGTTGTGGTTTTTAAGCTGAGTTGTTCACACGGCTGTTTAGTTTCTTGTTTGTTGTATCTCATATATACTATGTATGAAATTCCTGTAGTAATTTTTTTAAAGTTTTTGGTGCCAAAGAAATAAACAATAAAAATTATAACATCGAGTGAATCATATAGTATGCTAGTTCAGCTGTTTTCTTTTTTTCAATCTGTGCTTCCCTTTACTATTTGCTGATTTTATAATTTTGTTCACTCTCACTTGCTAACATAAATGATGGTTTGATGATGTGCTATCTGGACATTAAAATCATCTGCCAAAACAAACAAACAAACAAACAAACCTGTTGCTGTAGAGTGGATTCCCACTCATCGTAACCCTATACGACAGAGTAGAACTGCTCCACTGAGTTTCCAAGGAGTGCCTGGTGGATCTCAACTGCTGACCATTTGGTTAGCCAACATAGCACTTAATCACTATGCCACTACGGTTTCCAGCATCCTCTGTGTGCACGTGTACAATCTTAGTAGGGTGTGCATACTTAAAAAAAAAAAAATGCAGCCTGTAAAGTTTAACAGACTTCATTTTCCTTAGTTTGCTTTAAAATAAACTCATCTAAAACCACAAATTGTTGGCCTGGTAGTTATTAGTCTGGATTGATTAGGTTTGATCTCTAGGTTAATTTCACACATAATCATATTATAGTTAGTCACACCTAGTGGCTCTATTAATTCAGATGTATTTGCACTTCCTTACCTATTAATTACAACCACCTCTGAAGACTGATTGGGTCTCAGCTACCGAAGAAAAACAATCCCCATCTATCAGGGAGCAAATTACTGTCTCCCACTCTGGGAGAACTTGGTGGACCTGGAGGCTCTGTGGGGATATTATTGATGACATCTTTTTATCTTCCTTCCTTACAGATGAATGGTGTACCTGCTAGTTGAACCAGCAACACAAAAGCTAGGTCCACACAGATGGCAGGACTCACCTGGGCTATGATCCGGGAAAGAAACAGTAGAAGAGTCACCTATACAATACTAATGTAAGTTTTGTTTCTAATAATTAAACATATCTATTCAGCCAAAGTCTATTTATTCGTTATTTTTCTTTTGGTTTAAAGAATACTGTGTATCTTAGGGTTCTCTAGAAAAACTAAAAAAACTAAACCAGATCCACTGCCGTTGAGTCAATTTTGACTCATAGTGACCCCATGGGGCAGGGTAGAACTGCACCATAGAGTTTTCAAGGATGTGAATCTTTATAAAAACAGACTGTCACATCTGCTGCCTCTCATGGAGCAAGCTGGTGAGTTCAAACTGCTGACCTTTGGTTTAGCAGCTGAGTGTTTAACCACTATAGTACCAGGGCTCCTCTGTAGAAAAGCAGAGCCAGTGATATTAATATACATACACATGTATATGTGTGCACGCATATGCATGCCTCTGTGTGTGTACATGGAGAGAGACAAAAGTTTACTTCAAGGAATCACCTCATATGATTGTGGGGCTGGCAACTTGGGATCCATAGGTCCGGGCACCAGAGGCTGGAGGCTCCAGTAGAGTTCTTGTCCTGTAGGTCAGATGACCTGAAGAGTTAAAATATGAGTGTTCTGCTGAAATGTCTATTTAAGGTATAAAGGCTGAACTCACCCTAAGGAAACTCTTTTTTTTGCTTCAGAAGCCTTCAGCTGACTGATTGAGGTCTGCCCATGTTGTGTGCAGTCAACTGATTTAATCATGTGTAATTATTTTTATATAAGCAGCTAGACTAGTGTGTTAACAAACAACTGGACAGAGTCATCTAGCCAAGTTGACACATGAAATTACCGTCACATTGCATAACTAAATCTGGGGATAGGTTACACAGCAAGTCTGAGGGTGGATCTGAAACTGGATCAGCAAACACAGGGCTCATCGGCCAAGCTTGAACTACCTGCTGCTTAAATCCTATCCAAAGCCATGGTGAAGGATGCACTGTTTAGGGAGTATTGTTTGAAGGAGACGAGTCAACTGTGACTCATGGGGACTTTGTAGGGCAGAGGAGAACTCTCACTAAATCTTGCTTAATTTCTGTATTCAGTGGAATCCTCGAATTGTATCTATATGACCATTCAAATCATTGCTTTCACCAAGGTATAACTTTGTAAGTTAAAATGTCAGGTTAGCTTGGGAAACAGAAACTATGTTGAATTTACTGTAGAGTTTTTGTTGAGGACACTACAATCTTTATTTCTTAGTAGATGAAGCCACACACAAGAAAATTCTCTTTTTCCTAAGTTCCAACCCAGAATCTCATCATAGAAATTTGGAATCATATCATGGATTCTGTTTCCCTTTACACTCTGGCTAGTAAGAAACTCAGAGTCAGATTTGAAGCCCAACTTCTGTAACTGTTTAGACTCAAACCATTAGTGCACCTGCATTCTTACTCTCTTCTCCATATTGACCATTTATTGTCCTTTATGTTTTTATCTAACTCTGGTTTTAGGTTTTGCTAATATCCAATTTTATTGTCTATCGAATAGTGGATAATATGGTGAAATGTGAATAAATAAATAACAAGTAAACATGAAGATATTAGCCATAGAAGTGTGTGAGTGTGAATGGAGAGAGATATGGGTTGGAAATTCAGATAGGCAGCCAGCATACTGATGGCATATATGTAAGCATATTAATCTCCAACATGACCCAGGGGCAGAATCACCACATTTTTTTGTCAGGTGATAGGATGGATCTTCATTGTTTTTTTTTCTTTTTGTTTGACAAGTTTCTGAATCAAAAAAAAAAAAAATATTGTAGTAATGCATATACATAACAAAGAGTTTGTAATCATTTTAAATGTATACTACACTGACATTAATTACATCTGCTGTGTTGGACTATATCCGCTTTCCCATGGTGTAGTGGTTAAGTGCTACATCTACTAACCAAAAAAGGACAGCAGTTCAAATCCACCAGGTGCTCCTTGGAAACACTATGGGACAGTCCTACTTTGTCCTGTGGGGTCACTATGAGTTAGCATCCACTTGATGGCAGTGGGCTTTTTTTGAATAAACAAATGTATTTTGAAATAACAAATACCCTGCTTATGAATAACACACCATCCACTGCAGAGGAAGAGCTACCATGAAAACTATAGATTTTTCTCTACCTGGATTGAAGTTTTTGAATGAGATAAATTTTCTTCTTAGGAAGAGATGGAGAATTATTTTCTGTCACAAAATGGAAGAGACACATCCCCGAAGACAGAGCTGAGGAATGGAGAGGGCGCCCCCCTGAAGCACCCAGCATACTTGGTCCCTGCTAATAGTCTTGACTACAGACACAGGCTTCTGGGAGGACACAAGATCAATACATAACAACCACTTGTATTTTTATGTGCCAGCTATAAACTTAAAATAACCTTTTCAAGTACTAGAAAATTAAAAAACAAATGGTATTAATTATGATAGCATAAAAAATATGAAACACTTAGGGATAAATTTAACACACTATGTATAAGATTTACATTCTTAAAACTATAAATAATCAATGAAATTAATGAAGACCTAAGGAAATAGAACCACAATTTGTTATGATCCACATGATCAAATGCCTTTGCACAGTCAGTGAAACACAGGTAAACATCTTTCTGACATTCTCTGCTTTCTGCCAAGATCCATCTGACATCAGCAATGACATCCCCAGTTCCACGGCTTCTGAATATGTCTTGAATTTCTGCAAGTTCCTTGTCAAAACACTGTTGCAGTTGCTTCTGAAAGATCTTGAGCAGAATTTTACTTGCATATGATGTTGTTTGGTAATTTCCACATTCGATTGAATCACCTTTCTTGGGAATAGGCGTAAATATGGCTCTCTTCTGGTCAGCTGGCAGAGTAGCTGTCTTCCAAATTTCTTGGCATAGTTGACTGAGCACTTCCAGGGCTGCATTTGTTTATTGAAATGTCTCAATTGATACTCCATCAAGTTCTGGAGCCTTGCCTTTTGCCAGTGCCTTCCATGCAATTTCAACCTCTTCCTTCAGCACCATCGGTTCCTGATCATATGCTACCTCTTCAGATGGCTGAACATCGACCAATTCGTTCTGGTATAATGACTCTGTGCATTCCTTCCATCTTCTTTTAATGCTTCCTCAGTCATTTACTATTTTCCCTGTAGACTTCTTCACTGTTACTACTTGAGGCTTGATTTTTTTCTTCAGTTCTTTCAGCTTGAGAAATGCAGAGTGCATTCTTCCCTTTTAGTTTTCCATTTCCACCTCTTTGCACATGTCATTGTAATACTTTGTCTTCTCAAGCTTCCCTTTGAAATCTTCTGTTTAGGTCTTTTACTGTGCCATTCCTTGCTTTTGCTGTAGCTCCTTGACATTTGACAGCAAGTTGCGGTATCTCTTCTGATATCCAATGTGGTCTTATGTTCTTTCCTGGCTTTTTAATGACCTCTTACTGTCTTCATGGATGATGTCTTTGGTATCATTCCATACTTCATCTGATCTTTGGTCATTAGTGGTCAACACCTCAAGTTTGTTCTTCAGATGGTCTTTAAACTCAGGTGGGATATACTCAGGTTAACACTTTAGCCTTTGTGGACTCGTACTACTTTTCTTCAGTTTAAATTTGAACTTGCAGATGAGCAACAGATGGTCTGTGCCACAGTCAGCACAAACACTGGTCTTGTTCTGACTGTTGATGTGGAGCTTTTCCATTACCTTTTTCCACAAATGTAGTAGATTTGATTGCTGTGTATTTCGTCTGGTGAAGTCCATGTATATAATTGCCGTTTGTGTTGGTGAAAAAGGCATTTGCAATGAAGCAGTCGTTGGTCTTGCAAAATTCCATCATGTGATCTCTGGCATCATTTCTGTCACCAAGGCCATATTTTCCAACTACCAATCCTTCCTTGTCACAAACTTTTGTGTTCCAGTTACCAGTAATTATCAATGCATCCTGACTGCATGTTCAATCAGTTTCGGACTGCAGAAGCTGGTAAAAATCTTCAATTTTTTCATCTTTGGCCTTAGTGGTTCGTGCGTAAACTTGAATAATAGCGATATTAACTGGCCTTCCTTGTAGGCATATGGATAATATCCTACCACTGACAGCATTGTGCTTCAGGACAGATCTTGAAATGCTCTTTTTGACAGTGAATGAAACCCCATTCCTCTTCAAGTTTTTGTTACCAGCATAGTAGATCGTATAATTGTTGGATTCAAAATGGCCAACACCAGTCCAGTTCAGCTCACTAATGCCTAGGATATCAATTATTATGTGTTTTATTTCATTTTTGATGATTTCCAGTTTTCCTAAATTCATACTTCGTACCTTCCATGTGCTAGTTATTAATGGATGTTTGCAGCTGTTTCTTCTCATTTTGAGTCATGCCATGTTAGCAACTGAAGATCTCAAAGGCCTTACATCATCAAAGGTGACATCTACTTTGAGAAGGCAGCTCTCCCCCAGTCATCTTCTGAGTGCTTTCCAGCACAGGGGGCTCATTTTCCAGCATTATGTCTGACAGTGTTCCCTGCTATTCATAAGGTTCTCACCTGCTAATTCTTTTCAGTAGACTGCTGGGGCCTTCTTCCTTGTCTGAGTCTAGAAGCTCAGCTAAAACCTGTCCACTATGGGTGACCCTGCTGATATCTAAATACCAGTGACATAGCTTCCAGCACCACACCAACAGTACAGTAAAATGTAAAAACAGTACTATCAACTGACACACAAGGAATCTGTATGTGGATCAAGAGGCAGTCGTGTGAACAGAACAAGGGGACACTGCATGGTTTAAAGTCACATACATCAGAGTTGTATTCTTTTACCATACATTTTCAATCTGTATGCAGAGCAAATAATCTGAGAAGCTGGACTATATGAAGAAGAAGGAGGAATCAGAATTCAAGGAAGACTCATTAACAACCTATGTTACATAGATAACACAACCTTGCTTGCTTGGAGTGAAGAGGATTTGAAACACTTACTGATGAAGATGAAAGACCAAAGCCTTCAGTGTGGATTATTCCTCAACATCAAGAAAACAAAAATCCTCACAATTGGACCAGTAAACCACATTGTGATAAGTGGAGAAAAGTTGAGGTTGTCAAGGATTTCATTTTACTTGGTTCCACAATCAACACCCATGAAAACAGCAGTCAAGAAATCAAAAGATGCATTGCATTGGGAAAATCTGCTGAACAGGACCTCCTTAAAGTATTGAAAAGTAAGGACATCATCTTGAAGACTAAGGTGTGCCTGACTCAAGCCTGGGTGTTTTCAATCTCATCATATGCATGCAAAGCTGGACAATGAACAAAGACAGAAGAAGAATTGATACCTTTGAATCATGGTGTTGGAGAAGAGTGTTGAATGTACCATGAACCGCCAAAAGAACGGATCTGTTCTGGAAGAAGTACAACCAGAGTGCTCCTTGGAAGCAAAGGTGGCAGGACTGCATCTTACATACTTTGGACATGTTGTCAGGAGGGATCAGTACCTGGAGAAGGGCATTGTGCTTGGTAGAGTGGAGGGTCAGCAAAAAAGAGGAAGACCCTCAACAGGATGGACTGACACAGTGGATGCAATGATGGGCTTATCCATAAAAGCAGTTGTGGACATGGCTCAAGACTGGGCAGTGTCTTGTGTTGTATATACGGTTCCTATGAGTCAGAATTGACTTGATGGCACCTAACAACAACTGAATGGAGAGATTTACTGTTAATCCTCACTATTTTCACATTCCATATTTTAGAATTGTTTTTACTGTACTTTAGATGAAGGTTTACAGAACAAACTTGCTTCCTATCAAACAATAAGTACATGTACTGTTTTGTCATATTGGTCACCAACTCCAGGGCATGTCAACACTCTCCCTTCTTGACCTCTTCTCCGTTAGTCTCTTGTTTGGTGGGCCTGTCTAATCTTTGGCCAAAGGATGGACCTTGGGAGTGACTTCATTACTGAACTAAATGGGTGTCTGGGGGCCACACTCTCCAGGTTTCTGTAGTCTCTGTCAGACCAGTAAGTCTGGTCTTTTTTTGTGAGCTAGAATTTTGTTCCACGCTTTTCTCCAGCTCTGCCTGGGACCATCTGTCATGATCCCTGTTAGAGCAGTAAGTGGTGGTAGCCAGGTACCATCTAGTTGTGCTAAACTCAGTCTGATGGAGGCTGTGGTGGTTGTGCTCTTGGTTTTCAGCATTCTCCCTTCCTCCAGATGGGATGAGAGCAGTAGAGTATCTTAGATAGCTACTCAGAGGCTTTTAAGAACACTGATGCTACCCACCAAAGTAGAAAGTAAAACATTTTCTTTAGGAACTGTGTTATGCCAGTGGAGCTAGGTGTTCCCAGAGACCATAGTCCTCACTCCCCTCAGTCCAGTAATTTGGTTTCTCAAGAAGTTTGGATGTGTCTGTAGAGTTTCCATGACCTTGCCTTGGACAGGTTGTGTTGGCTTCTCCAGTACTGGGGACGGTCTTACTCTTCACCAAATTTACCACTTCTCTATCGATAATTACTACCTTCATAGCAGGCATCAGAGCCCTCCTCTGTTCCTGAAGTCTGAGGCTTCTGTTTCTTCTATCTGAGTCTGTTTTCCCATCCCACTCTGGTAAACCCAGAAAACTAATTAAGATCACAGCGCCAATGTGCCCTCTGTGCCTGCTCTCAGCCACCTCCACTAAGTCTCTCCTCTGATTTGCGTGAAGTGCTCTCCATGACCAGCAGCAGATGGTGGTAAGTCTGGGAAGTATTCTCTGCATAGTTTAAGTACCCGTGGAACTTCTAGAAGGGACAGAGATTAAAGTACGGTGGAACCATCACCATAATACACTTTGATTGATTTTATTCAATGCATCTTACATTTATTGAGACACAAGTTTCCACAGTCCTATGTGCCAAGGAGACAAGGGGTAGCTTCCAGGAGCTACGCTGCTGATACCACCAAAACCATACAGTTGCGAGACCAATGAAATTGTTTATTAGTTCCCAATTTTCTAGTTCTTTTTAGCACTAGAGTTTCTTTGCTTAACAAAATCTAACAGACTCTCCTTAGCAAAAAAAAAAAAAAAAAAAAGAGCAGAACTTTCTACAAGATGGGCTAGACTTGGCCACTCAGAAGCCTCTGTTTCAACCTTCCCCACCTTGGGGTAGTACCTGGGGCATGTCTGTGGAACCATGGGGAGACCTTGGAGAACAGCTTGACAGCTATGAAAACTGCAGAACCTAGCAGTTAACTTGGAGCCCTGGTGGCACAGTGGTTAAGAGCTTGGCTGTTAACCAAAAAGATTGGCAATTCAAATACATCAGCTGCTCTTTGGTCTCCCTACAGGGTCACACAGGAAGTTGAAATTAACTGGGTAGCAATGCGTGCAGCAGTTAAATGTCTAAATTTGAATCCCAGTTCTAAAACCTGCTATATATATTTTGGGAGCCTTAAATTCTGGGAGCCTCTGTTTCCTCATTTGTAAAATCGGAACAAAGCTTGTGCCTACTTCATTGGAATTGGCATTGGCACTGAATAATTACAGGTAAGCTAATAACTATAAAATACCCCAAGCATTTAAAATAATAGTGCCACTTAGTCAAAAAAATGATGAAATCCCTGCGGGGTGCAAATGGTTACGTACTTGAATGCTAGCCAAAATCTTAGCACCTTGAACCTACCCAGAGGCAGCTCAGAATATGGACCTTGCAGTGGAAAACCCTCTGCAGCAGTGCACACAAAGAGCTGCCATGAGTCAGAATTGACAAAACATTGTTGCTCAGTCCTTTCAATGACCTGAAAGGTTACTGGATTTAGTAAAGGAGGTCAATCAAGCTCTGTCAATCTGAGAGCCCCTCAAGGAAAAAAATCATTTTTACAATTAAGAGAGAGAGCGTGAAAGCAACCTAATTATCAACCTGAAAGTCAAATATCAACTAATTTAGGAGAGCTTTTTTTTTAAAAAAATCACTTTGTTTTTATTTTTTAAAAGCAATGAAACCTGTTGCTGGATGAAATGATCTTGGGTAGGTCATTTGATCCACTGAACCTCTGTTTCCTTTATCTGAAGAATGGAGGCTCTGAATTTCTGAATGAGAATTTTGGGGAGAATCAGACAAGGCCTTGGGAGTACCAAGCATAGTGTGAACTGTTTGTCAAAGAGCCCAAGGAGCCCTTGGCACCTAGTAGGCGTGAGTAAATATTTATTGCGACTGAACTGTTTCCATCTGGGAAGCTCTCCAAGGTCCTGGAATCCCCAGCTCTCCCACTACGCCGGTCAATAAAGCAACTTAAAAGATCCATTTTAGTGTCCATTTTCTCACTTTGTTCCGCAGGAAAAAAAAAAAAAACCACTTAAGAAGTTGCCAACTTTCTCCTTTGGCTCTTTACGGCCTGGTTTCATCTTATTAACAGTCACTTCATTCATCACCATAAGGAGAACTCCATTCTGTCAACAAGAGGGGAAGAGCTGGGCTGGAGTCACAGGGCCATGGGGGGTGAGGACAAGGAAGGCAAGGAGCCACAGGCACCGTTAAATTAACAAAAAGCTGCAGTGGAGAAGGCCCATGTTTCCAGACAGCCGTTCATTCTTAGATTTCTCCCGCCCCCCACTCCCAAGGAAACAGCCCATCCTTGAACGACGAGGCTGTTCTAGTTCATAAAAGCCCAGCTGGTTCCTTCATCCATGTTTCCCTCCATCCATTCAACTACTCATTCATTCATAACTTTCTCGAGTACCTACTATGCACTAAGAATAGAATGCTGAACAGAAAAGCACATCCATTCCCTGCCCTCAAAGAGCTTACAGTTTTGTGATGAGTGCTTGGGGGAAGTAGGCATACACATTCAGTAAATGGTAGTTTGCTTAATGTACACTTAATGTAAAGATTAGGGGTAGGGGACTGCAGAGGGTTCAAGGAAAGCATTGCCTAATCTGAGACCCCTAGCGGTCTACTGGGGAGAGGGCTCCAAAAAGATGTCACATGTGAAGTCTTTGCCTCAGCAAGAACATTTTGGGCACACAGACAAGCAAGATCAAGTAAGTTAGTTTGCTTGAGGCTCTTAGATTAGGGGATACTTGAGTCTTGTGTAAAGCCAGGCACTGATGTAGGTTTCAGCAGTGGCCAGTTCTAGTCCTGACCGGTTCGGTGCCTTCTCAAACCTCAGTTTTCCACCTGTAAAATGGGACTGAGACCTTTCTTGTAGCCCTATGGTGAGGATTAGCACTATAACGTGTCATTGTTACCCGACAGGCCGAGCAGATGCGGCAGCACCAATACCCCTCTCCCACCACGCTGCCCGGAGTCTGGGCTCAGAGCCGGGATTCTGGGCTTTCACAGCCCCATCGCCGAGGCGGGCTCGAGGTCGTCCGTCCGCCTGCCAGCAACATATGCGCGAAGGAAAGTGCTACGGACGTCAAACAGCCGCCCTCCCGCCTGCGCCATCTGCTCGGGCAGCGCCTACCCGGCCGAGCCGAATCGCAGCAGCTGCGCGCCTAGCCCGCGCCGCGCCCTGACGAGTGCCCTCCCGAGGGCGAGCCAGCGCCCCTGGACGGCCCGGCGCAGGCCGGAGCAGCTCTAGGTAGAGGGACCTGCGGTAAATCCTTCCAGCCTGCAGAGGGCCGGCTGCGTTGACCTCTGCTCTGTGTTTCATTTCGTTCCCAGACTGGAGCCTGATCAGACGTGCCCTGCACCGGCCGTACCGGAAACGGGCCGTCCCAGAAACGCGTTAGTTGGCTGCTAAGACAGATAAACCTGGGTTGCAGTATTGGCTCCAAAATTAGTTGTGCTTTTTTAGTCCAGTCACTTAACTTCTGCTGGCCTCTGTTTGGTCCTCTGTAAAATGGGTATGAGATCTGTCCACTAGGATTTCTATTACTGTTAGGTGCAGTGGGGTCCATTTCAACTCAGAGCGATCACATGTGACGTAGAACGGTTCCACTACACAGTTTTCTAGGCTGTAATCTTTATCGGAGCAGACTGTCAGGTCTTTATCTTGTAGAAAGTCTGGCAGAGTGGATTCAAACTGCCAACCTTTCAGTAAGCAGTAGCAGCTTAACCATTGTGCCACCAGGGCTCCTTCTAGGGTTTCTAGAAGGATTAAATGGAAGTTCAGTGTAAAGGTTTAGTACAATACCTGTCACATAGTACAACTTAATTACCAGCTATTACTTCTATTTGAATTTTGTCTTCTTGGAGCTTTATGTTACCTGTTGATTCTGTGTAGCCTTTTTAAAATTTCTGTTTGATGCTCCATCGCTCATGTCTTATTTTGTTCTTCAGACACGGGTGAAGAGGGAACTTTCTTATCAGAGAATACTAAGGCACTAGGAGGACTCCTGGATTTCCCGTTCTCCGATGGGTCACATACACACAAACAAAAACCAAAACCCAGTTTGCAAAGGTCCTTTGATAACAGCCTAAACTGAACCAAACCAAACCCACTGCAGTGAAGTCAGTTCTGACTTACAGTCCTGTAGAACAGAGTAGAATCATCCCAGAGAATTTCCAAGGAAGGCCTGGAGAATTCAAACTGCTGACATTTTGGTTAGCAGGCATAGCACTTAACCTCTACACCACAGAATAATGGTCTAGGTACACCCTTTATAAACAAGATCATTTTCAAAACCAGAAGAGTCCTCCAAACGACCAACTAAGAGAGCGGCTAGTAGTAAGGCAGGTGATAATAAGAAAAAAGAGGAAGACAGAAAATGAAGAAACTCAAAGTTGGGGGTTGCTGAATTTATTACATTAAAAATGGAATCATTCCATGGTTTCGTCTGGTGCAAAGACCATCAGAAGGCAGGGGTTTTAGTCAAAATGCTACCACTTACTAGCTATGCTACTTTAAGCAGTTCAGTCAGTTAACAAATCTTTATTGAACCTACTATGTATACAAGCCTACTATGTGCCAGTTCTTTGCTTTCTTTGTGAATGATGTCTTAATGTCATCTCACAACTCATCTGGTGTTTGGTCATTAGTTTCCAGTGCATTCAATCTACTCTTGAGATGGTCTCTAAATTCAGGTGGAATGCTCTTTGGCTCCCATGGACTTGTTTTAATTTCCTTTAGCTTTAACTTGAACTTGCATATACACAATTGATGAACTACTCTGCAGTTGGGTCCTGGCTTTGTTCTGGTTGATGTTATGGGGCTTTTCTGTCATCTCTTTCTACACCTGTAGTTGAGTTCATTGCTATGTTTTGCATCTGGTGAGGCCCACACATATAGTTGCCATTTATGTTGTTGAAAAAAGGTATTTGTAATGAATGCCATGAGTCAGATGCGACTCGATGGCACTTGGCTTGGCTTGTAATGAATAAGTTGCTGTCAAGGCCATGTGTTCCAACTACTGATCCTTCTGGCTTCTAGTTTTCGAATTCCAATCACCAGTAATTATCAGTGCATCTTGACTGCATGTTTGGTAAACCTTGAGCTGCAAAATTTGTTAAGAATCTTCAGTTTCGTATTCTTCAGAATTCAATGGTGGTGTGTAAATTTGAATAATAGTTGTATTAACTGGTGTTCCTTGTAGGCATACGCATATTATCCTATCACTGAAAGTATTGTATTACAGGTTAGATCTTGAAATGCTCCTTTTTAGCAATGAATGCAACGTCTTTCCCTTCGAGTTAGCATCTCCAGCACAGTAGACCATATAATTGTCTGATTCAAAGTAAGCTGGTGTATTCCTTGGAAGTATGGTGAGACTTCATCCCACATACCTTGGACATGTTATCAGGAGGCATTAATTCCAGGAAAAGGACATCATGCTTAGTAAGCTAGAGAGGGTTAGTGAAAAAGAGGAAGATCCTTGTTGAGATGAATTGACAAAGTGACTACAATAATGGGCTCAAACACAGCAACAATGCTGAAGATGGCATATGACTAGGCAGTGTTTGGTTTTCTTGTGCATACTTTCACTACAAGTTGGAACTTACTCAGTGACACCTAACAACGACAGCAGCTGTGTGCCAGACACTCTATTAGGCTCTGGAATTATAAAAGCCAAAAATACTAGAACTGCCTCAGGAGTTTACAGCTTAGTAGGAAACAGACAAGCTTGAGTAACATGTGAATGGTACCATGGGGTCCCAAGGAGAGGCCTGAAAACATTCTAGGGTTTACGGCAAGTCACTGAGCCTCAGTGTGCCTCATTTTTCCCATTTGGGGCTTGGGTCTTACCACCTAGAAGGTCTGTGGCAAGTAGCAACTGATCCTTTCTTTACATCTGCAACTTACCCCATATTCTCCTCTGCCCCTGACCACCAAAATCTTGCAAACTCTACCTTTCTTTCCTTCAGCATTTAAACAGCTGCCAGAGTTCTTGAAGACTGATAGAAAAGCAAAAGAAAACATAATATATTTAAAAAACTGCTGTACAGCAGAAGAGATCTGTATGGTTGTTACAGGTACCAATGGCGAAGGTTATCAGCTACACTGTATGTGTGGGTGCTAAACAATTTCAGTGGCTGCTGATGGGGCTGGAGAGAAGACGAAGGAAGAAGAAGTTGGAAGAAGCAGAAGGGAAGATTTGCCTCCTAGGGAAGAGCTGGGTCATACAAGTTTCTTGCTTTTAACAAACGAGTGATTCATCAAATATGTACTGAGCATCCACTCAGTGACAGACACTGTTCTTGGGCCAGGGATACAGCGTGAACAGAGCTGAGTCCCTGCTCTCAGGAACTGATATGTTTCTAGCAGAGTTTAGACTGTAATCCAATAGTTAACAAATAAGAGGCATGGATTGGTAAACATGCTCTGAAGAAGAAAAAAGAAGAAAGGGGTAGGGGTGGTGGTAAGTGCTAATTTCTGTGGCATCTGAGTTTATTAACTCTAACAGAGAAGTTTCAGTCTGAATATGACCATCCTTTTGGAAGGAAGCAAATCATTCAATTTAACTATAGATAACATGGCTGACTCACCTCAGTTTTTCTGAAATGACCTCGTAGTAGATCAAACAGGCAAAATGAGCACTTAAAAACACCCTTAGTACACTCAGACTCAACCAAGGCAACATGTGAATATATAGCATTCCAAAGACTTCCTACACATATAAGATATATATTGTTTTAAAAGGATTATGACATACTGTGTTGGAATAATGGTCCATGGTAAACCTTCCTTACTGATGTTGCCTATTCCTGCAACATCCTTTAAATAGCTTTCTATTATTGCATTTTATCTGTATATCATTTAATCAATTGATCCTCTATAACTGAGCATTTATATGGGAGATATTCCATTTCTTACCAGTTTAAATAATAAAGAACCTCTAGATATTTGCCCACATCCTTAAATAATTCCATTTTTATAGGGTATGCTTACTTTCCTGGGGACATTGAACTCAGGCAGTAAGGGAGCAAAGAAATAAGATGATGTTTCTGGAGAAACAAGTGTCTCCTTTTGAAAGGATCTCTGGACAAAACGGGTGATCCAAGGCCTTAAATGTGGGGCCACTTGCAGTTTAAGTTCAGCACCCAGGATTACTTTGTACTAGGAAATGTCCAATTTTTTTGTCAATTATCTCCCTGTCTTTGTGAAATTACTTACATGGCGCAATTTAAAGGACCTGGAAGTGTCTTTGGTCCACAATAGATTACATGATCTGGAAGAGTTGCTCAAGTTCTTGGAGGCTTGGTGCCCTAATCAATGAACTAGGGTTGATACTTGTACCTGCCTCACAGTGGAGGAGTAAATTATATAAGTTGTATGATGTGCATGCATATGTCCATACCAAAGCAAAAGACTGCTTTATCTATAACAGCTGATAACTCCCACAGCCTTTGGTAAGTGTTTTGCATATTTGATGTGGTGGATGTTATTTCCATTTTATAGATTTGGAAACCAAGGCCCAGAGAGGTTTAATAAGTTGCTCAAGGGGTGAAATAGTATTAACTCTTGTATCTATCTAACCCAAAGCCATGTCTTTTACCCCTACTCCATTCTGCACTCCAACTACATGTAACTTGGGTAATCACTATAATTTAAATGTTCCATTAATATTTTAGTGCATAAAGACCCATAGACCTGAATTGCTGTTAACTCATGTAGGAAGTTCAAGGACTAGAAATCTTGCTGGCTTTGTGGTTAAATGCTAACGTTATTAACCAAAAGGTCAGCAGTTCAAATATTCCAGATGCTTTCTGGAAACTCTATGGGGGCAGTTCTACTCTGTCCTATAGGTTCACTATGAGCTGAAATTGACTCAATGACAACGTTTTGGCTTTTTATTTTAAATCAAGGACTAATTACTAATTCATTCAGATTAATGCTTACCATTGTGTGTAGCCAAGGTGGTAAACTAGAACCCCTGTTTAAAACAGGCCCATGAGCTGGAACCCCCGCAGCCACTGCCAGGTTGCAGCAATGACAATGTCATGATGTCAAGAGGCAGGTCTGTGATGTCACCCCTACTTTGTAGATTCCCCCACCCCATTCACTTCGTTTTCAAAATGAGAAAGATTACCTTTTCCTTTGGTTATGTTCAGTTGAGGAAGACAGAGATACCAGAGCAGACAGAGCCCCATAGCTGATACATTGAGGAGAATGCAACCAATGTCACAGAATGCTTTATGTACAAACTATAACATGGGAAACTAATTTGTTCTGCCAATTAGTTCTTTCACTTAAAGAACAATTAAAAAAAAAAAAAAAGGAGGTGAGATTGCATTTTGCCAAAGGTGGAAAACTTTCAAAACCAAAGCAGTCCCATCCACTGCCAGCTGTCAGAGATTTTTCACTTTACTGGAAAACCAAACCATACCCACTGCCATCAAGTCAATTCTGACTCATAGCGACCCGACTGACACCGTAGAACTGTGCTATAAATTTTCTAAGCAGTGCTTGACAGATTTGAACCACATCAGTAGGGTTTCCATTACTTTACTATACAGAGGCAAATCTTAACTATGAGGGAAAAAAACTTCCAAATCCACTGCAATCAAGTCAATTCCTGCCCATAGCGACCCAAATGAGGAAAAACACATAGAAAAATCTAGAAGGAAATATACTGATAGTGGTTTCCTCAGGATAGTGAGATGATTATGGGAAATATCTTGCTGTACTTCTTTAGACTTCTTAATACTTCCCAAATATTTTACTATGAGTACATATTTTTTTTAATATCTGGGAAAAATAATACTAAACATAGGGAAACTACATTGGTAAGCTTCTTCTCTGGCCTGATGTTTTCAGGAGCCACTTCCTGTTCTCCCTGGTGAGGTTGACTTTGCCTTCTCTCCTTGAGTGTGCTGGGCCTGTGGGGGCTCCTGAGGCTGTCTGACTTAGTGACTGTCATGGAGTGAATTGTTGCCCCCCCAAAATATGTGTAACTGTGTGGCTAGGCCATGATTCCCAGTATCTTGTGACTGTCCTGCATTTTGTGGTTTTCCTGTGCTGTATGTTAAAGGATTAGGGTGGGGCTGTAAATCCCTTCACAGGATCACTTCCCTGCTCCACTGTAAAGGGAGTTTGCCTGGAGCATGGCTTGCCCCACCCTTAATCTTTTCATCCTATGAGAGATAAAAGGACAGAGAAGCAGGCAGAGAACTGGGAACCTCATACCATCAAGCAAGCAGCACAGGGAGAAGAACGTGTCCTTCAGACCTGAGGTTCCTGCGCCAAGATGCTCCCTGGACAAAGACTGATGCAATGCTGGACTTTCCTCCACAGCCGACAAGGGGAAAGCCTTCCCCTGGAGGGGACTTGCAGCCTACCGGACTATGTAAAAAGAAACCTTCCTTTGTCAAAACCATCCACTCTGTGGTATTTCTGTTATAGCAGCCCTAGCTGACGAAAACAGTGACCCTGGTTCCCAGGGACAGGAGGGGGCTTTCCAGCAATCCAGCTTTCCCGGTGAATCACAGATCCCTTTACTCACTTAGCTTCATTATATTTTTAATTATGACCTTTTAATCTGAGTGAAAAAGAAGTATAATTTTGCTTTAAAAGACATGCCAGGCCTATGCTCCAGGTTTCATGGAAATTGCAGGGATCATCAAAATTTAACCTGATAATTACTTCAATATTTCAAGGCACACAATTTTACTCTCATAGAGTAATTATGGGTTCTTGTTTTTTCTCCTGAATTCTTTTATTTCTTCATTATTAAACAGGTTATGCTGGTTTCTGTTGTGTATGCTTAGAGACATGGAAGGGTGGAGGACATCATTTATGCACTCTGTCCAGCATCAGGCATTGAGTTGTTAAAATACATTGCTCTTTTTACCTTCTCTTGTTATTATTCCTGTTAGACTGTAAGTTTTATGTGGGCAAGGAAAACATGTATTTGGTTCATTCTTCTTGTCCCAAAAGAAACTTATCACATAGTAGATGCGCAATAAGGAGTCCTTTGGTGATGCAAATTGTTAAGTGTTCAACTATTAGGTGAAAGACTGATGGTTCAAATCCACCCAGAGATGCTTTGGAAGACAGACCTGGCAATCTGTTTCTGAAAGGTCACAGCCTTGAACGCCCTATAGGGCTATTCTGCTCTGCACGTAGGCTCACCGTGAGTTAGCATTGACTCAATGGCACTGAACTGCAATGCCAGACACATAGTAAGTCTTTGTTAAAAGAATACCTGTGCGGCTGTCTTTAGAAGCAGAAATATCATTCTCAGTGTGAATTATAATTCGGCGTTATCAAACATGTGTTGAGAATCTACCCTGGAAAGGCAGCATGGATCCTTAAGGCCACAAGTGAAATTCTTGCAATCAGATGTGTTCCAGAATTCAGAATACTCGGCTTTTATAGAGACTATCTTATAAGGTGCCCCAGCAGCAACTAGAGCAGCAACCCATCATCAAAACTACAAATGAATATATTTTGCAGAGAAAATATATGAATGTATGTGTCAGGTGAGTGTTTGCAGTTCAATCATCCAGATGAGGGCTGGTTTTACTGTCAAATGAATTAGAAGAACTTTGAGGTTGCAGAGGTTTGGGATTATGGAATTTCAGGAGAGGCCTTGAACATGGGTATAGCCTAGCATGTAAGTGAATGGACTTGATGGCAGGCGTGGCCTCACCTAAACCTGCCGCTTACTGTCTATAACCTTGGGCAAGTTATTTATGTTCTTTGTCTCCAGTTTTGTTTCTATAAAGTAAGAACAGTAACCAAGTCTGATGCACAGGATTCTGTCGAAGGTTTTCAAAGGTTGGTGTGTGTAAAATCAGTAAAACAGAACCTATTTCCACCAAGTTGATTCCAACTCACAGTAGAAGTGCCCCATGGAGTTTCCAAGGTGGCAGATTTTTACAGAAACAGCCCGCCACATCTTTCTCCCACAGAGCAGCTGGTAGTTTGGGACCACTGACATTCTGGTTAGCAGTTTAGTGTTTTAACCACTGCGCCACGAGGGCTACTGACCCATAGCAAGTGTTCAGTAAACCAAAAAACAAAACAAACTCATTGTGTTGATTCAATCCTGACTCACAGGGACCCTACAGGACAGAGTGGAACTTCCCTATAGAGTTTCCAAGGACTACCCAGTAGATTCAAACCGCCGACCTTTTAGTCAGCAGTTGTAACACTTAACCACTCTGCCACCAGGGTTTCCTGAAGTGCTCCGTAAATATTAGCTAATAACAAATAACTTCATCTTGTGATGCAAACAGACAAACAGCTTGTGAGGGCAGGCATTACTGGAGCCATTGGATAGAGGAGAAAGCAGAAACTTGAGTAGGTTAAATACTTGGCTAAGGTCAAGACCGCAGGGCAGTGACAAGGCAAGCACTGGAGACCCCAAGCGTAGTGCCCTGGTCACTACACCAGCATGCCTAACTTCTGGTGTCCATTCAAGATTCCTTTTATTAGCTACTACTCTCTGCTCTCCCTTTTCTAGTATAATTTGCTTTTCAACAGAAACAAAAAGCCCGGGGAAAAGAGTAAGTGTTTAAATATACATTTTATTAGCAGGTTGTCGCTCTCTTCTCTCTCCTTCATTCACTTTCCTTTTTGTTGAAAAGCAAGAGGCAAAAAAACTTGGCACCATTTCCATCATGTTGATTCTTCTGGGTTTCTCAAATGCTGCGTTCCCTAGAAAGCCGAGATTCGTGCTTACCTCCACTCTTCATTAAGGCGGCTGTGGCCGCGAGCTGGGGAAGGCAGGCTGCCGGGGCAGTGGGTGGGCGTGCTGAATAACACCCGAACCACAGCTGTGGCTGCCCTTGTCAGAGTGCCAGCCTGCCTTAGCCAGTCTGTTCTCGCCTGCTACCTGGCCCTTGCCCATCTGCTGCAGAATTCATAAAGTGCTGAAGATCACAAACATCTGAACCTATTATAGGTAACATACTTCAATTACATTCTGATTGTGGGCTTGGCTTCCCCTAAGCTTGGTTTATAATAGCCCCGGGATCAAATTCTCCTCCACAAAAGAGGCACTAATCTCTAGGTACTTCCATCATTTTGGGTGTGCTTAGAAAGAAGCTGTTCTCCTATATGCTGCTTTGTGTCACTCAGTTACCTGGTAAAGGTACCTTAAGTGTAAAGAAAAGAGGTGTGTGTGTGTGTGACAGAGAGAGAGAGAGGTTAAAAATTGACTTTCATAGGGGTTTAACACATTTGTGTATTGATCTGTTGTTTGTGTTTTCCGTGGTGGAACAAGTGATTTGTTAGTTAACATGACCTTCACTCTCCTGAGGCTTACACTGGTTATTGGCTTATATCATGTAAATTCTGACACTTCTTCCAAGGACATCACAGAGTGAACCACCTCTGACACCCATCTGTCAGTTTGTCACACTGTAGTGGCTCACATGTTGCTGTGGCACAATGATGCTGGAAACTGTGCCACCAGTATTTCAAAAATCAGCAAGGTCAGCCATGGTTCCAGACTAAGACTAGAAAGAAAGGCCTGGTGATCTATTTCTGAAAATTAGCTAGTAAAAACCTATGGGTCACAGCAGAGCATTTCCCATTTCACTGTGGAGACATTATCATCAGAAGGACCAATCACTGGAGAAAGTTTTCTTCTTTGATCAAGTAGAGGGTTGATGAGGGTAAAGGGGACCCATGGTGAGATGGAGTAGCACAGGGACCACCATAGTGGACTCTGTTGTATAGAGATTTCACATGAGCCACATGCCAACACAACAGCAACTAACAAAACAACAGTGTCTCCAGACCCCTTTCCTGAGTGCCCCTTGCCTTGGCCCTCAGGAGCTATGGGACAGCAGTAATGAATAATGATGCCCACCGGTTGGTTCAGTAAGACACCTGATGAGGAAAATATCCCTGACTCTGTTGGAAGTGACTTTCACTCATGCTTTCTACTGAACCTACAAACAAGTGGCTACAAGATTAATACCTATGCCCAGCTAAGTCATATTAGAGCCTAAAGCAAAAGAAAAAACCAGTAATACCAACCTTGTCTTTATTTAAAATGTTGATTTTTACATATCGTGAAATTTTTGCAGTGATTTCAGTTTTTTCAAAGATACTACATCAAAACATTATTCGTCTTGGTTACTGAGCTTTTTTGGTACTCCCTTACATTTTATACTTTGTCCTTTCCCCAATACATACTCACTGAGAAATGAGGAAGCTGGTGTATTTATGTACCAACTCCTGAGTGTCAGTAGTGAAAGGCTGCTCAGGAAGTGCTGATTAACTCTATGTTGTTTTTGACCTCTCCCCCCAACTTGTGGAGTCTAGAAGAACAATGTCAGCATTGACCACCCTTGTCTATCTTGGACCAATCACTGTGGTCAGAGATTAGGGTGTGACTGACAGCCCTTTGCTAAAACTGTAGCTCTGAAGGAGTATTTCCCACAAAGAAGAAACATGGTGGTCTGAGCAGCCCTGTGACTCATAAACACCCTACCTAGCCCTCTGCTAGATGCCAGGAGCCAATGCAGTGCTCTTTGTTTTTCTTAGGACAATTCAAGTTGCATCTTTGTCTCATCAGGACCAAAAAGTACTGATTCTTGCAGGCTGATGACTGAGGACATTTTTGGCTTTCACAGGGTTCAGGCTAGCCCATGAAGACAGGGCAACATGGTGACTGGGACCAAATAGAGTGTTCTTGTGCTTGGATTGTCCTTGAGACTCTATCTCTCCAACTTGGAAGAGGGGTCTGAGGGAGAATCTGGATACTTCAAAGCTCTTCACAGTAATCAGAAACAACCTTACACTTGATGGTGCCTTAGAGTTCCCAATTCATTTGATTCTCCCACTTTTTTTTTTCTCCTTACAGAGATTTAAATGTATAGTTAAGACAAAGTGTAGAATTCCCATTTTATAGATGCAGACACTCAGACTTCAAAAGGCCGGTGACCCATCTACAGCTCAGTGACAGCAGAGCCTCTTGTCTTTTACTCAAACTAGTAAGACGTCAAATGACCGAGCTTGTCTTCAACCACGTGTTTTTCCTTTCTTCTATTAAAGTAAACTTCAGCTAGTTGGTTTCGTTCTGCGATTCCTGGAAGAGTAGCATGTGATTGTTGGTGCTTCTCAGGAAGCAGGACATCTTCTTGGTTGCCTCCAAATCCTAAGCTCCTGCACAGGTCTGGAAGGAGAAGGTACTTAGTTAATGTTTGTTGAGTTAAATCAATACTGGGGAAAGAGCAACTCAGAACACCAGGAGATGTTATAATATTTACTGGAAAGACAAGAGGGATAAGAAGAGTTATACCATCTATTTATTGAGCATATCAAAACCACATCATTGGCCACTGAGTCTATGCTGACTTGTAGTGACCCTATAAGACAGAGTAGAACTGCTCTATAGAGTTTCCAAGGAGCACCTGGCAGATTCAGACTTTTGGTTAGCAGATGTAGCATTTAAGCACTATGCCACCAGTGTTTCCTTTATTGAACATATGCTGTGGTAAAAGCTTGATATGCAGTACCTCATCTGTTTAGCAGCTCTATGAGATAATATTGTTCAGATAAGGAACATGAAGCTCAGAAAGATTACATCTCTTACCTAGTTCCAGTGCTGGGATAGGAGCCCAAGTCTGCCTGACTCCTAAATTCATGCTTCTAAGCTCATGCTTCCCCAGAGACACGCTAGGTCATATTATATATTAAAGGAATCTAAACCTTTTGCTATAGGGTCAATTTCAACTCATGGTGATGCTATAAGACAAAGTAGAACTGCCCCACAGAGTTTCCAAGGAGCAGCTGGTAGCTTGAACTGCCAGTGTTTTGTTTAGCAGTCAAACTCTTAACCAGTGTGCCACTGGGGTTCCTGGTCATATTGTAGATCAACATAACAAGCTCAGTAGGATAGTCTGGTCGTATTTAATGAGTCTCTTTTCCTCTTCTACCCTCAAGGAGGGCTTCACTGTTCTTTGTACTTCTGCATACAAAATCTACTTATGAAGTAGGTATCCATTGAATGAGTAGACATGCACAATTATTTTTGCTCCTTTGGAAGATGCGTCTTTAAATGTCAAACTGCTTGACCCTAAAGGCTGTGTGTCAATGGGGTATCACAAAAAAGATGAAGATTTGGGAATTCTATCTCTCCAATTTGCTGGGGAAGGCTGAGTGAGAATTTAGGAACTGACCGGTATTGAGGAGAAGAGAGTCAGATCGTAAAACTTTTCCTATTTTGTGTATCTCCATGTCTCTCATTCTGGCAAAGTGTGGAGGCAGTCATCCACTTTGCTCATTCCTGCCACATGTTGTTCCCCTCATGCCTTATCAAACGTTAATCAGTCCCCACCTCACTCCCCATCTTAATTATTTGCAATGATCCGTGATAGACACACAAACAACTCTGCAGCTTGAAATTCCCCCATCAGGCAAACATGAAATTATTCACATTTTTCTTGCAGGTTTTTCATGAAGCCAGTTGGTGATGAAAATGACTCTCAAATGCCTTCACCATTTTACGCTGGAGATTCTGCCCTTTCCCTTTAATGTGTGTGTCTTCATGCTCAGCTACACTGGGCGTTCTCCTTTACTGTTTATGTTTATTTTGGAAGCAAAATGTGTTTACAAAATCAGTTAAAAAGTGTTAATGATCAGTTTCCAGAATACTAATGTGGATTCAAATTACTTTCACATGAATCAAGACAAATTAAAAAATGCCATTTGATCATAAACTGTTTTAAATTTGTGTTATAAGTTGTGCAGCAAATCTGAATATGTACCCCCTTTTTTTTAAGAGCCATTTAAAATAACCACTCTTATGAAATGAAAAAGTTCAGAGTAAGAAGTCTCTTCCTAGAAGGAAAGATGTCAGCTCTTTGGGCATTTACATGGGAAAAGGTATGGGGTGACATATGTCTCCCCTCCCAGAGGAAAAATCTTATCTCTGATTGTAAAATAGGATTAAGCTGTGAAACATACATGGTTTTCTTCAATTTTGTTCACTATTATTCCTCCAGTGTCTACTGCAGGATCTGGTCCATAGTTTTGTTGTTGTTAGTTGCTTTTGAGTCAGTTCTGCCTTACGGTGACCTTATGTATACTGAACAAAATGCTGTCCAGCCGTGTTCCATCTGCATGATCATTGGTACACTTGAGTCCATTGTTGTAGCTGTTGTGTCAGTTTATCACAGAGTGTTCCTTAGAAGATGGCAAGGCTTCAACTTGCCAGCTTTGAATGCATCGTTGGGAAACACAAATTGCTAGAGAAGGACTTCAAGTTTGGTAGAGAGCAAATTGTAGGCGCTGTACAATATTTGTGGAATACATGAATGAAGTCAATAATATATACTATAAAATATATTCCAAAATTCTATTTGCTCTGAGCCAACAACAAAATTGTGGTGTTCAGGGCAAGATAGACCAAAAAAGCCCATTGCTGTTGGGTCGATTCAGACTTATCACAACCCTACAGGGTAGAATAGAACTGCCCCACAGAGTTCCTAAGGAGTGCCTGGTAGAACTAAACTGCTAACCTTTTGGTTAGCAGTATTAGTAGTAGTAGTATTAGCGATATTAGTTAGTAGTATTTAACCACTACACCATCAGGGTTTCCATGGCAAGATACTAAACCAAATCCAACTCCAGTGCTGCTGAGTTGATTCTGACTCATAGTGGCAAGACAGGACAACAGAATGATGAGATCTACATCATGGTGTACCTCCCAACTCTATGTTTGGATAACATGCCCCCTTCCTGTGCTCCACTGCCCCGTGGTGTCTACACAGTAAAGTTGTACCTGGCATGAGTGGTTTCTGATAGCTCAAGACACAGAGGCAGTGTTAGCGAAGTATGACCTTGGTGGAGTCACAGCTGGTGGTCTATCAAAATTCATCTGAAACAGTTTTTCCAGTGGTTAAGTGCTAGTCTGCTAACTGAAAGGTTGGCAGTTCAAATCCACCAGGCGCTCCTTGGAAACTCTGCAGGGCAGTTCTGCTCTCATCTATAGGGCCACTATGAGTCAGAATCAACTCAACAGCAGTGGGTGGGTGGTGGCAAATCATTCATTTTAACCAAAATGGAGACTTGTGGAGTGAGCTTGTGCCACATTTGGGGTGTTAGAGGGTGTCTCCTCTTGGTTCAGATAATCTAGAACAGTTGCTTCCCAGGCACCTGGTGAGAAGACAAGACTGGGAATGGGAAAGAAAGCAAAGCTAGCCTTCCACTTCCCCAACAAGTATCCCTGACTTGTTTCGATTTGATTACTGGGTTGTAAGGTAAGATTTTGCTTCATGAAGGTCTTTGAGTGAAATTAAAAAAAAAAAAAAGTTTGGAAATCACTGACCAACACCAAAAGACCTGGCAAAGAGCAAGTCCAATGTCCCTGACAATGTTCTTTCCTCTGAGTTAATGTCTGCAGGAGTACAAAGCAATGCCCTCATTAGAAAAGAGCAACTTCAGATTCTCCAAGGCATTTTGGAAAACAAACTGACTCCCTGTGTCACTGTTGTGGAATATGTCCTTATTGTGGGCTTGGTTCCAGCACAGCGGGATAGGTAGACGTGGGAGAAATTTACCTTAGGTGTCTGGTATTCCAAATATCTCCCTTTCAGGGCTGCCAAGGGCTCTGGGGGTTTTGACATGCATAGCAAACTCCCGTAAGTCAGTTCCTAAGGAACTTTAAGAGAGCCTGTCATAGATTGAACTGTGTCCCTTCAAAAATGTGTGTGGCCATTTGGCTGGGCCATGATTCCCAATGTTTTATGACTGTCCTACATTTTGTGATTTTCCTATGCTATATGTTAAAGAGGATTGGGGTGGGACTGTAAATCCCTTCCTAAGATTACCCTCCTGCTCTATTGTAAAGGGAGTTTCCCTATAGTGTGGCTTTCACCACTTTTTGTCCTACCAGAGATAAAAGGAAAGGGAAGCAAGCAGAGAATTGAGAACCTCACATCATCAAGACAGCAGCACTAGAAGAGTGTGCTTTTCAAACCTAAGGTTCCTGCACCAAGATTCTCCCTGACCAAAGACTAATACAACATAAGGACTTTTCTCCAAAGCTGACAGAGGGAAAGCCCTTCCCCTAAAGCAGATATCCTGAACTTAGACTTGCAGCCTACTGGACTATGTAAGAATAAACTCTTCTTTGCTAAATCCATCCACTGCATAGTATTTCTGTTAGAGCAGCACGAGCTGACTAAAGCAGAGCCCAAGCCTATACCTTAAAGGGACAGGCAGGTATCTTTCAGAGAAAGAAGGAAGCCAAGGGATTGTCAGTGGGGAGAAAGTAGTGGCTGAGAAGACTGGGGCCTGGGGAGCTCATCCTAAAAGCCTCAGAACCAGTATTTTCCCTTCTACTCCCTCTCTAACCCTATCAACTCATACACCAGGCAGAATGGGCCGTGCTGGGTGCTAGAGTGACCCAACTGTCCCACTTCAACCCTCCAAGGAACAGCACGATGTGAAGGGAAACACAGCTTAGACTCAGGCTGACTTATATTTCATCCTTGCTAACATATAAACTCTATGGCACTGAGATGCTCAGATCACCCTTCTGAGCTTTGGTTTTCTTTCCTGTAGAGACATGGGAAGAATGTCTACATTCTTCCAGGTTGCTTTAAGAATTAGAGTTATATTTTTAAAATTTTGATACACATACTTGGTACCCAGCAAATGGTGGTTTTTGCTATTATGTTCTACTGTCTCCACACCGCTTGCAAAGAATTTTTAGCGGGAGATGGGGGAGCCTTTTTTTAAAAAAATGTAAAATGTATACGATGTTACATGGGGCATGCGCTTTAACAGGAAAAGAGGTTCAGGGGTACTAGGAGGTTTGAGAGGAAACCCTATCCATGGACATGAATGTGGTGGTCCTCCTTTCTCAAACTGCCTCTTCCAACTTCCCTAGTGAGATTTTACTTCCAAAAAGTATCAACAGGGAAGGGAAGAGAGACTGGAAAACACTCCCTGTGAAGATTAGCTGGGGTATCATGACATGGGTCTTGGAGTCCTGAGTTTTGTTCCTGACTTCCCATTTGCAGAGAGACATTTTGGTCAAGTAGCCACAGCTGTCATTGGCTCTACTTCCTTAACTATAAACTGGGGGTAGCAATCCCAGTCTCACGCACTTGAGACAGAGAGGCTGTATAGTCTTTTGCAGTTCTCTGTATGAGCAAGCAAAGATCAGAGCATGACCACTGAAAGCTGCTATCCAGGAAGCAAAACTACAGAAGATACAAAGGAAAGAGCCTCCTCACTCTCCCCGTTTCCCAACCCCCCTCCATGGATATGCTACCGTTGCCAGGGAAACTAGAGATGCTGTACTCAGAAAAGAAAGTCATCCCAAAGCAAGGGGAACAGACTTGTGTCTTTGTGCTCAGAAGGTCTAATAAGAGCCCTTCCACTGCGAATGGCCAACTCTCCATGTAGTCCAGTGGTCTGATTTGATTGGTGGTTTTGCCTTGTTCAGGCTCTGAGGGATGATGGGATGTTTCGAAGTTGCTGACAAACCAATGCTTGGCGTTATGCAGTACATATTTACGGCACCATATAAATAATAAACACTAATAACTTCATTCATCACGATTTCCCCATCAATTTCCTGGCTATTTCTGGACCTTCCATCACACGCTGGATCGTAGCACTGACTTTTAGTGCTGACTGCTTATTCAGTGTGAGAAATCACTGTTGCCTTGAAAATACCTAGCACCCCGCTTTTTTTTCTCATTGAAAAGTTATTCCTATTCAACCTAAGTTTCCAACAAGATATGTTTAAATAAATCATCTTCCATCCATCTGATCAAATTATCCAACCATTAAGAATCATGATTTTGAAAACTATTCAATAATGCAGGAAAAAGCTCACATTATAATATTAGGTGGGAAAAAAAGCCCTGTATAAAACCACATATCCAGAGAGATCCCATTTTGTACATATATTTCCATGTAGATTTGTGTACGTACGTTAAAAGAGATGGCAGAGAAGTGCTTCAAATGTTATTTCTGAGTGGGTGGTTTGTGGGGGATGTTTATTTTTTGCATTTTTCAAATTTTCCACAGTCTACATTTAGAATCTGAAGAATATTACTTCTTTATTTTTAAAAATGTATTTTTAAATCACATTTTAATTTTTCTTGAAATATCATTTCTTCATGTAAAACATTTCAAGTTGTTCTAAGTAATACAACAATTAAAATCCCCACTTTGATGTCTGCCTGTCAAACAGGGTGAGATCAAGGGAGAAGGTGTCTGGCAGCTTCTGTGAAATCAAAGGTACGTGGCTAACTCATCTGGAGCTGCTTCATCAGGCTCTTTGTTTTTTACCCCTGAATATGAAGCATTCTGTCTATACACATATACAGCCTTACACACATAGACACACAAAGCATATTTTCTGTTCTTGAATTTACATCCACCTAGGAAATTATGAAAGCTCCATCACTCACAGAAACTATTGCTGGGGAGGAGGGGGCAATTTTATTTAGCTAATTTTTAACAAATTTCCAGTGTTGCCCACATCTCCTGAAGCCCGGAGGAAGTATAATCAAGTCAAGCCCCATTGACTAGGAGAACAGTGAACTGTGGAAAATGACTTTCTCAGCACTCCACAGGGCCACAGCTCCATTTAAATAACATGTTCATTAGTCAGATGCTCAGCCTTCTCACCACGGTGGTGGGACTGTCCCGCCAGTTTCCGGGGCCCTGCAGCCCCCTGGGACACGATGCAGCTTCCTGGGACACGATGCAGCCTCCTGGGGCACGATGTAGCCTCCTGGGGCAAGATGCAGCCCCAAGGCACCCTTGGCAGGATTCTCAGAGCATCACCATGGTGGACAAGAGCGAGTAGCTATTGTTTCCATTTTACAGATGTGGAAAATGAGGATCTACCAAATGGTAAAGCTTGCCAGGGTGGCAGGGCTAGCTGCACCCTGTACCCAGGTGTTCTCATTCCAAGACCACTGCCATTTCTAATATCCGGAAACATCTCGTATGCTGAGACCTCCCTAAGATGCTATGTCTTTAGAGGATACGATTCTGACCTGCAAGCCTGTTAAGAGGGATAGTTAAAGACAGACTGCAAACAAACACGACTGCAGGAAAAAAAAAATAAGTAAAAAAAATAGACGGTGGATTTTGAATTTTAGGCAACTCCCTGGGGGTAGCACCCAACTTTTACAGTCAAGGTTGGGCAAAAGTTAGCTCTAGCATGAAAAAGAAAAACAACAATGAAAATTCTGATTTTAAAATTGAGCTTCTACTATATAGTAGGCACTGTTCTGAGGACTTGACTCGTCTTAACTCATTTCAGCCTTATGACAGTCCTATGAAGCAGGCAAACAGAACTAAATTTAAAGCCCAATGCTGCCACTTACTAGCTAAGCAACTCTCACAGATTGAGTTATATTTTTCCCAAAATGTGTGTATCAGTTTGGGTGGGACATGATCCCCAGTGTGGTGTGATTGTCCTATATGTTGTAAATCCTGCCTCTGTGATGTTAATGAGGGAGGATGGGCGGCAGCTGTGTTGGTGAAGCAGGAGCCAGTCTGTTAAGATTATACTGTATCTTGAGGCAGTCTCTTGTAGTATAAAAGAAGGAAGTGAGTGGAGAGACAGCGGACCTCACACTACCAAAAGAGCAGTGCCAGAAGCAGAGTGCATCTTTTGGACCCGGGGTGTCTGCCCATGTGAAGCTTTTTAACCAGAGCAAGATTGAAGACAAGGACCTTCCACCAGAGCCAGCAGAGAAAGACTTCACTGGAGTTGATGGCCTGAATTTGGATGTTTATTTTACTGTGAGGAAATAAATTTCTTGTTGAAGTCCACTTGTGCTATTTTCTTTACAGCAGCAACAGATGACTAAGTGAGTGACGTTGAGACACAAACTCTCTGAGCTTGAAATCCTTTACTTATTGTATAAACCAGTAAAAAATCATCCAGTTGCTGTCAAGTGGATTCAGGCTTATAGTGTTACGGCAGGACTGTGCTCCATTGGGTTTCTGATGGCTAATTTTTCAGAATCGGATTTCCAAGGCTTTCTTCTCAGGCACATCTGGGTGGGCTCAAGCCTTCCACAGCTGGGTTAGTACTAAGCCAAGGACGTTAACCGTCTGCAACCCAAACATTCCCATTCATTTTATGTTGCTATTGTTAGTTGCCTTCAAGTGGGTTCCAGCCCATGGTGACCACATGTTAACAGAGTAAAACTCTTTTGAAGACTGTGACTTTTCAGAAGCAGATCTCCAGGTCTTAGTTTCAAGGTACATCTGGGTTGGAGCTGCCAGCCTTTAGGTTAGTAATCAAGCACTAAATCATTTGCATTACCCAGGACTGTAAAATGCAGCTCTTCTGCTTGCTGTAAGGGCTTAATGAGATAATGTAGGAAAAATCTTAATATCACATTCACTACTTAGTAGACCCTCAACAACTTATATTTAGTTTCCATCTACTTTTTGTTTACCTCCCCTGCCTCACCTCTTACTCTTCTTTGTAGATTCTTCTGAAAAGCGGAACAGGCACATTCATTTCTCAACAAACATCTAAATACACTATTTTGGATGTTGGGGATCAAATGAGAACAAGACCCAAACAGGCCCCTGTGGAGGCTCACAGTCCTGCACAGCAGCCATCAGAGGCTATTCGAGCCTGCTTCCATTTACTTCACTTTTCTGTCTCCTGCAGGTATTTGAATTTATGACCCCAGCCTAAGGTACATCAGGTAGAATCTTCTAAGATTCCGTGAATGCTTTAAGGTTACTCCTGGTTCGGTTTGATTTCTGGAAGGCTCTAGCTGCAAAGCCCAAACCCACCAAAGCCCCTGTTCATCCTTTGTTGAGGGTGCCCCAAAAAGCAAACCCAAGGCTGTCCCAAAAGACCACTAAATGAAAGAGCAGTTATTAGTTTTTTTCAGTCATTCATTCATAAATCATCTCTCTAACATTTATCTCGCCATAGTCAATTCCAGGCACCTGCACAGCTCTGGAATATGAGGACTGCCAATTAAGTTCACAAACTCTTCCTAGGAAAACCATCACTTACCTTATTGCTGATTATCATTACAGTCACCTTCAAAGTACTCCTCTTGGGAAGCTATGCACTGATGCGAGTACCTAGTCCACTTTTCAAAGCAATTTTGGAACTCTTTTTCTGGAATGGCCATCCGAGCTGTCATCATACTACTCTTGATGTCCTGAATATCATCAAAAGTCTTCCTTTCAATATTTCCTTTCTCTTAGTGTAAAGAAAGATGTCATTGGGGGTCAGATCAGGTGAGTTAGTGGGGGAGTATTCCAATACAGTTATTTGTTTACTGGCTAAAAACCCTGTCACAGACAACTAGACAATTAAGTTTGTGAACTTGCCACCATGCAAAATGGCCATTCCAGAAAGAGTTCCACACTTGCTTTGAAGTGTGGACCAGGTGCCGGCATCAGCACATAGCTTCCAAGAGGAATACTTCAAAGGTGACCATAGTGATATTCAGCAATGAGGCATGTAGCACTTTGAACAATTAAACTGGCAGACCTGATTGTCAGACCTCATATGTATCCATGAAAAACCTTTGTCTCTGGACTCCAGGAGCTTACTGTTGAGCAGCTGTAAGGAGTAAAGGAGTCACTGCAATGGAGTGTGAAATATGTGAGTCTAGGTATGGGGTGAAGACCATGGGAGATGAGGCTGGAGAGAGAGGTAAGGACCAGATCACAGAAGGTCTTCTTAACCCTCCTAAGGAACAGGAATTTCTCCCAGGGCAAGCAGCACTGAAGGATGTCAACAGGAAATGACTTGCCCTTCTCCAAATCCATTTTGTGTATGAACCATGAACCATTTTTTGAAAGCACTAGAATAGGTCTTAGAAATTATTTAGTTCTGGGGTGGCAAACAGGATTCAGCTGGCAGGTCGACTCTGATTAGAAGGTACTGGTTATCTGTGTTAAGAAAGATTCTGAGCCTCAGATGAGGCTCACCCACAATTGATGTCTGCCCTAGCCAAGGAAAAGGAAAGTGGCTGCCTTTTATTTGTTTCCCTAATAGCTCATCTATCTTTCATTTTTCAGTTTCAGTTTCTCCACCAGTCAGCAGGCAGCTTAGTCCAGGGCCCTTCAACATAGCTGGTGCCTATCTCAGGACAGTAATCCAGAGGGGTTGAAGCTCAAGTTCTGTCAATGAAAGCTTTCTTCCTACTTCCTTCCTCCCTCCTTCCAGTCTCCGGGCAGTTCTTCCTCAGCCCCATATCCCTTGCAGTGGAGTTTGAAGGATGGAAACTCTAACTGGCAGTCAGACAGTGATTGGCATTGGACCCAACTCTTCATTATGCTGAAAATCATTGTGCCAATCTAAGGGAAACTGTGTGGGATTGTTTGTAATTGATGGCAAATCTTTTTGCCAAGACTGGCAGGCCTTTCCATCAACAAAACAAAGTAAGCTGACTCCTGGCCCCTCTCCCCAGCCTTTGCCATCAGGCCTCTTACCTTTTTGTTCTTACTTTGTAAGGATGAACCCAGTTGTGCAATGAAAGGTGTAGCATTGAGAATAGTTAAGCTAATTATAGTTACAAATTCTCCAAAACCAATTCTCCTGACCTTCCAGGATAGTTAGACGTAAAAACCAAAGACAGAACACCACCACCAACAAAGCAGTAAGAACAAACAAATTCAAGATGCTGAAGAAACTTACTTTGCTCTGTTTGTGGTTTTGAACCAAAGCTATTTGGCTATTTCTAGCATCAAGAGTCTTAAATCTCCCATGTCCACTCTATATTCGGAATATTCACTGGTGTGTTATTCTCTAAAGTGTGCTGGAAGAGATTGTGAGAAAGAGAAAGGCACTTGAATTCCGAGGTGCTGAGACGCATCTGTATTACAGGCAATTTTTCAAATTTGAGGCCAACGGGAGAAATGTACTGCCCTCTGTTGGACAGAGTTGGCAAAGCCGACAGGAGTTGAAGACAGTGCTGTGACTTCAGTCTTCCAGAGAAACCCTTCTCTGGGGTCCTTTAATTGAGGCGACAGAGGTCCCCCATTTAAATGTGGCCCAAGAGAAACGGAAGTAAAAATGCAAGTGGCACCCACATAGATAATAATTGCCCTCCTACACTGTACCCGGCTGCACGCTTTCAGTTTCGACCGAGAGAAAAAAGCTAAAAACTATAAAATGCGGGTCTTTATTTGTTAACAAATACTTTAAGACAGAGAACTTAGAACACATCTATTGTATTCCTAGGTTTACCTACCACAGAAAGAATTCTCCTGAACCTCACTGATTCTGTATCTGTGTGACTACAGTAGTACTCCTTTGCAGGAGTTTTTGAGAGATCAGTCCAATTACCAGTGCCACCTTCAGGAAAATGGTGACTTATTAAAGTTTAAATGATGCCTCCCCCCACAAACATCCATGACAGGTTTTGTTTACTGCTGGCCAGATCAACTACGGAACAGGAAGAAAAGCAAACCCAGACTGTGCCTCTCCCTAGGGGACAATCACATCAACAAGAATTCGTGAGGACGTTGACTGAAGGGAAGAGAAGAAAAGGCTATTTTTGTTCCCTCGCGGGCAGCCAGAGCTGCTGGGAGCAAAAAACTCTTCAGTCACGTTCTGCTTTTGCTTCCTCTCAAAACTAGAGCACTGTTGCCCCAAATACCTGTTACCATGTGGGGCCTGGTTGAAAAATATTTTGAGAGAAATGGAAACTGAGGAAAGGGAATGTATGAAAGAAAGGATTACAGAAGAATAAATTTCAGTGTGTGAAGGGACCTGACATTTCATATAACAACTGAAAATGAACCCCAACAATAACAAACCAAAAAAATATCACTACTTAGACTCACAAAGTCCACTTCTAGAAATCTATCCATTGAAAGATTCAGAGAAATGCCAAATTTAGCAACAAAGATGTCCACTGAGGCATTGTTTGTAATGACAGGAAGTGAAAAACAACCAGAGTACTCTCAGGTTGAATAAATGACATCACCTTCACCCAGTGAAACGCTAGAGAGCCATTTAAAAGCAGGAGGGGGGCTTCTATGTGCTAACATGGAAAACACCTTACAACGGATTGGTAAATTGTTACACGAACAACACAGTTGCAGAAGTGCTGTCTGTTTTCATCTTCTGTTAATAAAATCATGCATTTTATACTATGCTTAGAACAAAAATCTGGAAGAATACACACCAATTCCTTAATGGTGGTGCTCTCAGGGAGTTGGGGCTTTTACTTCTTAACTAGTCCCTACATTTGGCTTCTCTACAGTTAGTGTGCTTTATTTTTGTCCTTAGAAAATACAGTAGACATTTTTTAAGTGGCTGGATCTTTTTCTTTCCATGGAAGTACTGTGGGAAGCTGCTCATTCATATGTAGGAAGTTCGTATCGTCACACTAGTGGTAGAATTAAGTTGCTGTACAAATCACAAAAAGAAAAATCAGATGAAATACATAATGCAAATGTACGGACTCTGGCATACATATAACTGGTGTTTAATAGATTTTACTGAATGATGGAATAAAGATTGACTATAGAACTGTTTTTCAATGTGCCTGATGAGGTTTTATTTGCCACCTTACAAAATATATATATGTCCATAGTAAATAATGTTTTTTAAAAATAATATCTGCCATAGATTTCTTGGATTACAGAATTCATTTTTATTCTCTCTGATATATCACAGAAAACTAGAATATTGGAGCAGCAGAGCGGCAGTGGGGTGGAGATAGAAAAGAACAAGGTTTTAACATGAGGGGAAAGGGATTTTCACAAACCACCAAAGTGCTACTTCTCTTGGAAGAAGTGCACCCTGGAATTTTTCCAGCTGAATTCTGCAACAAAACCCAAGGAAAATGAACATTAATCTTTTATGAACTAAGCCCCCAAACGAACAGGCTTTGAGCTCAACCCTAATTAGGTTGCATCACAATGCAGAGAATCCTTAACGAATAAGGACACATAACTGCATAAGTGAATCTCTGCTGGGAAGGACTCAGAAAGCAGGGGGCCGCCCAGGCCACAATCAACTGTTCTTGTGCGTTAGGGCCTCCCGCTTTACCTGGGAAATGCGTGATCATCCCAGAAGGAAAGCAAATGGACTTCTCTCCACCTGAAATTCTTGGCCACCTTACTGCTTCCACAGCCATCTGGGGGTCTGTGAATAAATGAGAAGAGAAAGGGCAAGAAGCAGAGCTCTTGGAGGAAGTTTCGACAAGTCAAGAAGGCTTCTTTAGCTTGTGTCCAGCAGAACAGCCAACAGCGGCTGTGCTCAGAAACAAGATAATCCATATACGCATTATGTACACCCAGTGGAAGGCACTGTCCTGTGTTCAAATCCTAGCTTGATTATTTACTGGTTGTTTGACTTAATAACAGGTTACCTAGCCTCTCTGAGTTATCAAAATGGGAACAAAGTATAGCATGGTTGGAAAGATTGAATGAAATGAACTCCAGTAATTTGGTAACAAGACCCTCACCTTCCATGCAGAATACCCAGGTTCAGTTCCCAGAAAACACACCCTTGGCACGGCCACCACCCTCTGTCAGTGAAGGCTTGCACTTAACATTCTTGTGATGCTGAACAAGTTTCAGTGGAGCTTCCAGACCAAGGAAAACTACAAAGAAAGGCATGGTGGACCACTTCTAAAAAATAACAAATCTTCATGGATCACAGCAGTCTGATCCCACCGTGCGCTGGGTCTACTGAGTTGAGAGTCAACTTGACAGCAGCTGACAATAGCTGTCACATTGTTGACTGCTGACATGGACCTTGTTTCTACCACCAAATACTTTCCCTCTGTAGCTTCACAAATGCCATCCTGTCACACAATTCCTGCCTTCTCTCATCCTAACAACAACCTTGTAAGACGAGTGTAATGATCCCCATTTCATTGTTGAGAAAACTGAAACTCAAAGAGATTAGTGTCATTTTCCCAAAGTGATGGATCAAGGGAGCAGCCAAGCTAAGAGCCAGTTCCATGTCTGCCCAACTCAAAGCAAAATGCTAACCACAGGATTGGGAGTCAGCCAGGTTGATGGCAAAGACAGAGAGTTTCATATCTCCAAGTCTGGGAGCTCTGGATCCAAGGACCTGTGGTGTGCTTCATGGTTATCAGAGAGGTCTTCTTTAGAAAGAACTCAGTGTGGGTTCTCACTCACATCTGGGTTTAGGGTGTGCATGGGTCTCTTTCCTAGGACAGCAGGGCTGTTGTCAGCCACTCTCAAGAAAGGCAGCTATGTTGGCAATTGGCTGCACCTGCAGGGCTCCTGAAGAGCCTGTGGGTAACTCATAGCTCTGACATGAGCCCGTATCATCTCATCTGGAGGTGATGATTCTGCTTTTGTTCAAGGCATTCTCTCACCCCATTCTCTTCCCAGTATTCACACACACTGGGATGGCTCTTGAGCTCTACTAAACAATTGTTCCTGTATCCTTCCCAATCATCCATGCAAGCTGCTCCCACTCCAGACCTATGCTTAGATTTGCTGCAGTGGACGCTGACTTCCTCATAGATCTCTTGAAACCACTGATTGGGCTTGTAATAAATTCTGCCCCAAACCCTGCTGTCCCACATTTGTCCAGTATCTCCCTGTCTCCCAAGAATGCCTTATCTTATTACCATAATTAACTGGTACCATGCTAGAAAGCTGAGCCAGAATCAGAACTCTGGGGTGAAGATGATGTGCCAAGGGTTACAGTGCATGAGAATTGGAGTGGATAGAACTTGGCACTTGAAATCTCTTCCCTTCACATAGAACTTCATTCTAGAAACTCATTAACTCTGATCAGTGCAGCCACATTTCCAGAAGAAATTGGCATCTGGGAGTTCATTTGGGATCTGCAGCCCTGTTCTTTTCAATTGCAGGTTCCAGAATGTTTCTCCCTCCTCTTTTTATTGTCATAATTTATTACATTATATAATACTACAATTATTCACTACAATACATTGTAATACTGCTCATAGTGTTTTTGTTGTTAGTTGCCATTAAGTTGACTCCACCTCACAATGGCCTTGCATTTAACAAAATGAAATGTTGCCCAGTACAGGGCCGTCTTCACGATCATTGGTACCTTCCAGCCCATTGCTGTAGTTACTGTGTATGCCCATCTCTTTGCTTTCACTGGCCCTCTACCAAACATGCTGTCCTTTTATAGCAATTGGTCTTTCCTGATGACATGTTCCAAAGTAAGCTAGCTTCTAAGGAACATTCTGGTTGTATGATCTTCTAAGACTGATTTGTTTATTCTTCTGTTAGTCCACATTCAATATTCTTCATCAACACCACAAATTGCATGGATTCATCTTTGGTCTTTTTCATTGCCCAGTTTTCACATAGCCAGCATTTATTGCACACATACTATGTGCCCTACACTGTGCTAAATATTTTGCACATGACATTTAACTTAAGCCTCGCAAACAACTCTGAGGGAGATGCTGTCATTACTCCCACATTGTGGATGTGGATGTAAGCCGAGGGCATGAAGCAGCTTGGATGCCTCTTATATACAATGCTTTAGAACCTCTGGCCTAAGCACTATGGGACTGTAGAACGGGACGGGTGATGTCCAGCTAGGAGAATCAAGTTGAGAAAGTAAGAATTGAACTAGGTCTTGGAGGATAGGCTGAATGTGGCCAGGAAGAACTAAGGGAGAAAAGCTTTCTAGGCAGAGGGAACAGTGTAAAAAAGACACAAAGATAGAAAAGTACATAAAATAGTGACTACCATAATACCTGGCATACGGAGGCCCTTGAAATGCATTTTGAGTTGTATTCAGTTAAATCACTAGTCTGACTACAGCGAAAGATCATACACCACCTAGGAGCAGTTACGTGAAAGGGAAGGGAGGAGTGAGAGATGCTCTTATTTGGACCAGTCATTCCTCTGGTCTTCTGAACAACCTGGTGAAGTAGCGGTCATGCCTTCACTCCACTACTTGACTTACACATTGAGAACACAGAGGCTTAGAGCAGTAACTTGCCTAAGAAAGCTCAAAAGATCAGAAGGGATGGGGCATGGTGGGGGAGGGCTGTATTGAGACTCAGCTCTGCCAGGCACCGTAGCCTATGCTTAATCCACCGTGTGGTGCTGAAGAAGGAGGGGATGCCTCCCACTGCTGGTCTCCAGGAGCTCCTTCCTGGGTTCAGACCAGCTTTGATTGGTCACAGTGGTCTCCTAAGGGAAACTACTGCTTTCCAATCTGTTGGCATTTTCTGAGACGCCACAATGCCAAGGTTCTGGTCACCTCCCATCATCAGGGAGAAGCCACAAAATGCCTTCGGGCAGGCAAGAAAGCACCCATGTAGGAGCACAGCTGGAGTCAGCAGGGGAGACTGTGTTGCTCCAAGCGAAGACACAGATGGGGCCTCCAATGAGATCACCCCCCCATCCCTGGCTGCCAACTCAACATCTGCTCCTAACATATTGGCCTGCAAATATTTCAGATCCACACCCCCAGATCCAGATGTGCTTATGCCATGAACTCTAGACATTCTGCTAGAAATTACTGAGGTCTGAAAAAGAAAAATTAAGCGTCCACTCAGGCATACATGGACCAGTGACCTGTAACGTTCCATGCCAGTCCAAGGTTTGGGGCACTCACATTTAGGGGCCCTGAATTCCAGTCTCATGCATCTTCTGGTCCACCCACCTTCATCAGTGGTCATATGTATAGGGATCGATCTTTGCTTTCTCTTTCACATCTCCTGGAAGGTTTGTGAATGCAGAAGTCATCCTTTGCACAGCAGTTGTGTGCAGCTTTGATTGTATGTATTAGCAGTAAAGTTGAAACTTTGATCTAGTTTTCAAGCACTGTATTTCCAATAACAGGGAAATGAACAATCTAGTCAACAAAGGAGCGATGAGTCTCAGCCCTGGCTACCTAAGGATCTCCTGGGGAGCTTTTAATATACCCATGACTAGGGCCCAATGGGGAGTTCGGAGAAGGACAGTCCATATTTTTTCCTAAAGTCCTTCAATTGATTCTAATCCACTTAATGCTGAGAACATCTGCTATGGGATACACCCTCCTGAACTGTTTTAAAATGATCAAAAACCAAGGTGAGGAGTGGGATGAGGAGAGGCATGGGGGATGAGAGCGCCAGGTAACTCTCAACTCTTTCATATACTACTGCGCAACTCTGGACGAGGCATTTAACTTTCGTGGGTCTATTTCCTCACCTGTCAGTCAGGAGCAATGATAGCTGACTGATCTGTAAAACTTATTAAACCCATTGCAACGGAGTCTGTTCCGACTCTTGGAATGGCCATTGCACACAGCGGCACGGTGCTAAGTTCGCGAACTTAATTGTATAGCCATCTGTGAGGGAGTTTTTAGCCAGTAAACAAATAACCATACTGGAACACCCTCCCTGCTCACTTGATCTGGCCCCAATGGCTTTTTTCTTTACCTGAAGATAAAGGAATATTGAAAGGAAGACGTTTTGATGACGTTCAGGACATCAAGGGTCATACGACAACAGCTCTGACAGACGTTCCAGAAAAAGAGTTCCCAAATTGCTCTGAAGGGTGAACTAGCGCTGGCGCGGGTGCACGGCTTCCCAAGGCGAGTACTTCAAAGGTGACTGTAATCATATTCAGCAACGAGGTATGTATGTAGCACTGCCTCCAGGGAGAGTTCGTGGACTTAATTGACAGACCTCTTAGTGCCCTATAGGACAGGGTAGAACTGCTGCATAAGGTTTTCAAGAGTACCTGGTGGATTTGAACTGTAGACGTTTGGGGTAGCAGCCGTAGCACTTAACCACTAAGCTACCAGGGTTTAGGAAAACTTAAACTGAAAAATGTTGGTGAAGTGCTTTGTATAGGGCCTGGCACGTAGTAGGCATTCAGCAAATGGTAACCACTATCATGATGTTACAAGAAGTGGGGGGACAGACTGGAAGATTGCACATCGAAACGTTAACACTGATGAAAGCAGAATTACAGATGAATATTTTTTCTTTATTATAGGCATGACAATGACTTTTCCTTCTCATAAATGTAATACAAACTATTTTTTATAGACATGATACTAATAAAATATGAAACTCAGGGTGTTTTTTGTGGTTGGATGCCCTCAGGTGGAATCTGAGTCGTGGTGACAGAATCTACAGTGTAAAACCTGCAACTTTAAAAAAACTGGGCAGGGAGGGGGGAGGGTATCGAAAAGGCTGGAAGTCAATTTAAAGGCTAAGACCGGTGTCTTCAGGTGGTCCTTCCTCCGTGCTCCCCTTCTCCCGTTCCTCCTCCCTCCTTCCTTCTTTTTCCCTTCTCCCTTCCCCCTTCCTCCATCCTTACTTCCCTCCGTTCCTTCTTCCCTCTCTTCTTTTTGTGTTCTTATTTAGTAACAGCCAGGTATTTATTTCATAAGGAAAAAATAAAACTTGCATTTGCTTGATGCTTTGCCCCTCAGCCCACTTGCACCCTCTGCAGACACACCCGGGTCGGGGTCACACACTGCACCCCCGAGGTTCCTGGTGCGTGTTTTTTTTTCCCAGCCTCCCTGGCTTCACCGAGCCTGGAGCACAGAGGCCAGACCGAGGGCCTCCAAAGCACGCACAGATCTGCTGACTGCCGCCTAGCACTCTGCCAGGTCTCCTGCAAGGTCCATGGGTGGCACCTCACAATGTGGCTTCTTCCAAGGCCAATGCCACAGGGGGAAAAGCAGTGCTATGTTAAATTCTGTTGGTGACACATAATGTCCCTAGGACACAAAGCTGCACAAGTAGGCAAAGGAGCCCTTCATTCCAGAGAAGGTGAGCTGTCCCTAGCCCACTCCAGATGGGTGTTTCCCCAGAACCAGGATACGCAGACTCCCTGGGTAGCCCTAGGGGTCTTCAGTGACACAGATTCTTAACACATGACAAGCTCCTTCTCTAGGCATTCACTACTCCTTATCAATGTTTATGGAGTTTCTACCATGCTCCTGGTACAATTAGCCAGTAGGGAATCAAGTAAGACACAGTCCTGGATCTAACAAACTCATGGAGAGGCAGAAAGCAGCTTTCGGTGACAGACACCACGGTGTGAGAAGTGCCCTGATGGGGAAACTCGGGGCAAGAACACAGGAGGGGGGGGACTAACCTGGGGGAAGGGTCCGGGAAGAACCTGCTCCACAGCCAGTCTTTGCATGATAAGCAGGAGTTACTAGAAGAAGGGAGTTTCTGGATGGTGCAAATGGCTTACACAGTTAACATGTTAGGCTGCTAACCAAAAGTTTGAGCCCACCGAGAGGTGGCTTAGAAGAAAGGCCTGGTGACCTAGTCCAAAAAAACAGCCACTGAAAACCTTACGGAGAGCAAGTAGGGTCCTTGTGAGTTTCTGCTCACTCCAGGGGCAACAGAAGAAGGTGGAAGAAGGAAGTTTCAGCAGAGGGAATCACAAGAGCTCAGGAACACAGGCAACTTCTGGAAACTTCAGGGAGAGCAGCAAGGTAGAGGTGAAATGAACGGGAGGGGAAGAGAAGAAAGGAAAAGGGAGAAAGGGCAGGTGGGCAGGCTGGAGAGCACATGCTCCCAGGACTTTCCCGTGAGTTTCCCAAACCTCAGCTGTTCCTGTATCTCACATGTGGATTTTATCACAACTATGTCCCAAACCCTGGTGGTGTAGTGGGTTAAGTGCTACATCTGCTAACCAAAAGGTTGGCAGTTCAAATCCTCCAGGCGCTCCTTGGAAACTCTTCTGGGGCAGTGCTACTCGGACCTCTAGGGTCGCTATGAGTCAGAATCAACTCAGTGGCACTGGCTGTGTCTCACCTGTGTTATTTTTGTTTTAATATTTTTGTAATTGCAGAGGAAAATCGACATTGCAACCGTAATTAGAAAACCGGTATCACCTGCTTGCCGTAAGTGGAAGTTAATCGTCAAGAAGTAATAAAGTCCAGGAGAGTTTTAAATTAGACCTAAATTCTGGTGGGTTAAGTCTGAAGCCTGTGTATTCACTTTGTTCAAAAGGGAGACTGAAAATACAAAACAAAACAACAACAACAACAAAATCCAAACCCGATGCCATCAAGTTGATTCCAACTCATAATGACCCTATAGGACAGACTAGAACTGCCCTATAGACTACTCAAAGAGTGCCTGGCAGATTTGAACTACTGACCTTATGGTTAACAGACAAATCACTTAATCATTAGGCCACAAGAGTTTGTGTTAGAGGGATCAAAGACAGGTAGAAAGTGCCCTGCCTGTGCAGTGGTTAGTGCCCGGCTGCTAACTGAAAGATCTGTAGCTGGAATTCACCAGCAGTGGCTCATGAGAGGTAACACTTGACCATATCCTCCTAGAAAGATTGCAGCCTATGAAACCCTAGGGGCAGTTCTGCTCTTTCATACAGGGTCACTGTGAGTCAGGATTAACTAACAGCACATAACAACAAAGACAAATCAAGACTGTCTCTTGGATAATTGAAAAGCTTAAAAGAGAACTGGAAAAGGAATCAGTCTCACACTATGACTCAAGGCTAATGCACCCAGGATGCTGGGTACCATCTGTAACATTCTCACCTACCACTAGAAGTATACACTAACTGAAAGTGCATATTTGGGAGAATACGCGTTTGAAGCAGGATCTTTCATAGGTGGATGTTTGCATTTCTGGAGATCTGACTGAACAGCCTGAGGGAGAGCAAAACCCAAATCAAACAACTGCCGTTGAGTCTATTCCAACTCACAGCGACTCTATAGGACACCAAAGAGAACCCAAATTAGTCACCACGCACTCACCTGAACTTTTCACCCACTATAAGCAACATCTTCAGGTTGCAACCCATGAAACCATGAGTGGAAGAACAGAGAAGCTATCTCTGAATCTTCCATAGTGCAACAGGAGAAGGTGAAATCCCACGAGCTCTATAGAAAGCAGCTTCTGGCAATCTTTACCACTCTCTAATTGACTGTGCTAAGTATTATTCCCAGTGCCCCCTAAAAGTGAGCTTTTATTTTACCAATATGGTAAATATTATGATAAGTTGTGGTTTGTATGACCACAGAAGTATAAATGCTAACTTTTTTGTGTATGAGAGAGGTGGCCAGAAAATCTCAGCGGCTAAAGCTTGAAAGTAATTATTACATCCTTATTTGCAGGTTTGGCTAGATGTCAAGGGTGTTTTTACAGCCAAACCACTACTTTGGTAGTGTACTGATCCCCGAAGTCATCCAAAAATTAATGCACTGGAAGGAAATAATGCGTTTGTAGAGTACATTGTGAGAGCTGAGTCTTTGTTCCTAAAGGATATAGCATGGAAATTCCTTAATTAAAAGGAGAAATGGTGCACTTTGGGAGTTTCTACAGGAGTAAGGGACTGTGTTTTGATTTGGGTTAATATGCCTTCTTCGGTGAGTGATGCTTCTGAAATGATACAAAGCTCAGGAAATATGGGGAGAACACCACACTGTGTACAGATATGTATGCGTGCATAAAAATCTCCATATCAAAAATATCGATTCCTGTTGGCACAAGAGTACACTGCTCCAAAACTCCATTTCGCAAAGATTGTGTGGGAATTTCTCCTTCTCCCCGGCTCCCAGCAGCCTTTTGTTTCAGGATTGAACAAAACCTTCAGGAGACAGAAGAACATGTTGCCTGTTCAGACCCACTTTGATGCAGCTGCTGGACTGAGCTGAGCGGAGAAGAACTGATTGGGTGGTTCTGGAAATGACCCACGTGACAATCACTTTCAGGTGTTCAGCTAATTAAAAAATAATTACTTCACTGTACAGTGTATATCTATTTGTCTGTCTATACAACCATCCATTCATTCATCCCTCTCTCTCTCTCTAACCTAATATGTATAGAATAGTTTGTCATTTATATTAAGAATCATGTAGTTTCATATATTCATAACACTTTTACATTCTGTAACAATGATAGCCAATCTCAGAGAAAGTTTGCATTATGAAGACAATTTCACTTCCTTTTTTTGTTGTTTACAACATTGTTATGAATTGAATCGTGTCTCCCCAAAATATGTGTCAACTTGGCTAGGTGATGATTCCCAATACGGTGCGATTGTCTTTCGTTTTGTCTTCTGATGAGACTTCCCTATGTGTTGTAGATCCTATCCGTGTGATATAATGAAATGGATTAATGGCAGTTATATTGCAAGATCTACAAAATTAGATAGTGTCATTAAGCCAATCTCTTTTGAGGTGTGAAAGAGAGAAGTGAGCAGAAAGACATGGACACGTCTTACCACCAAGAAAGTAGTACCAGGAGCAAAGTGAGTTCTTTGGACCTGAGGTTCCTGTGCAGAGATGCTCCTAGATCAAGGAAAGATTGAGGACACAGCCCTTCCTCCAGAGCTAACAGACAATACCTTCCCTAGAGTTGATGTCCTGAATTTGGACTTGTAACCTACAAGACTGTGAGAGAATAAATTTATCTTTGTTAAAGTCATCTGTTATAGAAGGGCTAGATAACTGAGAAAAAATCAGAAGAAAAAAAGTTCATTGAATTACAAAGGAATAAAATAAAAAGAAATTTTTTATGTGCTGTCTTCTATTCCAGGAACTGAGAAACCATGAAGAAGCTGAAGAGGAACAACAGTATCACATGAGACACTCTTCTAGTTTAACCTTAGCTTGCATCATCAGATCAAATGCAGCTTTGCTTAGTATAAAGCTTTAGTCCTTGGTTGCTCAACCATTTCATGAATCCACAGGAGAAATTCAGGCTCAAAAACACTTTGAGTATGTGGTCGCCACAGGTGGCAGCAGACAGACCGCTAACTCAGTCTATATAATTCGATGGAGTCCACCAAGAGCTGCCTGAGCCCAACAAGCCCAGATTCTGTGAAGAGCCCATATCCTGGGGCCTCTAGCCATCTCTGGAATGCTGCTAACATTTTAGTGAGAGCTGTAAATACTGTGCTAAGCTCTGTGCATCATCTCTTACTTTCACAGAACTCTCAGAGCTGAAGAATCTTATTCTTATTTTAAAGAGGGAGAAAATGAAAACCAAGCAGTTTGAGTAACTTGCCTACAGTCACAAGCTAGAAAATGGTAAAAAGTGCCTCAGCCTATGCCTGCTTGCCTCCATTTTCCAATTTCTAGGCTATTTGATGCAGTGATTCAAGTGCTATCTATTTAATGACCACAGGAAGCTAAGATCTCTTTGAAAGTCTACAATGGACCCAAAGACTTATTTATTCACCTGAAGTATCGGGCCTTTTATTACTTCTCCTGCCCCCTACCCCTGACCCGTTAGTAAGTCTCTCATTCTCCCCTTGGTTTCTACGAACTAATTAGAAATCAAGATGCACACATCCAATACATTGTTCTCTGACATTCAGATATTGCAAACATTGGACAGTTTTTAGCCAAGGTAGCAAAATTCCTTCACAAATGAGTTCATTTCAGGGGGAGAAATCTATTGGCAAGAAGTAAACTGTAACTTGTCACAGGCATGCATGTATGTGCATGTTTTAACATAGATGCATTTCTGGCAGTGGAGTGGAGTCCTGTCTAAGGGACCCCCACCTGCCCTTCATTCAAGGGGTCGTAGGTTGTAAAACCAACTCAAGTCTGGGATTTGATTGAGGGGTAGTGACTCTCTATTTTGACAGTTCATCAGAGTGTCATTAACTGGACCTAGAATTCTTTTGCTTGTACAGATCAGGAACATCATGATTGAGTAGTCAATGCTATAAGTCTATACAAATCAGGAAGGACCTTCCTACACTGACAAAACATGAATTTAGGGGGAAAAAAGTGTACGTGTGTAGGTGTGTGTGTGTGTGTGTTTGTGTGTATACACATATATACAGTATTTGGTTTGGTTTTGATTGTAAATGTACCAATCAAAACCAAACCAAACCCAGTGCCATAGAGTCAATTCTGACTCATAAGGACCCTACATATTCTAAATTCATGTTTTCTGAAGTCCCAATTATTCAGATGAGCATAAAGACTTTTGTAATATCGATTTTGGTGCTTCACTAGAAATATCATGATACAGTACCCTCTTGGTAGTAAAGAATAAAGGATAGAGGTGTTTAAGCTAGTACTTGTAGAAAGTCAGCCTATGCAAAAACATTTTTATGGGTTAAATTCTTGAATCTTTTTAATAAAGTAACATCAAAGAATCACACGGTGAGCACTTTGGTGTTCTCTTGTATTTCCATTGCTCACCTCTCCCACTGTGTAGGACCTGGTAGCTTGGGGATTTGACTCTGTCTCCAGGAGTGAACTTGACGTAGTCTGAGCCAACCAGAGGAATCTCTCTTACTCAGAGGCTGGTTGAGGAACTCAGATTTAAACCACTTAGCATATGGCATTTCCCTGGTCATGGGAACTGGTTCAGAAATGAACACGTGATCTGATTTGGACCAATGAAACGTGAGGATAAGTTGATTTCTGGAAGATGCTTCCTCACTCGTGAGAGAGAACCCACCACAAGAAAAGCCAGTCTTCTGTCTCTGGACATTGTTCTGCTCAGAATGTAGGGCCTGGAGTGACTGCAGCCACCGTGGTGTCACTCTCAGGGTGACACTGATATGTAGAAGAGGGCAGGGATAGGAGAACATCAGAAGAGTGGCATTGGAACCATCTGTCTAAATCTACCCCAGGGCTTACTCTACTGTAGGATGGCACACGAGCTACCACATTTGCTTAGTGCGTCATCTATTTTGAATTTCTGTCACTGTAGCCAAGGCATCATGACTGATATAGCCTACAACCCCTTCCTCAACTTTACCATAATTCTGTCACAAAAGAAGTCAACAGGGGCTTTCTCCCCAGAAATAATACCATCATCCATTATACAACTCCATGGATGAGGGAGGGACAAAGGTCCACACCAAATTCGTGTGTTGCATTCTATCAGGGATCTGCAGAGCGGTCCTGCCGGTGCCCAGTGCACATCATGGTGTTTACTTCTAGCCCTGCTGTGCTCCTTGGTTCTAGAGCATGTCCTCATTGGCTCCTAGAAGACAAAGCCTGTGTAGAGGTGTGCTCTGCTTTTAATCATCTCTTTCTTCTGATGGTGAATGTTTAACAGTGGATCAAGCTTGTCTGCTTCATTCCCTTTTCCCTAGGAAGCTACTCATTTCTCTTGCAAAGACATCTCTGGCGGGGCCTATCTGCTAGTTCACCAGACATACGTAGAGCACTCCTACCAAAACAACATGAAATATAAAAAATAGAGTATGTTCATAGCAGAAAAAGAACAAGAAGCAATTAAGGAGGATTTCTATGTTTAAAAAGGGTGTTCTCTTGAATACCAGTCTCAAACGATATTCCAAGGAAAACGGGTTCCTGGTGGGGTACTTGTTAAGTGTTACCGCTGTTAACCAAAATGATCTACAGTTCATACCCACCGGGTAGATGCACCTTGGAAACTCTATGAGGCAGTTTTACCCTGCCCTATATGGTCACTATGAGCTCAGAATTGACTCAACAGCAACAGGTTATTGTTTTATATGGTTAAATTACTTCAGAGAACACAAGCATACTTCCCATACTTACTAGCCCTTTAGAATGTACATTAGCTCATTAAAGGCTCTGAGAAGTCCTGTAATAAACTCGCTTATTAAATCCAATATTTCTTAGGCATATTTGACCAGAAAGCCTTGTCCCAGTCTCCCAAAATACCCATTAACATCCTGGGAGATACCCTTGAGACAATGGTAGAGGTAAAGCAGAGACCCACCCTCCTTCAACTCTCTGCCTTGTGATGTTGAGCATGAGAGAAGGGGTGTGTGCGCACATGCACGTGTTAAGCTGTCAGTGGGCTGTCAGTGGCTGGTTTCAGATGCAGCATTAAAGTGGCAGCTCTGAGTGGCATGTTCCTCCAAGAGAAGGAGGATGGGAGCAGGTCCCAGAGCTAGAAAACATGCTGAAATATTTCCCCAAAGCCTGCCAGGGTTTTACCACCAAGAAAGTTGCCAGGGTAAGCACTGGCACAGACAGCTCATCAGATAGAACTGCTCCTTTTTGGAACTGAGGAATTCACACCCTCTCTGAGGCTGGCTTGGGCACATGCCTCTTCCAGCTGGTCCCTTTGGAGGGATCACAGCTTCCAGAAGGTTTGAGCTGGTGGAGAAGTACAAGTTTCTCAGAGATGCAAAGAGGCTGTCTATGAAACAATGAGTACCCACATCAAAGGAGCTCCATTTTAAGAGAGCAAACACAGCTCAAAGCCCTCTGGAAAATGCCGTTGAAGCCAGAAACTGCGGGAAGATCTCACAGGAAGAATTTCCACAATTCACAAGCTTCTATTTGTCTACTAAACATGAACCTCCTGCTGAACAATAGAGGCACGAGGGTTTTCTGGTCAGAAAGAATGATGCAAAGAGCAAAGCAGAGGCTGGCAAAAACAGATGCTTTCCCCCTGGGTACAATAGATCTCCCAAGACACACGATTCTAAAGAAAGCTTAATTAAATTTAATGGACAAACCTCTCGGTGCTAGGAGGCATTTTAATGTGGTATTTCGGTTCATGGTGGACAAAAATCAGTCTTCCTTGCCTCACTGCTCTCTTCTTTAAATGAAACAAACTTCCTGATTAGCACCATAACTCTCAGGAATGCTGGATGCCCTCCTCTCTGCTGATAAGACATCTATACGGCACCTGAGGGGGTTTCTCACTGAATCTGCAGGGACACTGGCCCACCTTAGTGGGAAGGAAGTGCCTCACCTGAAGGACAAAGGACCATCTAGGTATCCCCAGCGTCTAGCACAAGGGCTTCGTGCAAGGGATATTTGACAAGTCCTCACAAGGAAAAAAGAAGGACAGGAGTGAAGAAGGGCAGGAAGGAGAAAAAGAAGGAAGGAAAATGGAAGAGAGGAAAGGAGAGAAGAAGTAATACTGACAAAGTAGAGCTATACGAGCCCTAAAGGGGCAAAGAAGCCTCGGCCTGGTAGGTGAAAGTTTGTGGTTCGAGCTCACCCAGTGGCTCCGCAGGAGAAAGAGCTGATGATCTGCTTCTGTACAGAGTGTTGTAATGTGCCATCAAGTCCATTCTGACTTAGAGCAACCCAATAAGACCCAGAGTAGAACTGCCTCATAGGGTTTCCAAGGCTGTGATCTTTACAGAAGCAGATAGCCATATCTTTCTTCTGTGGAATAGCTGCCATCAGATTCTGATTTACAGACTTACAGAGACCCTATAGGACAGAGTAGAAACTGCTCCATAGGGTTTCCATGGTGGATTAGGACTGCCAATGTCTTGACTAGCAGCTGTAGCTCTTAAACACTCTATCACCGAGGCTCTAAAACTAAGTGCAGATGTTATTACTGCAAACTGCTTTTCATTTCTGTCTCCCTCGTCTGCCCAATGGACAATGCTAGAGCTTGACAGTTGAAGTCTGCTTGTCACTTTATCACACAGCACTAACTGCAGTTCAGACGTCATAGTTATTATTTCTACCTGTCTACATCCAAAACGGAATTGGAGTAGTTTATTATAAGAGGTCCATACCAATACCTGAACCCACTGTCATCAGGTTAATTCTGACTCCATCCCAATAAAACAGTGAAATAAAAGTATAAAGACAAAAGTAAAGGTGGAGAATCATTGTTACCAGAAAGAGCAAGTAAAGAGCTACAGTAATTCAATGCCAAAACTCAGTTCTGAGCTTCCTAACAGCCAAAGTAAAAAGGAGAACTTATTTTTAAAGCAAATAGCATGTAAAGCAGTAAATCATTGTGAAATTTATGAAAATGAATAAGATACGATTGCTGGTCTCAGAAACTTTACAACATAAGAAGAAAAAATTCAATCATCAATAATAATAATCAAATACACTGTTAAGTAATATAAGTATTGCCATTTACTATACAGAGAAAATAGACAGGAGCAGTGAGGGGAGAGATTAATTCTAGTTTTAGGAAATATTTGATGGAAGAAGGGATCTCTGAACAGGATCTTAGAAGGGGTTAAAATCTTAAAATTGGAGCTTGAAGAAAGGCATTATGGTATGAGTTAGGGTTCTTCTACACAGTATACTTAAGAAACGATGGGGGCGGGGGTGAGACTGTGTGTGTACGCAAGTGTGCATTAGCCAGATTAGGAGGTAAAGTTAGTGAGGGAGATTACAGTCAGCTATGACAGTCTTTGAATGTCGGGCTCAGTATTCTGTAGGAAATGTGGAAAATTTGCTGAGAACTTTTCAGCAGGAAAGTGATATGATCATAGCTGTCCTCAAAATATCACATTTTTGGTGTCCTCCTCCCCAAGAGATCAAAACTGAAATTGTGGGTCTGCTAAGAGCTAATGCATTTGCATCAGAAACTTATCCTTCCTCTGTGCCTTTCTGTGTTCACTTGACAATATTTCATTACATTGATTCTAAGTCACTTATTCCCAAAGTCAAAAATTCATCATCTTTCCCGTTATGATTTTCTCCTCTGTCATCAAACACCTCAGCAGGTATGAGTTTTATCATAATTCAATCCCCACCTTCCACCCACCTTGATTACATACATTTCCACTTGATAATAATTCACTGCAGTATTCAAGAAAACAGTGAAGTTAAACTTTTCTTTGCCTTGGGGACTCTTTTGGGAAGTTCCTACAGCAGTGCACAAGCCAGAAGGTGGACTTCCACTGTCTTTCTACAAACAAGAGAAATTTCTTGTGGCCTTGATGGCTCAGAATTCACCCACTTGGTGGAATCATGGAATTTAGCATTGGACAGGGAAAAAAACCTAAAGGAGCTTGCTAACAGTTTCTTGCCAGCAATCAACATGAAGAACTTGGTTTTCCTTCTTCTGGGTGTTAACTTTAAGTGCAGTTATTGTCAATCAGAAATTAATGAGCTGAAACTGTTAGGCCACTCAGGATTAGAAGTCTAAGGTCAAGTTCAAGTTTGCCCAGTTTTCTCATGAATGTCTAGCCCATCACTCCTTAACCGAATGTACTACTTGAACAGCTAAAAGTTAGGTAATGGCCTCTAAACAGAGTTCCTTGAATGCTCCAGGAAGGGTTAGATATCCACCCCTCCTCTGACATCTTGTATATTACCTTGGGCTTCTACTATTTAGTATGCACTATGAATTTTAGATACATTATTGCACTTAGTCTTCCTAGTGAGTCTATGAGGTAGCTACTATCATTACCACCACTTTAAGGGAGGCAAAGCATAGGCAATGCCCAAGGTCACACAACTCACTGGAACTAGAGTTGGAGCTCAGGTAGTCTGAATGCAAGCCTGGTTCTTAAGTTCTCTGATCCACTCAGTACACGTTCCTATGTCTGCTGCCCTTCTGCGTCTTCCCTGACCTTCACACCCAGCTGGGGGGATCCCTGTAGGGTGGGCTGTTTTTTACCTAGTCTTGCATCCCCATTGCCCAGCACAGCATCTAGAGAATGGCAGATACTCAACCAGCGGAAAGCCTCTACATACCTGAATCTATGAGAAAGTTGAGTGGAATCCCCTGGGACTCACAGACACTGATTCGTACAAAATCTGTGTTTTAGTTCCGGTTGAAGAGCTTTCACATCTTCAGGGAGAAGGAGGAGTCCCTGGTGTGTATCTTTTCTTAGAAATTCAGCCATAGACAACCTGCCGTATGTCAGTTGACCCAGTTGTGGGATATTTTTCAAGCAAAGATTGCAGAGAGAAGTCAAAAAAAAAAAGGAACATTTTTCTAAACATTTTTCCTAAACTCCTTCCCCTTCCCACTGTGTCTCAAGCCAGGTTTGATACGTGGAGCTTTATTTTTTAAATAAAGGGGATCCACACCTGAAACTATTTGTCCAGGACTTGGCACAAATAAGAGTGACTCCTTCCTTCCTGCTCCACTGTTTCCTGCTATTCTCTACCTGCCCCAGGCTATGGTCTAGTCTCTAGCAGGCTCTCCCACTCACATGGACGAATCCACAGAAAATTCTGGTCACCATTTTCTTCCTATTTTTAATGGGATCTCTTTCCAAATTCTACCTTAAGCTGATGCTAGGAGCCAGCCATAATTTGAGTATGTCAGGCTGAAGCTTCAAGGAGACACCTGAGCTCAGAGGGCAAGTGGCTCCTTGGATCTCAGGCACAGGAAATACCACCACTGAAGAATGAGCTGTCTTTCCAAAGAAGACCTAGGATAACGGCATGAAGAGCCTCAGAATCTCAGTCAAAACCAAGGGAGCCTGGCCGTGTATCAGCCTTCACTGCATTTCCCCACAATGCCCAGTGGGACTCTTTGCAGAGATGCTTCTCCTTCCTTGCTTTATTGTTTAACACAGTGCATAAGAAACAAGAAACGTTACTTTAACAGAAAAGAGTAGAATTCCTCTCAGGATAAGAGATGTAGTTAGGCCTTGAGGATGAGGTTCCCCCTGGGCAGCAGGGGATTGGGTTGATAGTGAGGATAGAGAGAGAACCAGCATTTAATAAGGAAACAAGAAGTTGGGAGAGAGAGGAACAAATCAGAGAATAGAAGGGAGGTTGAGATGAACGTAGCAATAGAAGTGCTCCTCCAAGAACTTTCCAGTAGTGGGAACAACCAAAGTGCTATTAAGAACATCTAAAATTGCATTCTAAGGTTTTGCTGAGCTGGGAAGTAATTCACTTCATTTCCTCAAGCCTTCCAGAGGCATCTGCTGCCAGTATAGTCTTGGGTTAGGAGTTCTTGGGGAAGAAAGAAATCAGAGTGGTTCTCAGTGGGGTGAACCAGAGCAGAAAACAGGCAGTAGTCATGGAGGGCAAAACTCAGCGGAGATGTAGCGTTCAGCAAAAACAGGAATTCATGTGAGAGGTGGCTGCAGAAAACACGAGTAACCCCAAGAACCACCTCAAGATTTTGAGAAAGATAATCGTGAGGGTTCATCAAAAAATTTCAAAGGCCAGCGTGTCCCCAGCAGTCTAGATGACTTGCGAATGTCATGTAGCTGAAATTTGAATTACACATGCGTGATGTGATTCTTAAAAATGTGACAGTCGTATTTTCTGGTTTTAAAATATTTTTTCTGAAAATACAGTAATTTTGAGTCCTCTCTAGAACTCTAAAAGGAGTAGTGGGTAGGACATGAATTTTTATCCTTTTTTTTTTCTCCAATAAATGAGGGGATCAATATTTCTAAACAAGAAACTCTTAGGAGAATCTGGGGTAACTTCTGATGACTTGGATTAGGGATTCACTAATTGTGAACCACTGTTAGTTGAGACACATATAGTGACTTCCTGGTCAGCTTAAATCTGTTATTTCATTTACTTATTTGTGTGTGTGTTGGAGAAACAGAAATTGGAAAACCAAAGTTGGTAAGCAAAACATCCCATGTTCCTGCCTTTCCATCCTCAGCACCTTTGCCACATGGGATGTGCTTGGCTTTGGATGGCTGGCTCTAACTGTGCTCTAACTTCTTCCCCTCACCCTGCTCCCACCACCTGTCTGGGCAGAAAGATGCTCTAAGGAACAGGGCCAGGGAAATACAGAGTTTGAAGAAGAAATCAAACACCTGAAAATGAGTCATCTGTTAGAATTTGGATGCTTGTGAAATTTCCAAAGAGGTGATTTTCGGGATCTGGCCTTTCCCTTCCCTATGGTTCCCTCCGCCACCAACCCTGATTCCCCAAGTCCCCAGCAGATAGATGCCCATTCAGCTCTTTGAAGCCAGTTGGTGAGTGCTAGAATTCTACACTAGCTGAGGCTGAGAGAAGGCAAGACACAATAAACATTTCAGAAAACACCTCACAATGTGATCATCAATGTGTAATATGAGCTGGGGGGTTAGTTAAATAAAATGTGAAAGTCATATTAATGACTCTTTTGGCTGTCCCACATAGCATTTCATTCTCCTTTCCAAAGAGGCCGAGAGTAGGGCCAGCACATAAATTATAGATGAAATCCCCATCATATGTTTATAAATACACTAACATTAGCATTTTACTTCCTCATAAATCTGCAGCCGACACTCGGGCACAAGATAGAAAGCCCTGTAAAACAATGATATATTCTCTGCTCGCAGGCATTGACTGGTGGCCCGTTGCCTCCCTGTGCTGTTCGTCAAACACGCTCCCTCCACCCATGCCCCCTCATTTAAAATCCATTTTAATTTAAAGATGCGCAAGGCAGTGCTTGTGGTACATTTACTCACCCTAGTTATACATCATGGAGCAAGGAAAAGAAAATTGTTTCATCTAGAGATACGGTTCAATGTGGTCACCACTGAACAGTGGAGTAATTACCATATCAGGCCCACTCAAAATGCACTCAGGGTGTTCTGTGACCTATCATTTGCTAATCTGCATAGTGAAGTATAGCTTCATAACTATAAATTGCTGACTTAATTAAAACCAGGACCTTTCTGTCATTTAATTACAGGGAGAAAGGTTATTGCTTAAATGCAATTTTCCAAATGTGATTTCTTAACAGTTATTAACTGCTTCACCATCATTTATTGTTTCAGATTTTTCAATTTGAAAATACTCCCCATGACAGAAGTAATGACTTCATGAAAAACTCAATCTAGAGGGAGGCCAGCCAGCCCATTTGTTTCTCATAAGTGGAGGCGACAGGAAGCTGGAAAATGTCACCAAAGGATCCTGGGATGTCGCTTACTTTCACGGAGTAATTAAAACCGAGGAGGTTGTATCAGAGATGAGGAGAGGTTGTCTGCAGACATTTTAAAGGTGGCCCCTCCTGTCCATCCCAGTTGACAGACTGTATTTGTGTCATGATATATGGTGGTGGTCGGGCTGGCAGGTAAGTAGCACTGGACTGTGTGAAGGGTATCGTGGAACAGCAGCAGTTTTGAAGGGACAAAAGTCTGCACTTCCTGTTAGACAGCCACACACTGGAAATGCAGACATGCTCTTGGAACTCTCTCTGTATCTAACATTTCTTCTTACCCAGAACACAGAGCTGCTTCCCCTTCTGGCCATGGCAGACAGCCGTGTAAGGAAGGCAGTAACCCGCATTTTCTTTAACCCTATGCCATTCTTTAATCCTTGAATGGCTGTGACTTCTCTTTTCTTCAAGTTTTTGTTACATAGCCTGAAGATTACGGATCTGTGAAGCTAGCCAACGTAGACAGCCCAGACAAACACACCTACAAACCCAAACCCACTGCTGCTGAGTCGATTCTAACTCATGGCAGCCCCGTGTGTCACAGAGTACAACTGCTCCCTAGGGTTTTTGTGGTTCTAATCCTTATGAGCAAACCCTGGTGGCAGAGTGGTTAAGTGCTGATTGCTAACCGAAAGGTCGGCAGTTCAAATCCGCCAGGCGCTTCTTAGAAACTTGATGAGACAGTTCTACTCTGTCTTCTAGGGTCACTATGAATCAGGATTGACTCAGCACCAGTGAGTTTAGTTTGGGTTTAATCTTTATGAAAGCAGAACATCAGGCCTTTCTTCTGTGACACTGCTGGGTGGCTAAAAACAGCTAACCTTTCTGTTGGCAGCTGAGCTCAAACCCTTTGGGCTGCCTGGGGACCTTATATCTATAAAAGCACTTCTAAATTAGCTGATTTAATTACTGCCTTAATTTCTGCATGTACTTACGTGTCCTGCACTTAACTCTTTATTTTGTAGCCTTAGCTCTGGCAGAGGAGCCAGAAATTTCGGTGTGGTGGAAAACTTGGCCTTGTCTTGGATCCTGACAGCACTATGCTCAAATGGTTATGAAAATAAACAAATAAGCTGTCTGCCTATCTGTGGCTGTCGAGTCAATTCAGACCCATAGCAATGCGGTAGGGCACAGTAGGAACCTCTATAGTGTTCCCAAGTTGCTGCCGGTAGATTCTGACCGCTAACCTTTTGGTTAGTGGACTAGCACTTAACTACCATGTCCCCAGGGTTCCCTTCTGCCTGCAGGGACCTGAACGCTGACTCCAGACAGAAGCTGCCTTGGTTACTGGCTGTGGAAAAAGTTACATGTTTGAATTAGAAGAGAGTTAAAGTTAAAATCACTCAAATGAAGAAGTGAAAGTCACCCAATTTCTGCATATTTTTTGCCATTGCCTTGGCTTTATATAATGTGGCAGATACACAAAAATGACTAATGGGGATTTCATAAAATCTTACTTGGATTATTAATAATCCCTTACGTTCTCCATCAGCACTGTGTCTTGCAGTTGTCAAAGTATCTTCACACATTTTGCCAATTTCAGTTTAATTAAGCAAGTATTTTAGTAATGCAAACACCAGAAAGACACGGCTACTAGCCAGATTCAGTTGGGAAAGTCATCGGAGTCTTAGCACAACACTGGGAGTTTGGAAGAAAGATGTTTTAATTCAGGCTGTGCTACCTCCCCCTCGTTTTTAGTCAGAAACGAAAACACTCAAAGGCAGCAGCAGTAACCCTCAACACAAACATTCAGAGACCTCAGGGAATTCAAGGATTGTTCTTCCTCCTCTCTGCTTCTTGCTAGGTTTCTGCTCAGACTTTTCTTTCATCACAAGTTACTCCTTTCTCATTCCATACATGGTTCGCAAGGTGGCCGTTGTGACACCTCAGTTCTACTAAACATGACCCAACCCCAGTGTCTTTGTCTCTTAGCTCAAATTCTTTGGAAGGGATATTCTGATTGTCTCAGGTAATCTGCTGCTATGTTTGGAAAATCACACATCATAGGTCACTGACCAGCTGGGACTTTGGGCACGGCAAGCAAAAACAAATATACCTAGACCAGCAGACTAAGAATTACGATCTTTATTTGGAAGCTAAGGAAACTAAACCACAGAGAGGCTGAGTAGCCTGCTAAGTTCGATACTGCATTTATGTAGCTGAGTCGGGTCTATGTTCTCTCTCTGTCAGTGCCTTCTCCAGTAGCTGGTGACCCTGGACTCTTTTAAGCAACACATGATTATTATTATATGTACCCATAGAACTGTAGAAGCCCTGGTATCACAGCTGGTTCAAACTCGCCAGCTGCTCCTTGGGTTCTGGCAGTTGGATTATGAAAAGATTATAGCCTAGAAAACCCTTTGGGACAATTCTACTCTTTCCTGTGGTGTCACCGTGAGTCAGAATTGACTCAATGGCAGTGGGTTGGTTTTTTAGCCAATTCATTCACTATTAATGATTTTATCAGAAAGATGACACGGGAAAGTACATTCAAGGGTCTAATTTGGAAGTAGAATGTTACGTTTCTTTTACATATCCAGTGTATAACAGCAACAATTTCCGTCTTGCTGTGATTACTTTATGTGGCAGTCTCCTGTTTTGGTTTAAAAATCTGGGTCTATTACGGATGGAATCCAAAAGTGTTCCAAATGACTTACTTTGAATCTGGGCACAAGAAGTGATTCAAATCCTCTCCTCTCCATCACCACCACCACCGGAAATGAAGCAGTTTTGGAGAAGCTACATTTTGTAAAATCAGTGGTTACTGTGAAACATCCTCCAGAGTGAAATGTGCCATATCCAAAGAGACAGGAATGAAACAGTTCCTCCGTGTGTGCTGTTGATTTTTTCTTGTTGGTAGATATGCAAGTCTGAGCTACCACATCTTATAGCAGCAACTACAACCATAGCAAGCCACAAACCAAGCCCTGTACATACAGCTCATTCCCGTGCCCGATCCTGTAAGAAAACATCTGTTACTTAGACTCACTACAGTTAGACAACTACACCAGCTGATCCCTGAACCAATTCCTTTATTCCGCTGCATGTCGGTCTGGTTGGTTGCTTTTCGTGTATTTGTTGTAAAAACTTTATTGAGATATAGTTAACCCACCATGTATTTCATTTGTTTAAAGCATGCAGTTCAATGGCTTTTAGTATGTTCAGAGTCATGCAGCCATCACTGCTAATTCTAAAACATCTCCATCACCCTAAAAAGAAACCTCTTGCCTATCAGCAATCGCTCTTCATTCTCCATGTCCCCAAGCCCCTGGTAACCACTACTGTACTTACTGTCTCTACGGATTTGCCTATTCTGGTCAATTTATATAAATGGAATCATACAGCATGTGATCTTTTGTGTCTGAATTCTTAGCATAATGTTTTCCACGTTCACCCATGTTGTGTGTATCAGTTCTTCATTCCTTTTTGTGCCCAAACAATGTTTCATTGTATCGATAACAATACATTTTATTTACTCATCCTTCAGTAGATGGACACTTGTTGTTTCCACTTTTTGACTATGTGAATAATGTTACCGTAAACATTTGTGTACAAGTTTTTGAATGAATATATTCTGAGTTCTCTTGAGAGTGGATGCACAAACACACACACACACACACACACACATCATTTGGGCCAATAACTAGGCTTTCTAAAGTGATTATTTAATCTACAAGCATAGATTTTTCCAATTAGAGCAAAAACTAAGTGCTGAGGTAGTTGGTGAGGAAGTGCAAACTAGAAAATGCTACCAGGCCCAACACAACTATGAAATTATTGGGGAAAAAAATTGGTCATTAGTAGATGTTTCACATACACTAATTTGGTAAATTCTTTAAACAAAAAAACCTAAAAAGTAGATGATTGCATTCCTTATTTCCGGATAGATAAATTACATTGACCCTCACAGAGGATAAGTGACTTCCCCAAGGTAACATAGCTGAGTAGGGACAGAATCTAGGTCTGTCTCTTTTAGAGTTTCTGGTTTAACCACTGCACTGCATCCTAAGGGATATGCCTCTCTTTTTTCTCATGAACTTGACACCAATTTAAAGGAAGGGAGAAATGGACAGTAAGGTCAAAGCAGAGACCAAGTTAGCAATCCAAATATAAAGCTAATAAATAATTGAAATCATCCTCAAGAGAATGGTTAAGTGTTGGCAAAACTTCCCCAGACTGGCACACATTATCAGGTTTTTATGTGCGCCTACGCGCGCACGTGGGTGCACACACACACACCACTATTTGGGTCAATAACTAGCCTTTTGCAAATGCTCATTTAGCCTATGGGTGTTGATTTTTACCACCGAAGCAAAAATTAAGCTTTGAGCTATTTAGAGGGAGCAGAGACTAGAATATGGTCGAATTCAACCAGGTCCAATTCAGCTGCAAAATTCCTTCCTGACAGAACAAAACGTCTCTGCAACTGGTTCTAAGGCCTGAGCTGTTTTGTACTGAGACACATTCAGGCAGAGTGAGAGCCATATAATAGGCTCTGTGCTATGAAAGAAGCCACCTATTTCTTTGAATCACAGCTACATCATGTGTATAACCCACAGTACTCCATGTGGCCCAGTGTCTGCCAAAAATATAGATCTGCCATCAAAAAAGAAAAAGCAAGTTAAGTATTTTTTGTAGTCTCTTTAGAGGAAAGTGAAGGTGAAGGGGTTCCATTAAAAATGCTGAACAATTGAAAGAACATCGCAAATACAGGATGGAGAGGAGGAGTGTGCTGTCACAGTGTGGGGAGAGCATCTAGGGTCACGGGACAAAATTAATGTAAGTTTTTGTATGAGAAACTGACTCAAATTGTAAATTTTCACTTAAAACACAATCAGAAAAAGATAGTAAAAGCAAAGTTTGTGACTCACCATGTAAGATACATCTTCTGTTGTTTTCGTCGCTTTCAGAATAAAAAAGAATGAAGAAATCCAAAGAGCCTAGGTAGTGCAGTGGTACGTGCTTATCTGCTGATTGACAGGCGGGGGTTCAAATCCATCAGGTATTCTTTGGGAGAAAGACGTGACAGTCTGCTTGCATAAAGGTTACAGTCTTGGACATCCCACTGTGCCCCGTAGGGTCACCCTAAGTCAGAATCAACTCACTGGCAACAAACAAAACAAAACACATCTCATCTCTGACAGGCTCATACTTCTTCATCCTCCCTTATTTTACTTTCCTCTGGCCTGTAGTTCCCTGTCTTCTCCAATTTAAATTTTGCCCACCTTTCTGGAGTTTCCCTTTTTCTCTTCCTTCTCTCCTTTATCTTCAGCAACAAAGCAAAAAGCTCAGACCAACAGGTGCTGAAGAGTACCTAAGTGAGCATATGGGGGGGGGGAGGTGGGAGAAGGAAGAAGGCACTGGGGATGGAGGGAAGACAGAAAGAGAGGGTGAAGGTTGAGGATACTGCAGTGAGGCTACTGTGTGTCTACACACAAACCAACTCTGAGGATATGCTGAAAAATGTAGTGCCATTTCTCTTAAGGCTCCCGAACAGCCACTGTGGGGGATAATGTCATAGCATCACCGCTAGCCAGTGTCCTATTGATTCTGTGCGCTCATCTTTCTCAGCAGAACCAGCTCACCACAACAGCTGCTCCTGGTCTCTCTCCTTTTTACCTCCCTGAGAATCTGTGAATTCTTGTGCCTGAAAGTCTTTAACTCTATCACATGTAAAACAATGGCACTGGACTAAGAAGTCTCTTCCATCTGAGAAGCCAGTGATTCTGTGATATCTGTATTCTTGCAGATGTAAGTGCTTTAAAAGAGGAAATCACCACCCTGAAGGAGATAAACTATGCAAACCTTGCCTTTTCTGCTTTACCACCAGGTACATTCTAAGTGTTATGTCTAGGGCAGTGGAGAGAGGTGAAGGACTGTTACTCGGATTTAGTGGCCAGCTCCTCTCATTTTCTGAGCCCCCAATTCTTTCCCTTTAGGCAGAAGAGGCTACCATTCCCCACCCCACCTCCAACATCTCTCACCTGCCTAAATTCTTCTAGTAGTAGATCTGGCTTCTTACAGACCAATCATAACTCCTCACTCTCCAGTTACAACAAATGACCAAAGAAGACAGTCAAACGACTCAGGTTCAATCAGAATGTATCCTTGGAGATTTTCCCAATCATAAACTGGGATGGAGGTGGGGAGCTCTTTTCCTTCTTTGGTAGTGAGCTATAGGAATGTAAGCCTGGAGTGGACCAGGGCCATGTCTTCTGCTTTTTGGAAAGCCTGGTCTAGAAAATGAAACAATATGCTGGGATAAATAGAAAAGAAGAGAGTACCCTCCTGGTGATGGAGATCCGGGATCCAAGCTTCCTTGAGCCCAGGTCCACCCTACTCCTACTGCAGTCTGAGTCCACAAACTAATGAGCTCCTCTGTTTTACTTAAGCTAATTTGAGTTTGTATCACTATGCCTCAAATCCTTCATATTCAGGGATGATATGAGGAGGGAGCAGATTGCATCAGAAAAGGGCTTGAAGGCTCCAAAGGCATGTCATGTACTCCTGGCTCCATCAGGGTTTTCTAGTGGAAAGTTTGCTTGAAGAGCGTAACAAGGTTATGTGTAGCTCCTTGTTTCTGTGTCTCTGCTGTCCGTGGGTGCTTGAATAAAATACCTAATAGACTCACCGTTTTCCATCTCTCCTCTGCTTGGTTCTTTGGAAGCTTACTATGCCTGGTTGTGTGGACAGCAGCTCTTCCATGTGTCATCATTCTGGGCCATGCCCTTCAACCGGAGTCCTTCCCTTACGAGTTAGAGGGCGTTTGCAACTGCCACAAAATGCAGACTCAGACTGCTTCCCTCTGCCTCTGAAAATGTCGTTTCATATCTGCATTTCCTATATCACACACTAACAAGAAGATAGGCTATCAGGTCAAAGAACATAGATGATGCACAATGACTTTTTAAGACCTGGTGATTTGACATTTCAAAAGCATTCGTTGCCACAGTTGGTCCTTGAAGCTTATGTCTACATTGTATTGCTTGTGCTGTTTTGAGTTATTTGCACCCAGACTGTGTATAACTCTTCATTTAAGGGGTTGTTTCAGTCTGCTTGTTTGTTTTAATAAGAAGGTGTTAATGAGGAAAATTTCAAAGCCTTCACACCTACCACCTTTTTCCCCTGGAACCCAGCGCTACTCTGAGACTTGGAAATGTTTCTTTACTACCAGGTAGGACACTGGACAGGAGAGAAAACTGATTCAAACTATAGTAGTGTTCTAATATTAATTTTGGAAGGTGACCATGACCATACTCAGTATCACGCTAGTGTATCATTTGGGTAGGTCTGCACAGCTCCCAGAACTGGCATTTTATCCAAGGGAAAAACCGTTCCAACAGCTTCATGCTAAGAAGAGAATCTGCCATTAATAGTACTCAATAATACTTAAGGATTAATATTTTTTAAGCTCCTACTATAGGCCAGTGTCCATCCAATAAGACTCTCATCCCGACTTGCCGGCACTTGGCTGGCATACAAGGCTTCAGCTTCACTGGACTTCTCTCTGCCCTTGAACTTGCTCAGCCCTGTCCCACGTTGGAACCTTCCCACTGTTCTCTTTGCCTGGAGTGTTTGTCTTCCTCCTTGGCTCCTTCACGACCTTGTGGTCTTCAGTTCAAACATCACCTCCTTAAAAACACTTTCCTGAATCATCTTACTGCAGTTCCCTGTTGTCATAAAACAGTCTACTCCAACACAGTGGCTTAAAACCTTAGTACTATTTATTTGGCTCAGGAATCTGACAGGTGGAGTTGGCTACTCAGCTCAGGCAGTTCTTACTTCACGTCTGTCTTGTGACTGCATTCAGAGAGTCATTGTCTTAGCCATCCCACGCTGCTTTAACAGAAATACCACAAGTGGATGGCTTTAAAAAGAGAAACTTTGTTCTGTCACAGCCTTGTAGGCTACAGATGCAAATTCAAGCCAACAGCTCCAAGGTCTGTTGGGTCTGGAGGGAGGTCCTTGTCATCAGTCTTCCTCTGGATTGAGAGCTTCTGAGGCACAGGCACCCCAGGTCCAAAGGACAGGCTCTGCTTCCCCCCACCCCAATTCTTCTTTGCTGATGGTCAGAGGTTCCCTAGTCTGTGCTTGTTTCCCTTTCCTTTATATCCTAAAAGATTGCTTCAAGGCACAACATGTCTTATAGATTGAGTCCTCACTCACTAACACAGGCAACCACCACCCATCCTCCCTCATTGACATCGTAGAGGCAGGATTTACAACATATGGAAACATTACACAAAACCAGGAATCATGACCTAGTCAAATCACTACAAATCACGTATTTTTAGGGGGGACATAATTTAATCTAGAATAGTTATCTTTAAGGTTTTTTCAGCACATATTGAATACAAGTTAAGAAGACACAAATACCTGGAAACTCGGACAGATGGCTGCTCTATCATCTCTCTCTTTCTCTATGTGGTCTCTCTGCACAGTGGCCTCATGTTTGCTGGACTTCTTACATGCAGCACGCAACTTTGAGATTCACTGTCCAAGAGAATCCCACAGAAGCTGCTTGTGTTTTATATCCCTCCAACGTTCAGCAGTTCAAATCCACCAGTTGCTCTTTGGAAACTCTATGGGACAGTTCTACCCTACAGGATTGCTATGAGTCAGAATCAACTCGATGGCAGTGCAGTGATTTTTTTTTTTTTGGTTTTAGGGTAGAAAATTTCCTCCGCATTCAGTTCCATAAAGCAGTCAAAAAGGTTGGCCAGGTCAAAGGACAAGGGGCAGAAATTCCACCTCTTGATAGAAAGAGTGTCAAAGGGGTTTTAGATTTGCTTTAAAATCACCACAAACTCCACGTAAAATAGCCTCCCAAGCACTTGATCACCTCACTTGATTATACTTCTTCGCACAGCATGCAATGCTCTCTGATATTTTTCTTATTATCTCTCTACTTCTTCTCCATAGGAAAAGAATGCAAAAGGTGAGAACAGACGCCTTAAGTGTCTTACTCACCACTGTATCCCCCTTATTTAGGAAACCCTGGTGGTGTAGTGGCTAGGTGCTACAGCTGGTAACCAAAAGGTTAGCAGTCTGAATCTGCCAGGTGCTCCTTGGAAACTCTATGGGGTAGTTCTACCCTGTTCTATAGGGTCACTGCGAGTTGGAATCGACTCGACGGCACTGGGTTTGGTTTTTTGTTTTTTTGATCCCCTTTATTTAGTAGAGCAGTGCCTGGCCCTGGTATTAAATGAACGAACGAAAGATAAATGACAAGAGCTCTTTGGCAGTGGTCATCTCGTCCAGATGAATGCTTGTGGGCTCCATTTGGCACCATGGTGCACACTCCTCTTCTTCCTTTTCCTACTCTTTACCTCCTCACCTTCCTTCCCCATCTTCCGTAAAAACAGTTACAAGTGACTGACAAGACAGCCTTTCAAACGTGGAATCCTTAGTATAGTCGGGAACCACTGGAGTCGGATGTCACACCTGCTTTTTCATGAGAATAGAGATACCCAAGCACACCAGCTCTGGCATTCAGCTATATCAGGATGGTTTACACAACCGTGCACTTTGCTTCTTTTATGCATTATAGATTGGCTTGCATCTCTATTTCGCTTCCTGAGTTCCTTTTTTTGTTTTGTTTTGTTTGGGCTTTTCTGCCAGCCAGAAAAAATGAGACGTGGTCTGTTCCCATTTAAGGCTACTCATCACTCTCCCTTTCTCAGTGTTTCTACGCCTGAGATTTAGCTAGACTTCACAGGCTGTAACATTCTAACTACATGTCACTGCCAGCGTTGTCTCTTGTCACAATCCTAATTCTATGTTCTGATAATAAAACTTCATTAGTGTCTGCACCTCCTTTCCCTTACCTTTGAAATACTGTCTTCCACGGAAACGATTAGCGTTGCTCTGTGTCCTATCATCTGGCTGTCTGACAGCCTTTGTGAGTGAGCTAAACTGTGAGAAAAGGAAAATTTCTGACAATTTCCATTACCATCAAGTGGAGATATTTACTTGTACAAATATTAAAGGTTATTTAAAGATGCAAACTGATTTCATTTCATTAGTGGCTTGTGTAAGGTAATCACTTAAAACAACTACCCAGCCTCATTTGAATAAATTACCAGTTCATTTCCTAGAAGAAAAATTCTATTTCTCCAGGCTGTTTTTTTTTTTTTTTTAACTGCTTGCAATGGTAGAAGATGAAAACAAAACCCTATGAATATTTCAGAACAGGAAGTGTTCAGATTTCTTCATTGTGTAACAGAAGTCAGAACAATGGGTAATTGTTCTGGGAACCTGATTCGGAGTTGCCCGGCCAGAAGAGACAATGAAGCATCAACGACATCAGCGGGAGTCTAAAATAGGAGTGATAGCAACTGTGGCCAAATCCTCCTGAATTTCAGTTCTAGGAATTTAATTTTTAAAAATCAGGATGTGTATAAACATTTATCTATAAGGATGTTTACATCAGTGTTTTTTATAACTCCAAAAAATCTGATTCTTTTAACTGTTTGCATTTCAGTAGTGTGGGTGTCATCATTACCCTTCCTCAGCTGGTCACCAAAGCTCTGTCTTCCTCTGCCAGCACAGGTGGGCGACTCAGGGCACTGATGTCAGTAGGGCTCTGGGTATTGGCCAACCAAGATGTGGAACGAAGTGGCCTGATGTTTTACAGGAAATTTTTTTTTTGGACAAGTCTAAGACCAAGCACTTCAGGGTCACCCCTTTGCACTAATGACCTTCAGTGTTAAGCCAGTAAAATACTGTCTAACTGACATGCTTAAGTGACTCTTATGAAGACCTCAGAAGACATCACATTTTTAAAAGAGTCAGTTAGGAAGGATCATCTTGGCCTGAGTGTCACAACCTTGATTAACCTCCAACACCCACCTCCACCCCCAATTAGTGTCTTGAACAAAATCATAATTTTCTCACTTTTGAGAAGTCAAGAGATATGACATTAGGGCTGGTACACCTTAGAGATTTCAGCAATTTCCATTTTGTGGCTTCATCACCCTCAGCACACTCCCTCCCTCATAGCCCGTGCTCTAGTCACCATACCACATCCATTCCAATAGAAGACAGAAGAGAAACGTAGATTATTCTGTCTCTTAAAGTCACAGGGAACCTTTTTCTTACCCCCCTCTCCCCATTGGCCAGAAATGGTCACATGGCCTCTGTTATCCAGAGCCTGGGGGGGGATGTAGTCTGCGTTCTAAGTGTATGTCAGCTAAAAACTGGGAGTTCAGCTTTTAAGGAATAAAGAGAAAATGGATACTGAAGGGCCAGTAGCAGTCCCCACCACAAAAATCATACATCTATGGGCATCACACACAAGTCTCAAGTTAGGGATCAAGTCAGGGAAAGGCAAACCAAGTGCAGCTATTTCAACATCTCTGTATCCGCTCAACGTAGAAAGCATTTCCTGGGACACTCATCTGTTGGAGAACAATCTACACACTGCAGAATTCCCAGATACGATCACTGGGGACGCAAAAAAACAGCTGCAGCACATAGCAGATGGGAATTAGGAATGCTGGCAATGTTCCAAAATATGATTCCATTGTCCGCTAAGTGCCTACCCGACAAAGAATGTGTGCTCCAAAATAGAAACTTTGTGAAACTTTGAAGCATTTGATTAATGAAAACCTTCATGAATAATGCAAGGCTGTGCAAGAAAACACCAGGACTTGGTGTGAAGCAGAAAGAGGAGAAAGATGATTGTGTTCATCTTGACTGAATGAAAAAAAAAAGTAAAATTCACAGAGGAATTTTAGAGGTGCATTTTGGGGTGAGTGCTGCGACTGTCACGTCTGCTGCTGACATGGTTCTGACATCCTCATTTGGGGGTCCTTGGAGCACACTACAGCTGGATTGCCAGGGGAAGGGTAGGTACGGTTTGTCTGTCTGCCAGTCCTCCCCTATGTGCAGCTGGGTAGAGAGTCAGGAGCAGTCTTAAGGAGATGTGCCCTCAGGCATACTTATAAATGTTCTTCTTTGCCTCAGAAATATCTGCCCTACCTATTTGTAGCTGGGGCTAGGCAGCCCTCTGTTAGGTATTCTCTCCTTTACATTAATAATGTGATTTCTGTGGAAAGGCAATGACCAATGGGGGGGAATTGTCAACATAGATAGTTCCAAAATGCAGCCCTTTCCATTCTGCCTCTAAAGTGTCTTCTATAAATTTTATTATGCAATATTGCAGGCTTATGAAAGGTGTGAATAATTTCCATAATAAAAAGTTAAATATGAAAAATATAATTTAGCTTCCACCTGTACCATTGCAGCCTGAGACCATCTGATCCCTTCCCCAATCTCAACGTTCTCCCTGCCCTAGAGGTAACTGCCATCTCGACTTTAGCGTGCATCATTCCCAAGCATGGATTGGCTCTTCAGTTTATTACTTGTCCAGCCAGTCACCACGCACCCTGGTGCACGCCATTACCATTTTTCTCCAAAGCCAGTCATTTATTGAGCTGACAGCATCCTAACCAGTGTCCTTGCCTCCAGGGTTTCCCTCCATCCAGTTCATCTCCCGCTTTATAGTTACAAGGTTATGTCCCCATACAAGAGCCTCAAACAGCTTCCAGTCATCAGCAGGACAAGATCCAAACTCCTTTTCATGGCGTCCAATGCCAAGTGAATACATGTGGTCTTCCTAGAACCCCTCTCAGAGCCTTCGAAGAGTTATTGTCATAGTAAATGGTTTCTCACCCTGTTCAGGAAATCCAGTTAATCGTAGATTGTTCTTCTTAATAGAAGTGTCACAGTAAACGAGTAAATGGACCTTTGCACATGTGTTGGCATAGCTGCAGCAATAGATCCCTGTGATGTGTCTTCTCATTTTTAGTGAAAGAAGTCCATCAGAACTATGTTCAAATCCCAGCTCTGCCTCTTAGGGGACTTTGGGTGAGTTGTTTCACCTTTCTGTGTTTCCATTTTCAAGTGAATATAAAAGTGACTATGAAAGAGACTCTGCCAGCTGATCACCAAAATCTGCTTTGTCTTTTGCCAATGGTTCTAGAATTATAGTTAGGATATTGCTGCTCAGATAGGAACCACATTTCCCAACTTTCTGTCATGTCTGGGGTTTGAGTTTACCTGACTTACAAGCTAATATGTGAGCCTGTTGCTATTTCATAGATTTAGACAAAAGACACAAGTCTCCTGGGTTGGAGGCAAAGGATTCTGTCACAACAAACATTGTTGAGCATCATTACATTTGAGCTGGTTTCCCCTTTGCTCCAGGTCTCATGAAGATGATGTGATGGGTCTAGATGGATATCACACTGCAGCTCAGGGACACTGAACTTGGGAAATCCTCCACTTCTGTAGCAAACAATGAGCAAGCTTACTCTTTGCCGCAGAAGGGTGACGGTACTTAGATGTTATTTCATTTCTTGATGTTATTGTTGTTAAGTGCCATCAAGCAGTTTTTGACTCACGGTGATCCCATGTACAACAGAATGAAGCATTGCCTGGTCCTGTGCCTTCTTCACAATTGTTGCCATGTTTGAGCTCATCTGTCATCAATTGAATTGTGTCGGCAAACTATGTGTATCAGTGTGACTGGACCATGATCCCCACTGTCTACCACTGTCTACCATTTTGTCTGGTGATATTTTCCTTTGTTATAAACCCTATCTCTACAATAGTAATGAGGTGAGATAGGCAGCAGTTGTCTTAATGAGATAGCACTCAGTCTACATGATGGGATTATGTGTTGGGCCAACCTCTTTTTGAGATACAAAAGAGAGAAGCAACCAGAAACAGGAGGAAATCTCATACCACCAGAAAGGCAGCCACCAGAGCAAAGCCCCAACAGTGAAGAGTACTTCCTGGCGTAGGGGAAGACTGATGGGTGGGACAGTCATAGATTTAATTAAAGCGTCCACCCCAAATGTCTGTCAGTAAGACCGGATCACAATTGACTGTCTACCATTTTGTGATCCGATGTGATTTCCCTACGTGTTGTAAATCCTACCACTATGATGCAATGTAAACCCCAATGGCATAGTTGTTAAGTGCTATAGACGCTGACTAAAAGGAAGCCAGTGGAAGGCAGTTCAGATTCACAAGGCCCTCCTTGGATACTCTGTGCAACAGTTTCACTCTGTCCTATAGGGTCACTATGAATCAGAATTGACTCAACAACAGTGGGCTTGTTTGTTTCTTTTTGGTGTGATGCAATGAGATGGATTAGTGGCAGTTGTATTGATGAAATCTGTAAGATTAGATAGTCTTAAACCAATATCTTTTGAGGTACAGAAGAGAGAAACAAGCAGAGTGGCATGAGGACCTCATAGCACCAAGAAAGAGGCCCAAGGAACAGTATAGTCCGTTAGACTTGGAGTTCCTTTGCAGAGAAGCTCCTGGTCCAGAAGGAAGGTTGACAAGAAGGACTTTCCTTCAGAGCTAACAGAGAAAACAAGCTTTGCCCTGGAGCTGACGCCCTGAATTTGGACTTCTAGTCTACCAGGCTGTGAGAAAATAAATTTCTTTTTGATAAAGGCATCCACTTGTGGTATTTCTGTTGTACAGTGCTAGATGACTAAGATACCATTGTTGCAGCCACTGCGTCAATCCATCTTCTCGAGGGCTTTCCTCTTTTTCACTGACCCTGTGCTTTACCAGCTATGATGTACTTTTCCAGGGACTGGTACTTCCTAATAATATGTCTGAGGTACATAGGATGAAGTCTTGTTATTCTTGCTTCTAAGGAACATTCTGGCTGTACTTCTTCCAAAACAGACGTGTTTCTCTTTCTGACATTCCATGGTATATTCAATATTCTTCATCAATACCATTATTAAAGGCATCAGTTATTCTTTGGTCTTCCTTATTCATTGTCTGCTTTCACATGCACGTGAGGCGATTGATAATACTATAGCTTGGGTCAGGGGCTACATTCTCATTCATATAGTCCAGCTCCTCAGATTGTTCAGTCTACAGATTGAATAAGTATAGTGAAAGGATACGAACCTGAGACACACAGATTACCATCTGCAGAAACAACCCTGAAAAATGGACTGGATTAGAGGCTTGTGAGAGTCTTACAGTCTTGAGACATTCAAGAAGACTGGTTGGAATGCAAGAGATCTATGGAATTACTGTCTCTCTCAACAGCTCTTTTGAGATTAGATATGGTCATGTGACTTAGTTCCCCAATGGAATAAGCAGGAAGAGATGTGTGTAACTTCTGGGATGAGACTTTAAGACCAGGCCACGTGTCATCTATTCCATCTTTTCCTTTCCTGTTGACTAATGGTTGGAATGGCAATGACCAGAGAGTTCTTGGAAGCCAAGAGCTGAAGAAGGTAGAACTGTAATCAGCCTGAATCTCTGAGTGATTACATGGAGCAAGATCACTGTTAGCCTAGAACAGTCACCTCAAATTATCATATGAGAGAAAAATAAACCACTTATTTGGAAAACCACTTAAAAAAGTTAATTTGTTACAATGACAGTTTACCCTCAGTGCATGTCCTCTGTATCAGAAAGGATATAAGAATAAATGCAATTCTAATAGTCAACATTTACAAGGAATAAGAGTTAACTTGTTACAATGACACAGACTATCTTCACTGATGCTGCATCTGTCTCAGGAAGAAAATGAAACTAAAAGCAATTCTAATGGTTAACACTTACAAGGAATTTATTTGTTACTATTTTGTTGATCAGGATAATCTTTCAAGGTAGGCTTATTATCTCCATTTTATCATTGGATTTCAAAGAGATTAAGAAACAGTCTTAAGATTCACGAGCTAAAACATGGCAGAAATGAGGCAGAAACAAGTTCTGACTAATGTGAATCCACTAGCGGTGTAGTAGTTGAGTGCTTCAGCTGCTAACCAAAAGGTCAGCAGTTCAAATCCTCCAGGTGCTCCTTGGAAACTCTATAGGGCAGTTCTACTCTGTCTACAGGGTTGCTATGAGTCAGAATCAACTCAACAGCAGTGCATTTGGTTTTGGTTTGAAGGGTTAGAGAAATCTCAAGCTATTCTCTCCCCACCGCCATGTGTCTGTCCTTCATCCCCGTTTCTCTCCTTCCTCTGTTTCTTACCTCTCTTCCTTTATACTGCATTCTGCTTTCAAACGAGATGGCATACTTGTAGTGGACAAACGCTGCAATCATGAGATGTGAATTATGGTTTCACTCTCACAAATGTGAACTTGGTAAATTATCTCTCAAATCTCAGTTTTCTCATCAGAATATTGGATATGTCAATAATTGTTGTCTTATCTCTTATGTCATGACCACAAGGCTTAATTAAAATAAATTGCATCAAAGGTCTTTACAAAGTGTGAAACGTTCTAGAAACGGTAGATGTCAACAGTGAACTGCTCAGCAAGGTTGACAATTTAAAACCACCAGCTGATCTGGAGGAGAAAGATGTGGCAGTCTACTTCTGTAGAGATTTATAGCCTTGGAAATGCTATAGGATTGCTACAAGTTGAAATTGACTTGATGACACTGGTTTGGTCTGGTTTTGGTTTAGCAGTCCACAAAGTATTAGCCCTGGACTAGCAACATCAGCATCACTTGGGAGTTGTTAGAAATACAACTACTTAGGTCCTACTTGAATCTGCTAAATCAGAAAATCTGAGAGTGAAGTCCAACATCATCCAGGCCTTCTAGGTGATTCTGATGTACACAACTTGAGTTTGAGAAGCAGCGCTGTTACACATACACACATTCAGATCTAAGTAAAATCAAATTAAAATAAATATCAAATGAAAAAGAAGCCACAAAGGGTAGTTTGAGAGTAGTGTGTGAAGAGCGATGGTGGCCAGTGCTGAGCAGGATGGCATCCAGGAGTGTCAAGCCTTTTCCTGCTTGGTGGAATTCTCTACTCTCAGTACCAGTGCTGTGAGCTGTAGCCCAGCTGCAGTGACAGGAGGAAGAAGGAGAGTGAATCTTTTGGAAATGACCCTATATTTACCAGGAACTTTTCAGTTTCAAGTACAAGAAACACACCACAGTTTTAAGCAAAAATTATTGGCTGGTATAATTGAAAACTCTAGAAGAAGATTGGTTTCAGGCACATGCTAGATGCATGGCTCAGATCTCATCACTGGGACTCTCTTTCCTTCATTCTCTTGACTCTAGTTTCCTCCATTTTTTCCATCACTATCAGGGTCTCCCCTTGTGGTAAAATGGCCAGAAGCACTCTAAAGCCCTCATTTTATATGCGTAGCAACCCCAGTACAGCAAGAGTGCCTCTTCCCCAACAGAAATCTCAGGGTAATTCTCTTGACCTTGCTTGGGACACATGGCTACTCCTGGTCCAATTACCACGACTTTGGCTGGCCAGGCCTAGGTCATATGCCCAACTCTGAAGTCCTATGTGCCCACACATGTTAAAAGTGGAGAGGGTTATTCTCTTGAGATAAAATAGGGCTCCATTACCAAGAGAAGGTGTTGCCCCTGGAAAGAGGAGGATTATGCATCATCTGCAACCTCTGTTATGGTTCTTACCTGTCCTCCATCACCATCAGAATTATTTGTGACACCAGTAATTGAACCCAAAAGGATAAGGCAGCGCCTGGAACACAGCAGCTGAAAACATAGGCCTGACTATGTCTCATAGAGCCTTGGTGGTACAGCAGTTAGGAATTTAGCTACTAACCAGAAGGGTGGCAATTTGAATCTACCGGCTGATTTTTGGAAACCCTATGAGGCAGTTCTACTCTGTCTTATGGGGCCTCTATGAATCAGAATCTACTTGATGACAAGGGGTTTGTTTTTTTGTTGCAGCTCATAAAGTTTCAAGCTTGATTTAACTTCTCCTGTCTCAGTCATTTATCTGGATCAGAATTTCTGAGGCTCACTTCTCAGGAATCTCTACATCCTGAGATTTGAGACACTACTAGCTGTGTGACCTTATATAAGTAAACTCACTTTTCTAAACTTTGATTCCTTCAGCCATGCAGTGGACAGCACTGTACCTTGCAAGAGTTTTGAGATGCATGCGTATGATAAGAAAACCCTAGTGGTACAGTAGTTAAGAACTATGGCTGCTAACCAAAAGGCTGACAGTTTGAATCCACCAGGCACTCCTTGGAAGCCCTGTGGGGAAGTACTACTATGTCTTGTAGGGTCTCTATCAGTCAGAATCAACTTGACAGTGATGGGTTTGGGTTTTTATTGTTCGCTTTTTGTTGTTGTTTTTACATGTGACAGTTCATGTCAAGTTCTTAGAATGGACTCAAGCTGGCGCAGAATAAGTGATCAGTAATTGCTAGCTTTTGTGTTTCCCTGCACTTTAGAGGAGGCACTGGACAGGTCCCCATCCTTGCCCATCTTGATTCAGAGTGCAGAGTGTGTTGTCTTCCAAGGCAGGGACAGTGAAAGTCTCTGGAGCTCCTCAGGTAAGGGGGTGAGGCAGCCAAGAGGTACTGTGAGGACCTGCTCGCAGGACGGCACTGCTCCAGACCTCTGCTGCTGGAAGGAAAGAAACGGGAGAGAAAGCAGGAATGAAAGAAACAGGGATGGAGGAAGGAGAGGAAAGAACAGGAAAAGAGAAGGGGGAAAAAAGGCAGCAAAAATTTAGAGCGTAGACAACAGTGTAGTTAATAGACAGGAAGAGATCCTAGAATTATAGGATGGGAACACAAGATGAAAATTAATGATATACAAGGACTTTCAGTTAAGTTTGCGAACTTATCCTGGAAAAAAGGCTATATACCTTATTGCTGAATATCACTATAGTCACCTTCTAAGTGCTCCTTGGGAAGAAGCTAAGCACCAACACCAGTGCCTAGTTTACCCTTCAAAGCAATTTTGAAACTTTTTCTGTAATGGCCATCAGAGCTGTCATTGTAGTATGCTTGATGTCCTGAATGTCACCCAAATGGCTTCCGTTCAATATTTTCTTTATCTTCAGCTAAGGAAAAAAGTCATCAGGAGCCAGGTCAGGTGAGTAGGAAGGGTGCTCCAATACAGTTATTTCTTTACTGGCTAAAAGCTCCCTCACAGACAACGAGACAAGTAAGTTCACAAACTTGCCACTGTGCCGCCGACAGCCATGACCACTCCAGAAAGAGTTCCAAAATTGCTTTGAATTGTGGGCTAAGAGCTGTGTTGGTGCATAGCTTCCGGGGAGCATTTCAAAGGTGACTACAGTGATATTTCAGCCACGAGGTATATAGCACTTAGAACAACTGAGTTCGCAGACTTAATTGCCATACCTTATATAACGTTACTTAGATACTCCTTGAGTGGTGCAAACGGTTAAGTGCTCAACGTGGTAGTGCTAATCCATGCAGCGGCACCTTAGAAGAAAATCCTGGTGATTTACTTCCACAAAGTCAGTCACCGAAAACCCCACGAAACACAGCGCTACTCTCACAGACCTGGGGTCCACGCGTTAGCATCGACTTGACGGCAACTGGTTAAATTGGTTAGAGGTATTTCAGACATACTGCTAAGTTTAAAAATCAGACTACAAAATGGTATACCTTGGCTGAGACTAATAGTGTATAGGAATTTGCACGTATCCAAGTAGGAAAAAAAGACCGGAAGGCAAGTTAACCAACTGTAAACAGTGGTTATCTCTGGGTGACAGGATTCTGGGTGATTTTGGATTCTGGGTGATTTTTGTTTTGTTTTACTTAAGTGAACTTTATAAATTGTCTTCAGTAAATCTGTGCAACTTGTGTAAACAGGCAAAATGAGAATTATTAAAAATAGTCATTACGATTTTGTGAAGCTACGAGTTGCAGCTAAACTGGGAGGTTCAGATTTTTTTTCTCCCAGCAGGTGGCGCAGTAGCAATGTCAGCCTCCGAGGCGGCGTAACAGCAGCATCTCAGGGCGCTTCGCTGTCCTGAAGCCCAGAGCTGGGTCCCGGCCTCGACTGTCCACGAGGAAGAGGGCGTGTTGACTGCTGGCGAGGGGAACATGGAGAAGCCGCTCAGGCCAAGGTGATTCCTACAGCCACGTTGCCGGCCCAGGGTTGAACCTTCCCTGCACTAAGCCGACAGGGTAGACCAATGCTGTGACGCGGGCAGAAGAGATGCCTTTGTTTTTCTCCTCCTTCATCTCCCCTCGCCACCATTTGTCTGGGGCAAATCTGAATTAGCGTCTTTGATGGTCATTTTTGGATTAAACTGGATTGGCTTTGCAGCTCATCCGGGTCCTAATGATAGTGAGATTTTGAGCTCAAACATTGAGTTGTTCTCTGGCCAGGGGAATGTTAACAAATAGCAAATCTTGTGCACAAAGACAATGGTCATTCTGTCTCACGGTCAGCTGCAAGGGTGAGGAGGGCAGGGAGCCTGGCAGCCTGGCTCACCCTGGCCACCAGCAACTGAATGTGACAAAGCTTCTGTAGACCCGGACACCCTCAACGGAATGAACTGTCACAGGCTGGGTAGCAGCCTGAATCAGGTCCCGAAGAGGAGTCTTCAAAGAAGTCAGTCCCACTTCATCTTTTCTTCTTCTGTTGTAAATCTCAAAGCGCCTGCCCCCAAGAAAACCATCCCCAAATGAATTCAGGAAGAAAACAAAGCCACCCGAGTCCACCAAAATGGTCTACATTTCGCCCAGACCCACACACACCCCCGCTGTCTAAAGACACGGAAAGTTCTGGACCCTTGTTGCCAGCTTCTACAGCTCTTTGATCAGTCTCCGGTGTCCTCTGTGTAGACTCGGTGATTGAAGGAGAGGGAGAGAGAGAGAAGGAGGGGAGGAGACGGAGAGAAGAAAGGAAATGGGGAGGAAAGAAGAGAGGGAGGGAGGGAGGGAGGGAGGGAGGGAGGGAGGGAGTGGGGCCCAATTTACAGAAAATAGCACCTACAGATATTAGTTTTAAATTTCTGACTGGTCTCTCACAGCTGTTAATGCAAATTTCAATAGACAATAGGAACTGCTCTTTAACACCCCATCTGCAGCGACCCCCACAGGGCAGGCCCCTACCTGCCACACCTTAGTTATGCCTCTGGGAGGGCAAGTTCCACTGCAGGTCCCCTTGGCAGACAGAAGCTAGCAGTTCCCCTCTCCCTGCCCGGCCTCAGCAGTTTTCGTGTGCTGATATATATAAATATATATATTTGGGGTACTGTAAATAAAGGTCTACAGAGCAAACTAATTTCTAATTAAACAATACACAGATTGCTTTATGGCACTCATTAACAATTACAGCCTCGGGTTCCTGATTACCAGCTTTCCTGTCCCTCCCGCCTTCTAATCCTGCCTCTGGGCTGATGATCCTTTTTAGTCTTGTTTTGTTTTATGGGCCTATTCAATGTTTGGCTGAAGGGTGAACCTCGGGACTGACTTGATTATTGAGCTGAAAAGGTGTCCAGTGGCCGTACTGTCAGGGTTTCTGTGGTCTCTGTCAGGCCAGCAAGTATAATCTCTGCTTTTGAGTTAGAATTTTATTCTACATTTTTCTCCAGCTCTGTCTGGAGTCCTCAGTTGTGATCCCCATCAGAGCAGTCAGTGGTGGTAGCCTTGCACCGTCTGCTTGTCCTGGACTCAGTCTGGTGGATCTGCTTGCCGATTCTCATTCCTCCTCACTTCCAGTGCAACCCAGATGCCTCAACTAAGGACTACTGGCTTGCACAGGGTGCAGACCTGAATTCTCAGTACAGTGAATCAAGGCCCTTGATAGACAATAGCTTCCAATCTTAGACAATCTAGGGATTCAGAAACAAAACAACATGTAAGATGACAGGGGAATAGGGACCTGACAGCGGCTACAGGTGCCTCTACCTTGACCCTACAGGGCCATTCCTCTCCCATCACAGAAAAGCGCTGTGGGAGCATTTTCCCTGGGGTACTAGAACAGCGAGGACCACACAATAACAACCACAAAAAGAGCGATGACAACAACAAAACCGCTAACGTGGCAGATTCCATGAGATCTGGCAATTAGGTTCACAAACCCCTCCTAGAAAAAGTGCTACATACCTCACTGCTGGACATCCTTATGTTGCCAAATTGAAGCCAGGTTTGTTATCCCTGACACTGTAGCCAAAAATTCAGAAACAGTGTGGGGTTCAAGGAATAATTTATATGCAGATTTGCTAGCAATCTGGGAGACAGCAAGCTGAAAGCTGTCCCAATTTGTGTTACATTTCTGGTGGCTTTTATAGCCAGAATTCCAAGGGGCAAGGGTTTGTCATGGAACAACAATCAGGAGTCACAAAATTTCATTACATCATATAAGGTTTCATTACATCTAACAAACAATGTGAGTTACCCAAAATGTCATTATCTTTCTCTGAGGTCTTAATCAACTCTGTATCCTCAGAGATAGGCAGAGGAAGAGATAGGGAGAGGAAGGCAGACTTGCTAGTCCAGTCTAAGGGTGGTTACTGAGGCAAAAAATAGAATGTACTTTAATAACCTGAGTGACCTTTGTTAGGCCTTTACCCTTAACGTCAACTGCAGTCACCTTCAAAGTATCCCCCTTGGGAAGCTATGCACCGATGTCAGAGCCTAGTCCACCCTTCAAAGCAATTTTGGAACTCTTTTACTAGAATGGCCACCAGAGCTGTCATATAGTACCCTTGATGCCCTGAATGTCACCCAGATGTCTCACTTTCAATATTTCCTTTATTTTCAGACAAAGAAAAAAGTCACTGGGAGCCAGATCAGATGAGTAGGTAGGGTATTCCAGTACAGTTGTTTACTGGCTAAAAACTTCCTCACAGATAACTGTACAATTAAGTTCACAAACTTGCCACCGAGAGCAATGGTCATTCCACAAAAAGTTCCAAAATTTCTTTGAAGGGTGGACTGTGCACTGACTTCAGAGTGTAGCTTCCCAAGGGCAATACTTAAAAGGTGACCGCAGTGATAAGGAGCAACGAGGTCCTTAGCAAGCAGCACAATTAAATTCGTGGACTTAGCTGTTGGACCATGTAAGCCAGACAGTTTCACCTAAAGCTTTAGCACGCAACCTGGGTTTGCATCGACTTCTGCCACTTTCGCAGGTGGTAACTTGAACAAATTATCTAAACTCTCTGAATCTTAGTCTCCACATCTGTTACATAATCCCAACAACAACAATAATAAGAATACCTACACGTCACAGTACTACAGAGAGGAGTGGATGGGCGGGGCTGGATAAAGGCAGGTGAGGGCTATAAATACTGTTGCTCTGTGGTTCCTCCTCCTTTGCTTACCTACACATTCAAACAGGGTGTGTGAGTGTGAGTGTGTGTGTGTCTTCACTATCCACAATGTAACTTCTGTTAAGTGTGACTAGAATATTAGCAACTGACCAAAGAAGTAGTGGATGCTGTTGTAGTGGAATGAGATGACCTAGATTATGAAAGTTTCAGTAGATGCAGGGTACAAAGATTTGTACTGATATCACATTTTCCACAAAAAAAGAATACTCAGCATATTCTGCAACAAAGAAAATGAGTCAGTGAACTTAGTTGTTTCAACAGTCCAGGTAAAATTCTGTTGATCTCGTGCAGTGAAAAACTTTCACCAATTTTTGCTTGAAGCAGCTCATATTTCAGTTTTGATGCTTATTTCGTAATAAATGTTATAGTTATAAACAAATGAATGGAAAGATGTCATAAAGTAAAATGCAGTGATCAGAAAACAAATATTACAACTAATTATTGTATTTTATTTTCAGATAGATCTTTTATCTCTAATATGTTAAGATTAAAAATCTTTTTCCTATTCTCTGCTCTTACAAATTTTTCAGCGATTTCATCATAGTTAAGCTGATGAACAATATCTACTCCCATACATCATAATGAATAAGTCTTTCTTGAATCATTTCTGTATGCTGAACCAATAAAAATCAAACCCAGTGCCACTGAGCTGATTCAGACTCACAGTGATCCTACAGGACAGAGGAGAACCGCTCTACAGAGTTTCCAAGCAGCCTTTTGCAGATTTGAACTGCCAAGATTTTGGTTAGAAGCTGTATCACTTAACTGCTAAGCCACCAGGTTCCCGTTGCGGGCTGGGTTTTTTTTAATTTCCTTAGTGAGGCAAATGAGTGTTCTGTTGTGCAGTTTGTGATCATTAAACTTAGGAGTAGAACTATGCATAAGGCAATCTCAGCATTGAGAAATACGCATTATATTTTATCTTCTGTTACGGAATCGTATATGTCTACGTCAGTAAAATTTGTTTTTCCTGAATTGATAAACTTAGTTCTCATGAAAGAATGAAATTGTTGTACTTTTCAGTAAAGGTTTGTATTCAAGTCGTCGGAATAAGCCTGCACTCATTTCTTGGATGCTTTCATGCAGTTTTCATCAGATATATTCACATTAAGAAGGAAAATCTGTTTCAAAGACTTCAAACTCTTTTGCCCTTCTTTTCATGCAAGATTCAAGTGCATCAGTGATGGTGTAGTACATAGTTATGCAAAATTGGCCACTGTCATTCAGTGATACTTCTGGAGCACTTCTGTCATTTACTCATGTCTTTCTAATACTTCTGAATTCGGCAGTAAACTTCCTGATAATCCTCATTTAGCAGTGTTCACTTTGTTGTATTTTCAAAATTTTCTCTTACATTATGTAAATATCTCTTTAGTAGTCTGCAGAGATCTGTGCGCGTCCTTAAAGCTACTTCTGAATCTCAGAGAGCTTGACTCACCTGAAGACAATGCTGCAGTATATTACTCCACGGGAAACCGGAACAAAACAAACCCACTGCCATCAAATCAGTTTCACTCACAGGGACTCGGTAGGATGGAGTAGAACTGCCTCATAGAGTTTCAAAGACTGTGAATCTTCATGGAAGCAGGCTGTCCTATCTTTCTCCTGTGAAGTGGCTGGTGAATTCAAATCTCCAGTCTTCTGGTTAACAAATGAATGCTTTAATCAGTGTTACCACCAGAGCTCCTTATTATCCCAATAAGCAACATAGATACATATCCTAGTGTATGCATTTTGTTGGCAGTATTTTTGACATTTTTAAAAAAATATCTCCTTTTTGTGTCTGGTCTTCAGCAATATTTTCCAAGGCATCTAAAATCAGAGTGTAAGATTCGAGGATTGCCCTCTTGGCTACAGCAGGCCGTTCCCAGTATGTGCTGCAAAGATGTTTTAATATTCCATCGTTGCCTGAATACATTTTAACAACTGCCCATTGGTGAGTAAAGGTGACCAAAAAATGTGCAGAATAACTGAACAGCAGAAAAATTTCAACTGCACTCCATCCTACAAGATTACCTGAGTGTGCAGCACATGGTGTGAAAATGACATATTCATTATGTTCTAAAATTTTCTATTGCTCGCCTTTATGATGCCCTGACATGTTGGCAACATTGTCACAGGACTGGCCTCTGCACTTGGAACATCAATTTTGCAAATTTCACATAAAGTGATGTACTTGATTTGTGATTTCTTCTTTGGCATGACTTTTTAAGTTTGTAAATGTGATAAATTACTGGACAGGTTTTTAAAATGCTGAAACAACCCTTAGCTGATGTGTATAAGAAAGATTAGGAGTGGAATCTAAAGAAAAGATGAAACACTGAGGTAAGCTTATTTCACTGAAAATAGTTGATCAAACTTTATTACTTACTAAGTTTCTCATTTCTTCACACATTGTTTTAGACATGAACGATAAGTTGTTGTTTCCTTTGTTACCGTATTGTGAGAATGTGACCTGATAAAAATGGATCCAATTGAGCAACAAGGTCAAGAAACACCTCTAAGTTTCCACTTTGTGAGGACTCACTTCATTTCTTCCTTGAAAAGACTGTCCACATTCAGCGATTATTATAATAGTAACAACAAGCCTTTGCTAAACAGTTTTCCTATACCTATCTTCTTTATTAATTTCTATTTCCAGTTCATTAGTTAAGCCAAAATCACATCTTTGGTTTAAATATAACAACATACAATCTCCAGGAACTGAACTGTCTTCACGTTTACCAGGCATATTCAAGTTGCACAATCATTAAATCTACCTGTAACAAATGGAGAATTAAATTATTTAGGACTGAGTGGTTTGCAAACAAAATAATATATCTAGAGCTGACTGATGGCGAAGACAACAGCCACTGTTTATAATCTTCATCGTTAGCTTTGCACCCTAGAAATGTATTCTGGCTACAGAACCTTATGTATTTTCTTCGCAGAAATTCTGACACAAATTTTCAAATAGTCCACTATGATGTTACCATCTACTCCTTCAATACTGAGTCTGTTTTCAATCCAATAATTTACATCATTAGAAGAAAAATTATTCCACAAAGCAGGATCTGATCGCTGTTATTTATGGGGTCTGCAGATGTGACAACCTCAGATTTTAAAATAGTTTCACTTTCTACACCATTATCAATCTTTTACTACAGCAGAGAATAGATGGAGAATTTGCAATAAACGTTGCTAAATTGTTACCACTATTAGTAATTCCAGCACTAGAGGTACCAGTAGGTGATTTGCTCTGATTAAACTGGAGCTTTCAATCGAAGAAGTATTAAATTTGGAATTGTCTTTGTTATTGTTGTTAGATGCCTTTAGATCAGTTCCGAGTCACATATACAACAGAAGGAAACACTACCAAGTTGTGCTGTATGCTCATTACAATCTTTGCTGTGTTTAAAGTCATGCTGCAGCCACTGGGTCAATCCATCTACTCAAGAGTCTTTCTCTTTTTCACTGACCCAATGCTTTACCAGGAAACCCTAGTGGCAGAGTGAGTCAATGCTAAGGCCACTAACGAAAAGGTTGGCAGGTTGAATCCTTCAGGTGCTCCGTGGAAACTCTGTGGGGAAGTTCTAGTCTGTCCTACAGGGTTGCTGTGAGTTGGAATCAACTTGACAGCAGTGGATTTATACTTTACTGAGTATGATGTCCTTCTCCAGGGACTGGTCCTTTGTCATACCACGTCCAAAGTATGTGAGATAAAGTCTTGCTGTCCTCCCCTCCAAGAGCATTCTGGCTGTATTTTTCCAAGATAGCTTTTTCCATTCTTCTGGCAGTCTATTGCATATTCAGTATTCTTCACCAAATTCTTCTGTCTTCCTTATTCACTGCCGAGTTTCACATGCGCATGAGTCAGGTAAGAATACCAGGGATTGGGTCAGGGGCATGTTAGTCCTTAAAGTAGTGTTTTTGCTTTTCAGCTCTTTAAAGAGATCTTTTGCAGCAGATTTGCCCAGTGGAATACATCATTTGATCTCTCAGCTTCCTCGTCCATGGAAGTTGATTGTGAATCAAACGAAATCCTTGACAACTTCAATCTTTTCTCTGTTTATCTTGATGTTGCTTATTGGTCCAGATGTGAGTGTTTTTGTTCTCTTTATGCTGAGGCATAATCCACGTTGAAGGCTGTGATCGTTGATCTTCATCAGTGCTTCAAGTCCTCTTCACTTTCAGCAAGAAAGGTTGTGTTGTTTGCTTATAGAAGGCTGTTGATGAGTCTTCCTTCAATCTTGGTGACATGTTCTTCACAATGTCCAGCTTCTTGGATTATTTGCTCAGCATACAGATTGAATAAATACAAAGAAAGTGTATAATGCTGCTGAACATATTTCCTCACTTTAAACCCTGCAAGATCCCCTTGTTCTGTTTGAATGACTGCCTCTTAATCTATGTATAAGTTCCTCATGAGCACAATTAAGTGCTCTGGAATTCCCATTCTTTGCAGTGTTATACATAATTTGTAATGACTGACACAGTCAAATGCCTTTGCATAGTCAATAAAAAAATAAACATCTCTTTGGTATTTTCCACTTTCAGCTAAGAGCCATCTGACATCAACAATGTTATCTCTTGCCCCATGTCCTCTTCAAAATCAGCTTGAATCTCTGACAATTTCATGTCAATGTACTGCTGCAAGCACTTTTGAAGGATCTTCAGCAAAATTTTACTTGTATGTGATAGTAATGATATTATTTGATAATTTCCATGTTTTGTGGGATTGCCTTACTTTGGAATGGCCACAAATACGGATCTCTTTCAGTTAATTGGCTAGAGAGTTGTCTTCCAAATTTCTTAGCATAGATGAGTAAGCACCTCCAGGACTGTCACTGCCTGTTGAAATATTTCGACTGGTATTCTGTTAATCCTCAAGGCCTGGTTTTCGCTAATGCCTTCAGTGCAATTTCTCTTTGACATCATTGGTTCACGATCATATGCTACCTCCTGAAATGGTTGACCCTAAGACAATTCTTTCTGGTACAGTTTCTCTGTGTATTCCTCCCATCTTCTTCTGATGCTGCCTGTGTTGTTCCATATTATGTCCTTGTTGTTATTGTCGTTGCTAGATGCCACTGAGTCATTTCAGACTCACAGCAGTCCTACATACAATGGAACCATCCTCGTGATCTTTGTTATGCTTGAGTCCATGGTTATAGTCCGTTTGTCAATCTGTCTCATTAAGAGTTTTCATCTCTTTTGTTGACCATCTACTTTTCCAAGAATGATGTGCTTCTCCAGAAGGTGATCCATCCTAACATGTCCAAACTATGTGAGATGAAATGTTGCCACTCTCACATCTAAGGAGCACGATGGCTGTTCTTGATGTTTGTTCTTTTGGCAACCTGCCTCTTAATATCTTTTCACTTTCTTCATATGCGACATCTTGGTGTCATCCCACAACTCAGGTGGTTATTGGTCATTAGTGTTCTGTGGGTCAAATCTTTAGGGATTCACAAATCCTTTTATCTTCTAAGAGATTTTGTTTTTGCACTCCACTTAGTTATTGCTGCTTAATTTTACCTTGATATAAAATTATGTCAGTTTTAAAATTTGGTTCTACTGTGGCATATAAATTTGTATAATTGAAAATAAATAAAATATGTAAAGCAAGAATATTTACACTCACATTTGGGTGTTAACAGGAAAATTTACATTTGAAAATTAGAAAGGAAAAAATATGACTTGGAATGTGTACTTTTGTTTCTCAGGTCTAAGATACTCAAAATAAGTAGCCCTTACAGGATAATCAGAAATGATTTCACTCATGTGTTGTACCGTGTTTGTTGGTAGGCCCTTTGCAGACCTCCATGAGTGTTTTTTGTCTTGAAATCATACTTAAAAATTTGCACACTCCTGAGTGAAATCAGCCAGCTGCAAAAGGACAAGTACTGTATGAGACCGCTGCTGTAAGGACTTAAAAATGGACTTAAGTACAGAAGAAAAGACTCTTTGATGGCTACAAGCATGGGCACGGAGAGAGAGGGATGTTCACAGATTAGACAGGCGATAGGAATTTGGTTAGGTGAATGTAATAACAGTATGAAGTAGAGGGCTGATCAGCATAACTGGACTACATCGTAAACTGAAAGGTTTCCTAAACTCAACCCAACATTTCAAAGGATAGAACAGCAGGGACAGGGTCTGGGGACCATGTTTTCAGGGAACATCTGGGTCAGTTGGCGTAACTAGTCTTTTGCTAAGAGAGTCCTCTATACACCATATTGGTAAGTGGCGTTTGGGATCTTAAAAGCTAGCAAGCTGCCATCTGAGGAAAATCAATTGGTCCGAACTCATCTAGAACAGATGACAACCAAGAACATCAAAGACACGAGGAAAAATGAGACCGGAGACGGAAGGAACCATATGAACGGGAGACTGCATCAGCATGAAACCAGAAGAACCAGATGGTGCCTCATCACCGCCAAAGACAGCCATGATGGGGAACATAATGTAGATTCCCTAATGCAACACAAGAAAATGAGGCATGCAGTTCAGCAACTCTACTAAAAGACCAGAACTGATGGTCCAACAGCCTGGAGGGTCCCCTGGGAACAGGGCCCCTACACTTGCTGCTGGTCCAGACTTGAAACCAGCAATGAGGTCAGCTCCTCAGACAAGAATGGACTGGATTGAGGGACACAGTGGGGCGCATGCGGGGTGCATACTTTATGGTTTTATACACTAACAGGAGGCTGTCTTACTGGTTTCTTTCTAGATGAGAGAAGAAAGGGTGGAGAGGAGGGGGCAGGTGTTCCTTAAGAGGGTGCTAGAAGTAAAAAGTGACAAGGAGGAGGAGTGTGCTGTCACAGGGTGAGGAGAGCAGATGGAGTTGTAGATAGATGAGCATGCAAAATTGATTTGGATTGTATACTTTCACTAAATCATAATAAAAAAATTCGCACTCTCACTTTACATCTTTTGATGCTATGTTCACTGAACTACTTCTAATATCTGACAGGGGTGGCAGCAATCAAGGTATGATACAAATATAAAGGTATTCTTTGTTTGAGGAGGAGTTTTGGTTAGCTTTAAGACAGGACCAGATACATTACAGACCACGTGAGTATAGTGCCACCAGTGAGTGAGAACTAAATGTGAGGTTATACTCAGTTGGTCTAAAATGAAAAGAAAAATATAATCACTATAAACCAACCAACTAACCAAACAAACCCATTGCCTTCAAATCAGTTCTAATTCATCAAGGCTTTATGGGACAGAGTAGAATTGCCTTATAGGGTTTCTCCAAAGAGCAGCTGGTGGATTTGAACTACCAACCTTTGGATTAGCAGCTGAGCTCTTAGCCATTGAGTCACAAGGGCTCCGTATTGTTATAGTTTACAAAATTGATAAAACGTGCAGTTTTATTTTTTGTGGAATCGTTTAATTCCCATATTTGGACACATTTACATAATTGGTGTAAAAAAAGCACCACTTCTCAACAAGTAAGTTTGTTTTGCCAGTCATGTGCCAAGTGCCGTCTAGTCGGATCCGACTCATGGCGACCCTGGGGGCCAGGGTAGAACTGACCCCCAGAGTATTCAGGAGCGCCTGGTGGATTTGAACTGTCGCCAGTCATAGCACTATCAATTTCTTAAAAGGAAGTAAGTCTAAAGGAAAATGGAAAATAAAAAACATAAAATCCATATTTTTTCCGTGTTGCAACAAAGAATGACAATAAAGAATGAAGCTCACTTGGTATATAAATTAAGACTTTTCATTTTAGATAGATATTAACATTTCCAGCATTTGGGGATACTTACTACGTTAATATTATATTATTACGTGTATCACGTGTATGTCAAGCATATTTTAAAGTTAAAGTTATAAATATTATTGTTCACAAAACTTAGGACGTAACTGTCTACATAAATGTTATACAGTTAAAAACACAAGTTAATTGAATTAACTGTGGTGATGAACTTATTCAAGTTCCTTTCAGTTTGCCCCTCACATGGGACTGGAGTTCTCACTGGTTGTTTATGAAGACATGTGCAGGAACATACCCCTGTGTTTTCGTCATGGCAAAGAGCATTGTTGGCACTCCTGGCTACAGTTGCTAGATCAGCAAACTTGCATGTACAACATGGTCCTCTTAAAGTGGATCAGAGATCTCTTATCAATATAATCCATCCTTGTTCAGTACTCAATCATGTTGAATCCATCTGCTCGTTGTATGAATGTAGCAGGCGCTAGACTCAACAGCGTATCTGCACCCCTGCCCTCCCCCAAAAAACCCATTGCCACTGAGTCAATTTTGAGCCCTGGTTGCATAGTGGTTAAGAGCCATAGCTGCAAACCAAAAGCTCAGCAGTTCAAATCTACAAAGGCGCTCCTTAAACACCCTGAGGGGTAGTTCTACTCTGTCCTGTAGGGTCACTATGAGCATCTATGAGAATATCCCCATCTCTTGTTTATTTGAGAGAAATAGTACATGAAAAGAGACTCACTGAGATAAGGAGTTTCAATTACACAAGAGGGGACTCTAGGAGACAGATGTCAATGAAAGTGCTGATGTAGTAGGGGCCTCATAGCTTAAACAGTCTTGCATGTGGGCATCCTTCTGACTCTGCATGAACTTTATTTCTAGCTGGCACATTTTCATGCACTGGAACTGGTATCAGGTTCATCAAGTGCCCTGCCCGTTCCTTTCCACTTTCATCTTTTTTCTTGTGCTTTATCTGCTTGGTATCTGCGAGTCTTTACTTGGAACAACTAGTGCCCCTGTTTTGTTGATATTCTAAGCATCTGCTTACCTTGCTTATTGGGTAATCCATCTCTGTGGCTGAGATCCCACATGTAAATCATGTAGCCCAGTGCCTGGCAGGAATCAGTACTCAGTGCGTGTCAGCTGTTAGCGTTTTCTGAAAGCATAAGGATAAAAGGGCAGTTGGAGATTGACAGACTGGAATGTTGATTTCTATTCACTGAATTATGTCCTCCCAATATGCACTGGCATTCTAATCCCTATGAATCAGAGTCAACTCAACCAGCAACAAACAACAACATATCTATAGATGTAATCCTGTCTGGAGCAAGATTTTCTTTATGTTAATAATCCCCTATAGATGCAGGCTGTGTTCTACACCTAATCACTTCTGAGTTACAAAAAGAGTAGATTAGACATAGATCCAGGGAAGACAGATGCATTCTGATGGAGAATGAGGCTGATGAAACCAGGAGCTCAAGACCTCCAAGGATTGTCACCTACAAGAAGCTAAACTGGAGTTCTTGGGTGATAAAGTGGCTAATGTGTTTGGCTGCTGTTTTAGTCAGCTAGGGCTGCTCTAACAGAAATACCATAGAGTGGATGGCTTTAACAAAGGAAGGTTTATTCTTACATAGTCCAGTAGGTTGCAAGTCCATATTCAGGGTGTCTGCTCCAGCGGAAGGCTTTCCCCTTGTCGGCTCTGGAGGAAAGTCCGGTATTGCATCAGTCTTTGTCCAGGGAGCATCTTGGTGCAGGAACCTCAGATCTGAAGGACGCACTGCTCTCCCGGTACTGCTTTCTTGATGGTAAGGAGCTTCCCAATTCTCCCTGTTTCTCTTTCCTTTTATCTCTTGCAGGCTGAAAGGATTAAGGGTGGGGCAAGCTATACTCCAGGGAAACTCCCCCTACAGCAGAGCAGGGAAGTAATCCTATGCAGGAATTTAGAGCCCCACCCTAATCCTTTAAGATACAGTTTAGGGAAACCACAAAATGGAGGACAGTCCCAAGATACTGGGGAATCATATCTCAGCCACATGGCTACACACATTTTTGGGGGGACACAATTCAACCCATGACAGCTCCTAACCTAAAAGTTGGAGGTTCATGTACACCCAGTGGTGTATTTGAAGGAAGCCCTGGTGATCTGAAAAAACAGCAACTGAAAAGCCTAGAGCACAGTTCTACTCGGACACACATGGGGCTGCCATGAATTGGAACTGTCTCTACAACAGCTGCCTGGTCTGGTCAGTAGCGGAAATAGAGGAAGAAGAACCTCTCACCAGAGCCACATCCTGAATTCATACCTCTAGCCTTCTGAACTGTGAGAACAGAACCATCTGTATTTAAAGCCGCCAGCTTTTGGTATTTTTGGCATGGCAGCATTAAGAAACTAAGACATAGGTTGAAGGGCAGTTACCTCCAAAGATGCATTTGGGGCCTTGGAATAATTTTTAGAAGAGCCTCAGTATGCTTCTAAGTAGCTCCAAACACCTCTTGCTCCAGTTTTTTGAAGCAGCTGCCTGAATGACATACATGTGGTTAGTGAAGTGGGAGGAGAGTAGGAGTGATCTTCAAACCGATTAACAACCTTTACGGAGCCAGTACCAGCCCATCAGAAAGAGGCTGGGCCCTAATGCTGGTGTAGGGTCCCAGAGGATTCTCAGGGTGTCATGTCCCTGCGGCTGGATCGTGGAGCAGCCCTGGGCACTCAGGCGGAGGCTGGCAGCTAAGGACACAGAGGAACATTTGGCCGTAGAGAGCGGGCGGTGCAGTGGTTCATAGCTCAGGGGCTAACCAAAAGGTGGGCAGTTTGAATCCACCAGCGGCTCCTTGGGAACCCCATGCAACAGTTCTACTCTCTCTCGTAGGGTCACTATGAGTTAGAATCAATTCAATGGCACCAGGTTTGGTTTTCATCTGTTGGCTTTATTGACTAACTGCTACAAAAGCACTGCAGTATTTTAATAACCTGTTGAGACATGCTGAGGGGCCCTGGTGGAACACTGGTTACATACCTCGTTGCTGACTGAAAGGTTGGCTGTTAGAACATACCTAACAGTTCTGTGAGAGGAACACCTGGCAGTTTGCTCCCCTAAAGATCACAGCCTAGAACACTCTATGGAGCTATTCGGCTCTGTCACATGGGGTTACTATGTGTCAACAATCAACCAGACAGCACCTGACGGCAACATGGACACACTGAATTCCCTGAGTGGTGCAAAGGGTTAACGTGCTTGGCTGCTAATCAAAAGGCTGGAGTTCCAAGTCCACTCAGGCAGCCACGGAAGAAAGGCCTGGTGATCCGCTTCCCAAAGTTCTGCCCTGACAACCCTACAGAGTGCAGCTCTACTCTAATACGTATGGGATCACCGTGAGTCAGAATTGACCTGACAACAATTGGTATATCTAAATCTTAAATCTTCCCCACAGAGTATCATTCCTGTTTTGAACATGATCCTATAGGACAGAGTAGAACTGCCCTATAGGGTTTCTAGAGAGCATGAATAGATCTGAACTGCTGATCTTTTGATTAGCAGCTGCGCTACTTAACCACTAAGCCATTGAAACCAAATCCATTCCCATCAAGTCAATTCCAACTTATAGTGACCCCATAAGACAGCGTAGAGCCATTCCATGGAGTTTCCAAAGCGCACCTGGCTGATCAAACTGCCGATCTTTTGGTTACCAGATGTAGCACTTAACCACTATGCCGCCAAGGTTTCTACCAGAATCGTGCAAAAGCAGTTTCATCACTTTGACTCCTTAAGTTTTGTGCCCTGTATACCTTGGGGTTACACTTTATCTGCACCACCCTTCCTCTTAATTGCTGGCTCATGACACTCGAGAGGTGGAGGACTTGGCCAGAGTAGTGTACTTCTCAGATTGTATGCAAGATACTTTGCCCCCTGCTTGCCTGTTGGGCAAGACTGTGGCTTCACCAGGGCTACGTCCCTCCTTCCTGAGGAGCTGCCTAGAATCTCGATTGGTTCCTGCAGCAAGGAGAGGGGGAGTGAATGAGAGTGTTGCCACCAGATACGCCAGCACCACAAACAAACAACAGAGAAGATTCATGTGTTCAGTGGAGCTGAATTTTAATTGATACTTTCTCAAACAGTGGTTCTGCACCAACATCTCTCAGCCCCCAAAGATGATGAAGGGGGTGCGGTTTAATGCCTCAATTAGCAGACAACCCCACAACAAATATTGTAAACATTAATCATATTAAATGTCGAACACAGACTTTGGTACGCTTGAAGAGCAATGGGTATTTTAAATCTTATTTTACAGAAGACAAAGCAGTGATTGTGGAGAAATTATTCCAATGTCATTGCTGAAGAGAAATAATGTAACATTCTGGAATTTATGTAAAAATTACAGCTTTGTTGTATTTCACACTATATATAGTAATTTAATCATTTGCAGCTGATTAATTTCAGTGAAGGAAAATGTAGCATTATGCATCCCTAATGGAGTACCAAGGTTTGAATTCTAATCGTGAGTTGGGCACAGTTTAAGTCTAAATTAGCAATTAGCTTGTGTAAGGGACATTTAGGTTGAAATGGAGTCATCTGTTGACATGCACTGAGTCAACAAGAGAACAGCAACCAGGATCATCAGAAAAGAATGCTTGCCCCGGAACACTCTTCGCAGGATTAATAATTATCATTCCTTCCATTAGCAGAGTGCTTGCACTTGAGAAAATGGTTTCTTGTACATTTGTCTCACTGGCTTTGGTCTTTTTACCCAAGTCTGCAAAGTGGGTGTTTGTGTTCCATATACTGAGAGGAAACTTGCACTCAGAGAAGTTAAGGTCACACAAGGAAGAACATACTGCAGCGGCGTGTGAACCCAAGTGTTCTGGCCCCAAAGCCAGTACTCTTTCTACCTCAAGAAGTTTGCCCCAACCTGAGATTCTCCAGAGGAACATACAGAGATAATTACGATACTAGTAAAAGTGAACCTTGATAAAACTCCCACTATGGAAAACCAGAAACCCTGGTAGTATAAGTGGTTAAGTGCTACGTCTCCTAACCAAAAGGTTAGCAGTTTGAATTCACCAGGCACTCCTTGGAAACTCTACAGGGGCAGTTCTACTCTGTCCTATAGGGTTGCTGTGAGTCAGAATGGACTCAGCAGCAGTGGGTTTGGAAAATCTGGTGGCATCATGGTTAAGTGCTATGGCTGCTAACCCAAAGGTCAGCGTTCGAATCTGCCGGTTGCTGCTATGGGGCAGTTTTCTTGTCCTATAGGGTCACTGTGAGTCAGACAGCAGCAGGCTATGTATCCATCACTGTGCTAAGGAGTTCACAGGTATTGGTCCGGTGAATCCTGAAGCACGCCTAGGAGGCAGGTGCCGTTAACGTTGCCTTCCGTGAATGAGCTTTCAGATGTTTAACTTACTTGCCCAAGGATGGAGCTGATCACCCAATACAATATTTGCATGATATCAAAGCATCCCGCCAGAGATTTTTCCTCTTCACTGTAATGCCACCTCTCAAATGTGGTCCTTAATACCAGACTAAGGTTTCTGGATCTAGTAGTGCCTTTTGGCTTTGGTGGGCTTGGTTCTGATGGTACACTTCAGGCTGAGAACTAAGAAGAGTGTCTGCACTGGATGACTTCAGATGCATTCTTCCCTACTCTGCCTGCTCGGGGCTGTGCTCGGTCAGGGCCATGGGCACAATGGCAGGAGATGGAGACAGGCTAGTTGGGCCAGTGTTCATTCATCTGGTTTCCTCACTGCAGGGCTGCTACTGACTGGCTCTGTCCCTTACCTGACAGCCAGCAGCCCTTGTCAAGGGGCTACAATGCTCCTTCTGCATCCGGGTTCAGTGGCTGCTCCCTCTCACTGCCCCTTCAGGCCCAGGGTGGTACTGGTGACCCTTGTTGCCAGCTTAGGGCTTCTGCACTCTCCTTCACTGTTGCCCTGCAGTTAGGCCTCCTCTTTGTCACTAGTCCCTCTGTGAGGATCATTGACTGATGCAGCCACGTAAGTGATGCCATTGACAGAATAAAAGGAAGAGTACACCATCCAGATCAGAATTGACCACGTGGTCTGAAAATCACTGCATCAGTCAGAGTTCCAGCAGGAAATTGTTACATGGTTTAAATAAATGGTTACTTTGTTTTGTTTTTTGTTTTTTTTTTTTAACCTAGGGCTTTTATAGAAGTAAGGGCAGTATGGACAGGGTTAAGTGACACACAAGCAATACAGAGGCTGAGGTGGTAGAGGACACAACTTCTGCCAAAAATAAGGACTGAAGCAGGGGACCACTCAGCCTCTCTCTCCTCCTTTGATATTTTGACAGTGATGCCTCTGAATGGGTCACACCCAGTCAGAAACCCAATGGCGAGGAGATGAGGGTGGTGCAGGGTATGGGGCCAGCCTTCCAGTGTACCAAGTAGGACAGACAAGGCAAAAAGTGGAACCCAAAAGACAAGGGGACAATAACTCACAAGTTCACCTTGTGTCATCTGGGGGCTGGGAGATATAAAAGCTGTGTATATATAGCATGATTTAGTTTTATAAGAGTTTCTTAAGAATTTAAACTTCAATAAAATAGTTGACTCAAGCAAGGATCCTCATGGATGCTGAAATCATTGCAAGAAAAGTTGATTGGCCAATAGGACATTTGCACGATATCAAAGTATCCCACCAGAGGTTTTTTTTGTAGGTAACAAAGGGAAAGATATCTTCACGGTGGAGAGATCCATCAGACGTCTGCTCCACCAGGTGATCAAAGTTAGCATGACCAGCTGCGGAACAATCTGACAGTATGTGCCATCTCAAGTGATGCATGGAAAGCACCTGGCTTCACCTCTGTCGTATTCTTGCCCACAGTGTGTAGGCTCCGAACCTGGGTGTTCTGTGAAACAGCCTGTCTGGACTCTTCAAAAGTCTGCGTTCCAAGCAACAGCAAACACAAAGTCAGGGCTGAATAGACATTAGAGTGCCCCACACAACAATTTGGGTCAATTTTACAAACAGAATGCTAGGCAAAAGAAGTCAGACTAAGAAAAAGAGTATATAAAATATGATTCAATTCACAAAAAGGTAAAAAACAAACAAAACAAATTTTGGTAATAGAAGTTAGCAATAGTGGTGACCACTGAAGAGGTGGGTGTTAGGAAGATCACCTAAGAGGAAATTCTGGGGTGTTGACCGTGTGCTAAAGGAGACCTGGTGGCACAGTTGTTAAATGCCCAGCTGCTAATTGGAAAGTCAGTGGTTCAAACCTAACAGCCACGCTGGGGGAGAAACATGTACATGTAGCAGTCCACTTCCGTAAAGATTTATAGCCTTTGAAACTCTGTGGGGCAGTTTTACTCTGTCCTATAGGGTCAGTGAGTTGGAATCGACTCAAAGGCAGTGGGAGGGAAGGTGTTTTCTTTCTTGATCTAAGTGCTCACTTTCTGAAAACTCATGGCTTGTGCACATTGTGTGTGTGTGTATGTGTGTGTGTTCTAGAGAGAGAACACTAACATGGCAAAACATTAACAACAGATTGAAGTAGGCAAAGGGTATGTAAGTATTCGCTAGTCATCATACTATTATTCTTTCAGCTCTTCTCCAGGTTTGAAATTTTCTGAAATAAAAAAGCTGTTAAAAAATAATAAAAATGGCACACTATTTATCAACAGTGGCCTCTCTGCTGATATCACATCCTTCACACACTTATTTGAATATACACAAACTATTCACACTTAGCTAGCATAAAACAAACAACAAAAAATCATTTTGCATTCATCATGCTCCCTAAACGTTAGCCAAATATCTCATCCAGTATTCATACCCAGAAACAGAGATCTGTTTCTGTGCAAAGAGCAAAATGGTCAAGCTGGATAAACAAAGATACAAGGTCTGTCAATTAATTGGACCAACTTAACTGTTCTAAGCATGCATACCTCCTCACTGACTATCCCTGCAGTCACCCTTGAAGTATGCCCCTTGGGAAGCTATACATGGACGCCAGCACCTAGTCCACCCTTCAAAGCAGTTTGGGAACTCTTTTTCTTGAACGGCCAACAGAACTGTCACCATATTGCCCTCAATGTCCCGAGTGTCATCAGACATCTTCCTTTCAACATTTCCTCTATCTTCAGGTAAAGAAAAAAGCCACTGGGGGCCAGATCAGGGTGCCACTGAATCAGTTCCAACTCATAGTAGGGAGGCTGTGCCAATACAGTATTTTGTTTTCTAGCTAAAAATTCCCTCATGGACAACTATACAATTAAGTTTGTGAACTTGCCACCATGCCACTATGCACAATGGCTATTCCAGTAAGAGCTGCACAATTGCTTTGAAGGGTGGACTAGATGCTGGCATCAGTGCATAGCTTCCTGGGGCAGCGGGGGAGGTACTTCAGAAGTGACTGTAGCAATAGTCAGCAATGAGGTACAAAGCATTTAGAACAATGAAGTTCATGGACTTAATTGTCAGGTCTCATATAGTTCGGGATACAAAAGGTACTTTGAGTTTTCACTATTTATAATTATTAATAGAAGTGATATTGTCCAAAATGTCCTTTGAAACAGGGCTGACACAGACACACTAGCCAGAGGGCAGCTGCAGACCATCTCATGTAGAAGAATGTGTGTCCCCTAAGAAGTAATTATTCTTACTTTCAAAGGCCATAGTTGAAAAATCTTTAGGCCCACTGTCCCTATTAGCTGTCAAGGCATCAGGAGGACATGATAACTGTCACCTCTTGGCATCCATGACCTAGGGAAGATGCAAGATCTGCCTCCAGCCCTCCAACTTTCCCCTGCTAACTCAATAAGCACCTCTGATGGAGGTCGATGGCCAGCCATCTAGCACAGTGCCTAGAATGTCATAGATGCTTGATAAATATTTCTGAATGAATGAGCTAGGGAAAAACTGGCTACTGCAGAAGCTGAAGGAATGGTTTTCATGCACAAAGCATATTCCCTTTTCTATTTCTGCTCAGAACTCATCTCTAGAGCCCTCAGGATGCCATCCTGAGATGAGCAGAGGCATCCCTTGGCGTGGACATCAGCATTCCCACAGTGACTGCGCAGGCAGCCACGAGGTACTCACAAGTGTCTTTACAGATGACTGATGTTGCAAAGGGCCAGAGCAGGAGAAAATGACCACAGCTGTGCAGTGATTGCAGTTGTTGTTGTTGTTGCTGGGTGCCACTGAATCGGTTTCAATTCATAGCAACCCTAAGTATGATGGAACAAAACACTACCCAGTCTTGTGTCATGTCCACAACTGTTTTTATGTCTAGGCCCATTGGTGCGGCCACTGTGCCAATCCATCTCAACGAGGGCCTTCCTCTTTTTTTGCTGACCTTACACTCTACCCAGCATGATGTGCTTCTCTAGGGACTGATCCTTCCTGACAACATGTCCAAAGCATGTAAGACGCAGTCTTGCCATCTTTGCTTCCAAGGAACACTCTGCTTGTACTTCTTTCAGAACAGATCTGTTTATTCTTTTGGTGGTCCATGGTCCATTCAATGTTCTTCTCCAACAGCACAATTCAAAGGCATCAGTTCTTCTGTCTTCTTTGTTCACTGTCCAGCTTTCACATGCATATGATGCGACCGAAAATACCATGTCTTGGGTCTGGTGCACTTTAGTCTTCAATGTGGCATCTTTACTTTTGAGTACTTTAAAGAGGTCCATTGCAGCAGATTTTCCCAATGAAATGCATCTTTTGATTTCTTGACTGCTGCTTCCATGGGTGTTGATTGTGGAAACAAATAAAATGAAATCCTTAACAATCTCAATCCTTTCTCCATTTATGGCTACGTTGCTTACTAGACTAGTTGCGAGTATTTTTGTTTTCTTAATGTTGAGGTACAATTCATACTGAAGTCTGTGGTCTTTCACCTTCATCAGCAAGTGTTTCAAATCCTCTTCACTTTAAGCAAGCATGGTTGTGTCATCTGTATAATGCAGGTTGTTAATGAGTCTTCCTTCAATCCTGAAGCCTTGCTATTCTTCATATAGTCCAGCTTCTCAGATTATTTGCTCAACATACAGATTGAAAATGTATGGTGAAAGAATACAACCCTGATGCACGTCTTTCCTGACTTTAAACCATGCAGTGTCTCCTTGTTGTGTTCTCACAACTGCTCCTGATCTATATACAGATTCTGTAAGAGCATAATTAAGTATTCTGGAATCCCCATTCTCCATGATGTTAGCCATAATTTATAATGATCCACAGAGTCAAAAGACTTTGCCCAGTCAATGATACACAGGCACTTTAAATATCATGCAGTGTTTAATTTTTACAACAACCCCATCAGCTATCTGAATTTACAATGAGGTGATTGAGGCTTGGAGAGATAACTTATCTAAGATTACAAAATTCTGTGATGTTCTACTATAGACACGTGAGGTTGCATGCCTCCTAACAATCCAGAGACGCCTAATGGCCCCTTGCTAGCAGGGTACACCTCCCGCTATACTTACCTTCCCTACCTCCATTACAATCAGGACACAGGCATGAAAATCAAACCTTGTTCTGCAGACCTAAAGGACAATCTTCTGGGGGCTACTGGGAAAGAGTTTCATTCCTAAAAAAGAAGTCACACTGGAGGAAATGCCTTCCTCCAATTTCTCTGGTGGATAGTGTGTGCCTGGTACTGGAAACTGTAGCAATATCTTGCTGCTGGGAGGGAGCTTTTGCATACATGCTGAGAAAGACAGAGCAGAAATGATACAAACCATCTGAATTCCTGACAATATTACACAGAGGCTGACCTAATAAATCTTGAGATCATACTCCCTGCAGACTTCTTATGTGGGATAGTAGAAATTCTTATTGTTTAATTCCCTTATATATGTAATTCCTGCACTCAAATTGCCCTAATATAATGAGTTTAATTTCCACTCTAAGAGTTCACATCAGTGGAGGTCTACTTGTCCAGTCTAAGTTGTACTTAAAGATTCATCTAATACTCTCCTTCATTATTTCCCAGTAGTCTTATGAAATGATAAACATATCTATGCCCTTCCACCCATTCATCCATCTGTCCATCCATGCATCTCTCTGTTCTTCCAGCCATGAATCCATGCATCCATGCATCCTTCCACCCATCCATCCACCCACCCATCCACCCATCCATCCACCCATCCACCCATCCACCCATCCACCCATCCACCCCTCCCTCCCTCCTTCCCTCCATCCCCACTTCTTCTTATCTGTCTATCTGTCTGTCTATCTATTTATCTGCCTGCCTGCCTACCTACCTATCCACCTATCTATCTGAATTTCTGTGGTCAAAAAAATTTATGAAATTTCAAGTGCTGTGTACAAACTACAGCCCCTTCTGTAGAATTCAAATGAATATTAACATGTTAAAGCCTCTAAGAAACCCTATGGCAAAGAAATTTCTTAATTTTGTTATTTCTCTGATTTTTTTTTTTTAAACTCACAGAACCCTTTTTTGAGCACACAGATTAACAACCCCCAGTTTTGGGTAACTCTCTCCCTCCTGAGATCCCACACATACATTCAAAGCAGGTCGTTGTTCCTACCAAAGGCAACATTTGTAATTCTAAGGCACTGAAGCCCAGCCCTTAGCATGGAGAAGCTACTTGGAATTTGCTTAGCGAATGTTTCCAGATAACTCAGTGTTAATTTTGACACAGAAGATACTATATTTCTGGCCTTGGCTTATTATGATTCACAACTGAAGTCTAGGAACCTCGGGTCAGCCTGTCATTCTGCTTGCACTAACCATACTTGACATAAACAGCTCCCATTCATGGCGACCTCCATTCCTGTTTACACCATCTGCAACCCAAGAGGCAATCTCCTGCTTGTATTTCAGCATAAACTTCAGATCACATGCACACTAACACTACTTCATGACCAGGAAATTGCACGTCTGGTTCATTGACATTTACTTCGGGGTACGATTTTGATCAAATTAATCCGTTTGTCTAAATAACCTTCCACTCCCTTCACGGCGTCGGAACTCACCAATACATTTTCTATTGAGGCTTCCATCTTTACTTATTTTTAGACTGAGATAAAAGATTAATTATTACCTGGAGTTCCGCAGGCTGGTCCAGAGACGTAGCAATAGGGAGCTGGGGAGGTACATGCCCCCAGGCACAAGTTCAAGACTCCTCATCCCTGAAGATAATAGCCAGCCTGGGCATCATTCTCCCCATTCTAGGGGATAGTACACACTTAGAGATTGCCCTTAGGAGCTGGCTCACCTGCTGTGCCTCTGGGCTGGGCCCTTATTGGGGAGTGAGGGAGTCCAAATAGTAACAACTTCTATCAGACATTGAGAAAAGGGGAACCAGGGTAGTGCAGAAAGATTTAAATTTCAAGTCTTTTACTGCTCAAGCTACTGGAAAATGCAGCTAAGATGTGCAGTAGCTTGTCTATCATCAGTCAGGAGAGCTGGGTTACGCTTTAGCGACAAATAACCCAGGAGTCTTTGCGACTGATAGCAACAAAGGTACTTCTCCTTCACATCACACGGCCACTGTGAACCAGCTGAGGGGCTTCTCCTCTTCAGCTTTACGATCTTGCATGTCAGGGCAAAGTCAGTTCATGCTGTCCAACCAGTTATGTTATTCAGTTTAGTGTTCTGCCATCCTTGTTGTAAAACGTATATTTATATTAAAACCAGAAAAACTCCACAGTTGTTGAGTCGACTCTGACTACAGTGACTCTGTAGGACAGATTAGAACTGTCCTGTAGAGTTCCAAGGAGCGCCTAGTGGATTTGAACTGCTGACCTTTTTGTTAGCAGCTGTAGCACTTAACCACTATACCACCAGGGTTTCCTATATTTGCATTATGGTTTCAAAACAAAATAAAACAACATTGCCAATCATTGTGGCCCCCAAAAAACTAAGCCAAACCTACTGCTATCAAGTTGATTCCAACTCGTCCTGACCCTATAGGACTGAGTAGAACTGCTCCCCAGTTTCCAAGGAGCACCTGGTAGGTTCAAACTGCAGACCTTTTGGTTAACAGATGTAGCACTTAACCACTATACCACCAAGGTTTTTAATCATTCTGGCAGACAGGAAAAGCTAGTATGGCCAGCCCGGCGCTGTCTGGTGCTATGGATTGACTTGTGTCCCACCAAAAGACGTGATGAAGTTCTAACCCAAGGACATGTGAATCTGGCCCTGTGTGGAAATAGGGTCTTTGAAGATGCTACCAGTTAGGATAACAAGGTCTTACTGGAGTAAGGCGAGTCATGATCCTAAATGACTAGTGTCCTTCTAAAACAGAAGAGATACAGAGAGAGAGAGAGGAGGACGGATGGCTATGTGGTGACGGAGGCAGACACAGCTAGAAGCCCAAGAGCACCCGGAACTACCAGTAGCTAGGGAAGAGCCAAGGAATGTTACCTCTCACAGCCCTTAGAAGGAACTAATGTGGCTGATAACCTGATTCAGATTTCTAACCTCTAGAGCTTTTATACAAATAATTGTCTCTTGTAAACCACCCATTTGTTGTATTTGCTATAACTGGCCTAGGAAACCAGCACAGACACTAATAATAGATAGTAGTTGTTCTCTCTTTTGTTCAGTATTCTTTCTTAGTAAAACAAAATGTTGACTTTCTGTGTGCTCTTTGTTTTCGACATTTTACTAGGATATCCATACAATTCAGAACTGGGGGGAGCACTGACTGATGACTGATGAGGGAATTCTCTGCTCCAGTAAAGGAAAAGTCACTGTGAAACAACACAGACTTGGGCTGGTACCATATTAATGTTAGTGTTTGCAAGCCACAGTGATACGCATGATATTACATTTCAGAACCTGACGGGTTGCTGTGGTTATTACCAAACCTATGTAATTACCTGGGAAGTTGTTGTCTTCTTAATACATAAGGTTTGTGCCACACAGATATTGAAAAGAGAAAGACTTGTGCCTGAAAAATACACGCAAATAATAGAAAGTGTAATTTAAAGGCAGCCGCAGGCGCACACAAAAATATTTACACACATGTGAGAATTGTTGTCTGCTGTCTGCTCTGCTGAGTTGAAGTCCTCAAAGTTTTAGGGTAGGCAGGTCTTGGGTCCACATACAAATCTAGGTTCTCTCACTTGGTCTTCTTTCAATTGCTAGAAATAGAAAACTGGTCTCAGTAAAAAAACGAATGTGTTGACTCACATAACTAACAAATGAGGGTTTATTTCAGGTACAGCTTGATCCAGGGTCTCACTAACAGTATCAAGACCTGGCTCCTTCCCACCTGTCCATTTACTCTGCTTTCTCTTGTGTTTACTGAGCACAGACTCCCCTTTAGTTAAGCTCCCTCCTGAGTGGTAATTTAGCCACTAGAATTTCTAGTCTTTTATCTGCCAGAAAAAACAAAGTCCATCCACACCAACAGCTGAAAAGAAAGTTCTAGCCCTGTATCTCACTGGCCTGAATGAGATCATGTGCTGATCCCTGAACCACTGTGATCAGGAGGATGCAGTGTTCTGATTGGCCAGGACTGAGTCACAGGTGCGAACTTGGAGCAGATTTGTGGCAGAGGGACAGTAAACATCATTCAGACTGCCTGAGAGGGGAGGTGGACTGGTTCTCCAGAATAAAGTCAGGGTGCACGGCCTGGGTAAAGCGAGGTAACCTGCCAAGCTTACTTTTACTCCCAAAGGGCATGGATTCTAAGAAATCCATGCCCAGAGAGGTATCACCCATACTGCTGATTCTCCACATGCTAAATCCTACCTTTACTCTGATCAATTCACCGGATCCTCCCACTGTGTGCTGTAAGCTGCTGAACCCTGGGACTGTACCACCCACGTCCCTTGCTGTCTGGCTTCTGACAGGGTCAGACAATGGGGAGTACAGGGAGGGCCCTCCTTCCTTCCCCTCCCTAACTCCAGTAAACGCCATGTCCTCCACTCATCCCTGTAGCCTTAGGAGAGTCACAGCTTCCTGCTGCTGCTGGTCCTGGGTACTCCAGCATCCCTTACCGTTTCCCTTGACCCTGCCCATCTGAGCGGACGTCATTCCTTCATTAAAGTCATTTCTTTTAAACTAGAGATCAGCAGACTTTAGTACATGGGCCCAAATCCACTTCCCAACCCCCACTCTGTGTGTTTTTTGTTTGTTTTGATGCATATAGACTTTGTAAATCAATTTTTATTGTGGTCAAGTATACTTACAACAAAATGTTCTCCACTTAACCATTTCCATGTGTTTTGTTCTTATGCTGTACAATCATCACCACTATCTGTTACTGATATTTTTTATCACCCTTAACAAGAATTCAACAGCCCTTAAGGGACAGCTCCCATTGTCCACCTCCCATCTCGCTCTAATCCAAACCAAATCCACTGACACTGAGTCGATTCCAACTCACAGCAACCCTTTGCATCAGAGTAGAACTGCCCCATAGAGTTTCCAGGGAGAGCATGGAGGATTTGAACGGCCGATCTTTTGGTTAGCAGCTGTAGCACTTAACCACTGAGCCACCAGGATCTCCCACCTGCCTCTTGTGACCACTCGTGCATTTGCCTATTCTAGATATTTCATTTCACGTAAGTGGGACCACACAATATCATCCTTTAGTGTCTGACTTATTTCACTCAGCATAATCTTTTTAAATTTCATCCATATCATAGCAGGTATCAGGAGTTTACTTTTCCTTATGGCTGAAAAATATGCACTGTATGAGTAGACATTATTTGTCTACCTGTTCTTCTGTTGATGGACACTTTGGTTGTTTCCACCAAACTTTGTAAATAAAGTTTTAGTGGACCCTGTCCACTTTCATTTATTTAGATATTGTCTATGGAGGCTTTTACCCCACAACAACATAATTGATTAGCTGTGACAGACTTACTGAAATGTGGCCTGGAAAGCCAACATTTACTATCTGGCCCTTCACAGAAAGTTTGCTAACCCCTGGGCAAACCGTCTGGATGGATTTTGTTTCCTGCTGGTATTCAGCTGAGTGCATCTCCTTATGAACTTGAAGGCAGGAAAGTCACTTTTGCAATCAGACGTTCGTGTAAGTGTTGGCATCTGCTAATATGGAAGACCAATCCTGCTGGCTCAAAAGAAAGCCACATAAGGAAAGAGAGATTTACTCTGAGTTTAATACAGCGAGCCATGATCACTCCCACTCCTTGCACTAAAGGACCTCAGGACACTGATTCAGACGCCACACCTGAGTGCTCCGGCTTCATCAGGCCATGCCAATGAACAGGAAAATCAATATGTAAAGAGCCAAACCAAAATGCTAAATAAAAAAAGATGAACATTGCTAGGTTTGGAAAATAAAAATGCTCTAAACAGATAAACAGTAAGCAAAGCTCTTTGATTTGTACTGTTTTCCAGTCCATAAAACCCTGATATCTGCCAGCATTTCATTAAGAGCTTCTGTGCCACTCGGCTTGCCTGCTATAGCTTGAACAGATTGCTGCAAAAAACGTTAGCCAAGTTGCAGACCCAGCCTTTTGCAATGCTTTACATGGGTACTAAATGGGGGAGAAGTCTGATTAATCATAAGCTGAGCATTACTTAGAGGAAAAGTAAATGCTGGAATTAAATGAACAATGTCTATCATTCTGCAATACAGTTTTTCCAGTCAATCAAAAAAAAAAAAAAAAAAGGTAGGTGAAGAGCATTTAATGGAGTGAAAAAGAGAAAAACAGGAAAGAAAAAACAACCCAGCAATGTTCACATGTAACCAGATCCTTTGGCTTTCAGAAACAGAGAGGGTTTGTGTTTTGAATAATAACTTTAGTGTAATAAATGTTCAAATTATGTCAGAAAATGGCTCATTTGGACTCCTAGACCTTTGCAATCTTCAAGCCAAAAACTACCCTAGTTTATGGAATCCCTTTCTATTAGATCAAAGCCTCCTCCTTCATCTGTTGTTGGCCTCATACCCACAGCAGCTTCCTGGAAAGTCCATGAGTGGCCAGCCAGAACCAAAGACAGAGTATAGTCTCTTTTGTTTGATGACCTCCATTCTGCGGCTGCAAGGAAGAGGAAAAGCCCAAACAAGAAATCAGCAACTCTGAGACAGATTCTGGGCTCTGTAGCCTTTGGTGAATGATTAAATCAGTGTTGGACCTTCGGTTTCTTGATCTAAAAAACCCACTGTTGTCAAGTCAATTCTGTCTTATAAAGACCCTGTCAGACAGAGTAAAACTTTCTCATAGAGTTTCCAAGGAGCACCTTGTGGACTCGAACTGCCAGGCTCTTGGTGAACAGCTGTGGCTCTTAAGTACTACCCCACCAGCATTTCCTTGATCTATACAGTGGGATTAACACCCTCCCTCACTTGGCTTGGCTTGGCTCACAAATTCTTTTAAAAATTAAGTTTATTCATACAGTTATTATTAATAGTATTATTATTATTGTGGCAGATATGCATGTGTGTAATATTTGCCATCTCAACATATTTCCAGTGTACAATTCAATGACATTGTGTTCTATTAGTGGTCTTCAAGTTTCCCCACCTCATTAACAGAAGAACAGTGTCCCCTAGGCAACAAAGTTCTCTTCTGTCCGACCTTGGTCTGTATACACTTGCTGGTTCTAGATATTTCACATAAATGGAACCATACAATGTTTAATGAATATTTGCTGAGCATTCTGATGTGGCAAAAGAGTACAAGATGCTGCAGAGCTCGAGTGAGCAAGAAGATGCAGCCCTGGTGCTCTGTGTAGAGAGAGAATAGACAGTGTGATAAGCACAAGACTAGTCATCTAGACTGGTCTTCCAAAGCACCCAGAAGGGACATGTGGTCCAAAGAGAGCATCTGAAAGGAAGGGACTTCTAAATGTGTCCTAAAGGATGAGTTAGAGTAGAGGGGTAAAATGAAGGATATTAGCACAAGGAAGAAGACTGAGAACATAACCTCTTAGAGGTACTGAACATTCTTGGGTGATGCAAAGGGTTTGCATGCAACTATTAACCTGAAAGTTGGCTGTTCAAACCCATCTGGTGGCACTACAAAATAAAGACTTGTTATCTGCTTCCATCAAGATTGCTGTAGTTGTTATTGTGTGTCATTGAGTTGATTACAACTCACAGCAACCCTATAGGGTAGAGTAGGAATGTCCCATGTAGTTTCCTAGACTATAACCTTTACCAGAGCAGATAACCAGGTATTTTCTCCCTTGGAGCCACTGATTGGTTCAAACCAATGACCTTTTAGTTAGCAGCCAAGTACTTAACTACTGTGTCACCAGAATTCCTATACCATAAAGTTTCAGTCAAGGAAACCCTATGGAACAGTTCAGAAAAAAAAGAGGAGAATGTTTGCACAACTCAAAAAAAAAAAAAAAAAAAAAGAAGTAATCAGCATCACTAAATTGTACATGTAGAAATTGTTGAATTGGTGCATGTTCTGCTGTGTATACTGTCAACAGCAATAAGTTATTTTTTAAAAAAGAAAACCCAATGGAGCAGTTCTAGTCTGTAACACAATGGATGTCCAGAATTAAAGGCAATGGGTTTGGTTTGGTTTGGGATAGTGGTACTGAAAATGTTTCATAGTGGAGACACTAAATTCAAGGTGAGGCAGAAAAGGTCCTGGGCAGAGAAGAAAGCTAAGTAGGACCTAGATTCCTAGGGCTTGAAGGCAATGGGGAACCTGTGAAGGGTCTCTGTTGGTTGTGCTGATTTGATATTGTGATGGTAAAGAGAGTGTTCCAAGTTGACTGGGCCATGATTCTCAGTGTTTTGGCACATGTATAATAAAGCAATCACTTGCATGCTGAGATGTGACATGTGATCACCCCTGTGATGAGATCTGTGAGTAGGTAGATGAAAGTGCGTTTCCTTGGGTATGTGGCCTGTATTGAATGTAAGTGGACATTCTGACAAGGCTTGGGGCATTTTGCTCATTCTGGATCTTGCAGCTGGCTCCTGTCTGTCTGATCTGTGGTTCTTGGGACTTGAGCTAGCAGCTTACCTGCAGTCTTGCCTGCCAGTCTTACAATTCACCAATCTTCACAGCCTATGAGGAAGACCCCTGCACCCTGACCTGCTGATCATAGGTTCATTAGCCCCTGTGGCTACAGGAATCAGGAGAAACTTCAGTCTTGACCCACAGACTTGAGACATCACAACTTCTACAACCTCATGAGCCATTTCCTTGATACAAATATCTCTTCATGTATATATCATATACTTCATTGGTTTTGCTTCTCTAGCCTAAGACAGATATACCTTAGGATCCTTTTCTACCCAGACCTCTCCAGCTGCTAGGTAGAGAAGGAGTCACAATGGGGACACTGGAGGCTGGGAGACCCAAGATCTACTGAGAGATAAGGAAGGAAGCACGAGGAAGAATACCCACAAACTAAAACCATACCCTCTACCATCAAGTCAATACCAACTCCAGGCAAATGACCCTATAAGACAGAATAGAATTGCCCCATAGAGTTTCCAAAGAGCACCTGGTGAATTTGAACTGCCAACCTTTTGGTTAGCAGATGTAGCACCTAACCACTATGTCACCAGGGTTTTCATGAGGAAAAATAGTCAGGTGACCACCTACTGTGTGCCTTAGCTTGTATCAAACCACGTCTTTGAGCATGCTCCACTCTCGGTGAACAGAATCAGCATCTGTCCTTTCTCCTATGTCCCAGCCAGGACTTCTTGACATCTTCTTCTCCTCTTCTCTCAATCTATCAAGTGGTCCTTTTAGTTCTACAGGTATAATATATGCAGAATTAAAAGGACCACTTGCACAGATTTAAAGAAGAGGAAAGAAGGTATCAAGAAGAAACACTAGGGACTAGTTGGGACATAGGAGAAAAGGCAGATGCTGGTTCTATTTGTCGAGGATGGAGCATGCTTGAAAATGGGGTTGATTGGTTGACTGGTTGAATTTAAAAGCCTATTTTTATTTCTAAGAGCAAAAACTGCAGCAACAAAACCCCTAGTAGTTATAATCCTTGGATGAGAAGCTCCTCGGATAAACACACACAAGTTACTTAGAGGGTCACCCATCTTTGAGAGTCATCCAGGATCCTGGAAGCAGCTCATCCCTGAATAGTTTGGGTCTTCAAATTGCAATGCCTCAGGACAAGAAAGCTACAGGGCCACCTAAAACAACAAGCAGGCCCCATCCTATGCTTCACAAACATTAAGAGTGGAACCTTTCTTCAGTATGGTCAGGATAGTGCTAACAAGAGCTTCCTTCCCCTCAGTCCTTTGGCATTTTTCTTCCATTGTTCTCCACATGCAGCTTAAGGCCCCTGGTCCGTTGTTTCTATAACACTCTTTCTAATACTCAAAAAGAATGAACAAATCAGTATTAAAATAAATACAGCCAGAATGTTCCTTAGAAGCAAGTATGATGAGAGTTTGGCTTGCTTATTTTAGACATGTCATCAGGAAGTACCAACTGCTAGGAAACTATATATCTGTCAAAGCAGAAGGTCGATGAAAATACGGAAACTCTCAGTGAGATGGACTGATACAACGGTCACAACAGTGGACTCACGCTTACCGAAGGTCATGAAGATGGTGCGGGACCAAACAACATTTTGCTCTGTTGTAACAAGGTCACCATAGAACTGGAGTTAACTAGATAGTGAATAACAACCTTCTAAATCGCCTTGCAATTTTAACTTGTTCCCCCAGGAAAGTCACTCTATCCCACCTCTACAACTGTGTTATATCTCTGTTATTCTCTTCAGACTACAATTTCCTCATTAGCATTTCTCCAAACTTCCAGCACTTGGCCTACTTCCCCAAGGATTTAGAAGCTGACAAATAAGAACTCTTTCTTCTTCCAGATACTAATACAAGCTTTCTCCATCTGGACTCCGATTACACCCCCACCCTACTCCTCATTGGACATATCTTTTTTCAACAAGATAAACTGTGACTGTACACGTGGGCCTCACCAGGTGGAATACACAGGAATCAAATCAACTACGTCTGTGGAATGAGACGATGGAGAAGTTCAATATCATTAGTCAGAACAAGGCCAAGGGCTGACTGTGGATCAGACCATCAGTTGCTCATAGGCAAGTCCAAAGAGAAGAAGAAAACTGAAACAAGAGCCAAAGCATGACCTTGAGTATATCCCACCTGAATTAAGAGACTACCTCAACAACAGATTTGACACATTGAACAGTAATGAATAAAGAACAGATGAGCTGTGAGATGACATCAAGGGCATCATACATGAAGGAAGTAAGATTATTCAAAAAGCAAAAGACAGAAAAGACCCAAATCGATGTCAGAAGAGACTCTGAAACTTTCTCTTGAACCTTAAGTAGCTAAAGTGAACTGAAGAATAATGAAGAAAAACAGCTGAACAGAAGATTTCCAAGGGTGGCTTGAGAAGACAAGGTAAAACATTAAAACAAAATGTGCAAAGATCTGGAGTTAGAAAACCGAAAGGAAAGAATACACTCAGCATTTCCCAGGCTGAAGAACTGAAGATAAAAGGTCAAGTCTTGAGTTTCAATAATGAAGAACTCTGTGGGGAAAATATTGAATGATTCAGGAAGGACCAAAAGAAAGTGAAAGGGATACACAGAGTCATTTTACCAAGAAGAACTGATCGAAGTCTGACCCTTTCAGGAGGCAGTGTATGGGCAAAAACCGGTGGTACTGAAGGAAGAAGTTCAACCTACACTGAAGGCACTGGCAAAACACGAAGGTCCAGGAATTGACAGAGTACCAACTGAGAAATCTCAACAAACAGAGGTAACCCTCGAACGCTCAGTCATCTACACTAAGACATTTGGAAGATGGCTACCTGGCCCAACAGCTGGAAAAGACCGATATCTGTACTCATTCCAAAGAAAGCTGATATAATAGAAAGCAGAAATTATCAAACAAAGCCATTAATACTACCTGCAAGCCAAGTTTTGCTGAAGATCATTCAAAACTGGTTGCAGCAGTATACTGAGTGGAATTACCAGAAATTCAAGCTGGATTCAGAAGAGGACATAGTACAAGGGATATCACTACTGATGTTAGATGGATTTGGTCCCAAAACAAGAAATAACAGAAAATGTGTTTACTGATGTTTTACTGTCTATGCAAATGTATTCAACTGTGTGGCTCATAACAAACCATGGATAAGACTGTAAAGAATGAGGATTTCAGAACACTTAATTGTGCTTGTGTGGATTCTGTACATAGACCAAGAGGTCGTTATTCAAACAGAACAAGAGGATACTCTGTGGTTTAAACTTAGGAAAAGTGTACATAAGGATTATATCCTTTCACCTTGTTTTCTCAATCTGTATGCTGAGCAAATAATTCAAGAAGCCAGACTACATGAAGAAGAATGCCGCATCAGGAGTGAAGGAAGACTCTTGAACAACCTGCAGTTTGCAGGTAACACATTCTTGCTTGCTGAAAGTAGAAGACTTGAAGCACTTACTGATAAAGATCAATGGCTACAGCATTCAGTATGGGTTACACATCAACAGGAAGAACACAGAAATCCTCACAACGGGACCAATAAGCAACATCATGATAAACAGAAAATATTGAATTCATCAAGGGTTTCATTTTACTTGAATCTACAATCAACATCCATGGATGCTGCAGCCAAGAAATCAAATGACATATTGCATTGGCCAAATCTGCTGAAAAATACCTCTTCATACTATTAAAAAAGACATGACTTCGAGGACTAAGTTTCACCTGAATGAAGCCAGGATGTTTTAAATCACCTGATACACATGCAGAAACTGGAAAGAACAAGAAAGACCGAGGAAGAATCCATGCCTTTGAATTATGATATTGGCAAAGAATACTGAATATGACATGGACTGCTACAAGAATAAACAAATCTGTCTTACAAGAAGTAGGTATTTTGGACAAGTTATTAGGAGAGGTGTATCCCTGGGAAAGGACATCATGCTTGGTGAAGTACAGGTTCAGCAAAAAAGCAAAAAATTGACAATAGTAGCTGCAACAATGGACTGGAACACAGCAATGAGTGTGAGGGTGTTGCAGGACCAGGCAGTGTTTAATTCTTTTGTACACAGAGTCCCTGTGAGTCAGAATTAACTGGAGGGCACCTAACAACGATAAAAACAGTGAAGTTTACTACGTAGATTGTCCCACACTCTCGATTTGATGGATCACACGCTTGTGGTGTTGGAAACTTGTGGCTCCAACGCTGAACTTCTGGGAATCAGAGCAAGAGGCTTGATGAAATTCTGGTTTAAATCTTTTTTAGCAAAAGTACGTCACAGAGAATGCTTTTAAAGAAACTACAGTTGTAGAGACCACTTCTAGAACTCTCCGTCATTCTTACATTTTCTTCTAACTACCAACCTTTCTATTACCTGTCTATTTACAACTAAACTTCTCCAGAAAGTGGCTATCTCCATTGTGTGGATATCTTTAGCTCCACTTACTCTTTAGCTCACTCAAATCTGCCTTCTGCCCCATCACTCCCAGAAACAACCTTCAACAGCTCATTGGTGACATCCATACCACCAAATCGTGAAGACCTTTTTTTTTGGTCAGTTCCATTTTGGTTCATTATAAAATTCACCAGTGTAAAATAAGGATTTATTTTTATTTCTCCTGCTTCTCTGGACTGACTAGAATCAGCTAGGCAGTTTTCACTTCAAGTCTCAAGATGCTGGAGTCATCAGAAGGCCTCCCTGGGTCAGACATTCAAGCTGGCTTCTTTCCTCACGTGTCTGGTACCCATGCGGGGATTTCTGAAACAGCTAGGGGCTGGTCAGGCATCTCTTTCTCTCTGTGTGACCTCTTCACCTGGGTGTCTTTACAGTATGGTGGTCTAAGTGTGGACAGACTCCTTACATGGTGGCTGGCATCCTTCTGAGTATCTCTTTGTCTTTTTTTATTTTTATTTTTTATTCTTTTGTTGTGCTTTAGACGCAAGTTTACAGAGCAAAATGGTTTCTCAATAAATAATTTAAAATGCATATTGTTTTCTGACATTGACTGCAACCTCAGGAAGCGTCAACAATCCCTTTGCCAGCCTTCACCAGCTTTCCTGTCCACTCTTGCCTTCTCGTTTTTGCTCCTGGTCTGGTGTGCTCCTTTAGTCTTATTTTGTTTTACAGGCCTCTCTAGTCCGTGGTGGAGCCTCAGGAGTGACTTTATTACTGAGCTATAAGGGTGTCCAGGGGCCATAGTGTCAGGACTTCTCCACTCTCTGTCAGACCAGTGAGTCTGGTTTGGTTTTGTTTTTTTGTGTATGTGCATGTATATGTGTGTGTGTGAGAGAGAGGGAGACAGAGGGAGAGAGAGAAAGTTTAGAATTTTATTCTACGTTTTCCTTCATCTCTGTCCAGGATTCTCTAATGTGATTCCTGTCAGAGGCCGTTGGTGGTGGGCACCATCTCGATTTAGTCTGGTGGGAGTTGTGGTACTCACGGTCCATTAGTCCTCTGGACAAATCTTTCTCTTTTGTCTTTGGTTTTCTTCATTCTCCTTTGCTGAACAAGGATTTCAAGGGACCAAGGATGAAACCTCAATGATTTGCATGATCTAAGCCTGGGAGCCACACAGTGTCCTTTCTGCTGCAGTCTATTAGGTGAACAGGGTCATCTCCAATTCAGTGTGGGAGGACACTACACAAAAGTGTGAATTTGGGGGGGCAAAACTCACTGGGGGCAATCTTTAGAGACTACCACATATCTCTACCTTTTCAGCAATAGTCAGTACTTTGGGAACTAGCTACTCTTTTATCATAATAAATACACCTATAACGAAATATTTGCCATTTCAACATTTTTTATATGTACAATCGGTAACACTAACTACATTCATCATGTCTTCTACATTTTAAAGTGATCTGTTTTCTTGCTCCTGTAACACATTTCATTTTTGCTCTCCGCCTACTTCTTGCACAAAGCTTTTCAGTGGTCTTTGCAGGCCTCGTCTTCTTCTGACCAATTCTCCATGCCTGGTTTCCTCTCCTAGGGCTCTTCTCTCCCAAAGCCATTTCATCCAAGACAACAGTTTTAATTAATCCATGAGATGCACATGACTGAAAAGTTAATAACGCCATCCCAATTATTCCCTTTGAACTCCATAATCCACCTTCTTGAAATTTCTTCTCAAATATCCTACAGACCATTTAACTTAGCACGCTCAAACTGAACATAGAATCCCTGTCCCCAGTCTGGTCTTTTTCCAGAGTTTCCCATGGCAACTAATGACATTATTTCTTCCTGTTGTACAGAAATCTGAGTCATTCTCAACATTTTCCTTTATTGAGTTTGTTTATCCCATCACCAAAACATTACTCCCAAAATACCTCTGCCCGCTCTTCCCCACCTCTGTCATCAGCACTTTCTGTCGAGGCTACCATCTCTCACCTGTCACACTCTTGGGCTAGTTCTAGAAGAGGGTGGGACCCACGACAACTTCAGCTAGTGCAAAGTTCATCCAAAATACTGGCCTCTGAAAGGAGATCACTCTGTATGGGCATCGTCATTGGCCCCTTGAGGTATTTTTAAGATTTTCAAAGTTGAATTTGAAAAAGGAGTACAGTTCAGTTCCCTGTAGCCTCACACCTCAAGCAGTGGGTTCAGGGCAGACACTGCATTTACCCCATCCAAGGCGAAGGTCTTGCTTTCCGTCTTGCCTATTTACAATCAGCAGTGAAAACGGTCTTTTGAAAAATATGAGTGTGGATCATATTCACTGCTTAAAATTACTCAATGACATTTCAGTGATCTTAGAATAAATGCAAAACACAAAACCAAAAAACCCTGAACATAATCAGCACCGTGCACAGGGGACCTGACCTATCTTCTTGTTTATGATTACAGCATTTTGACCTTCATCCGCATGTAACAGGAAGTCCTGCTGTAGGGTAGCCTGTAGGGCCAGTTGACTGAGTAACTCAACAAGAATAAAGATTCTTTCCGCATCTCTATTTTCTCTTTCTTGGGTCCAGTTTCATCCTCAGGAGGACAGAAGACAGCTACAGCAGTTCCTGGCTTCACATCCAAATTTAACAACACTCAGAGGAACAAAAAGGCCATCTTTTCTACAGGCTTACTCTTGGGAGTAAGGAAACGTTTTTAGGAAATCCCCCATGAAATTTCCCTCATGTCTCCTTCTCCAGAATTAGAAAACAAGCATGTAACTAAACAAATCACCAACGAAGGGATCACACTCTTTAACTGCTAGTAGAGTTGTCTCTTAAGGCAGAAGGCTGCTTTGGGGGGATGGGGTTCTAAACACGATGGGGATTCTGTTGAGAAGGAAGAGGGAGTATAGGAGATGCCAGATGGGCTTGTCCATTATTACCTATCTAGTACCTTTAATTTGATCTCGCTCTAAGGCTCCCTGACTCTCTCGGCTGCAGCTACATGAGTCTTTTTTTACTTCCTTGACTGCACTACACTTCCCTCTATCACAAAGTCTTTGCATGTATTCTTCTCTGTCCTCTCTTGAGACTTCCAAGATAATCTTATTTTGCCTATGAAGTTGGGGGGTCACATCATGCAACTTAAGGACAAACTCCTGAAGTCTCTATAGGTTATATGACTTTTTTTTTTCTTGTACAGCGTGAATACAGGAAATAAACATTTTTCTTTCCTTGGTAGAAACGTATATTAGTATGTTTTCAGGAAGGAAATTTGGCAGTAGGTCTTCAGTCTTCTGAAAGGACATAGCTTTAACCTAGCAATTCTACTTCTAGAAATTTATTCCATGAAATAGTCAGAAAAAATATGGAAGCATTTCTACAAAGACGTGCAGCAAAAATGAAAAAAACAAAAAACAAAACAAAACAAAACTCGATTCCTTGGCCTTCCTTGTATTCACATCATTTGTCCTGTCGTTTGTCCCACAGTTACGCTGAGTCCTTCCACTCTGACTCTGCACATATTCACATGGCTTGCCTTGACCAAGGCAAGTGAATAAAATGGGACCTGAGTAAAGACTTGGGATAGGGCTTGCACTTTTCTGCTTAAGCCCAGCTAAGATCTGAACTTTCCAGTTAATCAGCAGCCAATTGCTACTGCATGAAGTAACCCAGGGAAGACCAACCAAGCCAAGCCTAGACCAGTAGATCTCCTCGTTCCTTACCGTCATCTCCTCCACCCAGCAAACTCGGAAGCCAAACAACTATTTATTCTTTTAGGCCACTAAGATTTTGTGGTTACTCATCATATAACATTTTTGCATCAGTAGATACTTGATACAATCACAGTTCAAATGTCCAACAATGAAGAATTCCTTAAATGTAATTATGGTATATTCCATGTTGGGCAATGCAGATGCATACTGACTTAGAAAACTTACAACAGACTAATAAACTGTGCTCGAGGAAGAGGGAAGCAGTTTGCAGAACAGTGTGTATAATGGTGCCACCATTTTCATAAATATACATTTTTACATTTGTATATGGAAATGTCAGGTTCTGATATAAAACAAGAAACTAAATGTGGTTATCTCTGTAGGGCAGGATTTAGTGTGATTTCCATTGTTTGCTGACTCATGTTTTATAATTATTTTATAAAAGATGAGTCACTTAAAAATTCTTAAAGGGGAGAAAAAATCTTTGCCCTGGAGTACATTCTGTTTGATTATCCTTTGGCTTGTCAGTAAAAATCTTGGGTGCCTTTCAAATCTGTTTTGTCAATAAATTCATCACCAACTAGTTATTCTTGCAACATGTTGTGCAGGAAACTTGGTAATATCGTCTCTTGCAAGATTCTCTAAGGGGTGCGAGCAGCAGAAGACACTGTGTAATCCCACCTGCAAATCTGAGAAGAGAAACTCAGAGAAACACAAACTCCGTGTGTGGGACTTGCTTCCCGTCAGCCCCGGGGCTGAGAACCCTGTCTTCTCAGCTCACCGTCAGAGCCAGGGAAGTCTCCGAGCAAAATCTCAGGGAAATGAATGCTGGGGAAAATCTGTGTGGCTCCACCCTAACTGGAGCATGGAGCAACTCTCCAGTCGCTTCCTGTCTACAGAGTTTGGTGATAATCCTTGGACCTACAAAAGGAAACTTCTTCTAAATTCCTACTAATAGAATATCGAATTTCATATATTCACAATACGAAGTTCAAAGCTCCAGGGCAGGGCAAGGGTACCCAAAACCAAAACCCTGATCCTTCTGAAAGCTGCAAGGTCGGTCTTTTTTCCTTGCTTCTTTTTATTATCTAACAATTGCAGCTAAGCCGTCATTTAAAATTAAGTTAAAGTAAATCTCACGTCCCTTTTTTGTTGCTGTTGTTCAGCTGTTAGTACTGCTGCTGTTAGGAAGGCGGTGTCGGTCCAGCAGGAGAACTCTCATCCTCCACACGGGAGACCCAAGCTGGATTCCTAGCCAAGGGACCTCGTGTGCAGCCACCTTGCATCTGTCCGTGGAGGCTTGCATGCTGCTATCATGCCCAGCAGGTTTCTGCTGAGCTTCCAGACTAAGACACACTAGGAAGGAAATCCTAGCAAACTACTTCTGAAAACTCAGCCACTGAAAATCCCATGGATTATGATGGCTAGTCGTGCGGGTGGCGCAGGACCAGACAGTGTTTCTTTCTGTTCGGTCTAAATGGGTTGGCCACGAGTTGGGGGCTGACTTGATAGCAGCTAACAACAACTGTCGCTGTTGGCTACAACGGGCATAAAACTGGTGAAAACTGCACCTTGGGTTGATGAGTGGTACGTTGGTTATACAATCCCACCCCACCTGCCCGTTTGTAGAACGCTGGATTTCTTTTACTCATTCCTACTTCCTTCTTCATGCTTTTCTCTAATCTGAGTGAATGTTAAGCTTGTCAGGCCTTCTGTTGCCCCAGCACCCCTGCACCTACGCTCCTTATTCACTCACCACATTTGAACCCCATCACCTGCCTCTCATCCACTTTAGAATGTCACCCTGCTGTCCCCCTATTTCCTGTTAACCACCATACAGAGATTTCTCTGGCAGGGAGAGCAGCTAAGAAGCTGTGGGTGGTAATCTTGGTGAGAAACAATGAACAGAGTTGGTAATTGTCTTATTCATCTGGTACTGTTCTAACAGAAATACCACAAGTGGATGGCTTAAAAAAAGAGTTTATTTTGTCACAGTCTAGTGGGCTACAAGTCCAAATGCAGGGCATCAGCTCCAGGGGAAGGCTTTCTCTGCTGGCTCTGAAGGGAGGTCCTTGTTGATCTTCCCCTGGACTGTAAGCTTATGCAGCTCAGGAACCCCAGGCCCCAAGGACAAACTATGCTGCTCTCACTGCTTCTTGGTGATACGAGGTTCCCAAATCTCTGCTTGTTTCCCTTTCCTTTATATTCCAACAGATTGTTTCAAGGCACAACACAGTCTTAATGACTAAGTCCTGTCCCACCAACACGACCACCATCCATCCTCATTCATTAATAACATACAGGCAGGATTTACATCATACAAGCCATGATTTACATCATCATAATATCATAGAGGCAGGATTAACACCACGTAATACCAGGAATCATGGCCTAGTCACATTACTACCCATATTTCTGGGGGGATACAATTCAATCCATGACAATAATGGAAGGGCAAACACAGATTTTTGAGAAGGAAAAACTGGATTAGCAACTAGAGTGGGAGTAGAAGAAGCCTGAAATATCTCCTTTGGAGTATGTAACCATTCACTGAGGTAGCATTAGAAGCAAGCCACTATTCTCCTTATTGGCTTAGCTGTTAGGCTGTGCTGATGGTTATTTCTTTTGTCTGTCAATTTTACTGAGGTAGAATTGACCAACAATATATCACACTAGTTAAAGTATACAATTTGATGAATTTTGACTTATTTAAACCCAAAACCAAACCCACTGCTGTTGAGTCGATTCCAACTTATAGCAACTCTACAAGATAGGGTAGAACTTCCTCACAGAATTTCCAAGGAGTGCCTGGTGGATTAGAACTGCAAGCCTTTGGTTAGCAGCCATAGCACTTAACTACTACACCACTAGTGTTAATTGACATATGTGTGTGTGTATATATATATATACACACACACACACACACCCATGAAACCACCATTGCAACTAAGATAAGGAATGTATTTATGACTCTCCAAAAGTTTTCTCATAGGCCCTTAGTAAGTTTTTCTTCGACTTCTTTCTCATCTCTTCCACTCATTTCTTCCACTCCTTTCTCATCCACCATCAGACAACCATTGATCTGCTTTGTATCACTGTAGATAACATTGCATTTTCAAGAATGCCATATAACTGGAATTATATAGTATATACTCTTTTTTTGTCTGGCTTCTTTCACTCAGCACAGTTATTTGAGTTTCATTCAACATGTGTGTTAGTTTCTCTTCATTGAAGAATAGTCTTCTGTTGTAAAGATGTATTACAACTCAATGGCATTTGACTGGTTTATCTATTCACTCATTAATGAAGATTGGGGTTGTTTCCAGTTTGAGGCTATTACAAATAATGCCTCTGTGAATATTTGTGGACATATGCTTGTCTTTCTCTTTCACAAATACCTAGCAGTAAAATGTCTGATTATATGTTATATGTATGTGGAACTATTTAAGAAGCTGTCAAACTGTTTTCCAAGATGCTATTACCATTTTACATTCCCAAGAACAGTGTCTGAAAGTTGCAGTTTCTCTTTATCCTCACCAATACTTGGTATGGCCAGTCTTTCTAATTTTAGTCATTGTGTTTGGAAACCCTGGTAGCATAGGAGTTAAGTGCTACAGCTGCTAACCAAGATGTTGGCTGTCTGAATCCACCAGGAGTTGCATGGGAACTCTATGGGGCAGTTCTACTCTGTCTTATAGCGTTGCTACGAGTTGGAATCAACTTGACAGCAATGGGTTAAGAGATGTTTGGAAACCCAGGTGACATAATGGTTATACTGCTATGACTGCTAACCAAAAGGTCGGCAGTTTCAATCCCCCAGGTGCTCCTTAGAAACTCTATGGAGCAATTATTTCTATTTCGTCCTATAGTGTCGTTATGATTTAGAATCCACTTGACAGCAGTGGTCTTTTTTTGTTTGTTTGTTTGATACATGTTTGGGATGTTTGGTGGTGTAGAGATTAAGAACTTGACTGCTAACCTTAAAGGTCAGCTGTTCAAATCCACCAGCTGCTCCTTGGAAACAGCCCCAATGGGGCCATTCCACTTTGCCCTAAAAGTCTCTATGAGTTTGAATTGTCTCAACAGCAACAAGTTTGGTTTGATTTAATAGGTACTTAGTAGTAGTACTTCAACATGATTCTAATCTGTTGAGCAACTTTTTGTGTGCTTATTTGCATCTGTTATGGATCAAATTGTGTCCCCTGGAAAAAATGTATTGAAGTCTTGGTCCCTATATATGTGGATGTGATTCTATCTCCAAGTAGGGTTTTCTTTTGTTATGGTAATGAGGTCACCCAGCGTAAGGTAAGTCTTAAACCTAATCACTACTTTTAATTATGTGTTGGTGAAGGTCTACAAATCAAGTTAATTTCACATTAAAAAATTTATACATGTGTTGTTTTGTGACATTGGTTGTAATCCCCACAATATGACAGCACATTTCTCCTTTCCACCCTGAGTTGTACATGTCCACTGGACCAGTAACTGTCCCTTCCTGCCTTCTCATCCTGCTTTTGGACAGGAGCTACCCATTTGGTCTCATATATATCTGAACGAACTAAGAAGCATGTTCCTCATGTGTATGCTTTTTTGTTTTATAGTCACCTCTGACCTTTGTCTAAAGAGTAGCCTTTAGCAATGGTTTCAGCTCTAAGTTAGCACATAGTCCAGGGGCCATAATTTCAGGGGTTCCTCCAGCTCTGTCAGACCGTTAACTCTGGATTTTTTTACATGAATTTGAATCCTGTTCTACATTTTTGTCCTGCTCTATCCGGGATTCTGTTGTATTCCCTGTCAGGGCAGTTATTGTTCATAGCTGGGTACCATCTAATTCTTCTGGTCTCAGGCTAGTGAAGTCTCTGGTTCATTTGGTTCTTTAGTCTCTTGGGCTAGAATTTTCCTCATACCTTGGTATTCTTCATTCTCCTTTGCTCCAAGTGGGATGTGACCAGTAGATGTATCTTAGATGGCCACTTGCAAGCTTTTAAGACCCCAGACAGTACTCACTAAAGTGAGATATAGAACATTTTCTTTATAAGCTATGTTACGCTAATTGACCTAGACATTTCCCAAAACTATAGTTGCCAGGCCCCAGCCCCAGTTATTCTGACCCTCAAAGTGCTTGGATGTGTCTAGGAAACTTCTTCACTTTCGCTTTTGTTCACTTGTGCTGAATTCTCCTGTATTGTGTTATTCTCCCTTCCACCAGCGTTGACCCTTGTCTACTATCTCGTTGGTGAATCATAAAACCAGAAGAATAGATGAAGAGACAGACACCTGGCGGGAAGAGTGGTGCCATGCAAGGACCCACTGACAAGCCAAGAAACACCAAGGATTCCCAGGAGACATCAAAAAAGGAGGCAGAGGCCCACAAAACAAATCATCATGGCTGAGTCCTGATTTAGATGTTCAGCCTCTAGAAATGTGAGACCATAAATTTCTGTTCTTTAAAGCCACTTACTTATGGTATTTCTGTCACAGCAGCACTAGGTAACTCAGATAGAATTCATATATCTTCTTTGATGACGTGACAATCAGATCTTCTCCCCATTGTTTGAGTTGTTTGCTTCTTATTGTTGAATTTTGAGTTCTTTGTGTACTCTGGATCCAAGTTCTTTAACAATTACATGCTTTGCCAATTTTTTTTCTTCTACTCTATGGTTTTTTTCTCCTTATTTTTCAGTTTGGGAAGTTTCTATTGACTTGTCTTCAAGCTCACTGATTCTTTTCCTGTGCTTAGAATTTGTTGAGCTTTTGGATCTGTGGGTTTATAGATGTCATTAAGTTTTGAAAATGCCCATTATTTCTTCAAATAGTTTTTCTGTTTTTTCGTTCCCCACTTCAGGGACTCTAATTACCTGTATATTAGGCCACTGGAAGTTGTCCTACAGTTGAATGATGTTCTTTTAATATTTTTATATTCAATTTTCTCTGTGCTTTTCATTTTGGATAATTTCTATTGTTAGCCTTCAGGTCTGTTAAGTCTTTTCTTCCAGTTAATCTGTTGTTAATCCCATACTGTGTATTTTTTTTTTTATTTAACATAACTGAGTGAAAATGTACATTCACATGTAAATTTACATGCCCCCCTATATGCAGTTTCCACTGCTCTCCCTGTCCGGTGACTGCACACTATTCCTCTCTGCTCCATACATGTCTCATCCTCCCAACAGTCTGCTTTCCCCTCCTCTCCGTCCACTCCCCTTCCTCCAGCCAGAGGTCAGCAAGATGATATCCTATAGATGTATAGAACCATAAAGTGCTTCCAATATATGGTCACTCTGCATTGCCAAGTCCAATCCATTCCTGTCCAAAGAGTGGACCTTTGTTATAATTTATGGGAACGGGCAGCATCAGGGCCGGGGGCCATGCTCTCAGAGGAACCCCAAAACCGCTGGACCATCAATTGAGGTCTTTTAGTGGAGATCTCATGATGCACCTCTTTTTATTCTTGTGTTGCCAGTGAGGCTCCTCTCTGTGAGCTCCATCATGGCTATCACTAGTGGTGGCCGGGCACCATCTGGTTCTTCCGGTCCCAGGTCGATGTAGGCACCCACTCTTGTGGGTCTCTCTGTCTTCTCGGTTGTCTTTACCGCATGCCATTTTGGCCCTCGGTGAGCATCCGTTCCTGCTGAGTTGGGACCATTTGCTGTGTCCTCAGATGGCAGCTCGGCAGCTTTTAAGACCCCAGACGCCACTCACCAATGTGGGGTGCACAGAGCTCTCTTAGCAAAACGCTAGTTGTGCGAGTTGGCCTGGAATTCGCCTAAGAGCATGGTCCCCCACCCCCCGCCCCAGCTACTCTATCCTTGCAGTATTGAGTTAAGATGGAAGGAGTACTCAAGTTATGCTGAAGTCCACTTAATGTTGTTCTTGTTCCTAATGTGTGCTGTCACCGCTTTCTCCCAACTAGATTTCTAGTAACTACCTAAACTAAACCCTCCCCCCCTCGCCCTCCCTCCCTCCCTTCCCTTGCAGCTGTCAAAGAGTCTTTTCTTCTATATACAAGTCTGTTTTTGAGATCTTATCGTAGAGGTCTCATACAGTATTTGTCCTTTTGTCGCTGACTACTCTCACTCAACATAATGTCTTCCAGTTGAAACCAGGTTAGGCAATGTTTCCTGGAATCATCGTTATTCTTTATCATTGCGTAGTGCTCCATTGAGTATATGTACCACAGTTTACCTATCCATTCTTCTATTGTTGGGCATCTGGGTTGATTCCACCTTTTTGCTATTGTGGACTGTGCCGCGACAAACATTCTGGTGCATGTGTCCGTTGGTGTGAAAGGCCTTGAATCTGTAGGATATATTCCAAGTAGTGGAATTACTGGGTCAAATGGTATATCAATATCCATTTTTTTAAGGAAGCACCAGATTGCCTTCCAAAGAGGCTGGACCATTTTGCAACCCCACCAACAGTGTAGGAGGGTTCCACTTTCTCCACAGCCTCTCCAGCATTTGTTGTTTTGTGTTTTCTGGATCATGGTCAATCTTGTTGGGGTGAGATGGTATCTCATTGTTGTCTTGATTTGAATTTCTTTAATAACTAAAGATCGTGAACATGTCCACATGTGTTTTTTGGCTGCCTGGATCTCCTCTTTAGTGAAGTATTTGTCCATCTCCTTTGCCCATCGCTTAATTGGATGGTTTATCTTCTTCTTAATGATATTTTGTAGTATCTTATAGATTATAGAGATCAGGCGTCGATCTGACATAGAGTTGCCAAATATTTTTTCCCACTCTGTGGGTGTTCTTTTAATTAATAAAGTCTTTGGATGAGCAAAAGTGTTTGATTCTTAATAGTTCCCATTTATCTACTTTCTCTTCTGTTGATTGAGGTTTCTTTGACAGATTTTGGAGTCTGTCCTCATTGTGTATTAAAACTTCCATTGTTGTTCCTACCTTTTCTTGGATGAGCTTTATCATTTTAGGTTTGATATTTAGGTCTTTTATCCAGTTGGAGTTGGTTTTTGTATAAGGTGTAAGATATGGATCTTGATTCACTTTATTGCAGATGGATAACCAATTTTGCTAGCACCATTTGTTGAAGATACTGTTTTTACCCCAGTTTAATGTCTTAGGGCCTTTGTCGAATATCAACTGTTCATAGGCAGATGGTATCATCTCTGGGGTCTCAATTCTGTTCCATTGATCAATCTGTCTGTTCTTGTACCAGTACCAGGCTGTTTTGACCACTGTGGCAGTGTAGTATGTTCTAAGGTCGGGTAATGAAAGGCCTCCCAGTGTGTTCTTCCATACTGTGCATTTTTTTCATTCTAGATATCATTTTTATCTCTGCACATCTGACTGGTGTCTTTGCTTAAGTTTTGAACACATGGAATGCAATCATAACTGTTTCAATGTTCTTTTCTCCTAACATCTGTGTCAGTTCCGGTTCAGTTTGATGATTCTCCTCACTATGGTCAGTTTTTATTTCCTTTCTGCATTTTTGATTGGGTGGTAGAAATTGTGAATTTTACTTTGTCAGGTGGTGGATATTTTTGTACTTCTATAAATTTTCTTGAGCTTGTGGGATGCAGTTACTTGGGAACAGTCTAATCTTTTTTGGTCTTGCTTTCATGTTTTGTTAGGCGGTTCCAGAACAGTGCTTGGTCCTGTGCTAATTGTCCCCTGTCACTGAGGCAAGACCTGACTGGCTCTACTCAGTGCCCCCATGAATTATGAGATCTTTGCAGTTTGACAGATGGAAATGGGCACTGTTCCTGGCACTCATTGTTCCTTCTAATCCATTTAGGTTCCTCTTTCTTCAGCCTCATATGTAGTGTCACCGATCAGTACTCTGCTGAGTGCTCCAAGTGCACCCTCTGCTTGTCGCTGGAGTTCTCCAGGGTGCAGCTCTCTCTCTCCTCCTACTCTGTTCCGTGAGCTCTGGCTGACTTGATCTCTCTGGACACTCAACTTCATCTTTTCAATTCAAGGATTCTGCCAGGCTCCATCTTAGTTCCCCTTCCTGAAAGTCTCTCAAGGTGACAAACTAGGGCGGTTAGAGCACTCACCTTGCTTATTTCCCAACTCCCAAAGATTAGTTTCCCTAATTGCCAGATCTCCAGTGTCTTGGACACTGTTTTTTCGTGTATCATATCTGAGTTTTCTTCCCTCTTTCCTTTGTTTCAAATGGGAGGGTGAATCTCATCCCTGCAACTACATTTTAAACAGAAATAGATGTTAGTCGTTACTGCTGTTCTATTATTCACTCAAAATATTTATTGAGCATCTGCTAGGAGCTAAGCACTGTGCTAGGTGAACAGAAATGGCCCTGGCTTCATAATGTTTCTGTCTTATGGGGAGTAACTACTCTGAGCTGGGCAGTAAATGTGCTGGCTCTTGGATTTATGAACTTAAGTGTGAATCAGATGTGATCCTTTCAAGGAATTCAGAATTAGAAGTGACTAAGGCAAACTTGGAAATCTTGACTGCATAGCAGTTAAGTACGATGGCTGCTAATGAGAAGACTGGAGTCCAAATCCACCAGGCACTCCTTGGAAACTACAGGGTAGTGCCACTCTGTTCTATAGAGTGGCAATCAATTCCACGGCAGTAGGGTTAGTGAGAAGACAAATTTTGAGACACTGGCGGCATGCTGGTTAAGCACTACAGATGTTAACCAAAGAGTCAGTAGTCTGAACCTACCAGGTGCTCCTTGGAACCCTATAGGGCAGTTTTACTCTGGTCTATAGGGTTGCTATGAGTCAGAATCAACTTGGTTTTGGTTTCTAAGGCAAATTTATTAATATAAAGCAGACAGTGAAACATATTATACATAACATATGAAGGCTCTGGGTGTATTGAGGAAAAGGAAATTAATTCAGACTGGAGGTCTAAGGGAAGACTTCATGGAGAAAGTGACATTTGAATTTCACCTTGAAGAATGAGCATAATTTTGAAAGGTGGGGAAGAAAAAGGTAGAGATGCTGAAAGTGCTTAATCCTGATTCCCCATGGCAGAAATAGCCATCCTATTTGTTTTTCCTTGCCAAAGAAACTCCAATCACATTCAGGTTTCAGCCATGTGCTTCAGAAGGAAGACCCAGGGACTGAATACTAATTGGTCTGAAACAACTAGGGAAATCTCATTTGTTTCCCTTGGCTGTCACTGGATCAGGCATAGACATGTTTTTGTTCCGGCCAATGAGAAGCGAAGTCGGGGGGGGGGGGGTCGGGAGGGGTAGTTATACTATCTGCTAAAAGGAGGAAACCCTGGAATTCACTGGCAATGTCCACAGGAGCCAACGCTGCCTCTGGAACAATCTAATTGTCTGGCAGGAAGTCAACTAGTACAGGGTCATAGAGTGTGTTGGGGCCTAAGGCTCTGGATCAACCTCAGGGATTCAGAATTGCCCATGAGAAAAGCTGTGAAGTTGTGACACTCTTCCATTGCCACCTACTTGCTCCTTCCCTTTCTAACCTCTTCCTGTGCCCTTTCACTCCCTTTTCTACCCCTTTACTTCAACATTTCTCATCCTGCCTGCCCGATGATCACAGAAAATATGAAATCACTTCCCTTACTGAGGACAGTTGGATTTTCAGTGAGGTCTCTGCTTGCTCTCATATAGCCATATTCCTTACTGTGGCATTTATCCTGTTCACCCTCATTCTCAGTTTCGACGTCCCTTCCTCCAGGATGCCCTCTCTGTTCCCCAAGTCCAAAGCTTGTCCCCTGATGGGTCCCTGTAGTGCTGAAAGGCTTCCTCACTGAGCACCTGATTTGTAATTCCCAGATACTTGATAAGCCAACACTCAGGTAGGGCCTGGTTTACTGATGAATGAATGAAGAATCTCTTCACATACACTACGGCTTGGCAGAGACCATCACTGTCTTATTTCCAATTTTTTTCTCAGCACCCAGCCCAGTCAGACTATAGCCAAAGCCAGAGACACTGCTGTTGACTCGATTCTGACTCATAGCAGTCCTGTAGGTCAGAGCAGAACTGCCCCCCAGAGTTTCCAAGAGCACCTGGCAGATTGAACTCCCAGATCTTTGGTTAGCGGACGTAGCACTTAACCACTACACCACCAGGGTTTCCAGTCAGGTTAGGGCAAGCACCAAATAATTATTTGTTAATTAACTGAAAGAGTTCTTCCTAAGAAAGATACTGACACCAATGTTATCACTCACAGTGTCCTGTCATCCGTATCCCACGTGCATTTATATGGAAGAGGGTCCATGGCTGTCAATGAGTCACAAAAGGCATTGACTCCCAACAAACCATTGCTCCAGACTTGCTTTTTCCAGTACAGCAGACTGTAACAATAGGTGGCTATTTGTTTAAATTTAAACAAAATCACGTTTCCAATGCCTCAGTCACACTAGGTGTGAGTCCACCTTCTGGCACTGCAGGGGCCTGTGTGTTGTGATTCTAAAAATTATGCTCTTGGTATTTCAAGTACCATCAGGGTCACCCGTAGTGGCTAAGTTTCAGCGAAGCTTTCAGACTGAGACAGACCAGAAACCAGGACCGGGTGGTCTACTTCTGAACAAACTGGCTAGTGAAAACCATATGAACAGTGGCGAAACAGTATCTGATACAGTGCCAGAAGAGAAGCACCTCAGCTGGAACGCACTCAAAACACTACTGGGGAGGGACTGCCTCCTCTACGTAGAGTCAACCTTAATAAAATGGACAGAGTAAAGCCTTGGGTGTCTTCATCTCCTGATGTGGCACGACTAACCATGAGAAGAAATGGCAGATGGATATCGGCAGAGTGGAGGGTCAGAGAAAGAGAGGAAGACCTTCAACAGGATGGAGCGGCACAGTGACTACAGTAACGGGCTCAAACACAGCAATTGCCAAGATGGCACAGACAGCGTTTCCTTCTGTCGTACATAGGGTTGCTACGAGTTGGAACTGACTCCGCAGCACCTAACAAGATACGTCAAGTGCTCAATAGCCCCCTATGGCTGGCTACTCTCTTAGACAGTATTGGACATTTCCACCACCGCATAAGGCTCTGAAAGACAGGGCTTCCCTATAAAGGCAGCATTACTCCAGATTCAATGTATAAACAAGAGTTGCTGGATTCATAAACTGCTTTTGTTAGGTGAGTTGCCAGTACTTAGAAATCAAAATATAAAAAAAGAATCCTGATTGCTTTTGTGAAATGGGACAATTTGCCAGTTCGGGGCAGCATTCCTCTTGAAAAGACTGGGCACCGGAGCGCACGGGAGCACAGGGTCTGGTCCCTGTAGATGTGCCCTTTGGGGTGTGGAGCTGCTGCTGCCCTTAAGTTCCCTGTCGTCTGTCATGCTGATGATACCCGCCTGGCTTTTCTCCACGTTTGAGTTTGGGACCTCCGTTTCCAGGGGACCTTGCTCATTCTAGTCTTTTTCCTGCCTCTTATGTTGGTAACCAGGCTCCAAGTTTTCCTAAGTGGCTTGAGTTTGGTTTAAGAATACATTTTGGGGTGCAGGTGTGGGAGGTGAGATTAGGGCTGCCACTTGGAAATTGAGGCGAGGCACCACTGCCTGCCTTCCTTTCAGTTCAGTTTGCTGGAACTGGAAGCAAAAAAAAGAGCGTATTTTATCACGACCATCTGTTGCTTGAGAAAGAACTTCCCGGTCTTCCCTTGAGCCCTCCAGTCGCCAGACTCGTTCGCCTGTGCCCGCCCCTCGCGCAGACCTCGCGGGGAGGGGCCCGAATCGAAACTCGAGCTCGGCGCCCACCACCCCGGCTGGCGACGTGGCTCCGCGGCCCGGGCCTCCCCCCGCAGCCGGGCGGGCCAATGGGCGCGTGATTGGGAACAGCCCAAAGCTTCCCTGCCGGGGCCCGGGGCGCGCCCCTCCGCTCGGGCACGGGGCGGGCCCTGGCCGAGGGGCTGGACAGTCCCCTCCCCGGCGCCGGCAAGAGCCTTGCTGCCACTGCGGCGCTCCAAGCCCCTGTTTCCAAGTCGCTGCTGTAGTCGCTTGCCCGGCGCTTCTCTCTGGGTCGCCTTCTCTTCTGGACGATGGCGCGCGGTTGCTGCTTGGGGGTCGCCTTGGGTCTGCTGCTCGTGCTGGCGCTGGCGCCCCCGGCGCTGCGAGCCAAACCCACGGTACGCAAGGAGCGCGTGGTGCGCCCTGACTCGGAGCTGGGCGAGCGGCCGCCCGAGGACAACCAGAGCTTCCAGTACGACCACGAGGCCTTCCTGGGCAAGGAGGACTCCAAGACCTTCGATCAGCTCACTCCAGAGGAAAGCCAGGAGAGGCTGGGGTGAGGCTGCGGCCCAGGCCGCCCTCCGAGGGCGCTGCAGGTGCCCACGGGGCCACCTGGGCGGGAGTCGCGCGGGACGCGCAGGGCAAAACGAAAGCGAAATCGGGCGCGCGAGGGTGCGCGGGCTTGGGGGCGGGGCCCGCCGGGCTCAGCGGCCGGGCGCGGGCACAGTCACCCGCGCGCCCCAGGACCCCCGCGTGGGGATCGCCGGCAGTGGAGGCGAAAACGTGGCAGCAGTCGCGCGAGCTGGGGTGGCGAGGGCCCGCCCCCTCCTCGTGGTTGCATCAGAGGAGGAGGGGACAGAGTGTACAAAAGAAGAGTTTGTTCGGAGTGGCCTTTTTGTGACACAAGATCTTCCCCGCTCCTTCAGTTTCTCTCTTTAGCCCCCGTTCCCGGAGAGAGGAGCTTGGGACGCTGCTCAGGTCCCACGAATGAACATAAATGGATAAAAGATGAAGCGGACAGGCGAGGGAGAGGCTTGATTCCCGGCTGTGGCGCTGGGCCCGGCCGGGGTGCACTAACCGTGCGTTTCATCGCCCTGTGAATTGGGTGTGGGGATATAAAACTCTGGTTGTTAAGAAAAGAAGAGCAATTGGGAGTAGGGAAAGAGGGCAGCGGGAAAGAAACAGGTCCCCTAGTTTCTGTCTCCAGCAGTTGTCCACATAAGCACTCAGTCCTCTGGCAAGTGGTGTTGGGTGCAGAAAACTGAAGGGTGCCTTGTGAATTTCACTGCTGAAGCAAACCGGGGGAAAAAAAACTGTGGTGTTTCTGGGCCCCTCCCGAGGTTCCGTGGTGAAATACTCTGGCACTGTGGAAACCTGTGTAGAAGCCCTTCTCCGGAGGAGTCAGCGGCAAACCTGGCTCCAGTCGGAGGCCAAGCTGGTGGGGGTCCCAGCAGTCCCGCCCACTGGGCACCAGGCCTCGTGGAAACTTGTTCCTGCAGGTGGCGATCGTCCTGTCCCAGTACATGAGAAAGAACACAGTCACCCCTGTGCTTCTGGGGGCTACAAAAGGTTAGGATGGGAAGCTAAATCACACCTATTGTGTAGGTGCACTGTCTGTCAGCTCAGGATCAAAAGATCTTTGAACTTCAAAAGTCACCTCCAAACAATCACCCTTTATGTTATGGAGAAGTGCTTTCTTTTCTTGTGTGTGACTTAACAATGGGGACCATTGATGAGTTCAGTCTGTTGTATTGCTTTGTGGCACTTGGAGAGTGATTTATTCTGGGGCCCTGAGTGGCAGCCATTTACAGCATTGTCACTGGAGAGGAGGAAGGGCAGTGGCTTTGGAATTTGGATTGGAGAACTCTGGCGTGCATCCCCACAGCTTGGAGTTTAACAGATAGGCCTAGGGGTGAGAGTGGGTGCTGAAGGGTTTGTCTGGCTGTGGTCCTTTCATGAGCGCCTGAATGTCTTTCATTTATTCCTGCAACAGGCATTTGAAAGGCTCTTGTGTGTCAGGTACCACCCTACAGAGACAGAGATGAACCTCTTCCTTCTGTACTCCTCAAAGTGTTTCTAGTTGAATGTGGAGACAGATGCACAATCGACATCATACATAATTGGCCATGATGGTAGCATGGTGCAAAGTATAGTGGACATATCAGGGACAAGGAACCATTAGTTCAGGGTGAAGACAAGGATGGCAGTTTATGGGGATGACACATCATTAGAGCTGCCAGGGGCAGGAATTCCCAAAGAGGAAGCAGCTCGATTATAGAGGTTTTAGAACCTGCTCTGGGAGGTGAAAGTTGTTGGACAGTCAAGGAGCAGGGCAGGAGTGGAGAGGGAATCGAGGACACAGCAGGAAGGACTTTGGTAAGAAGGAGATTAGATATTATATGCAGCTAACGTGTCATATAATCCTAAAAACTTGTTTGGAAAGTCAGACTGGCAATAAGGCAGAGCTGGGAGATGAGATGTAGGAGAGAGGTGATAAGGCCCTGGCCGGGGAAGATGGGGAGGAGAGGGTGACTTCCCAGACATGTGGGAGATAGAACTGGTGGTTCTGGCTCTTGATTCCGTGTTGCAGAGACAAGGCAGAGAGGAGTCTGGTACTAGCCACCATATAGGTCATGGATGCCTGCTCACCTGTAAGGTCGATCTGGAATGATGCCCGGCTTTGTACATGGCTGAGTGAGAAGCTGCTTCTGTGTCTACACCCCCTTTTAGAAGAATCCCCTCAAAGTCTAGACTTGGAAAGGAGGAGCATGGCTGGATTAGACAGCTTTGTCACCAGTATGGGACCATAGATTCTGAAAATGGACAGCTCTAAGGTCCCTGGATACAGTATGCCAGAAGGTCACAAAGCAGGGGACCATCGGTCTCGTGTCAAAAACATGAGGCACAGAAATGTAGAAAAAATAGCTGTGACTTGCCACTGTTTAAAATTTGGGTGATGTCACATGCAGACACCCTCTCTGGTCTCTCTGGGCGCCTACAGGCCTAAGAGTCCAGCGTGGCAGTAGTCATTGTCTTGGAATGAGGCAGACTTGTTTGGCTGCTCAGGCAGGAGATCTCCCAGTTGCCAGGGGCTCTGCCTGGAGGCTTTGCTCTTTCTGTTCAGTGCTGGGTGTTTCTCTAGCTTTCCTCCCACCCAGACATTATTTGCTTAGTGCAGAAGCACACACACACTCCTTTATTCTTCACCACATTCCTTGGGAATTATGCATTTGTTGTTCCATTTAACAGATAGAGAACTGAGGCTTCGAGGGGTCAAGGCTTGCCCAGGCTGTTGTTGCTAGTTGCTGTGGAGCTGATGCCAAGTCATGCCAACCTTATGTGTATGGAGTAGAGCTGCCCCACAGGGTTGTCAAGGCTGTGACCTTTTGGAAGTAAATGGCTAGGCCTTATTTCCAAGGTGTCCCAGGGTAGGTTTGAATCATCATCAACCTTTAGTTAGTAGTCCAGCACTAACCACTTGTGCCACTGAGATCACACAGGTAATAGGGACCAGAGCCAGGACTAAAATCAGGATCTTCTGATTATAGTGTTGAGCTTTACCTTCCTCATTGCTGCCTTTCCCAGTATCTTCTCTCCTTCTGATTTTTAAAGAGAGCAGTTAGAGTCTTATTTATTCTGCCAGCAAAAACTTAGCCCTGCCGGCACAATGGCTAAGAGCTATGGCTGCAAATCGAAAGGTCAGCAGCTTGAATCCATCAGCCATTCCTTGGAAACCCAGTGGAGTAGTTCTCCGTCCTATAGGGTTGCTATGAGTTGATCTACCCATCAGCAACAGATTTGGGTGTTTTTACTTTGTTTTGGTATGTCAGGCTGTGTCCTAGATGTTTGGAACAGGTAAGATGCTGTCCTTTCCACAAATGATGGTTGTGCCTGTGGAGTCTCTACAGTCTGATGTTGCTAGGTCTTTGCTTGTCTAAGAATCTATTCCTCAGTTGGCTTTGGCTAAGCAATGGGCACGTTCACCGTTGTCTCAGGATTTGAGCAACGCTTGGCACATGATAGATGATAGGTAGGTAGGTGATAAATACTACATACATAGATACATTGAAAAAATAAACAACAAAAAAAAAACCAAACTCACCTCCGCTAAGTCAGTGATGACTCACAGCAACCCTACAGCACAGAGTAGAACTGCTCTGTAGAGTCTGCAAGAAGCATTTGGTGGGTTTGAACTGCTGACCTTTTGGTTAGCAGCTGTAGCACTTAGCCACTATACCACCACCTAGAAACATAGATACATCAGAAGATACACAGACACATAGATAGATGATTGATAAATAGATAGACAGACAGATACAAGATAGATGCCTGCTGTCACAGCAGCTCTGACTCATGGGGACTTTGTACAGCAAAACAAGATGTTACCCAGTCCTGCATCACCCTCACTGGCATGTCCAGGTCCATCATGTGGCCACTGTGCCGCTCTTTCTCCCCAGGAGGCTCCCTCACCATTCCTGGCTCTCTGTTTCACCAAATACAGTGTCCTCCTCCAGTGATCGATCTCTCCTGGTGACATGTCCAAAGCAAACAAATTGGACAGTGTTCTGTTGTGATCCATAAGGTTTTCATTGGCTCATTTCAGAAGTGGGTTTCCAGGCTTTTCTTCCTAGCATTTTTAGCCTGGAGGCTCCACTGAAACCTGTCCACCATGGACAGTGGCATAGCTTCCATCATCACAGCAATACACAGGACGACAAACTGACAGATGAGGAGTAGAGGCACACAGTAGGTAGGCATGATATGGTGCACTGTTAAAAAAATCCTGCCGTATCTGGACATGACTTCCTGAAGGGAAGCCAGAAGTACTCCAGGTTTAATCTTTTAACCTTTAGATGTGTTGTGATGGTATATGACGGTATGATTTAAAGCTTCTGGCAACATTCACACCATCCTGGGAGAAAAGGTGTCTGGGTTCCTCAAATTCAGGCAGGAGATGAGAAGACTGAAGGAGGCAGAATGTGGGGCAGAAGTTCCCAACCTGGGTACCACCCAGGAGGTATTTCATTATTTACTCTTCCCCTAGCTCACCCCCCTAAAATAATTACACACAGTCATAGGTGATTTTGTTCGTTAGTCTGTATTTATTCCATGATAGTGAATTTGATTCTCATTTCTAAATAGCCAAAGATAAAATGACAATAAGAACTTCTGTTCACAGTAAAAATGTTTACCACTGAGTTAATAAAATTCCAGCACAATGCCAAGAAGCAATGCCATAATTAACCTTGTATAATCACAGATAAATGGACCGCTTGGTGAAACTTTTTTTACACCTGGAAATAGCTGTGGCTATCTATGAAGTTCTCTAGAGGGATGATGACCCTAGCTTGAGACCCTTTGGCTTAGAGATGGGTAATGAGTTCCTAGCCTCAAGTTTGCTCTGCATTGCAATTTTGGTCAACTGTGTGGAGTTTGGTGGCAAGTTGCTAGAAACTGGGCCAGCTGTTAGCAAAAGATGCCAGCGGGCAGATGGGGTCTTTACTGTGAAACATATCATCCTTGGGTACACTTTGAGATGTTTTCTAGTGCCATCAGGTAATCGATTCCATTTTAACTGTTTGCGCACTTTAGGTTCTGCAGGTATTTGAACTTGTGCTGGACCAGGGTCACACAGCTTTTGATAACAGCTTGTTGGTTTTTGTTTTTGTTTTAACTACAGGAAAATTGTTGATCGAATAGACAATGATGGGGATGGCTTTGTCACTACGGAGGAGCTGAAAACCTGGATCAAACGGGTGCAGAAAAGATACATCTATGATAATGTCGCTAAAGTCTGGAAGGATTACGATCGGGACAAAGACGATAAAATTTCCTGGGAAGAATACAAACAGGCCACCTATGGTTACTACCTCGGTAGGAGGCGCTGTAGGAGCAAGCACCCAGTGGGGCTGCGTAACAGGCTTCTTGTAGGAGACACCCTACTTTCCCGTAGACATTCCAGTTTCTCATAGCCCCTCCCTTCCGGGAGATGTGGAACCTCTGAAGGAGGTCCTGCTTGTGTAACTGCCCCCTTGCCTTACTGACGTGTGCCGTTGGCTTACTCTGAGTGAAGTCCTGGGTGAGGGCTCAAGGGTCTAAAAAGATGCCTTAGCCTTGATAGCTGCTCTTCTTGAGCTTTTGGTCTAAGAGGCACAGGCAGAGTACAAAGCAGAAAAGAAACATTTTGTGATACAATTTTAAAATGCTACAGAGTTTTCGATAGCAGGAAGTGAAGGATGTAGACAGTCAGGGAAGGCTTCCTGGAAGAGGGGTGGTTTAGGAGCTAGGCCTTGAAAAGTGGGTTTATATTTAGAGAGAAAGAGACAAGCGGGGAAGTCAGGTATGGTAGCGGGGCAGAGGTGCAGCAGATGGGCGGGGTTTGGATATAAGACAAACTGGATTGGGAGATGATGGAAGGCTTATGGGGAAAAGAGGTACAGAGTACAGACCTGCTAGGTACGTGGTAGAGACAGCAAGGAGATAGGCCTCAGGACAACCAAAGACACACACACACACACACGTACACACGTATACACAAGGTAAGGTGGATCTTGGAAGCCAAACAGAGGATTTAGACAAGATGCAGTAGACTGTAGTTATTAGGGAGCACACACACACACACATGCACGTATACACAGGGTAAGGCAGATCTTGGAAGCCATACAGAGCATTTGGACAAGACACCATAGACTGTAGTTACTAGGGAGCCTCTGTATGTTCTGGATCAAGGAATGACATGGTGAAAGGAGAATTTTGGAAAGAGAAACCTGGCATTAGTGTTGTCTAAAGGCTGTGCCCTTAACCAGTTGCTATAATGCCCCTAGTAGGCCATGAGGTCCCAGTTGTGAGATGGCAGGAAGGGACAGATGCCGAGGATTTTCTGAAATCAAATGTTTCAAAGAAGACAATATGTGAGAGCCTCCTGTCTTGTGTCTACTACATGGGCATGAAAAATGCGTAATTCAGAAGAGAGGCCTTCCTTGGCAATAGTTTAAATTTCTGTTTACATCCTGTAGGAAACCCTGCTGAGTTTCATGATAGTTCAGATCATAACACCTTCAAGAAGATGCTGCCACGAGACGAGAGAAGATTCAAGGCCGCAGACCTCGATGGTGACCAGACTGCTACTCGGGAGGAGTTCACGGCCTTTCTGCACCCTGAGGAGTTTGAGCATATGAAGGAAATTGTGGTTTTGGTAAGACAGATGAAGAGCCTGGGCTGAGACAGGACCAGGGAGAAAGCTGCACCAAGCTCTTGTTTCTTTTCTCAAAGAATGTTCCTCAGCCTAAGGAGAACTGGAGAACTCTGAAGTAGACACGCTGGGATACATTTTTTACCCAGTAAATTGTTCATGGCAGGCTAGCTACGTAACAGACAGCCTCCAATCTTAACCACCAAACACAATCAAAGCTTATTTTTTACTTATTCATAGTTTAATGCATAATATTTTCAGTCAGAATATTATGCATTAAACTATGAATGATCTGGGAAGCTCTCCAAGCTTTCATTCAGGTTCCCGGGCTCCCCCATCTGGAGGCTTCAGAGTCATCTTGACAGCAGGCATCTGACAAAAGGAAAGGGAAAGAATAAAAGGAAGACACAGTCTGTCCTGTTTGGGCCAAGAAATGAGGTCTGTTTCATTTACATGGCCCCACCTAGATAGGAGGACCCTGGGAACTATTGTTTGGGTATATATACAGGAAGAACATATATGGCTTTTGTGAGCAACTAGCTAGTCTCTGCCCCATTGTGTAGCTTTAAGAGACCAGAAAAAGACTGAAATAGAATGCACTGGATTGTTAAAACCCTAGGGAAACTTAAAAACTATACCTGGGAAGTTCTTTGGAGCATAAGTAATGGATCAGACTCTAGACTTTGAGAAGTGGCACGGCTTCAAAGGCCTCTGAGTGTAGTTGTTTCCCGTATTGTCTTGTGAGGTCCCTAATGTCTCTGCTTTCCACAACAGTAAAATCAGTGCCATCACTTGTGTCCTGGGCAGACACCCTAAGCCAGCTAGTTGTAACTGCCTCAGTGCTAGAAACAGCTGGCTAAAGCTTTTGTTCATTGTCAGCTGTGGACGATTTCATTCATCGGGTAGATGGATGGGCCTGCTCTTACCTCATCCATCGTCCTCATGACCGGTAATTCCAGGGACTGAGCAGTGGCTGCAGGAATAAGTTCTACATACCACCAAATATCCATGTAGCAGTAACCTGTCTTACAGAGGAGGATGAAGATGGGGTGTTATACACAAGTAGGTTAGGTGCATTCTGGATCAGCCATTGCTCTTGGATTGGTATCTTCTTTGACCCAGAATGCCTTTGAGTTGCTGTGACAGTGGACCAAAACTAAACCCACAGCCATCCTACAGGACAGAGTGGAACTGCCCCATAGTTTCCAGGGAGCGCTTGGCAGATCTGAACTGCCAACCTTTTGGTTAGTAGACACATCACTTAAGTACTGCGCCATCAGGGTTTCCATGACCGTGGACAGTAAACTCATTTAATTACTGACATTAACCAAAAAACTAATTAAGACGTCAAAGGTAGACTAAATATAGAGCATTGTACCTTGAAACGTCAGATGTACTTTCCTTTTTTAGGGGCCCACTGTTTCATACTTCTCTGACACCAGTTCACGTGTTGATAGCCTTAGCATGTAGTACAGTGCTGGAATGGATTTCTGTTATCTCACCTAGTTGTTCTCAAGCTGAGTGACCCCGGGGGTGGTTTTGGCGAGACAGTAGAGCTGGTCAGCTTAGCAAGTCTTTCTGATATGATGGAGCAACTCGGGGCTTCTGAGTGCATTTTCGTTTAAGGAGAAAGTTCTGTTGTTACAGCTATAGGATGGGGGACTAGTCATTAAACCCACTGCCTATTTTTTCCAGATGACAAATGCCCAAGGGACAAAGAGACCAGCCAGAGATGACCCAGCATTCAACCATAAAAGTTGGATGAGGGAAGACCATAGTTAGAATTCTTAGATTCCCTTAGGGCACGTGGCCGTCTTGCATTGTGTCTTCTCCTTTCCTTCCTAGGAAACTCTGGAGGACATCGACAAGAATGGAGATGGGTTCGTGGATCAGGATGAGTATATCGGTGAGTACCCGTCTGGAATCTTGCTCAGCTGCCCCAGGCGGGTAGCATTCCTCCACCCAAGCATCTGGCTGCTTCCCCTCAGATGTCTTTGACAGTAACAGTTGCAAGTTGGGGAGTCTGTCACTCCTGTGGTCTCCCAGTGGGGAGAGCCTTCCAGCCTGGTTTGTCACGCCAGCCTTTGCAGTGCAGCATCAGGGAGGCCCTTTGAGAAAACTCCGTGGAGAAGACATGGGAAAGTTGCCCTCACCACTAGTTTGGCCAGTCGTGGCCCCAGGGGTCTGATAGGTGCCCTTCCTTACATTGCCTTGTTTTGCCTTTGTAAAATAGAATTGGAGATCCCACACGTTTACAGTAAGGCTACAGCAGACAGTCTCAGGAGAAAGACTCTAAAAAGAATGTGGGTCAGCAGTGCCTGCAAGCTCTGAGTAAATGCAGCTGTGACCAATGGCACTGTTTACACGCCCCAGCGGACCTCTAAGCAGAAAGGAATTCTGACTAAGTAGATCCTTTTGCAAAGTGCAGAGTTACCCTGTCATATAGCCATCTGTAGCTCTGGTGTTTGGATCCTTTGGTTGGGAGTACCGTCCCGGGCATTACATTCTGAAGATCTCCACTTAAGCAGCATTAAGGAGTTATTTTTTAAAAATGTGAGCACTGGCCGAATGAGACTCCCTTTAATGCAGTTTGGTTAGAACTTGCCATTCCTGATCACAGCCGTGCCCAGGAGCTCAGCAGTCCTCCCAGCCTAAAGGACAGGAGCAGGCAACAGGGAATTTCCATTTGTCCTTCCTTAGCTGTTACTTCAGTGCTTTGCTCTATGGCTGAAACTGCAGGCTGCCTTGTCGCGATAGCTCTTCTTGCCCCAAGTCTCCATCAGGCTGTTCTTGTTCATTGCTGTCGAGATGGCTGTGACCCATGCCAACAGGACATAGGACAGATTGAAGTGTTGCCCAGGGCTGCACCATCTTCAGGGTCATTGGTATGCTTGCAACCATTGTTTTGGTGATTGAGAGAATCCATCTCATGGAGGGTCTCCCTTGCCTTCATTGACCCTCTGCTTTACCAAACATCATGTCCTTTTCTATAGATTGATCCTGCCATCTTGCTTCCAAAGAGCATTCTGGTCGTATCTCTTCTAAGACTGATTCATTTGTTCTTCTGGCAGTCCACAGTATATTAACATTGTTTCCCAGCACCGTAGTAAAAGCTGAAAAAAATCATTTGATTTGGGTGTTAACCTATGAAAGAGGGATGGAATATGTGTAATTTTGTATACATATTTCATAGAAACAACTAATTGCCTTTCAATGTAAAACCAGAGCCTAAGCTCCCAATCAGTCTCTGGTTCTGTGGTTGTATTTTTTGCCAGCCATACACAGAAATGGGTGCCTTTAGTAATGAAGAGCAGTTTCTTCTAATCATTAGAAATTATGTTTGATCCTAAGAACTGAGCGCTGTTCCTTGTCTGCCTGTGATAGCAGACAGGTAACTGTCTCCCCAGTAATTAAAGTGCTCTTGGAGGCGCTCCCTTTGTAGAATAACAGACACTGACAGCCCCCTTGTTGATGCAAGCTGTGAGAGTGTGGCGCGTGTGAGAGGCAAGTGTTCCGAGCCTCAGACGTCTTGCCTGGACAGTGGTGATGGGATGAAGCCCGACAGCAAAAGCTAACTGATTAAAACAAACAGCGAAGTACTTTTGATGAAAATGGACCTCTTCCTGGCCCTCCTGAACTTTGCATTGAAACAGTGCAAAGTCGGGGGCACAGCTCTTTTGTGTGGCTTCGCCAGAGAAGAAACATGCCATTGTTGACACTGGGCAGGCAGAGGTGGCAGCATGGCGCTGACAATCTAACTGTGAGCAGCTTGTCAGAGCAAGCTAATGTACTGACTTGTGTAGCAAGTGAGTTTTCAGTCAGTGCAGGTGCTGCCTTATGTGGGGGTGGATGGAATACTGGAGGCAGTGCAGTGTCGGAGAAGGACACAGGAATTAGGATTTCCAGCTTCTCTGCCTGCTAGCTGTGTGATCCTGGAGGAGTTAGATAACCTCTCTAAGCCTCAGTGTCTTCATCTGTAAAATGGAGATAATGACACCTGTACTTGAAGGGTCAGGTGAAGGTCGATTGACCTGTATGGGTGTTTTGGTCGTCTGGTACTGCTCTAACGAAAACACCACAAGTAGATGGTTTTAACAAAGAAAAGTTTATTCTTACATAGTCCAGTAGGCTAGAAGTCTAAATTCAGGTACTCGCTCCAAAAGAATATATATACTCCCTCTGGGCTCTGGAGGAAGGTCTTTGTGTTGCATCTGTTTTTGTTCAGGGAGCATGGTGGCACAGGAACCTCAGGTCTTAGGGATGTGCTCTACTCCTGGTGCGTTTTCTTGATGGTGTGAGATTCCCAACTCTCTGCTTGCTTCCCTTTCCTTTTATCTCTTGTAGGATAAAAGGTGGTGCAAGCCCCACTCCAGGGAAACTCGTTTACACTGTAGCAGGGGGGTGACCTTAGGAAGGGTGGTACAGTCCCACTCGTAATCCTCTTTAACATAATCCAGTCAGAGGCAGAGATGTAGGATCTGTAGCATAGGAAAGGCACAGAAGGGAGGGCAATCACACAAGACTGAGAATCTCGGCCCAGCCAAACTGCTGTACAGATTTTGGGGGGGACACAGTTCAACCCACGACAGTATGTAACAGCTCCTTCTCAAATTGCAAATCACTGTGTATGTCAGGTGTGGGTCAACCTGCTGGCTGAACCAAGGGTCTCGCCTCTTTTTTCCTTCCTTTACTCCCTACTTCCTCTGCCACCAGACATTGTCAACTGTGATTCTATTAAAGAGAAACTTCTTGCTGGATGTGTCAGTTTCCCAAGACCTAGTGCGGAAGCAAACAAAGGATAAGCATTGCCTTTTTGCTTTCTCTGCTGTTTTGTGAATGGGGATAATGAGTATCTTACAGGATTGTTGTAAGGACCAAATAAAAATATGTGAAAATTCTTTTTAAGTGATACAGACAACAGAGGTAATAAGCACAGTGGTTAGCCTATGTGTTGGCAGCAGAGTGCCTGTGTTCCTCTCTAGGCTGGAACTCATATTAGTGGTGAGTCCTTGAGCAAGTCTGTGTCTCAGTGCTTTTATCTATTAAGTGGGATTAATAACAGCATCTAATTCATAGGGATGCTGTGAAAAGCCTGTGAAAAAATAGATGTAATGCACCTCGTACCCTATGTATAACAGAAAGTGGTCAGTGTTGGCCATTACTGGCTTTTAACCTACAGAGTACCATTTGGTTTTAGAAGGGTTCCATATTAAGTGCCCACTTGACCTTTATAGTAGCCCTGTGATTTATAAATTATTATCTCCATTTTATAGGTGAGGAAGCGTAAGGCTCAGTTTCTGAACTAAGTAACTTAATCACAGTTGCTGACCAAAGTCAAGAGACGAGGTTTATCTCCTGGCTCCTGCACCAGGTTCCTTCTGTTCCACCTCGAGGTCTTCACAGTAGATCAATCACGGCATCCTTTTTCCCTGCGAAGCTGCCTATTAGCTGTTTGGGTCGGGTCTCTTGACTGGTTGCCACCCTTCCGAAACCCCGGGAGGTCCCGTTTTCTCTGACCTTCGCTTCCCACTTGTCTTTGTAACCCAAGAATAACCTTCCTTTCCAGCTGATATGTTTTTCCAGGAGGACAATAGTCCAGAACCAGACTGGGTTTTGACAGAACGGGAGCAGTTTAATGAATTCCGAGATCTGAACAAGGATGGAAAATTGGACAAAGATGAGATTCGCCACTGGATCCTCCCTCAAGATTATGACCACGCACAGGCCGAGGCCAGGCACTTGGTGTATGAATCGGATAAAAACAAGGTACTTGACATTCTTTTGGAATCACTGGTTGAAGGGAGACGGTTGACGTAAGATTAGTTTTGTGTGCTTCTTTGGTAATAGCACCGGCCTGCCTGGCCCTGTCCTTACTGACTTTACTCATTGTAGCTTTACAGAAGAAACCTAGAAACTTGACTCAGTGGTATCAGTGAGCTCTAACACACAGACTTTCCCTGCGAGTCAGCTGTGAGCCACGAGACTTACATGCAGTCATACATTCTAGGACTGCAGAACCAGTAACTATTTGATGTGGGCAAGGATACGGATTTAAGAAATACACCTTGTGTTGCCCTAGGATGAGCTTATTCATCCACTGATTCAGCCAGTGGATATTTATCAAGCACCTGTGATGTCTTTGGAAACCCTAGTTGCATAGTAGTTAAGTGCTATGTCTGCTAACCAGTTTGAATCTACCAGGTGCTCCTTGGGACCTCAGTGGAGCAGTTCTACTCTGTCCTATAGGGTCTCTATGAGTCAGAATAGACTTGATGGCAGTGGGTTTTTTTTCTTTCTTTTTTTTTTAATTTTTTTGTGTGTTAGGCACACAAAAGCCCACTGCATTAAAGCCCAGATATCACCGGACAGGCTCGCACTCTGCTGTATTTATCTTCTAGGCAGGTTTATTTCTGACTAAGTCCAGGGCTGGATCTGTTTCCCAAAGGTCACGATCTAGAACAATATGTAACAGTTCCAATTTACCCCTACAGAGCTGCTGTGAATCAGAGTCAGTTCAATGGCAACTAACAGCAACAACTAGTACTTCAGCTTGCTTCTGGGAAAAAGCTAACTCTTCAGTGTTTACTGATACATTTCCAAAAGTTATAATAAGATTTAGAGAGACGTCTTGCCTCTCCCTACTTCGATCACCACTCCAAATTCTCAGTTGGCAGTCTGGTTATCCAGTTAGGCTATAAAGGGAAAGTGCAATTCTCTGGACCTGTTTTAGGAATGCCAGAACTACATTTAGACATAAATGGATCATACTTTTGCATTATTCAAGGACTTAACTGATGCATTTTAGCACATCTAACAAAAACAGCTTTATAGCAGAAGGCTGTTCTAGTTGAGCGTTCTGAAGGGCACGTAATGGTAGAAGAGGGCGGTACCTAGTGTGTCTAGTGTTTCTTTTGTTGTTAAATGTAGTGCTGAACACCTTGTAAATCCATGACGGAACATGAACTTCATGCTGAACTATTATAGAGCTTCTGTTACAGACCTCTTCTCTTCACTCATACAGGATGAGAAGCTAACAAAAGAGGAGATTTTGGAGAACTGGAACATGTTTGTTGGAAGCCAAGCTACCAATTATGGGGAAGATCTCACAAAAAATCATGATGAGCTTTGATACACACTCATCGCAGCATGGCAGACTGTTGTAGGCTCTCCTGCTGTCTTGGATGGTGGCCACAATTGTCTGATTTACACAAGTTGTATCTCCAAAAAAAAAAAAAAAAGAAACAATTTTATTACCTCAAATTGGGGTAAAATTGTTTTCTCTCAATAGTTACTGGAAAATAGTCCTTGCTATTCTTTCAGTAAGATTTCTCTCAAAATGCATTAAAACCTTGATAAACTGCAATTCGCTATGGGGATCCATTGCTAAAACAAGACTTTTCCAGTTTTTTTCCATTAAGTTTAAACTACAAGGAACTAAAACTTGAAGAAGCTCTGTTACTCAGAAGTGGGGTGGGTGTGAGTGGGGGGAACATTATATGGAATGACTGATAATGTACTTTATTTGCCACTGTTAAATAGTTGGTAAGGGAAAATTCAGGTTTTCTAGGGAGGCTTATTTCAGAGCAAGTCTGATATTTCAGATTCTTCCATTTTTCAGTCTGTACTTTGCGCTTGTGACTGTCAATGGCATGTAAAACCTCTGTGCATTTTCCCATGTGGACCTGCTAATGTGCACAACAAAACCACGTCTTTGTTGTTTTTTTTTTTTTACATTAAGAAGCAATCGAGAAAGATAATGTGAAAAAGAAATGAATTTTAGAGGTAAAGAGAAGATGAATGTCAGATGTTTAAAGACCTATAGGAAAGTGAGAAACACTTTAAATATACTTGAGAAAATTTTCTTGCCGTGTTAGTGAGGGAACCAGAGATCTGGGCTTTGGTCACCCATTGGAATAAAGCTATGGGCCACTTAGGGAAATGGAGAAGTCATGGGATATGGAATGAAGGCCCTGTTACTCCTGGGGAATCCACAGCCCTCAGGCCTGTGCCTCGGAGAGCTGAATTGTGGAGTAAGGACAAGTGGATGTTCCAAAGCAGCGACTGGTAGAAATGCCACTTTAAGTAGGAAGCAAAGGAAATAAAGGATCTTGCTGAGGATTTTCTACTGTGTGCTGTGATGCTTGACTTCACATAGACTATTGATGACATCATTATTCTTAGAGAATTAAATGTGGAGATGGGATTCATGAATAATAAAGATTCTTCCTTTAAAGACCAGTTACTGCTAGACTGTTCAATAAACCCATCTTAACTAATAATAAAGATATATGTACTTTCTTCCCTCTCTATATTTGTTAGGGAATCAGCAGATCATTTTAACTGTAAGATCTCTTTGAGACAGGTTTCAGGTGGAACTAAGTCCAGACTTCTCACCAGGGCCTACAAGCTCCTACAGGATCTGGTCTCAGCCTACTTGCTCAATACTGTCTCCTTACTATTCTCTCTCTTACCTCCTGTATTCCAACTCAGCAGTCTTCCTTTCTGATCCTCAAACATACCATCTGCGTTTGCTGGAGTTCCGGCAAAAAAAAAAAAATCCACAAGTGGGTGACTTGTAATGAACAGAAATTTATTTTCCCACAGTATGGGAGGCTAGAAGTCCAGGTTCAGGGAATGGCTCTAGGCAGAGGCCACTCTTTCTCGGCTTCTAGTAGCTGCTGATGATCCTTGGTGTTTTATAGATGCAGTTGCCCTTGTGTCTGTTTTTACATGGCGTCTTTGCGTGTGTGTTTCTGTATCTGTTCTGTTCTTTTTATACCATTCAGATATGATTGGTTTTAGGATGCACTACTCTGGCATTGTTTCCTTAGCATAGAAGATAAACTCTTTCTAGACAAGGTGATACTTACAGGTCGAGGGCTGGGACCTCAGCATAGGTTTTTGGGAAACACAATTTAATCCATAACGTGAGTTCATTCCTAGGTGGGGCCCTTTGTACTTGCTGTCCTGTTGGACTTAGAACATCTATCTCCCCACATCCTCAGGTGTCAGCTACCTCAGATACTGCCTCTAGATACCACGATTGAGTTCCTGTCTTAGTTCTCTATATTACTTTCTGGGTACATACTGCCGATTATTTGTATTTTGTTTCCTAGGGGTACCAGAACAAATCACCACCACAAAGTGGGTGACTTGGAACAGATAACTGATTTTCTCACAGTTCTTGGGGGCCAGCACGTTAAAAGGAAGGTGTCAGCAGGACCATACTCCCTGCAAAGCTTGAGGAAAGTATGCTCCCTTGCCTCTTCAGCTTCTGGTGGCTCCAGGCACTCTTTGGCTCGTGACTTCGTAACTCTAATCGTCTCGCTTCACTCAAATCTGCCAGGCACTCCTTGGAAACTATGGGGCAGTTCTACTCTGTCTACAGGGACGCTGTGAGTTGGTTCAACTCGATGGCAGTGGGTTTGTTCTTGGATTTTTGTACCACCAGGAAAGCAGTGCCAGGAGCTGAGCACATCCTTTAGAAAGGACTGGGGTCTCTATGCCTCAGAAGCTTCCAGTCTAGGGGAAGATGGACAACAAGGACCTTCCTCCAGAGCCAGCAGAGAAAGCCTTCCCCGTGGAGCTTTCTCTGAATTTGTACTTGAAGCCTACCAGACTGTGACAAAATAAGATTTCTCATTTTAAAGCCATCTGCTTCTGTTATTTCTGTTACAGCAGCACTAGATGATTAAGACAGATGTTAACACATCTTTTTAGGGGATCAGCATTCAATCTAAGGCATTCTTTGATGTTATCTCCTCTGCATCACTTGGCTGGCTCAAGAACATGCCCTCCCTGAAAGCAAGAGCCTGTTCTTTCTTATTTAGTACAGGTTCCTAGCAGAAGAGTAGAATCTAGCATATAATAGCCAAAAAGCCACTGCCATTGAGTCAATTCTGACTTATAGCGACCCTATAACATGTAATAAAAAACAACCAAACACAAACCCACTGCAGTCAAGTGAATTCCAACTCATAGCAACCCTATAGGACAGAGTAGAACTGCCCTGTAGTGTTTCCAGGGTGCACCTGGTGGATCTGAACTCTTGACCTTTTGGTTGTCAGACATAACACTTAATGGAAACTTCTCCAAGGTGAGGACAGACAATAAAAAATACCTGACTAGCTGACATTTAGATATTTAGATGAAGTTAAGTCATTTGCCCCAGATTCCACAGTAATTCAATGGAAGAGCCGGAGCTCAGGGTCTCCGCTGGCTGGCACTCCACTTCCTGCTCCAAGTCTCTGAATCTGATCCGTGTTCTTTTGATGTCTTCCCTCCTGCACAGCATATGATTACGTGGTCAGGAAATGAGACCAGTTCCTTTTACCTAGAATTAGACTGACACCTTTTCCTTTTTTTTATTTTATTTTAAAGCAACGAAAACCTATGTTTTAAAAAAGGAGAGAAAATAATAATGTGGAACCTAATTATAAACATAACACTTTCAAAAGGTGCTAACATTATTTCCCCCCCAAATGGGGACCCTGGGTTGATAAGTATTAAGTTGTACACAGCAAGATGTTAAATACGTTTTGAGAGGAAAGTTTTCCCTTTCAAGTCAGTGCACATAAGAGGGGTGATCCTCAAAGAGATGAGAGCTCCTGGGGTTGAATTTAACACTATTTAAGGAAAGGAAACCTTTGCTAGGGGACATAACTGTTAACATGGTGATTTGTAAAGCCTTAGATTTCTAATAGGCTTTGACTGTTTTCAGGGAAAACATATTTTGTTTCTAGGTAACATTTCAAGTCTGATTATGAACAAACGTTATAAAATTGATCTGTAATGGGAAATACTGTAATGTCAGAAAGCATTATCTATATGATTAATGTGACTGAAGGCACTAATTGCTAGGAGCCAGAATCTGTCCAAGCAAAACAAGAACACACATTTTGTCCTTTCTTGTCTCTTACTGGAGGTTTTCGTAATGAATTTGAGTACAACGTAACTACAGCTGGAAAATCTGCACTACCTGAAGGGTATTTTTCCCCCCCACCTGCTTGGGCTACTGTTATCTGTTCCCTTGTTAGCAAAGTCCCAGTCACATCTGCTCAAAAGTGCCCAGCAAACAGTAGCTATGTGGCTAGGTATTAGCAGCAGAGTTGCAATGTCTTGTGAGGCACAACAGTGAATGGCTGACCGGGGTTTTTGTTTTGTTTTAAGGCTCTCTGTGCTACAGCTGCCAACCAAAAGGTCAGCAGCTCAAACCCACCAGGCACTCCTTGGAAACTCGGGGGCAGTTCTCTCTCTGTGGGGTCACTATGAGTTGGAATCAACCTGATTGATGGCAGTGGGTTTGGTCTTCTGGTTTAGATTAGCTTTGTCACCTCTGTAGTAAAATCTTGGCTCCTTCCAAGAACATGCAGCTGAGAAGCTGCATGAGAAGCTGAGAAACACTACGTTTCCCACTAAAAACCGCTCATTGCTATCATCCTCACTGCTTTGACTCCCATTCAAGGGTTAATTAACACGAGCAGGGGAAAGATCCTGTCATCACTACTTAAATTGACGAAATTTACAATTTCCAAAGAATCCATCCCCACTCCCAATTCAGGTCTGCCCCGAAGTCCTTGGCTGAACACATACTGCTATTTTCGTTAGGGGTCATGGAATTGGCCTTCAACTCCTGACGACCCCATGCACAATGCAACAAAATACTGTGCTGTCCTGCCCCATCCCTACAATTGTTTGCAGATGAGACTGTTGTGATCCACAACAGGGTTTTGGCTGTTTTTTGAAAGGGCTGATTTTTGAAAGAAGATTGCCAGGTCTTTCTTCCTAGTCTGCCTTAGTCTAGAGGATACACTGAGCCTTGTTCACCATCATGAGCAACAGGAACAGCAAGTGGCGGCTGTGTGTGAGGTTTGTCAGTCGGAAGTTGAACCTGGGTCCCCTGCACAGAAGGTGAGAATTCTTCATGGAACCACCAGTGCCCTCAGCAGACAAACAGTACCCCAGGTATTATACCCTAGGTATAACGCGTCCCACAGTCCCATGTGCTTTAAGTACCGCTGTGTTTTTTTCATACAACATAGAAAATGGCCTGATTCCCCACAGAAGCCCCTGAAAGAAAATGACTATAACTGGTTAATTTCCTGACACAGCATGTGTTTGTGCAGTGGGTGCACGTAAGTCTTCCCTTTCTCCTGAGATCAATACTAACAGCTAGGTACTAGGCACTAGGCCAAGTACTCCGCGTACATTTCTCATGTAACCCTCGAGTTCCTATGAGGCTGATACTTGTAATGAAGAGGATACCTGGGTTATTCCAAGGTTACAAACAGCCCCATCTTACCAAAAATTGAAACCCACTGCTGTCGATTTGACTCCTCATAGTGACCCTAAAGAACAGAGTAGAACTGCCCCATAGAGTTTCCCAGGAGCACCTGGTAGATTTGAACTGCTGGCTTTTTGGTTAGCAGCTGTACTAATGGACCACTATACACCACCAGGGTTTCCAACCCCATCTTAGCAGTTTCCAAAAACAGGTTTAATTTTTGCTTTTACAAAGTCCACTGTGATCCTGGGCAATTGTCCACAACATTTATGGTAGCTCAGCAGCGAGTCTGTCTAGCCATTATCCACTGGAAAGTCGAGCAAGGCATTCAAAGGCTGCTCTTGAAAATGATTATTCTCATCCATGCCCACGCTCACTGGCCAAAGCAAGTCACATGGAGACATCTGGCTTCAAGGGGCAGAGAAGTGTAATCCTACAGTTCCTCAGAGAGTTAGTGCTGGAAAACTAGTGGGCAGCACTCTTGTTTATCACAGTACCGGTTTCCCCACTTCACAGATAGGGAACTAAGAGAGTCAATTATGCCCAGAGTCATAGAACCCATAAAGTAAGTGCCTATATTATCAATTGTCCTGACCAGGACACTTTTACCCTTGAAAGGGGGCACCTTCCTAAATCCTGTGTAAGCTGCCCTGCCCACTGTACAATTCAGATCTACTGTGGCCTTCCTCTGGCTGTGCTCCTCCCATAGCTTGGGGAGCCCAGGAGCCAAAGGTTTTGCCCACTCGGATTACACTGCACGTTCCCGAAGGACCCCAGAATTCCCTGCCTCAAGGATGCTGACTCTCACGCATAGCCTGTGCAGAGGGTAGGCGTGGGTGTGGGGTGGAGACTACACGGCAGGTGTGCACACTCCTAGGCCTAAAGAGTGGTCAATGGGCAGCTGCTGAAGAGTAAACATGGTTTGAACGTGCAGGCTGGGGAGACCATACCCGCGTCTTTGCAGGCTGTTGGTAGGAAGAGAAATGGAGGAGTGGCCCCTGGACTCCTATTCGTGCTGTCACCCTGAGGCCCACAGTGGGCCAGCCATGACGCTGGCAACACCAGGACTACTGTAAACAAACTGGGACCTGAGGTTCCTCGACTTAGAAATCACAGGTTCAGGACATAAATCCGGGTCTCTCTAATGGTGGAACTCACCCTCTTAACTGTCTCCCTACATTGCCTCTAACTTAAGAGCCTCTTGGTGAAATCACTGCCATATCACCACAATTTAATCAGCTGATAGCAAAACCTGGGATACTTTGGATACTCAAGAACACTGGTATGAAACACAGAGCTGCTGGTGGGGCGAGGTTTGGACTTAAAGCCCTGGCTGGCATCCCATTCTAGCCCTGCCATCAGGAGTTCTGTGACCTTGGGCAGGCCACTTTCCTCCTGAAGAGCGTGTTCCGATAGTGCAATACAGACAGTGATAGGAATGAGACTACTAACACCCATCTCGCAGGGTAGGAATAGGTGAGATAAGCTCACAGGCAAGAACTGTAAGGCCTACAAAGAGCTGTACTGTCAGGTAGTGGAAATAAAGAAGGATGTGTGCTGTAGAAAGCATGCCCACTTTGTTTACAGCCAGGAAATGGTGCTCCTTTCAAGGAAGTAGACTGCTTCCTATGGTGATACGTCTTCCTGATTCTGACGCTGGCCTGGATGGGAAAGGCCCCGTTAGTGTGGAGGTCGAGAGCATGGACTTCAGAGTCAGCTAGACTTTGGGACAATAATTCCCACTCCATTTTCCTCTTCTGTAGAAGGAGGGTAAGAGTAGTATGCCCTTCACTGAATTGATGGAAGGATTCAACGAGATAATGTGTGAGGCACTTTGCCCAAGGCCTGATGTCAGGAGATGCTTGATCAAGGGAGACTGTATAAAAGTATGTGACATTGTGTAAAAAACTTTCAAAGACCTACCTAATGGTTATTTTAAGGGAAAAAATACATGCTAGGGAATCAAAGGAAACTTGGGTGGCATAGTGTTATATGCTACATCTGCTAACCAAAAAGCTGGTAGTTCAGATTTGCCAGGCACTCCTTGGAATCTCTATGGAGCAGTTCTACTCCATCCTATAGTGTTGCTATGAGTTGGATTCAACGAAGCAACAGTGGCTTTGGAGGGAATCAAAATAAATCATTCAGAGAATAATACAAACTTGTATGAGTTCTGCAATTCCATGCACAGGCCTCTCACACTGCAGCTGGGTTGGTCAACCTCAGGAGGCCCTCTTTGAAATCTTCTGGAAGGGGTGTTGGCCTGCTGGTGACTGGATTCACAAAGACATGGACGGAAGACCCAGTCGTACAGGCCAAAGCATCAAACTGTGCCAGCTTGGGGTGGCCAAAGAAAAAGCCATCGCTGAGGTCATGCTGATCCACTGAAGGTGGCTCCTTGGTGGGCTTTGGTGGAAACAGAGCAAGCCGGTAATGCACGCTGGACTGGCCCACTCTCTCCACAGCCAAGGCAGCCACTGGGATCTGAGGAAAGCTGATGGGTGTGTGGAAAGTGCACTGATTGGTCACCATGAACCCCACCAAAGGGGATGTCAGCAAGCTGGTTTGCAGGCCACAGTACCTAAAAGGTTAAATCACAATACTTATTTCAGGCTAGCATTATGCACCCCCAACCCAAAAGCAATGAGTTTAGCTGGTAGATGGCTCTAGCCCCAGAAGGACTCCAGTCCTATCCCAGCTGAGATATTTAGGACAAGTTACTTAAGCTCGCTGAACCTCAGTTTCCACAACAATATAATGGTCATATTAGCAGAACTTACCTCATAGACTGACTGTGAGAACACAATGATGAATGCCACTAATGTCTATCATATATGAGGACTGCCAATTACGTTCATGAACTCACCCTATAAGTACCTCATTGCTAAATATCACTGTGGTTACCTTCAAAGCTTCCCTTGGAGAGCTATGCACTGATGCCAGTGTCTGGCCCACCCTTCAAAGCAATTTTGGAACTCTTTTTCTGGAAAGGCCACCAGAGCTGTCATCATATTATCCTTGATGTCCTGAATGTCATCATAGTGTCTTCCTTTCAATATGTTCTTTATCTTTTGGTAAAAAAAAAAGTTACTGGGAGCCAGATTAGCTAGCTAGGGAGGGTGTTCCAATACAACTATTTGTTTACTGGATAAAAACTCCCTTACAGAGAACTACACAATTAAGTTTGTGAACTTGCCACTCTGCCACTGTGCACAATGGCCAGCTATGCACTGACATCAGTGCATAGCTTCCCAAGGGGAATACTTCAAGGGTGACCATAATGATATTCAGCATTCAGGTATGGAGTCCTTAGAACAATTAAGTTCGTAGACTTAACTGTCTGTCTTCACATATGTTCCACGTGTCATTTAATACAATGAGTTCTTAGAGTAAGTTCTCCCTAAACATTGTCTAGTGTTAATATTACACATCTATCTTGTCTGGCTTCTCATGATGAAAAGCCAGGTACTTCTGTGTTAAATGAGAAAGAAAACTCCCTTATTAGAGATAGTTATTGTGTCCTTATGAGTCGGAATCAGCTCCGTGTTAACAAGTTTAACGAGTTGCTGTGTGTCTTTGCTACTCAATGGCAATCTCTTCTAGGACAGGGACTTTATCTTGCTCATTTATTGAGTTTATTGAATAAAAATGAGATGATACTTGAGATAAAACTTGGTTGAACAGAATCCTATCAAGTGGCAGCTCCCCATCCCCAACAAAAAGAAGTCAACTCATGATTTAAATATTTTAATATTATTGCCTCCTTTTCTTGAGAAAATGAAGATGGAGTGTGAGAATTCACCATAAGGAAATAATTATGGGTTGTGCAAAGCTCTGTCTGTACAGTTGTTCCCTGAAGCACTGTTGACGGGAGGGGAGACAGAAACAAGCTCTGAGACTCTGTGGGGTGCACCATGAATGCCTTGTGGCCAGCTGCTCTTGCAGTCCACCAGTGTCACAGTGACATTAGGTACGCTCGTTTGTTGAAATGGAAAGATGTTCAACGACAGACCAAGTTGCAGAACAGGATGTACCACGTGAGCTCATTTGTTGTACTAGAACATACTGGTTTATGTACTTACTTGCCTAGAAAGAACTTTGAGAGGCTAGACTCCAGAATATTTCCAGTAGTTATCTAGCAATGCATATTTGGATTAAGTTTTCTTCTTTTTATTTGTATGAATTTTCTAACATAAAAATGGGGAAATAAGTTATTTTTAAAAAGTGAATGCAAATTTTATTTTAAAAGAAAGCATTCAAGAGATGAACCAAAACCAACCCACCGCTGTCAAGTCCATTCCGACGCATAGTGGCCCTATGTGAGCAGGTGTTTAGGGAGCACGGCTCCTGCCTCCGGCTCCCCTGCCTTAGGGAGGTTTCCTCATTGAATACTAAGCAGAAAAAGGGAAAAATCAAAGACGGTATTCGCTCTTTAGCACGACCGCCAAACTCAGAGCAAATCACATTCTTCCATGTTCATTTCCCAGCCTCTTGGTTTTTATTTCTTTCCTGTTTCATTGCCACCATTTTCCTCTTTCTTCTAAGGCTTGGGACAGCAAAAAAGAATTTGTGCGTATTCCCACGGAGTGAACAATGTTTCACGAGTTCCCTGTTTTCTATGTGAGCCCTGCCATGATACTTGTAAATAATTGAAATGCAAGAGTGCTTTTAAATAATGGTATTACAGGAAGACCTGGAATGTGCCAAGACTGTGCTAACAAAACCAGGCCTGCTGCCGTCAAGTTGATTCCAACTCATAGCAACCATACAGGAAAGAGTAGAACTGCCCCAAAGAGTTTCCAAGGAGCACCTAGTAGATTCAAACTGCCAGCCTTTTGGTTAGCAGCCATAGCACTGAACGACTACATCACCAGGGTTTCCAAGACTATGCTAGGTGCCTCTTCAAAACAACTTTGCAAAACATACCTCATTTTCTCTATTTTCCAAAACTGAAATAGGTGGCATAAAGAACAGAACAGGAGTTACTCTATTTCTTTCCATGTATGCCTGTTTTTCTTAAGGTCCTGGCTTCCTAGCATCACCTAGCCCCAGGGCTATTACATATGAACTTGTGACCCACTTAAGCTTTGCGGAAGGGAGGAGATGCACCAGGCCTGAGATAAATCTTGGTAGCTGGTTTGTAGGTTCTCTTCAGATCATCAAACAGGTGGAGGCACCAGTCACCAACCCCACTATCCTGATAACCACTGCTGGAGAGCTCTAGAGGGACCCCTTCAGGATCCAGATGCCTGTCTCCAGGCAGACCCTCTGTGAGTCCCAAAGCCTATTTCCAGATGGAGCCCCTTCAGGATCCAGCCAGCCCATCTCCAGACTCCCTCCATGAATTGCCCACACCCTTCCATCTCCCGTATGTCCATGTCTACCTTGAGCTACTCACTAAAAACTCTCAGCCCAACTGAAGAAGGCAGACAGGTTTTGAGTATTTGATTCTTCCTGTTTGTTGTACATCTATATACAACAAATCTCTTGATAACTCACTGCGCCTGTCTCAGTATTGGCTTTGTGGCAGGTGGCATAGATCCATATTTTACATTAATAAAACCAACTGTTATTGATTCAATTATGACTCATGGAGACTCCCACCCCTACTGTGTTTCACAACAGAACTGCACTCCAAAGAGTTTTCACTGACTGATGTTTCAGAAGTACACTGCCAGGTCTGTCTTCCAAGGTGCCGCTCAGTGGACAGAAACCACCAACTGATCAGTTAGCAGCTGGGTGCTTAACTGTGCCACCCAGGGACACATCCTCATTTTACAGGAAGGAAAAGAAAGTGGAGATTAAAGAAGAGAAGCAGAGTAGAGATGACAACATAACACGGAGACACAGGCGCATAGAAGGAGAACACCACACGAGAGCAGACCTAGAGACTGAATGATGTGTCTACAGCCAAGGAATTTTAAGGACTGCTGACAACCACCAAAAGCTGTGAGAGAAGCATGGTACAACTCTCCCCTAAAGTATCCAGAAGGAATCAACCTTACCAATACCTTAACTTTGGACTTCTAGCCTCTAGGACTACGATAAATTTCTGTTGTTTTAACATGGCCTGTGTACAGTATCATGTACAACAGCCCTAGGAAACTAATACATCATGACCCACCTCCTTCCATGCCTTATTAACTAGGTTCTGCCTCAACTCCTGTGTCTGAGGTCTCACCTTGGGACCTTCTAGTCCCTGAACACCTCCAGAGCAGGAAAAGGGAGTGCATGCAAGGGACACTGTGCTCTGGATCTGCATGAGGACACAGCCCTGCTGCCTCCTGATGTGTGGAGAGAAAGTGCCTGTCAGATGGGAGGAAGCCAGTGGGCATATGGCACAGATACACCTTTCACAGGGATAAGGCTATTTTTGTCACCTGCTATACTTAGCATAGAGTGGACCATAGTTGGTGATCAGTTACCTGGAATGCCAGAGCTGCATTCTGGCACAGAATCTATCCCCACACTCTCCTCACCTAAGAATAAACCTAAGCTTGGCAGCATGAATTCATGGCCGTGCAGAGGCCTCAAGGAGCATCAGGCAGGCAGCTGAAGGGTAAATCAGGTCTTGGGAGCCTGCACAAGTGAAGCCTTTGACTTTGTGGTATTAGCAGTTTCCATGGTTACAAGGAGAAATGTACACACCTGGGGAGAATATGTCTTAAACATGATGGAGTATAAAGTTAAAAAAATTAGGATGAGAAAACTAACACACTTAGAAGTACACTCTGTATGTCTTTATAAAAATTCTTTGTCTTCATCAAGCCTATCTGGATGTTGTCATTACAGAAGAATTTTTATCTACAGACCAGGAAGGCTAACTGAAATAAATAATATGCGAGTTGTCATGTCTGCCATTTCGATTCATGTTGTCTAGCAGTAAAGAATATTGCTTTAAAGCTTAATATTATCAGACCTGAGTTAGAACACTGTCTTTCCTGCTGTGTGACCTCAGTAAGTCAATGTCTCAAAGCCTTGGTTTTCTCATCTCTAAAATGTAGCTAATAACTTCAACCTCATAAAATGTTTATGAAGATTAAATAAAATATATTTTATATGCTCTGGTTTATTTCTGGACCCTAGAGATTTTTGTTGTTGCTTTTGGAAGTTTGACACTGTAATCTGTCTTGGAAGAAGTACAGTCAGAAGGTTCCTTAGAAGTTCCCACATCTCATGTACTTTGGTCATGTTATATTGGGAGGAATCAGTCCCTGGAGGACAATCATGCTTGGTAAAGTAGAAGGTCAGTGAAAAAGAGGAAGGCCCTCAAGAAGATGGATTGACATAGTGGCAACAAGAATGGGCTCAAACATAACACACGTGAGAATGGTGCTGACTGGGCAGTTTCATTCTGTTGTACATAGGATTGCATTTAATCTGCCCCTTGATGATCTAAATTTGCCCACAGGATAAACCTCTCTCCAGTTCCCCAGTGCTTTTCCCTTCCTTTCTTTGCACTGCACCCAGCTCAGGAGTCTAAAGCCATTACCTGGGCTAGAAGTGGAGCTCCTGACAGGTGCCCTAAGCCATTTCTACTAGATTCTAAGAGGAAACAATTTAAGAAAGGAGGAGGCAGGGATGAATAAATACGACAATCTCCCAGATCCCCTGAGCCAGAACTCAGGGCAGAAATAGTTCCTTTGCCTAAACTCAGGCATAAGGGGACACACATTTCACACAAGACATTCACTGACAACTGTCAGCCCCCTACCTTTCTCAGTATGTGCAGACAGATACCTGTGCCTACGCCAATCACCCTTGCCCATCTAGGAAAGTAGGGGACAGCCTGTGCCACATACTTGGTTCCTAAGTACCTGGGCACCTGAGCTGAACACTACAAGAAAACCAAATGGATGCCTGGGCTCACCTGCCTAGTAACAGCTGTAACCATCTGGTGACAGGACATTAGCACCTCAAAGATGCCAATAATTGAAGCAGTTCACATGACCAGCTTCTTTTGGGATTTCAAAACAAAATAAAACAGAAAGCTAAAACACAGTAAGCAAATAAATAAACCTAACAACTTACTGGCTACTTGGCTAACAACTTACTGATCGCTTGGAGACAACAGTCAATATCAAATCACTTAGAGATAGATCATGACGGCTTCAGAAAGCCCCCAAAACAAAGAATCCAGAAATTTTCCAGATGAAGAGAATTTACTGAAATTATCAAGAGATAGACTACAAATGAGTGATATTTAGAACTCTTAAGGAGATCAGGCAAAACAAATTGAAGACATGTGCTCTTCAGGAAAAGATACAGTTTTGTGAGATACCATAACAAAAGAGCTTGATGCAGATAAAGGCAGGTGGGAGCACAGAACTTCTCGGGAACTGAAAAGAGGCCAGTGAGGCTCTGTGGTTGGCCCAGTATGGAGAACAGTACTGGATAAGGCAGGATACAAACTGATCATATATAAACTGAATTTTATCCTACAGAAATGAGAAGCCACAGTGAGGACTTAAAAGGAGAGGTAGTAGCATAATCATTCTTCCATTTCAAAACTGGCACTCTAGGGAATGGACAGGGATCCCTGGTGGTGCAATGGTTAAGCACTCAGCTGCCAATCAAAAGGTCAACAGTTCAAACTCACAAGTCTCTCCAGAGTAGAAAAGACCTGGCAATCTGCTCCAATAAAGATTAGAAACTTGGAACCCTCTGAAGTAATTCTATTCTGTCCTATACAGTTTCTATGAGTTGGAATCAACTCAGTGGCACATGGCAAGAAGGAATGGATCGGTGGAGGGAAGGTAAATGCAGAGAGACCAGTTGGGAGACTGCTGAGATCACGAGAGCCGGCCTGGCTGGTGACCAAGAGGATGAAAATTTACATTTTCTAGAAATTAACAGGAAAACACAATCTCAGACAGTAAATACAGTAGACAATTATCTGATTTTTCCAGATACCAAGAAGCATAGTCAACCATTACAGACAGTCTTTAGAGACTGCCAGCCAAGTGCCGTCGAGTCAGATCCGACTCACGGTGACCCTAGAGACTAGAGGAGACCTTTAAATCTACACACGAAGACATCACAGCAGCTGTGCTTTTTGCCTTTGCTGGAGTTGTTTTCTGAGAGATTTAAAAGAAGGCATCGCTGAAGGACTAGATCTTTCAAATATGCAAAATTAAGCTGGTGAGGAACAAAGTAACCCATTCCTGGGCTTGTTGACAGAAAGTGAGACAGGAAGCTAAGCAGGTTTGGGTGGTGCTTCCAGCAGCCACATGGTTCATGTGAGATCCTGAAAGTTGGTGTCTTGCAATTAGTCACGAAAAGTCCAGCAGTGTGTGAAACGGTATAGGATTAAAAACTTTAAATCATCAGTCAGCAGACTATACTTCAAACACATGGAGAACAATCTAGAATATCCAATGTGCCAGTAACAACTCTCTAAGGACTTTGTAGAGAAGGCAAAATTGAAGGAGACAGAAAACAGAGAAGAGCTTTTCTGTTCTTTTCTTTTTTAACTGCCACAGCATGCTGCTGAAAGTTGAAAGAACTGTAAGACTCTGCCCAGAGAGAAGTGACTGTAGAGACAGATACCCCAGCTTGGAGGGTCCCAACCGTTAGTTAACGCAGCCATGACATTTCAAACCATTTATTTTTATTTTTTTCCATTATCTTTAAGTAATTAATTTTTATTACGAGATGAATACATGTGCACTTTAGCCAAATAGAAAAGATAAATAAGCAAAATTAAGAAAATTTAAATTACCTTTTCATTCACTTAACTCATAGACAACCAGAATCCACCTTTTGATGTACATCTTTCCAGATGGCTTTTAGGAAAGGATGTTTGCTGTTGTTCTGAATAAAACTGACCTCATGCAGGAACTTTTTCTTTTCTGTCAACTACAAGTCATGAACTTGCTTCCATGTCAATAAATCTATGTCTTGCCACTATTTTTAATGACTGGCAACTATGCCTCTGTATGGGTATACTAACATTTATTTAATGAATCCTTAGGCAATGAAAATATTTTTTCCTGAAATATTTTCAAATGTACAGAAAGCTTACAAGACTAGTACAAAGGACTCTGTCTCTTAGGCAGACTCATCAATTTTTAATACTTTGCAACATGCATTTTATCACACTGTTGCTGTTAGGTGTCACTGAAATTTCAATTCATAAGGATCCTATAGGGCACAGCAGGACTGCATCATAGGATTTTTTTTTTTTTTAACCTTTATGGTAGTAGATTACCAGGTCTTTCTCTTGTGAAACTGCTCAGTTGGTTTGAACTGTCAGCCTTTCAATTAGCAGTTGAGTGCCTAATTAATTCTGAGCTATTTCAGAGTAGGTTATATATAGCATTCTCCTTTACCCCAAATATTTCAGTCTTGTAGGGTCACTAAGAAACCCTAGTGGTCTAGTGGCTAAGTGCTATGGCTGCTAACCAGAAGGTCAGCAGTTCAAATCCACCAGGAGCTCCTTGGAACCTATAGGGCAGTTCTACTCTGTTCTCTGTTCTCATAGTCACAATCGAGTCCATGGCAGTGGGTTTGTTTGTTGGCTTGCTTTTGTATAGGGTTGCTATGAGTCAGAATCAACTCTTTGGCAATGGGTTTTGGTTTGGTTTTTCGTTTCTCTTTTCCCAACCAGAAAACTTCTACGAAACCGTTAAGACCTTGACCAAGGGTTACTTCTTTGTAAGATTCTCTCCCTTGCTTTACATTCTCACACCAAGGACATCTTGCATCACAACTCTTTGTCTGTAGGTTTCACAGTCACTAGACTGTGAGGTTGATGAGTGCGCGGATTGCTTTTGCTTCTTTGTGTTCCAGGACTAACATAATTGCCTCCACATTGTGACTTCTTTGTTGAATAAATGAACATAAACAATTCTTGATAAGCCTCAATACTTGATATACAAATAGGAAATGCACTTGAAGGTTTTTAAAATAGTTTCTTATCTAGCCAGCCAAGTCTCTTATCTAAGAGTTTAAATATGTTCCCTAAAAACTTTTTAAATAATATTCTTTTGCTATTAATAAAAATTGGAAGAAAACCCTCAGCACAGTGCAGACAGATTTAGCAAACATTTCCAAGAGTGAGATTAATGAGACTTGACCATATTTGGTCAGATGTAGAGTAGCATTTCTCCATGGGCTAACTCATACTGTACAATATGTATTCTTCTTAAGGATATTCGATGCATGTCACTTGCTAATTAGGTTGTATTATTCCTTAATTCTTCTACTTCTGGGTGAATTTAAGAAATAGTGGGTCACGACATCATGTTAAAAATTCACCTTCCACTGCTGCCTGGAATTGTCTGCTTTTCCTCCTGTTCACTGTGTGCATTTCCTAAGAACAAAGACAAGTCTCTTCCATAGTCACAATAACATTAACTAAATTCAGAAAATTTGACATTGATTGAATACTTTTACATAATACACAGTTCACACTTGAAATTTGCTAGTTGTCCCAATAAGATACTTTATAAAATAAACTACTTTTTCTTTTCTCTACTGTAAGATCTACTGCAGGGTTATATACTGCATTTATTTGCCCTATCTTTTCAATTTTTAATCTGGAACCTCAGTCTGTCTTTATCTCTTACAACATTGATATTTTTGAAGAATATAGGCCAGTTATTTTATTAAGTGCTCTGTAATTCAGGGTTGTTTAATGATTGTTCATGATTTGATTCAGTCATATATTTTGCTAGAATGCAACATAAGTGGAAACTGCTGGCATAGTGGGTAAATGCTACATCTGCTAACCAAAAGGTTTTCAGTTCCAATCTGCCAGGAGCACCCTAGAAACTCTATGAGGCAGTTCTACTCTGTCTTATAGTGCCGCTATGAGTCGGAATTGACTCAACAAGCAGTGGGTTTGGGTTTTTTGTTGTTGTTGTTGTTTTTGGCAACATAAGTGCTGGTGAACACTTCTTAGGTGTGGTATCCAGAGGTCAATGTTCTCTACTGGCCTGGCAGTTAAACAAACGGTGGCTTCCAGCAGGGCAATCTGACTGCAGCAGGACTAATCAGAAGGTTGCTGCGAAAAAGCTGACTCTGAAATGTTCAGTCTTGAGGATAAAAAGATGTGATGTCATTCACCAAACCTGAGACTATAAAAGGAATGTCTTGTTTGGGATGTGGCAGGAAGGAGAAGGTGACAAGTTTAGCTTCAGAAGCATTTTCTTTAAGATGCCTGTGAAACATAGAGGTAAAGAAACTCAGTAGGCAGCAAGAAATAAAGGCCTGGAACCAAAGAATGGGGGTGTGGCTGAGATGGAGACTTGGGAATCATGGATATACTGGTGGGTATTCAAGTCATGGAGCACATGAAATTGCACATGGAGAGCACTGAGCATGTGGATGAGCAGAGAAGTCAGCTGAGAGCAATCCTGCATTTAAGGGACTGTGGCAGCTGCTCTCAATGCCCATTGAGTACTCACTGACTCCAATGTGCCAGTGATACCCTACACAAACTCTCCATCTGAGGCCTTTCTCAGACTGAGCTTAATGCAGGTCAGAGTGGCCAGGGTCAGCACCCTAAGAACAGCCCTTGGTCAAAGATAATAGGTGCTACAGAACAAATATCTCAGCTTTGGGGCCTGGAAACCATGGTCATATTATCTAGGTCAACCAGCATAACAAAGGTTATGAAGAAAACATTCTATATCCCATTTGGTGAGTAGCATCTGGGGCTTTACAAGACTGTGAATAGCTGTCTAACACATATCTATTTGTCCCATCCCACCTGGAGCAAAGAAAAATGAAGAAAACCAAAGACACAAGGAAAATACTAGTCCCAAAGACTAAAAAACCATTTGAACCGCATACTCTGCCAGCCTGAGAGCAGAAGAACTAGATGATGCCCAGCTGGCACCAATAACCACCCCAACAGGGATGGTTACAACAGAGAGTCCTGGGCACAGTAGGAGAAAATTCTAGTCCAGGATTCAAATTTCATGTAAAAAGACCAGACTTACTGGCCTGACAGACACTACAGCAACCCCTAAAACTGTGGGCCCCAGAAGTTCTGCTCACCCAGAACTGAAATCATTCCTGAAGCCCACTTTTCAGATAAAGATTGCACAGGCCTATAAAGTCAGAAATAACACATGTGAAGAACCTGCTTCCTGGATCAATCAAATGCGACCAAATGGGAAGCTCCTGTCCAAAGCAAGATGAGAAAGCAGGAAGGGACAGGAACTAGTCAAATGGACACAGGAAATCCAGGGTGGAAAGGGGGAACTTGTTGTCACGTTGCGAGGATAGCAACCAATGTCACAAAATGTGCATAAATTTTTGAAAATGAAATTAACTTGAGCTGTAATCTTTCACCTAAAAGTACAATCAAAAACAAAACAAAAACTCCAACTTTCTCAGCCTTAGGTGAGACAACTCTGAAGCATGTTCCACAGCATCTCATAGAAGCCCCACTGGGACTGAGCCCCAGATACCCACTTTAAGAAAACCCTGATGTCATAGCAGTTAAGAACTGCAGCTGCTAACCAAAAGGTCAGCAGTTCAAGTCCATCAGGCACACCTTGGAAACCATATAGTGCAGTTAGGATTCAACTTCAGGATGAAGGCAATGAGTTTGCTTTTTTGGTTTTTTTTTTCACTTACTTCAGTAAGCTTCTCATCAACATACTCTGCACTGGTTTCCTTCACTTCTCTACTCCTCTGCTGTGGTCTAGGATCACCTCCAAAATAGACCACTTGTACTTAGATCCTTGTTTCAAGGTCTGCTTCTGGGAGAACCAAGCCTAAGAGAACAAAGACAGAAGCTCCAGGGACAATGAGACCAAGGGTCTGAACAGTGGGAGGGAAAGCAAGAGATAGTGGTTTCCTAGGAACAAGGAAGGCAAGAGAGCACTTCATTGGAAATATCTGACTAACAACTCATATAACCTTGAAAGAAATAAAATTCCAAATATATATATCTCTCTAATATCCAGATTCATCAGTTTAACAAAGTCTTCCCCCAAGCAGTTCACGGCCACGAGAAGAAGACACATAAGAAAAACAGGCCAAATTCACAATCTCCTGAAAGGGTTACTCCAATGGCCTTTAACAATGGCTTCTGATGCGAGGAGGGGTCAGCAAAATTCTCTTGTAAAGGGTCAGGGAGTAAATAGGTTAGGCTCTGTGGGTGTTTGGTCTCTCCGTTTTAACCATTCTCCTGTGTTTTAACAGTAGGAAGCCATCCATAGACAATACATTAGCAAATGTACATGGCTGTGTTCCAATAAACTTATATATAAAAACAGGCAGCAGGGCTGATGTGGTCCACAGAACATAATTTGTTGATCCTTGGTCTAGCCTAAAGACATGAGAAAATGTTAATGTAGATTACATTTAAAAGTATATCACATGCCTGGTCAAGAATAACACAAAAAAACTGCACTATTTCTCTAGTATTCAAAAGCTATCTTTTTTTTCAGCTCACAACATACTTCTTACTCAGGAACATAAACAAAAATATTAGTCGACATTTATGCTTGAAGCACACTTGTTTGACAGATGCAACTAAATACTGGCTATAAATAGAAAAGCTCATACACACACACAAGTCAATAAAAGCATTCAGTGAGAACCCATTGGCTGTAATAATTCACAACAGAGAGTACTGAATGTTTTATTATTTACAAATTGTGTGCCAACCATCTTTTTTAATCAGTAAAATTCATAATGAATTTATTCCCATGTATACATGCTGGGAAAACCTTGGTGGCGCAGTAGTTAAGTGCTACATCTGCTTATCAAAAGACTGGCAGTTCAGATCCGCCAAATGCTCCTTGGAAACTCTATGGAGCAGTTCTACTCTGTCCTATAGGGTTGCTGTGAGTAGGAACTGACTTGATGGCACTGGGTTTGGTTGTTATTTTGGTTATATATGTTGGTAGTGAAACACCAGCACACCACTGCTTGGTAGGCACCTGGTCCTGGTGCAAAAGAGCAGATGCAAAAGATCCAGCAGAAGGGCGCTGCTGCCAAACATCACTAGCCAAATCTAGAGGTGAAAACAGAGGCCTGGAGGTGCAATACAGCTCTTGCAGAGCTGCATAACTAGCGATTAATAGTGATGAAATCCAAACATAATTTGATGTGACTCCAAAGTCCATCCCTTGACAGCTGTATAAGTTCCAACAAATGACTTAACCTCTATTAGCCTCAGTTTCTTCACCTGTCAAGTGGGAGAATTCATTTGTCTTAAAGATACCCCAAACACATATAGTTACCCCCATGCTACTGGCTCTCCTAGTAACTCCTGTCCCTTCTGGCCACAGCGGACAAGGGGTATATGCCTCATAAGGCATGCTGTAATTGGTTGAGAATACAAGGAAGCTATGAATGTGGCTCAGTTTGGCCTGGGGCTGGATGAGGCTTGGAGAAATCCCAGAGGAGCCAATATCCTGCGGGAGGCCAGGTAGGCCGACCTGGAAGGAGGAGGTTGTCACAGGGGCACACTCACAGCATTACAGATGTGACTGAGAGGAAACATTTAGACTTGGAACTGGGGCAGGGGACTCCCTGCGTCACAGCTGCAATGGTAAGCACATTTCCATTCAATGATGGCTTACAATGAGAAAAATTGTGAACACAAACACACATCATCCAATTAAGTGGTTTTGTGATATGAAATAGAGCATGCCTTTCAAGTGGTACCCAGTCAGAGGTCAAGGAGGGTGCAGGGTCATTGCTGGGAACGGCACTAGTTGATCACAAGGGATGCTGTATTTGTGCTGATGTTATAGGTAGGGAGTTAAGGGAGAGGGTGTAAATGGTCCTCAGAGCTCATGCTGACTTGCTGGTAGACCACAAGCAAATGGAAACTGAGCTTCACTGTGGTGATACCACTCCTGCAAGGGGTCTCCAGTGGCCTCCAGTGGCTGTATGGCTCAAGTTGGAATGCATCATCACTGGGACCTGAACCAAGCCTCACTCAGACATCTGAGTGGGGGAAACAGAGCCCCTGCTTCCCTCAGTGCTCTTTCACTTGCAAGTGACAGAAAGTCAACTCAAATGACACAAGCAGGAAAGGAGAATCTGTTACTCTTACTAAAATGGAAGTTTAAGGGTGGCCTCAAAAACTCTAAGGATGGAGGTGACGTTCTCAGAAATTTCCTCGCCCTGCTTCCTCTCCAGCTCTGCTTCTTTGCTCTTGCAGAGAATTCCTGCTGCAGCAAGGAGAGGACAAGATGGGAACAACACAAGGTTACACCATCCCACCTTAACATTCCTCCTACCCAAAAGAGAGAACTCCTCTCTACCAGCATCTGAATACAAATCTTCGTTGGTCCACCCTTACTCACGTGCCCATCTCTGGCTTAATCAGCTAAGTCGCAGGCACTGGGATCATGATTGCCTGAGCCTGAGAATAGTGGCCTCACCAGAACCTGGAGAAAACGTGGAAAGGAAAGGGGCACAGTCCACCAAGGAATGAGGTACTGTTACCTAAAGGAAGGAAGAGATGCTGGATAAATAAAAGCCAGAGTCTCCTGATGAGCAGAACTTCCCGGGGATTCTCAGACTTGGAGTAACAGCTAAAACCGAGGCTACAATCATTACAGGGCCAGGCCCTGAGCCTCTTCTTGGTAAGAATGGGAAGGAGGGACGAATTAGCAGTTAGCAGCTGTCTTTGCGTGAGAGATTACACTTCATGGGATACACACTGTTCTCCTAATTTCTGCAGTTCTATCACCCTCGTTTTACAGAGTAGGAAACAGAGCATTGGGAAGGTTAAGTGACTTTCTCAAAGTCACACAGCAAAGCTGGCAAATCAAGGTACAAGTCTCCAACCTCTGAGACTGAAAACAAAAAAACCCAACCCTATTGCAATCGAGTCAATTCCAACTTATAGCAACCCTATACAATAGAGTGAACTGCCTTGTGGGGTTTCCAAGGAACAGCTAGTGGAGTCCAAACTGCCGACCGTAAGTGGCCAAGCTCTTTCTTCTGCTCCCGTCTGTGATTAGGGTTCACGGTCAGAGCCCTACAACTATCTATTATGACGCTTTGACCAGATTGTCTTGGGGCTGTTTTCAGAGCCCAATGTGTAAGCAAGAGGTCTTTTTTATCTCTGGTTTTTGCTCATTGAATATTCCTTAACAGACACAGGAAGAAGAAAATGTGGAAGGAGCTGGTGTTGTCTACATTGCTCAAGCAGTTCACTCTACTGTATAGGGTTGCTATAAGCTGGAACTGACTCGATGGCAGTCGGGTTGGTTTTTTTGTTTTCAGTCTCAGAGGATGGAGATTGGACCTAGATTTGCCAGCTTTGCTGCATGACTTTGAGAAAGTCACTTAACCTTCCCAATCCTCTGTTTCCTACTCTGTAAAACGAGGGTGATAGAACTGCAGAAATTAGATGAGCAGTGTGTATCCCATCAAGTGTAGTCTCTCACACACAGAAGTCAGCCGCTGACTGCTAATTCGTCCCTCCTTCCCAGTCTTACAAAGAAGAGGCTCAGGGCCTGGCCCTATAATGATTGTAGCCTCAAGCTGTGATAAACTGAAATGTTTCTTCCCTAAAGTTCTAACCCCTAGTACCTGAGAATGTGACCATATTTGGAAATAGTGTTTTTGCAGATAGATGTAACTGGTTAACATGGGTATACTAGGGTAGGGTAGACCCTAATCCAACGTGATCACTGTCCTTACAGAAAGAGGAAAACAGACAGACAGATCAGCAGACACAGAAGGAAGACAGCCTTGTGAAGAGAGAGGTACAGCTTGGAGTTGCACTGCCACAAACCAAGGAATGCTTAGAGCCACCAGAAGCCAGAAGGGGTGAGGAAGGCCCTTCTTCTAGAGGCTCTGGAGGGAGTCCAGCCCTGCCAACCTTCATTTTGGACATCTATGAGAGCCAACAGTTAAGTCTGCAAACGTAATTGTTCTAAGTGTTGCATACCTCATTGCTGAATATCACTGTGGTCACCTTCACAGTCCTCCCCTTGGGAAGCTGTGCACCAACACCAGTGCCTAGTTCACCCTTCAAAGCAAGTTGGGAACTCTTTCTGGAATGGCCATTGCACATGGTGACAAGTTCACAAACCTAATTGTATAGTTGTCTGTGAGGAACTTTTTAGCCAGTACACAAATGACTGCATTGCAACACCACCCCCCTCACCTGATCCGGCCCCCAGTGACTTTTTTCCTTACCTGAGGATAAAGGAAATATTGAAAGGTAGACATTCAGATGACATTCAGGACATCAATAGTAATACGATGACAGTGCTGATGACCATTCCAGAAAAAGAATTCCCAAATTGCTTTGAAGGGTGGACTAGGTGCTAAGATCAGTGCATAGCTTCCCAAGGGGAGTACTTCAAGTACGACCATAGTGATACTCAGCAATGAAATATGCAGCGCTTTTTCCAGGATGAGTTCACAAACTTAATTGTCAGTCCTCATAACCTCCAGAATTGTGACCAAATAAATTTCTGTTGTTTTAAGCCACCTAGCTTGTGGTACTTAGTTAAGGCAGCCCTAGAACACCAACCTAATTAACCAGCCATCAGCTGTGTGTTGAACTGTCGCTGCCCACACACCTGGGTAACAGATTGCAACACTGCTGGAGAGTCAGCTCATCAAATGGAAAGCAAGACACTGGAGTCAGAAAAACCTTGGCCTGCGTTCATGCTTCTAACTCAAGCTGTATGACCTTCAACTAATGACTTAGGTTCAATTAGCCTCATTTTCCTCATCAGTCAAATGGGAGGATCTCAGTCATTTTAAAGACACAAATAAATATTATTAGGCCCATTCTGCTGTGCCTACACACAACTCCTGTCCCTTCTGACTACAGGAGACAAGGGTTATATTCCCCCAAATAGACAATCCTCTAGCTGAAAATAAAGAATGCCAGTCAAGTTTTAATGGTTCCCAGGGGCAGGTGGGAGAGGTAGCTGAGATGGTGTTACTCAAGGGGCACTGAGTTTCTGTTCAGGGCGATGAAAAAAAACTAGAAACCAATAGTGTGATGGTTGCACAATGTGATGAACAGAATTAATGTTACTGAAAATCATGTAAAAGTGGTTGAAGTGGTCAAGGTTTTGTTATGTATATATTTCATCATGATACAATTTTTAGAAGAAAGGCAGAGACTACAAGGACTGCCAGTCAAGTTCACAAACTCCTCCTAGAAAAAGTGCTACATACCTCGTTGCTGAGTATCACTACAGTCACCTTTGTAGTATTGCCTTTGGGAAGCTATGTACTGATGCCAGCTAGTCCACACTTCAAAACAATTTTGGAACCCTTTTTCTAGAATGGCCATCAGAGCTGTTATTGTATTACCCTTGATGCCCTGATCCAAACCTCCTCCTTCCAATATTTCCTTTATTTCCAAGTAGCAAAACAAGTCAGTGGGGGACAGATCAGGTTAGTGGGGAAAATGTTCCAATGCAGTTCTATGTTTAGGCTGAAATCTCCCTCACAGATAACTATACAGTTAAGTTTCTGAACTTGCCACCATGCCACTGTGCACAATGGCCATTCCAGAAAGAGTTCCAAAATTGCTGTGAAGGGTAGACTAGGCACTGGTATTAGTGCATAGCTTCCCAAGGGGAGTGCCACAAAGATGACCATAATGATCTCAGCAATGAGATGTGTAGCATTTAGAAGAAACAAGTTCATAGACTTAATTGTCAAAACTGCCTATTTCCAAACAATGGTGAAGACTTGAGGTAAAAAGGCTTTGTGTGAGTATAGGCAGAACAACTATTTGGATTCTAGCACACAAAAAAAGAGCAGAGGAAGCTGGCTGAAATAGAGAGCCGGGAGGCCAAAAGATGCTCGAGGCAGGACAGAGACAGAGCAAGAGCAGAATAAGGCAGCTCCTGGGTGACAGAGAAAGAACATGAGAGAGCTTGTCCTTGTTTCCTGCTTCTGACCCAACAGCTCCCCACTTCCTGCCTTAAACGCCTAGGCTCCATTTCACCTGAGCCAGCATGAGGAGGTTTCCATTTCTTATATCAAAACAACACAAAACAATCAATGAGGGAAGAATAAGCACATACTAAAACCAAACTCATTGCCAGGAAGTCACTTCCAACTCATAGCCACCCTATAGAACAGAGCAGAACTGCCCCATAGAGTTTCCAAGAATCAGCTGGTGGCTTTGAACTGCCAACTTTATGGTTGGCAGATGATCTCTTAACCACTACACCACCACAGCTTAAGTACCTAGTAGCTGCTCAATAAATGCTATCACAGTTATTCTCCTAGACTTGGTCCAGGTACATAAAACTTACTCGAATTAGCCTCATGCAACTTCAGCCAAGTCTGTATTTGGGTCATCTTCTCTTCATTTCCAGAAATCAAGGCTGAACTAACTTTCCAAGATACACAGCACAGTTAGTGTGCACCTCTTAGCCTTGGCTAATTATCTCTTTTATCAATTAAAAAATATTTTTCCATTAAGCCTGGGAACTGAGAGAGAGAAAGGAGTCTCTTCTCTGTTTCTAAAGCCTCTGAAAAATCCAGCCAGATAATGTCACTGATTTGGTTAATTTCAGGTGCACATCGGGCTATTCAACCTAGGTGAATTTAATGACTCAGGACAGGTCGGGCGATGAATGTCCCTGTAAATCATTTATAATTGCGAGCATAAAAATTAAAAATCAGTCTGAGGAGCAAGATAACGTAATGGTAATGACAGGGAGCAGTAATCCGAAGATAGAGGTTTCCTGCTTTAATCAGGCCCACGCGGATGACAGAGTGCTAAGCCTCTAAGGGATTGTTCTGGGAACAAAAGGCTGGGAGCCTCCTTCAGTCTTTAATGACTCACTATGATCAACGAAATTAACTGAATTTTCATACTATAATTATAAAACTTAATAGAGTTTTTCTTCCCCTTTGTACTCTTTATTTTTCTCTCAGTCAAGATAAACCAACATACAGTCTATTCTCCTTACTAGCATGACTTTAAAAGGCCAGTAACAGTCTGCTGTGTCATCTTGAAAGTCCAGTTAATAAATTATGTCCAGAAAAAGGAATGCTGGTGATGTAACAGTTTCTAGAAGCTGCTGCTTTATGAAATTTAGAAAAATCTTTACCTTATTTTCGATGATACTATCATACTATTTTGTATGATACTACAGCACTTGACCACTTTCTGTCTGTCAGTTCACCATACGGTGGTGGCTGTGTGTTGATGTGATGCTAGAAGCGATGCCACTGGTATTTCAAATACCAGCTAGGGCACCCTGGGGGACAGGTTTCACTGGGGTTTCCAGACTAAGACAGACTAGTAAAAAAGGTGTGGTGCTCTACTCTCAAAATTCAGCCAGCGAAAACTTTATGGATCACAACAGAACGCTGTCCAATCTGCTTGCTCCGGATATGTCATCAGGAGGCATCAACTGCTGGAGAAGGGTGTGTTTGGTGAGACAGAGGGTCAGTGAGGGCATCGGGGTCCCTCTATGAGATGCCCTGGCACAACATCCACAATGATGGGCTACAACATGTTGGTGATCATGAGGAGGGCATGGAACTTGGCATTTCATTCTAGTGTACCTCAAGTAGCCAGGACACAGAGATGAACTGACAGCACGTATATCAACCACGTCATGTCATGTCATATATCACATCATATCATGCCATGGCATACTATATCATATATCGTATCATATCATCATAACATTCTAAATCAGCCAGAATCAAAAAATGGGTGAACACTAAAGCATACAATTCTTCCCTTGTGGTCCCTGCAAACCACAGATTGACCAAATACTCTCCTTTCCCTGCCTTTTCTGCCTGGTGGACATCTCATCGTATTTCCAAGTCTAATTCAAGTGGAGCATCCTCTGAAAGGCTTCTCCCACCACCCCTCTTTTTTCCCATTTTGCCAAAACTTCCCCACCCTCCAGGTTCGTCACTCCCTTTCCTTTACCTTGAAACCTTGTACATTAAACTTATCATAACTCACAATTGTAAGATCATTGCACTCTTTCATACAAAACTCTAGTTCTTCAAGAGGAGGCTATGTGGCAACCATTATTTACCAAATCTCCAAACCCCTGACACACAGTAGGTATTCAATAAATATTTGTCGGCCAGTTGAGATCTATTTTAACTCTAGGTTAACCTGTGAGAAACCAGTGAGAGAAAAGTCAGGAAAACACCAAACGCTTGTTGTAGCTGTTGTTAGGTGCCTTTGAGTTAGTCCCAACTCATAACAACCCTGTGCACAACAGAATAAAACACTGCCCAGTCCTGCACCATGGCTGCAATTGTTTTCACGCCCTCAGCATTGGAGAATAAAATATACAAAGAGAGATAAGAAACAAAGGAGCTTCTTTAAACAGATACACACAGAGACATACAATTCTTGCTCTTGATAATCAGAAAAAAAAACATTGGATATTTTCTCTGGAGCTTTTAAATACTTCCAGGAACCCTTGGTAAAATTACAGTCTTTTCCTGAGCAGCTGGGGTGATGCTGCTCCATGTAATTTTCTCCCTACATGAGCTGTATACAGTCATATTGAGAAGTGAGTGAGTAAGGGCTTTTTAAGTGCAAGCAACAGAAACTGACTTCAGTCAACCTAAGCTTTTGTTATTAGGACATAGCTGTGTCTCACCAAACCCAAGCACAGGAGCATGGCTGAGCATCGGGAGGAACTAGGGCTAGGAAGTCCTCTGTCTCCACCCCGTGAATCACATCATCTCTCTCACCCTATATACCAACTCTGGTGGGCATCTGAATCACCTGAAGAATTGGTCAAAATGCTGCTTGCAGGGCCCCACCCTGGAGATGCTGAATCAGGAGGTTTGGGGTGGGGCCTGAGAATCTGCATTTCTAACTAGTTCCCAGGTGATGCTGATGATGCTGGTCTGGACACCACACACAGTGGCTCAGAGCTCAGCCAAAAGACTGGCAGTTTGAACTCACCAGCAGCTCCAGGGTGCAGCTCCACTTGGTCCTACAAAGTTGCTCTGAGTTGGAATGGACTCGACAGCACCAAGCTTTAACACACACCAAGGCGCTCTGGTGCCACAACAGTTAAGTGCTCAGCGGCTGTCTTAGAAGTCGGTATTTCAAACTCGTCCAGTGGCTCTGAGGAAGAAACATCTGGCAAGCTGCTCCTGTAAACACTGTAGTGTAGAAAATCCTATGAGGTAGATCTTCTCCGTGGCATAGAGCCTCTAGGAATCAGCATCAACTCCAAGGAACCTACCAACCAACCCGCCACCGGTTAGTCCACAGGACAATAAGACGGCCACCAGAGCTGCCCGGTTTACAGGTCACAGTTCAAACCATAAGGAATGACTCACCCATGTCCCACTTCCAATCTCCTGGAAGATGGAAGTGACAGCCCCGGTTGGAGTGAAATATCTACCCTGAGCCCACGAACTATGGCCAGAAACATGGCTGCCTGTGGGCACGCTGAGTAGTTGCCAGGAAGAGGAGCTGGGCAGATACCCCCAACACGTCTTCCATGAGAGACAAGGGAATCTTCTGATTGGACGAGTAGAATCTAGGATGTCTTTAGCACAGCAAAAGTGACAACTCAAGAAATGCACTCTCAGCAGAAATGAAATTCAGAGTTACTTGCATCTTGGAGTTCCTTGGCAGTGCAAATGGTTAAAGTGCTCAGCTGCTAATTAAAATGTTGGAAGTTCAAGTTCATCCAGAAGCACCTTGGAAAAAAGGCCTCCTTCTAAAGAGTCAGCCATGGAAAACCCTGTGGAGCACAGTTCTATTATGACACACATCAGCTTTGCTTGAGTTGGAATCCACCAGATAGCAACTAGTTTAACTCCCATGTTTACAGAAGGGAATCTCAAAGTTACAGGCACTCCTTGGGTTACAAATGAACAGTCAGTTTATGCACAACCCACAGTTAATGAACTAACCCCCATGACGCCTATTATACTTAAAATGCAAGGTACAGACAATCGTTCACAATAACAGATGGGCTGCTTCTTTGCCGCGTGTATCCCAAAATTGTCATTATTATTACTGTATTGCTATGCTAAAATGTTTCAGTATGTCTGGAAGTGTTTCTTTAATATTTTTTATGCACAAAAGGGTACTCTATAGACTATATATGAAGACAAACATTTGATGAACTGATGTTAAGTATGACTGTACCTAACTATTCAAATATATTTATAAATTTGATTTAAAGACAGATTTTGGAATGGATAATCCAGAGCTCCTCCCAAATGCCCCCAAGGCAGGAAGGAAGCGGGTGGGGGGGGTGTATTTATATCAGGCTGTGTGAGGCACTCACAAAGATTGTAGAGTGTTGTCTACAGCAGTAGTTAGCAAGCCAGAAGCAACAGTATTCTCCAGGGGACACTTAGTAATGTCTGAGGGAAGTTTTGTTTGTTACAGCTGGGTGGAGCAGGTGGTCTGCTACTAATATCTAGTAGGTAAAGACCAGGGAGGTCAGTCAGCATCTTCCAGTGCACAGGACAGCACCTTCAACAAAGAAGTATCTGGCCCAAAGTGTGAGTGACGCCAAGGTTGAGAAACTGTGCTCTAGAGTCTACAAGAGTTCTTGGGGAAATTACACTCTACACAGCTGAGAGATACTGCTCTATAAAATTGATTTTCAGTCCTGCCTGCCAGTTGAGGGTCCAACCTAGCTGTTTGCCAACTTGTGTGGGTGTGGGCAAGGCCACAACCCTCTAAGCCTCAGTTTCCATATACCTAAAATGGGATAATAGGGTATTGGCGGGAACTGGGCCTAGTGCCTGGGACATCGTTGTTATCGATCAACATTATTATTATTAAATATTTGTGAATGAAAACGTAGAAGAACTCTACCATGTCTCTGCAATGTGAGCTGGATGGTCTAACTCACTCAAGGATTTTTGTAAGGGTAGGAAAAAGAGGGTTAAGCTTTTCTGAGAAAACAATTTCTTTCTGAAAGGAGACACTAGAACTTGTATGGGACATCAGCCTGTACTCTCCATCTCATAGCACAGTTTTCTTATGCTGGCACTTTTCATACTGAATTAGGAAAAGCAAATTTTAATATGAGCTGATGCTAATCACCCATGACAGAATATTCCCACTTTGATCAACCTTTCATAACATATTAGGAGGAAAAAAGTCCTCACTTAACTCTTACAGGTCAATCTCCATGTCGCCTCTAAGTGCATGGTAGCAACAAGCATCTGACCACCTGCAAGGGCTCCTTGACCAGCCCAAGGACCACAGGAAACTGAAGATTGTGTCGCCAGTGCCAAATGCTCAAGGGACAAGGCCAGCTTCCATCCAGCAGTCTGTACTAACCACTGTGTCCATGATGCTCCCAATGCTGGCATGAAGCTCTGCCTGCAAAGATGTCCCATTTGGAGGACAGCATGAAATCTTGGCATTTGGGAGTTGAAAAGATCTTGGATCTTCTAATCCAATTTACTCACTTATGAACTGTCAGTTCATGGAAGAGGCTGGATGAATTTATCTATTTGTTTTAGTATCGGAACATTAGCCAGAACAGAGGGATAATTTGAAGGTCCTCACTTTCTAATGGTAGAGAGAGCTTGTTAGAAGAGTTCTGGGCCTAAGCCTAGCTTGACTTTGGGGTCTTTTATTTTTTAACTCTGTTTTGATCCAATCTGGTAGGTCTGTCATTGAACAGATTAGTTTAAATTTCTTGTGATTATTGGATTACTTCTGCCTTCTTACTTTGTGTTTTCTGTTGGCTATCAATTTTCTTAGCTGATCTATATTTCCCTTCTTTTTCAGACTTCTTCAATGCTGATAAAGATTTCTGTATTTCTTTTCTATGTTGTTGGTTTGGAAGCTTTAAATTGTGTTTTTCCTCTTCTAATGAGCATCCTTAATATTTTAACCAACCTACTTAATTATACATGTGTAAACGAAGTCTAAAATTTCTATCTTCCTCTCACAAGTGATAAAAATCTTAGTATAAGACAATAACCATATGACACTCCAGCCTAAAATATTTACTGTGCGCTCCTCTAAGGAACAGTTTGCAGACCCCTGTTCTAGAATAATAGCAACAGGGTAGAAAATTTTAAGTGGACTTGTATTTTCTCTCAGCACTTTGAACATGGCACTTTGCTGTCTTCTGTTCTTCTGTTGCTAACATGACATTTTACTCGATGCATCACAGTTTTCCTTTATATTAATCGCTTAGAATTTGGCACATACTTTGAACCTAAGGAGTCTTTCTTCAGTTCTTTGTCAGATGCTATTCTTCTGCCATTTCCTATGTCGGTGACCTTGATCTATTCTCCAAGTCTCTTTTATTATTACTATTATTATTTTTTATTGTTTTGTTTTGTTAGAATACACCACATTATTATTCAACGCTGTCTTCCAGTTCACTGATTCTTCTTTCAGCTGTGCTAAATAGTTTATGAAATTTTCTGTTTTGATGAGTATTTTTTATTTCCAAGATTTCTAATTGGCTGTTACTCATACTCACCTGTTCTTGTTTCATTCATTAATCATTTTGCCGTCACTGCTTGATCTATCCTCCTTGCCTGGCAGCTTTGAAATAACCTCCACCTAGGCTGCTCCTCATAGCGACCCAACCAGGGTTCATTTCCTGCTTGGGAAGCTATGTGTTCTCCAGCATCCACTGTCTGCTGTCTTTCTCACAACCATTGCACAGTGGTTCTCAACCAGGGGAGATTTTTCCTTAGAGGACATTTTACAATTTCTGGGGATGTTTTTTGATTGTCACAACCTGGGGGATGGTTCCACCAGCACTTAGTATATAGAGGCCAGGGATGCTGCTAAACAAACTATAAGTAAGCCTCAGAACAATTTCACTACAAAGTGTCAACGGTGCTAAGATTGAGAAACTCTGCCACAGCTGCAGGTAGATCAACATTTTTTAGCCTCCTTTCACAACTAAGGGAGTCACACCCCTGCTTGCTGCTTTAAATAGCAGTGAGCATGGCCTTGTTGAAGGCACCCTGGTGGTACAGTGGTTAAAGCACTCTGCTGCTATCCAGAAGGTCAGCAGTTAGAACCCATCTGCCAGTCAATGGGAGAAAGATGTGGCAGCCACTTCCATAAAGATTTACAGCCCTTGAAACGCTATGGGGCAGCTCTACTTGTCCCATAGGGTTGCTATGAATTGGAACCCAAGGCAATGAATTGGGTTTATGACCTGTTTATGCTTTTATCCCTCAGAGGTAATCTTCCAAAATCACCATTTTCTGTTTCCAGGTATAGAGATTCAGTCTCCATCACGATGTTTCTGCAGCACTCTCCAGCAAGTTCTCCAGAGGGTTATCTTATTTCTGAGCTGTGCCTTTTATACTTTTTTTGGTTCTCCAATATTTTATCTCTCATTGCCACACATCTGGAACAGAGATACTGGACCAAAGCATGAACTCACTGAGCTGTCTTGACCCAGACCAACCTCTCGGTGGGGTAAGTCTACATGACTTCTTCCTTTTTATTTCATCTTTAGATAAAAATACTGGATGTCTTGCAAGGTGCCCTGATACAACTCACTGTACAGTGAGGTAACACTTCCTAAACAGAATCTTCTCAGTTATTTTCAGGAAAGCAACTAAAATAGGCCTTGTTATAGGTTGAATTTTGTCTCCCCAAAAGACAATGTTGAAGTCCTAATCTCTGGCACTTAGGAATGTGACCTGGCTTGGAAACAAGGTCTTTGAAGATGTTATCAGTTAACACGAGGTCATACTGGATTAAGGTGGGCCCTGATGCAGTATGATCGATGTCCTTTTAAAAAGAAGAGAAGAAACACTGAGAGAGAAGGAAGACAGCCATGTGAGGATGAAGACAGAGATTGGAGTGATGCAACCACAAGCTAAGGAAAATCGAGGAATGCCAAGGACCTCTAAAAGTGAAGAAGAGGCAATGACGATGTTCCCCTCGAGCCTTCAGAGAGAGCACAAACCTACCAACACCTTTATTTTGTATTGCTAGCCTCCAAAATGTCACATTATAAACATCTGTTGTTTTAAGTCACCAGTACTTTGCTGTGGCAGCCCTAGGAAGCTAATACAGGCTTTAAACAGACCCTCATGTAGAAGCCTTGCAGCTGGCAGGAGTGAGAGGATACTATAGTGGACACAGGCACCTTTCACAGGTGCTTCTTCTGCACTGATGGAGGTTTCTGAGGATTGTATTTTAGCAGATGCAGATTTCTTCCTCTGCAGTTTGTCCTTGCTTCCTTGTGTCTTAGTGACCCAGTGAGAAAGGCTATATACATATATACATATAAAGTTATAAAATGCCTAAAGCAAGAATCTCAGTCTCAAATGAGGCGACAGGATCAGAATGTTTAAAGTCAGACCCCACCCCCCTGACCCCCTGCAGACTCTAAAGCTTCCCTGACACCGGAGAGAGCACAGCTGTCACCAACATCCAGTATCTTTGTATTCCAAACACACTGGGTCCCAGTGCTTTAGGTATGAGACCAGGACTTGGTTACATGTAATATTCCACACAGTTCCATCTGATTCAGATGCCATGAATCTACTCCAGGGTGTGCCCACTTCGGAATGCCCTGGCTTATTCCAGATAGAGGTGTGACTCCTAGAGACATAGTGTCTCTTCCCAGAGTCCTTTTTGTCATGTGTCTGTTTCTCGCCCACAATAGACATATAGATTGGATGAAGGATGGACATCTGGCCCTACTCATCTCTCTGAGGAACTGGATTTGGGCCATGGCTAAATAGTCACTTATTTGTGGGGAGCCTTGCTAGAAGTCACGTGGAATTGGGAGCTGAGGACACCATTTTGGTACAGCCAGGATAAGGCCAAGCACGGCCACTATGTATGAAGGCATCCAACTGAGGGGCAAGTGAGCACTGAAATCCAGCTTCCCTGAGGGGCACCTTGTCCTTATTTGCATAGAGTTGTCATCATGTGTGCTGTAGTCTGCAGAGAAGACGATCTGCAGAGATAAGAAGGAAGCAAATGACAGGAGCAAGGAAAGAGAGAGATGTTGGGAGAAGTTCCTTGGATCCTGAAAGTTATGGAGAAGCTTGTTCCCACCCTCCAACACCCAGCTCAACTTCTTCACTCTTGGAGGACGCCCTTGTATCCTGATACTAAATTCTCTGTTGCTTAAATTAGTGCAATGAGTGAGTTTCTGTTTCTTGCACTGACACAACACCCTGTTGTGATTAAGCACTGCAAGAGCAAGGGCTGTGGCTTTTTTCACTGTTGTGTGCTCAGAGCCGAACATAAGGCCAGTACATAGTATCTGCTTAATAAAGATCTGCCAAACGAATGAACGAATGAGAAGGTCGTGACCTGAGTGGCGTAAGAAAGTGGCTGCATCTGAGATTCCTCATCACATTCACTAAACAACAGAAAAGATGATGGTTTCCACAGTGAAGTTAAATCAGCAACTTTTTCACTGGAAGTTACCACCAAGACATCAGGAATACAAAGAAACACAAGATGGTCTTCCAAAGCCAAGCCAAGTGCTGTCGAGTCGGATCCAACTCATGGCGACCCTAGGAGGCCAAGGTAGAACTGACCCCCAGAGTATTCGGTATGAGCCATAATATTCACAGCACTGGGATTCTCCCTTGGAAAAAACAAATACTATCTATGTGGAGAAATAAAACCTAGGATCAAAAAAAAAAAATTATCGAGAAAATCTTTAGCAGAGTAAAGATAAATAATAGGAAGATTATCATTTCTTTATGGAATCATGGATATTATGGCTGGGATGGTCCGGGATCAGCCTATCCAGCACTACTCTTTGAAGGAGTAACTCAGAGGTTTAGCAACTTACATAAGGTCACACAGCCAGGATGGGAGAAAAGAGCCTAGATTCCATATCTTTGGCTTTTTAATGCTGTGTTTCTATTACAACAAGCTGCCCCTGGCAAAGGGGTTTCTTTTCCTTTCTTATTTCTAGGCTACTATGATTGAAAAACAACTTTTATGGCACCCATTGAGACAGTTTCCATTTGCTACACTCAGTCCTACAACCCTGGTCAAACGGACTAATGTCTACATTTATGCATTTATACATTGAGCACACATTTAAAAACAACAACTTATCAAATATGTCAACTTCATGGCAGCACCATTAAAAGAAAAAGTTTTAAATGATCAGGTTACAGGAAAAAAGTCTGATTTCTCCACTGTATTACTGCCTGTGAAATACTACAAGTGCAAAATGTAATTACCTTAATGCTCTTTTTGATATCATATCAGCAAATTACGCCGAGTCCCCACTGTGACACTTCTATCAGGGTAAGCATTATCCTGTTGTGAGTGCCGGCGCCCGGGGAAAACCAAGTCGCTCCAGTGGTTGCCAGGCTCCAGCAATTAGCCATCACGAGATCGTCAGGGAGGGTAGATTTCAGAGCCCCTTACAGAATGTTTAACCTATAAACATCTAGAACCTTTACCTTCTGTTTGTTTTTCCCTCCAGTTAAGCCCCAGAGAATCATCTGTGAAGAATCATTTTATGTAATGAGAATTTTTCTCCTTCTATTTTCCTTCTTAATCACCAGCAAATCCCCTTTGGCTATTAAAACACACACCACGAAAACCAGAAAAATAGCTAATATGTTGTGCCGAAGACTAATACCTTAATGCTACGAGGAGAAAAACACACATGATGTGATGTGTTGGTGGATTAGCCTTTCTTCACATGGAGCAAACAAAAATAATAACTTCCAGTAACTTCGGAGGCCAGTGATTTGCTTTCTCGAGTTCAGAAATTTTATTTAGAAGATTATACAGAATGCAAGGGGAACAAAATGCATGGCTTTGCAAAGCAGCTCCATTTACTTTAGGTATTAAAACACCGTATGCTGGAGTCTCATCCAACTGACAGGCAGGAGGAAACTTAGCGGGCGCACCCCACTTCTCAGTGGGCTTAGGGCACAAACATCAGGCAGATTGTAAACAAGTTCTCTACCCAAACAAAGGACCCCTCCTCATCTCACTCTTGTGTGGAAAGATCATGAGATACAGTAGCAATAATATCATTTAGCCTTCTGACTGAATTCCGCAAAAATTAAATTTGTGAGGCTAAAGATTTTCATAAACGGAAAAGGACACAGTTGGCTCCGACTTGGCAGCTTCTTCAAACCTAACTGCAAAGATGAAAACATTCAGGTCAGTTACTAGATTTTGAGTATCTCTGCATTTTTGGTGTCCATTTTTGGTAGAAAACTATCCCCTGGGCTGCTATTCCATCTGGAAAATAGAATTAATAAATCATCATCTCTCCAGTCTGTACAATGCCTTATAAAGTATACAAGAAAAAGAAGGGAAAACAAAGACCTATCTATTATGTATCAGCCCCTAGCCTGGCCTTGCAAGCTGCTTAAGTACCTTCAGACCCCGACAAAAACAAAGTGGTTGTACTTCTGTGCAGAAACTCCAGCCCTCTGGTCTACCCATCTGGTCTTCAAACCCAGGCTTATCACACACCTCAACCTCAGGAGACTGAAGAACAGAAATAACTCAAGGGATTCACAGAGCCTGACCAAAGCCACCCTCTTGCAACAAAAGCCTCAAGAAAGCACAGAGGGAGAAGACCGTGGTAGAACCCACTCCAGGGATGGGTCCTTCTGGGAGCAGAATGTCCTTAAGGCAGAATCAAACTGGGTAGGCTCAAACCCAAGCTCTACCTGGCCATGGGAAATTAGAAAAATGGTTAGCTTAGTAAAATGTTTAGGAATAGCTAACTATTAGCTATTACTGTGATTAAAATATGCTTAATTATTAGTTAGAATATGGCTGTGGCTTCTGACCTCCAGGGAACACCTCTGGTGGGCTCTGATTCATCAGGAAAACAATCATCCCCAGATGCTTGGTAGAAGTTTTTGAGAATATGAGCAAATACTTACATTGTTTTTTTTTGGTTGAGGAAATGGATGGATGGAGATGGAGATGTCCACAGTAAGGGCAAGATCACAGCTCAGCTCCTTGCCCTAAAGCCCTGGCCAAGCCCACAGGGTCCAGTCTCAGGAAGGCTTCCCTCCTTCCAGCTAAGCCAAGTCTCTTCTCCATCAGCATCCTTGGGCCATCATTTTAATGCTGCATTAAACCTAAAAGCCTTACCTTTTTTATCCCAGTCCTTTTTAGCCCTGCATTTACAGTATTTAGTCACGGCACGCAGTCTTGACTAATGTCTAAATCTGGGCATTGTGGTTGCGTTTGTGTGTGTGTACGTGTGTGTGATTCCAATCCTCCAGAGCTAACCGCAATACTGTCTTTCTTGGCCTCTTGGTTTCTGTACCTTCCTGCTTCACAGCGCCAGATATTTGGGATTAAACTCAGCCAGAAATGTTATTTGCTATGTTTAGTGTTTTTATGATGATTCTCTTATTATCTGCACGTGCTTCCACACTAATTGTACATTACAATTGCTGTAAGCAGGCAGCCTGTGAGCAAAACATGGGGGGTTAAGGGGTTGGGGTAGAACAAGCCGATGTCCTATAGGATCCAGACAAGGGAGGGACTAAAGGCAGAGATGCCAGAAGGAAAAGAGGTCAATCTAATTTTGCAGTTCTCTGGAGACAGAGCCCTGTGCTGCCCTGGGGCCTCATCCATTGATTCAGGGTTTAGCAAACGGTCCACAGGAAAAAGTGCAGAAGAGAAAAAAAGACTGTTATTCCTAAGAGGGTGCCCAAAATAAACCCGAATTTTCAGACTTCAGGATCCATCTATGACTAAATTCAAGAATGTTTGGAAAGGGAAACATATCATTTACATTTTTAAAATAGCCAAAGACTTTGATGATAGTTGGTATACTGATTTAGGCATGAAGATTGAAATAGCTAAATGATAAGTTTTCAAACTGATTTCAAATGGACCTTTTTAAAAAATTTGTCTTCTGATGCTTACATTAATATAAGAAGTCACAGAAACAGTCATGGGTACTTATGTTAATATAAGAAGTCACAAGACAGTTACGCTTCACCTTCTCCAAAAATATTCCAGTAGCTTGGGCCACACAGCGAGCCCCGTGATCATGATCTAGACAGAAATATTTGATTGTGCTGGGCATAGCCGGGAGTTATTTTACAAGCTGCCACATACGGTACTAAGGTGCATCTACAGTACTACACTAAAGTGCACATGGAAACAAATTAGGTAGTAGTTCTGGGCATTTTTATGAGCTTAAAAATGATTTTAGCATTGATAGCTTATCCATCACAATGAAACACAAATTGCAATTGGAAAACAACTTGGTGTTGATTCACAAACTCATCTTTTGCAATTCCCGATTTTGGACAACTTCTCATCCACTGGAGATGAGGACGACCCACCATCACCAACCTTAAACTTGACTCCCCATCAGTCTCTAAGGTTCCGTCCACCTTTCACCCTAGAAATGGGCAGATTTACCAAAAGGATGAGGGATTTACCAAGAGGCTACCGAAACTTCCGAGTCTTTTACTTTTGCAAGTCCCTGGATCTAACCCTTCCCCCCGAATCTTATTCTGTATTTATAATTTTAATTTCTTTTTTCATAAATTTAGAGGGAAAAAAATGTCACAGAATCAAATTCTAATTCACAGGGTTTTCCAGGCTGTAATCTTTACAGAAGCAGTTTGCCATTCCTTTTGTTCATGGTGCTGTTGGGTGGATTTGAATCTGCAGCTTTTGGGTTAGCAGCTACTGATGGCAAGCCACTTGTTCCAAAATAGATGCCGTTGTGTACCTGTTGCTGTCAAGTAGATTTGGGCTCATAGTGATTTCACAGGACAGAGTAGAACTGCCCCATAGGATCCCCAAGGCTGTTACCTATACAGACAGATTGCCCCATTTCTCTCCTCCAGAGCTGCTGTAGGTTCAAAACACCAACCTATCAGTTAGCAGCTGAAGACTTAATCGTTGTACCAAAATAACTCAAAACACCAAACCTGTTGCCACTGAGCCAATCCTGACTCCTAGCAAAACTATAGGACAGAGTAGAAGAACTTCTCCATAGGGTTTCCAAGCAGTGCCTGGTGGGCTTGAACCACTGACTTTCTGGTTAACAGCCAAACTCTTAACCACTATGCCACCAGGATTTCCCTGTACCAAACTGATACATTCAGGAGGTCCCTTTTTCAGTTCATTTTGGTACCAAAATAGGACACTCCCAAATGCTTAAGCATCTGAGGCAAATCATGGATAACAAAACCCAGTCCTTCCTAAGTCCCTTTACAACAGGCACTCAGCAAGGGCATGGCTGGCTGACATTATCAAGACCGCACAGGGACACCAACACTGTGATGAAACTGTCAGTGCGTGGCTGTCCTTGTACAGGCTACACAAATGCTACAGTAAGATGTTCTGGTACAATTTTTCCTTTTTAAAAAAGACCTGTGTTCTCAACACATGGTTAGCCCTTGCTAACAAGTAAATTAAGAATTCTGAGGCTGTAAGTCAGAGATCTGGAACAAAGTCATTTATTGTAAAAAGTGATGCTGAGATTTCTCAGTGGGATTCAGTGGAGAGGGCAGAGTGTCCACCCAGTTACAAAGCTAGAAACTGACAGATTGAATGAGAAGTGGACAGAGGCTAAGACACCACATCAAAGATGAACAGTCTTTGGGAAGAGAAGAGCAGACCTCTAAAATGAATTTGGGGCATAAAGTTGATTTTAGGTCCTTCGGCATTCATAAAAAAAGACAGTAGTGCTTGACTTGGTCTTGGGAATCAATGCTGATTCCTTATTAAGTTGCCAGTCTTTCTTAGTGTCTTTCTTAAAGCCCTTGATTGGGAGATGGTACCAGTGAACCAGAAAGCTGCAAGTTTCAACAGCCCTCCTGGAAAAGTAAACATCAGGCTCACCTGGGGTTTCTGGAGGTGCTCCATGCTGCCATCATACTAAGATGCAAGCAACACTGCAGATTTTCCTAGCCAGTTACACTGAATTGTTTCTGGGTGAATAATTTGCATAAGATACCTAAACTTGAAAACCAATTTGCAGAATTAAAATTAAAGTAAATAGAAACCTGCTGCTGTTGAGTCAATCCTGACTTATGAAAACCCTGCAGGACAAAGCAGAACTGCCCCATAGGTTTCCAAGGAGCAAGTGGTAAAGTACAGCTGCCGTGCTTTTTTGGTTAGCAGTCGAGCTCTTAACCAGTGCACTACCAGGTCTCTTACAGAACTGGTATTGAAAACCTGACAGCTTTCCCACCTCCACTCCAATCAATTAGAAAGCCTATCATTTCTCAGCCTGAAACTGAATTCTGGACAGAGCAAACACGGAAAATTGGGGGGATGGCCACCTTTGTAAGCCAGACTTTAAAAGGAAAATTTACAAGATCCTAATTAAAATTAGTCACTCTTGTCTTAATCATTTCCCCCTAAAAGACAATTCTTAGGTCATTGTGCCATCTGAGTTGCTCTGGGGCTATGGAGAAGTCAGAAAAAGGATTTGAATCACTGGAGCCTATACTGATTCCTGATGGCTATTCCCAAACCCTCCCTTGGGCATAGGATATGGGGAATCTTTGGATCCCAGCTTCCAGGATCGTGCAATAACTTGGGTCACTCATTTAAAAGGTAAGCAGATTCAGATAATTCAGAGCATAATTCACATCTCAGTGATAGGTGCAATTCAAACCTCAACCAAAGTCTGCACCAAGTCAACAGAACTCTGAATTCCACACCTCAGCATCTCCTATTTCAGATTTGGGCAAGGGAAATATATTTACATACAAGGTTTCTTACCGTGTAGGCAATGAGTTTCTCTTTTTAATGGCCTTTCTGGCTATGGTCTTGTAACTCCCACAAAATGACTGGGTGAAACTATGCAAATAAGGTAGGTAAGACTCTTGCTGGGATTGGATGAGACCATGCAAGTAAAGTGCCTGTGGTCTACCAAGGGGAGTGGTCAGGTTTGCAATCCTGCTAAGACTAAAGAGAGCTAATTCCACAGTTTGAGGGAGAACCTCACTACCATCAAGCAGTAAAGTTAGGCACAGAGCATGTCCTTTGGACCCAGAGTCCCTGTAATGAGAACCTCCTAGAGACAAAGATGTAACACTGAAGACCATGAGACACCACGAGAGATGGCACTGCAAGAGTGGCAGCAGCAGGAGTGGTGAGAACCAGAATACCAGTGCAGGATGGCTGTGGGAGACTTCCCAGACCACGGAAACAAGGCGGCTGCAGTGGGCTCACGGACCCCAGGTAGGAGGACACCTGAGAATCTTCAGGCAAGAACTCCCTGGCAGAGGGGAATGCCTCTAGGCACACATAAGTAGAGCTGTCACACTCCTCGAGCAGAACAGAAGCCATAAGCACGGGCTAGCAGTAGGCACTGCCAAGAGCAAGGTCCTGCCCGCAGGCGTGGCAGAGACTGGCTGAAGCTGCAAGCTGTCCTCTTGAAGAAAGCATACTCTACGTCGTTCTGCTACTTCCAAGTTTGTCCTGATCCTGAATTCTAACCTATTACTTTCCTAATAAGCTCCGCAATCATGAGCACATTTTGTGAGTTCTGTGAGGTCACTGCAATGAATTATCGAACATGGCAAGAAGTTGAGAGTTCTGTCGGATGGATGGCTGGTGCCAAAACTGATAAGAAGGTTGGAGGGCGGAGGTATGTGTGACATCAGCCTCAGAAGAATCAGCCTTGGGCTGGTGCTGATGGTGATTCTCATCTCTCACCTTGAAGTTAGACGAGGTCCAACATCATGGCTCTACATACTTTTATCCTAGTAAGGCATAAGGATATATTTTTCCAATAGAGAGTTTCAGGAATATCGAAGACAATATAGTCATAAGTGCAGACATGTGTGAAAAAAAAGCTTATTGCCGTTGAGTAGATTCTGACTCATAGCAACCCAATAGATCAGAGTAGAACTGCCTCATAGGGTTTCCTAGGAGTGCGTGGTGGATTCAAACTGCCAATCTTTTGGTTAGCAGTCACAGCTCTTAACCACTGCACCCACCAAGGCTCCTGCCTATGTGTATATACATAAAACATACGTATGACTTTGCTAGAGCCAGATGCTGTGTAAGCACTTTACCTACAGTCTCTTTGATCAAAATCAAAGTATTTGATTTAGATAAAAATCAAGGCCTAGCACATTCACTGAATAAATGAATGAACTAAGGTGGTAGGGTATTATTTGTGTCCATTTCACACTGAGGCCGAAAGAGGTTAAGAGAAGTCATCCAGCTAGCAAAGATGAAGCCAGGATTCAAACCCAGGAATGTCTATCTACGTCATCTTCAACCACTTGCCTGCCTTCTTTTAAAAGTACGACTTGAATATCTACTGTGTGTCAGATATTACACCATGGCCAGGAGATACCACAAGAAACCCCACACAGTCTAAAAGATGAGGTCATTAAATAAATTGTTGTTGCTGTTACGTGCTGTCCAGTCAGTTTTGACTCCCAGAAACTGTACGTACAACAGAATAAAACACTGCCCAGTCCTGTGTCATCCTCACAATCATTGTTAGGCTTGAGCCTGTTGTTGCTGCCACTTTATCAATCCATTGTATTAAGGCTCTTCCTCTTTTTCACTCACCCTCTACTTTACTAAGCGTGATGTCCTTCTCCCGGGATTGGTCCCTTCTGATAACATGTGAGTGTGAGATGAATGTTCCTAAGGAGCATTCTGGCTGTACTTCTTCCAAGACAAATTTGTTCATTCTTAGCATGCAGCAAAGGCAACAACTGCGTTAGTTCAGGGTATATAAGATATTCCTCTGACCCGTGGGAATAGGGTCACAGAACACCCTAGCATGGGGCCACTGGAAGCCTGAGTTTTGGCAAGTCCTAAAGGTCATTCAGCACAGCAGCCTGAACAATCCCAGGAGGACAGCCTTCCTCAACATCTGATCACTTCCACTGGTTTGCTGTAGTTCTGACAGGCACATCTCAGAGACACATTTCTTGAAAGACACCAGATTGTCTTCTGAGGCTGTCCACAAAGCAAGAACCTCCACACCAGAGGGCAACCAGCTCTCAGGCTTCTCTGTCACCTGGGGACGCCTCACTAAGGTCTGCTGGCACCACTATCTGGGCTCGCCCTTGAACTCTGGTGACCCACTGCAGGGCAGCAGCCCCCCCCCAGAGAGGCCAGGCAATGGCATGTGGATCACGCTATATTCAAGAGCATTCCGATAGATGAACAGGCACCTGGATAACGGGGATTGCAAGTGGAACCAAAAAACCAACCAACCAACCAACCAACCACTGCTGTGGATTTGATGATGACGATGCTATCCTACAGGACAAACCAGAATTGCTCCACAGAGTTTCCCAGGGAGTGCCTGGAGGATCTGAACCCCCAATCTGTTTGGGGTAGCAGAAGTAGCACTTAACTACCATGCCACCAGGGTTTCTAGCAAGTGGAAAAAGCAGAGTAAAGTAAGTCACCCCACCTTGAGCATGACCTGCACCATTTTGTTTCTTGATTCTGTATAGTTAGTTGCCTGTGAGGGAGTTCTTAGCCAGTAAACAAATAACTGTCTTACAATACTCTCCCTACTCACCTGGTCTGGCCCCCAGTGACTTTTTTTTCTTTACCCAACAATAAAGGAAATATTGAAAGGAAGACAGTTTGATGACACTCAGGACATCAAAGGTAATACAGTGATCGCTCTGATGGCCATTCCAGAAAAAGAGTCCCAGAATTGCTTTGAAGGGTGAACTAGGTGCTGGCATCAGTGCTTAGCTTCCCAAGAGGAGGACTTCGAAGGGGACCATAGTGGTTTTCAGCAAGGAGCTACCCAGCACCTTTTCTAGAATGAGTTAGTGAACTTAACTGGCCATCCTTGTATGATAGCCAGACCACCTCTGGGCCCAAAACAGCAATTAATATGACAACACATCCGAGACGCAACCATTGTGACCACCTAAAGAAGACAAACTTCCTCCAGATTCCTGGGACTCCTAAATCCTTATCTTTGTCTCCTATAAAACCTCCAGCTAGTCTCCATTTTGGAGGGGAGATTTTGGAGGAATCATCCCTCTGTCTCCTTGCCTACCAGCATGAAATAAATGGCTTGTGTCTCACCTTTCCCTTGTCTCAAAGACTAGCTGTTTGAAGCAGGCAGAACAAACTCTACTTAGTTTTGCAGAAACACAAAGTTTAACTCTTTCTCAAGGCCCCTGTGGGCCCCTAAAACCATTTTCTTACCTGCTCCCAGCCAGCCTCTACATAGCGGATACTACCTCCCCATCTCAACTCCAAAAGTGGCCTCAGATATGTCTAGAACATTCCTCATCCAGATGCAAAGGTGTGAGGCTGAGGAACAAACAGGACTCCCTTCTCTTGCCTTTCAAGGTCTCCTTTTTGGTTTGAAGCCCACCTCCTCGGAGGAATTTGACTCCAGGAATAGTTACCTTCTTCAGGAGAGATTTTTTTTTGACACTCTCTGGGTGTGGCCTTACCAGGACCACATCAAGATACACGAAAGGCCACTCATGCTGGAAAAACAGGTCTCAGATGTTTGCTGACTGGCGTTCTCAAAGGCAGGATTCAGTCATACACCATCACTTAAAGAACAGCATGGAACAAGGAGAACTTCTGGGCCAGGCACTGGCATACAAGCAAATAAAATGTATTTTCTGTTTGCTAGACAGATACTGTCCAAGGGAAATGTGATGTGAGCTGCATATGTAATGCGAAATGTTCTAGTAGCCACATTAATAAAAGGAAAAATAGATGATATTAATGTGAATAATGTATTTTATTTAACCCAAGACATCTGAAAAATTATCATTTTGACATGTAGTTGAGTATAGCTGGCAGATGTTCCCGGTATCTTCAATCATTTATTCACACCAAGTGATGTGAAAACTCAGAACGCATCTCATCACTTACTCAGGGAACCTCGACCCACTATTTTTCAGGGTGAGTTTCCTTAAGTTACCCTTGAACACACACTGAGTAACTGCTCTGCAGGTCCTGTGTCAGGCCATAAAGTAAGCCAAAAGACTGGACATCAGCCTCTGCTAGACCCTGTCAACACCCTAAACTGCCGGCCTCCAATGGTATCCCTTCCTTCAAATTCCAGCTATAGAAAATTTTTTTTTTTATTAAATAAAAAAATGAAAGTGTACATACTCTGTGCTTACAATATTGGGTTAAGAGAGGAAGAGTACACAACTTGTGTTGAAGTCTCATTAATATTGTTCTTCTTACTAACATGAATTGTCACCAATGTCACCCTACCAAATTTCTAACAATTAACTAATCTAAACCCTCACCCCTTGCCTTCCCACCCTCCCACCTTCCCCACCCTTGTAGCCGTCAAAGAGTCTTTTGTATTATGTATGAGTATGGTTTTAAGTTTTTATCTTAGAGGTCTCATATAATAATTGTCCTTCTGTCGCTGACTAGTTTCACTCACTATAATGTCCTCCAGTTGAGACCAAACTGAGAGATGTTTCCTCCTATCATCGTTGTTCTTTATCAGTGTATAGTACTCCATGAAGTACATGTACCAAAGTTTACCTATCCACTCTTCTGTTGTTGGGCATTTGGGTTGATTCCAACTTTTTGCTATCGTGGACTGTGCTGCAATGAATATTTGTGTGCATGTAGCAGTCGGTGTGAATGGCCTTGATTTTGTAGGATATATTCTGAGCAGAGGAATAACTGGGTCAAATGGTATATCTATACTCATTATTTTAAGGTAATGACAAATTGCTTTCCAAAGAGGTTGCACCATTCTGCAATCCCACCAACAGTGAAGGAGAGTTCCAATCTCTCCACAGCCTCTCCAACATTTATTGTTTTGTGTTTTGGGGATCATGGCCAATCTCATTGGGGTGAGGTGGTATCTCATTGTCGTTTTGATGTGAATTTCTTTAATAATTAATGATCATGAACATGTCTGTATGTGTTTTTTGGCTGCTTGGATCTCCTCTTTAGAGAAGTGCCTGTCCATCTCCTTTGCCCATCGTTTAATTGGATGATTTGTCTCAAGAGCATCTTTGAGTCCAGTAGCTGATCTGCCTGACTCAGAGGTTTCTACAACTGCCTTTTGCTAAATTCCATCCCATTACTGATCCTCAACCAAGCTGAATCTTAGCCTGAAGGCATTTTGGATGTTAGTAATCAGTTAGGAATTCTTTGGTTGCAAGTGACAGAAACACCAATTCAAATTGATGCAAGCTAACAACAGGCAAAACCAGAAAACCCACTGAGGGTAAGCTCTGGCACAGGCTTCATCAATTTCTTCAATACCTCTATGGATCTGATTTTCTGCTTTGGCCACTCTGCATTCCTCCATGTCACCATAGTCTTCTATCTTCAGACAGAGTCCTCTGGTAGCTCCAGGCAACTCCCTGGAGTCTCACATCCAGGGGAAGAAAAAGAGCCTCTTTTGTAAGCTCCCCACAAATCCTAGGATTCACCCTCTGCCATTGGCTGGAACTCAGTCACATGTCTATTTTTGAACCAATCTAGTTTAAGCCAATCAAGCCCATCCTTGGATCTGGAGGAAGGGTTAATCCCACCCAAAGTGTATGGCTGGGAATGGAATGGGCTGAATTTCTCAAAGCAAATATCAAGATCCCTTAGTGTGAGAAGGTAGAATTAGATACCAAAGAGGCCCCAACAAATGTCCACCACAATCAACATGATACACCCAAGCTTGTTGCTTTATGTAGCCTGATGTGTGGATATTCTTATGGGCAATTGCTGATACTTCTGGTGGCTTCAACTATGTCCCTCAAAATTAATCTCTGTCCTTGCAGATAATGACAATAACTATTGGAATTGTCTGCCTAGAGCAAATCTCCCCAGGATAATTCTCTTTAGAAACCAACCTCCCAATCCAGGGTGGGATTTCCCCAGACTACTCGACTGCAAGCCTGAAGATAACCCAGGTCTATGAAGACAGAAATGATAGAAAAGTTTTACAAACAAACTACAAGTACTATCAGGTAATGGCCTCAGATTATATGTGTGAAGTCTTCTCAGATATGAGGCTGGCATACCTTTCAGCATCTAATAGGAAGATTTAAGGAAGCTTGTGATGTCAAAGTTCTGTGAAGCATTCTTCAAATAATTTTCTCTTAAGCTCTTAACTTGCTGTGCGAGCTCCTTGTGGTGACAACGCTGAACCATGTGTGTAAAGGAAGGACTTCAGAAAGCAGACACAAAAGGATGCACTCTGAAAGAGAATATATTCCTCAATCTACGTCTGCTCCACAAGGCTTTAAAATAAAAATCACATTTATCAGAAAAATGAAATGCTCTTCCCATTCACAGTTTGTAACGATTATAGTAATTAATTACCAGTGACATCGAGGAGGGCAGGAAATGTGTCTGCTCTGTTCACCACTAGGTCCCCAAGTCCTGGAATGCAATAGGCACTCAGGAAATATTTGATCCAATGAAACTCTATTGAATTTATGCTGTAGAAGCTAACCCATTTTAAGGTGCAGGCTCAGCTGAAGGAGTTCCCGGGTGCTATAACATAAGTATTTTCAAGTGATTGGGACACGGGGTTAAGGGAATGGTTGAGGACAGATGTCTAAGGAGACATAAAACCAGTAACTTCAACAATTCAACCCTGGGTTGTCTGCTGCTGGAGACCCAGAAGGAACCCTGTTGGCACTATGGTGAAAGTGTTTGGCTGCTAACCAGAAAGGTACTGGTTTGAACTTACCAGCTACTCCATGGGAGACAGGTGTGGCAGTCTGCTTCCATACAGACTTTCATCCTTGGACACCCTGTGGAACACTTCTATTCTGTCCTGTATGGTAGCTGTAAGTGAGAATCAGCTCAACAGCAGTGGGTTGGGTTTGGTTTTAGGGTACCCAGAGATGGAAAGGAAGTAAGAACAACACATAAGTCATGATGGCACAGTGTGACCACAGGTAACAGAAGTAGGGGTGAAGCGCTAGAGGTACAAAGATGCAGGAGCAAATTAATATTGTCTAGGCCCTGGTAGTGCAGTGGTGAAGTACGTCAGCTGCTAACCAAAAGGTTGGCATTTCAAATCTACCAGGCACTTCTTGGGAACTCTAGACAGTTCTCCTCTGTCCTATAGGGGCACTATGAGTCAGAATCAGTTTGACAACAGTGTGTTTGGTTTGACTTTGGTTTGGTCGTGTGAGTTGGAATCAACTCAACAGTAACAGGTTTAGCCCTTGAGGGAGAGTGGTTAAGAGTTCACCTGCTAATCAAGAAAAGTTGTTTGTTCAAATCCACCATCTGCTCCTCACCAACCCTACAGGTCCCTTCTACTGTATCCTATAAAGGTTGCTATGAGCTGGAATTGACCTGACAGCAACAGGCTTGGTTTTTTGGTTTGACCCTGGTGTTATGGTGATTCAGTACTCAGCTGCTAACCAAAAATTAGGGATTCAAAGCCACCAGCCCAGTTGCTCTGCACCAGAAAGATGCATCAGTCTGCGTCCAAAAGACTGCAGCCTTGGAAATCTTACATGCTGGTTCTACTTCATCCTACAGGGTCCCAGTGAGTAGGAATCAACTCGACAGCAATGGGTTTGGTTTGGTTTTAGCAGGGTCAGAGAGGATTACCAGAAAGAATTTTAGATTGTAACTGGTCCTACCAGAAGTTTCCATAAAGAATACTGAAGGTGTCCAAAGCCCCAGAGCAGTGGTGAGTAGGAGAACAGATCAAAGGCATACTCTTAAATCCTAATCCCTAGAGCCTTTACAAGTGGCTGATTTGTCTTCACGAATGGGTGAGGCTTCCCTTTGCTCCCTCCGAAATTCTGTACATCCCCATCACAGGCCCAGGAGGTTCAGGTCTTTGGGAACAAAACCCCAGCCAAGAGACAACCTACTGCCCCCAGGAAATGAGTTTAACAGGGAGGTACTTGAAAGTTCATGCTTTGAAAGGAGGCAGTGGCTTGTTTACTGACATGCTGCTTTGTTTCTGGCTATATTTTTAATAAAGAAGAGACCACATCCCCTCTGCTAGATAGATCTGTTTGTGCCACATGGTTTTCAGTGTTCCTAATGAACTGTTAACAAGCTGTCAATTAGGTGCACAAACGAGGAGAGATGACAGGGAGAGGTTTCTGAAACAGAGTACACGCCTAGCTGCAAACGGCAGGCACCTCCAGAGAGACACAGGGCCTTGCATTTGGACTTTCCCATGAATACCTTTGACTTGCATAGGGAAAATGTTGTAATTAGGTCCCAGTTTGAGAAGTTAAGATGTAAACTAAAGCGTGAAATCATCCTTTTCACCGCTCTAAGCACCAAAAATTCTCCAGGCTTAGAGGAAATCAAAGCTTTGATTCTCTGCTGCAACACGTAAACCTGTTTTACTTAAACGGATGCTGGCAGAAGACTTTATCCTGTGCAACTTCTATTGTCATTTCCTTTCCAGCCAATTGGCTCTGTCGGCTTTCTGCTGTTTATCCAGCACCTCTTTGGGGAAAGAACTCCACATAAAGGAAGAAAACCGCACAAATGAAGAACAGAGTTTCCGTCTAATTACCCTTCCTCTCTGCCAGCCACATCTTCCCATGACAGGCTCCAAAAAGCACACTAGCTGAGCCCTAAATCTCCCCGACCAGTTTCATTGTTGGGGTGAGACACTAAGGGGAACGGCTGAGGGCACTGTCAGCAGTGCTGAGAGAAGAGGAGGCAGGTTAGCAAAGTCTGTGGGAGTGTGGAGTGCTCTTGGACACAAAGGGACATGAAAGGTTTTCTGCAGATCCTCAAGAGAAAGGAAACAAAAATCACAAGCGCTCCCTGGACAAGGACTGTTGGAAGGGTTCCTCTCACAGAAATGGGATAACAAAAAGACCAGTTACTGGTTAACTTTTCAGAAAGAGCTGGGCACGCTGGGGAGGAAGAAGGGGCATTAATACCAAGAATGAAATGGCCCCAGTCGACAGGTTTGTGGTCAAAGGAGTCAGCGGGAGTGATTCAAAAAGGGGGCTGTTCTCTGAACACAGGGAGCTGATGAGAAGCAATTGTTCCCATTTCACACTCCACAGTCAATCATTTTCCCAGAAAGACACTGACAGCTCTGTGGCCTGGGCCCTAAGATCTACAGAGCTGATTCCCGGCCAGCACAAGTACTCTGTGACTCAGTTTCCTAACCTGCTGGAAGAGTGGGTTGGTGATGGCAACCTCAGAAAGAATGGAGATGCCCTGGGCAAGATTCTTCGGTCTCTCCAGGAGCAGAGAGGTCAGTGGGGAGGAGGCCTGGGCCTAGATCAGGCTCCTAAGCACCGCGTCCTCTCTCCTTCCTAAGCCACAGCTGCCTCCTGCTGTCCTGCCCTCTGACTCTCAGGGTGTCACCTCCTGGTTCATCACCACTGCCTTCCCCCTCAAGACTTCTCTTTGTGTTGCCATCCAGTTCCTGCTACGCGGTCACCAAGACCCCGTCCGAGTCTAGCCTCGGGTCAGGGGCATTACGAAGAGCTGACATAGGGTAGTAGCCCTCAATTAGGGACCCAAAGACCCGGGCTCATTCCTAGCTCCCTCACTGTGTGACAATGACTACATGGCTTGACCTCGGGGAACCTACCTTCCTCTCCTGAGAACTGAGATGTGGTAGAGAAAACCTGAAGGTCAAATGAAATAACGGAAAATGTTGTAAACCAGAAAGCAGTAAACTTGAGGTTTTCATATTCTCCTCTTTTAACAGTGGAATCTTTTTTTCTAAATGTAATCATAAGTACAGAGCCTTAAAACATAAGACAAAGGAAAGCCGAATGTTCTGGTTGGGGAGGGGGCACAGCCCTCAACCGTCTGGCCACACCACACAGGTCTGCCCCCACCGACGGCCCTGGAGTGATAGTCACCATGAACAGTGTCTAAATGAAAGTAGTTCGAAAGGTAAAATCCCCTGCTGTATCAGACAACCTGCACGGAAGATGGACAAACAATGCCCTTCACATGCTTATTACCCACACTGATGACATTCGGTCCCCTAGGGACTAACTCCCCCCCACCTCTTCCACCACACACATTACAACAACTTGACTTAGTGGAAGCTTCCTCTGCAGAGTTCTTATTTCACTCACCCTATAACCCTGCTCCCACCCTGTCTCTTGGCTACTTAGACTTCAGAGGAGGGATTTTATGTCCATTTGTGACCCATCCCTCCATGTGATATACTTAATACCAGTTTCTTAAAACCAGTCTAAGAAACACACACCATGTACTCACTCCTAAGAATTCTTTTGAACCCCACCCGCAACACCACCTAACTCCAGCTGTTTCTAAAAGCAGCCAAAGAATAATTGTCACAGTTGGGCTAATGTCCCTGTAGTCAAGGATAGAGTTAGCCGACAGAAGAGGAGCTGGTAGATTTGTTTTTGGCAAGTGTTAGCGGGACTCTGGTCAGCTTGACTCAGGCCGTTTTAATTCAAAGTTAAGTATTCCTGCAGGTTTTTTCTTTTTTTTTTTTGCACTCTGCCGATTTCATTAAGCAATTCTCCCATATCTAAATGCTAACTGTCATGGCAGGCTGAAAAGGCACATTCCCTACCCCCAGCCCCTGAGAGGCCCAGAGGGAAAGTCAGCATGCACAATTATAGCTTTCATGCGTCTTTCTGGGGAGAAGAGTTAAGTGTTATTTTATATATTTTCTCTGTACCATGTCACTGATTTTCTTGAGAAGCACAAGCCTCAGGCCTTTTTCCCCCCCACAATGAAAATTTTATGGAAAAGTTATCCAGTCTAAGGAGGTAAAATACGTATGTATATACATATACGTATGTATATTTTCATCTGAGAGCCACACGCTTTCTGCCACACACAGAAATAGACATACAGTCACAAATAAATGCAGGGAGACAGAAGCATAGAAAAACACATGAACAGGGAGGGAAAGAAAAAGAACAGAATTAGAGAAACTAAATGCAAACTTTGCTTTTATAGGAAAAAAAGATAATAAATTGCTTTCTCTAACGTGAGAAAACAGGCTGAAAGCTTTTCCTCTTTCCGTTCTCACAACCGTCTCTTGGAACCACAGACATTCGTGGCTTTCTTCTGCCCTCTAGTGGACAGAGGCGGTCAGCGTTTCTCCTTGAGTGACAGCCGGCCTCCGAGGCACTTGTCGGCCTTCCTATTACATCATGAATTTTGATAAGCCCATTAGCCAGCCAGGCAGCCAGGAGGAGGATGTCTTTCTCACTTGATGACTACACAATGAGGAGTAATATATTTTAATTTAAACACCATAAACCTATTGAGTGCTTAATTAACTTTAACCGTCTTTAGGGGAATGAAGCCAATTTGAGGGGGTCAAAAGGAGTTGTTTCAATATCAAACAGTTTTACATAGTCAATCCATTCATTCGGCCTACAGCTACTGATTAACACACAAAATTAACATGTTAGTAAAAATTCATATTCAGGCCTCTGGGGAAATTAAGAGGCACATGCACAGGGCATGATTAGCACAGCTATTGTTTTCTCCCAACAATATAATTTCATGGGTTTTTAGAATTACAGAAAAAGAGACTCGGTGCTGGTTTGAATTGATTATTTACCACAAAGCCTTGAAATATAGAAAAGATAGAAAACATCTCAAGCCAAAAGGGCCAGTGAACAGTGGTGGATGGACTCAGAGTGAGTCTATCTCACTAAGGAGCTTGGCCCGGACGCTTGGCCTGGACACACCGATCGTGCAGCAGGCTGGCCACCACGACCAGACAGAGCTTGGACCAACAGGATGAGTGGGGAGAGGTTTTGGGCTGTATGGAAAAACACAGTGAGAGATGCCTTCCAGGGAAGAAGAAATTATTTCATTTAAAATTTAACCACATCACACACCCAGTGTGTTTCCCAGAAGGATCTGGAGCATCTACTACTCAGGCACATATTTAACAAAAGAGTGAGATTCTATTTAAAAAACAAATCAAGAAGAGACAAGGAATAAATGAGAGAAAGAAAAGAGCAACAACACAAAGTAGGTAACACATTCACACAGCAAATTTAGTTCTGAGCTTCCTGGCAGCCAAGGCAAAAATGCTAAACGCACTGGGATGTATAGTTCTCACTATCTGACATATAAGTTTGTCTGGACAGACACGTTTTCCCTCTTATGCTGAATTTTAGAGCAATCGCTTGTGTGGTTACTTACATAAAGACCAGTGTGTAAGAGGACTGTCAATGTGTTTAATCAGAGCTTACACAAGACACAGAAATGTTCCCCCAAAAGTCCTTCCTAAGTTCAAAACCAAAAATAAAAAAATAAAAATCCCGCCACCATCAAGTTGTTTCTGACTGATAGTGATCCTACAGAACAGAGCAAAACTGCCCCATAGGGTTTTCAAGGAGTAACTGGTGGATTCAAACTGCCGACTTTTTGGTCAGCAGCCTGAGCTCTTAACCACTAAGCCACTATAGCTTAAGTTAAAAAACAAAACACACAAAAAAACCGTTTGTCACTTATTCAAAGCAATCTACATTAGGACTCCATAAAAGGCAAGTGTAAAGCTTTGAGTCGAAACTGGCGAAGCCATTTCCCAAGGGTACTGAAACAACACAATTTAAATGTTTTCTCTAAACTGTATGAGGACCACACGCACAGACAGCAAAAAGATATTCTCTCACGTGGAAGTTACAGAATTTCTATGAGAATCTCATAAAGTACCTGACTGCCTTCGGTCTGTCCCCTCTTGAAACCATCTGTACAAGACCAAGAAATGAATCTAAAACAGTGACCTTAATACATTTATTTTTTCTTAAAATCTTGCAATACCTCCTTGCTCCCCACATGAGTCTATTTTCTACATTGCTGATTAAAGACTTTTGTAGGAGACGGGAGATAGTTAGGACTTCTCACCAAACGTCTTAAGATGTGTACACTCTGAGGACCTGCAATCCCCTTTCACAAATTTATCCTAAATAAATAATCAAGGACTTGTTTGGAGATTTAGCTGTACGTATCTGTCGGAGATGCCTTGGTGGCACAGTGGTTGAGAGCTTGGCTGCTAACCAAATGGTCAGCAGTTCAAATCCACCAGCTGCTCCTTGGAAGCCCTATGAGGTGGTTCTACTCTGTCCTACAGGGTCACTATGAGTCAGAACTAACTTCATATCAATAGGCTATTGGCTTATATTCATTATGGCATTATTTATAAATAATTGACAATCATGAAAAACTGGAAACATGCTCAGTAATATACTGGCTAATAAAATTATGGCATCCATTCAGTGAAACACCCTTGGTCAAAAGTAAAGCTTACTGACAAAGGAAAAAACTCGTGCTATACATTTAAATCAAAAGAGAATAGCACAAAACCAAATTTATGGTATAAACTCATTTTATTTTAAAATATATGTGTATGAATATATAGAGAAAGGTCTGGAAGAATATTCACTAAGACATTCACAAGTAGTTATCACTAGATAATGGAATTGTGCTGCTTCTTAATTGAAATCTTTGTGCTAATGTAAATTTTAAAGCTTCTAAGAATAAAATTGTATTACTTTTTAAAAAGGAAAAAGATAATAAGTTATTTTAATTTTTTTCCCAGAAACCTGACCTTGAAGTTGTGAGCTAGGCCTACTCTGTATTCTTAAGTGTGATCCTCAGATTTGAGGTCACTGCTATTTTCCTTGAGCTTATTCCCTGAGCTAAGATGCTCTACCCACCTGGTGTCTGTCTTCCCCTTATCCAGTCACAGTCACTGCCACAAAAGCCCTGACTCTTCCTCATTATTCCAAATATCCAGGTGTCCCCATGGGGCTGGAATTTTCCCAGAGAATCCAACCTTGAAAAGAGTCCACAGGCCGGGAGGCTATGGGAGACATTATTCAAAGGATCATCCATGGAATGTCCGTGCTTCAGAGACACTTGAGTCTAGCAGCTAAGGAAACAGCTGGGGGAGTGACGGTAGCCGGTGGACTCACTGCACAGCAGGGCCAAGGCAGCTGCTTAAGTAAAGGGTTGCAATGAAGACGGTCAACGGAATGGATCCAAAGAACTGAACCTCAGAGAACTGGGGCGCAGGATGGGAAATCCTGGGTACCACCCTCACTTTCCTTTTAAGCACTCTTGGCATTTTCCTGAGGCTGTGAACAGCCTTTGAAAAGCCTAATGAAACTAGACCAGAGATGGGGACAAAAGTGTCACTTCACTACAGACACCACAGCCATTCTCCTGGGCGAGGAACACATAAATCCATAGCCAAGGGACATACAAAAAAATACCCCCCAAAAGACAGTGCGGTCCTAAGTCTAACGGCCACCCAATGTCCATTCTTCCCTTCTTTGGTAACAGAATTGCAGTTTCATTCTAGGTGACAACACACTTCTCAATCTGAAGATCTCATCGGTCAGCCTCCTTTGCAAACAGTATGGTCTTGAGTCCATGTGCTACCCAGTGAGACTGATCCAAAAGTACTCCACGGAGGGTCCTGGAAGTCAGCTGCCTCAGTGAGAAGTGTTGCTCTCCTTTCCCTCCCTGCTGCCACGGTGGGTAAAGCTTCAGTAGCTCTCTTAAGTGATGGGTGACTTTAGAATGGAGACTAGGTGATGGAAGGATGGAGCAGAAAGATAGAAGAAGCCCGAGTCCCTGTCATCCCAGCCACAACTGACTTTCTCTGAACATCTTTTATACAGATAAATTGCTATCTTGTATGGTTGTTGCTGCTGTTAGGTGCCATCAAGTGGGTTCTGACTCATATTGAGTTACCCCATGTATAACAGAACAAAACATCGCCAGGTTCTGCACCATCCTTGCAATCATTTCTACGTGTAGATGCAACCACTGTGTCAGTGCATCTCATCAAAGGTCTCATTTGAGGTCTTCCATGATATGCAGCTATTCCTACTCATATCTGTTATAGCTGATCAGTGCTACCTGCTAGTGTGTGATGTCAAGTCAATTCTGACTCACAGCAACCCTATAGGACAGAGTAGAACCATCCCATAGGGTTTCCTAGGCTGTGATCTTTACAGGCGCAGACTGCCAGGTCTCTTCTCCCCTGGAGCTACTGTGGGTTCAAACCCCTGACCTTTCAGTTAGTAGCTAAGTGCTTTAACTGTCGCACCACCAGGGCTCCTCAACATTACTTAAGGAAGAAAATTAAAGGCAGAAAAGGAGTTGAAATTCTAAATTGGGGTGCCAAAGAGAGCCAGAAAATACTTCAGAGATTCCTTTCGGGCTTTTATGTGCTATTATTCAAAATCATAAACGCTGACATTTATGTAACTGAGTGAGGAAATGCCATTATTTCAAGCATTAACAGCAGAGAGCTAAGGAAAGTTATTTCACTTAGAAAATGTTTTAACACGGGTGCGGTAATTGTCACTTAATGGGTCAGGGAACCAAGAGAGGCCTGTCTTTGTGTGTTAGCACCTCCTCCCTGCAGATCACAAATATTTCCTATTATGTTTAGGAAATGTAATTACACATAATGCAAATTACATGCAAGAATACAACCACAGAGCTTATTGCTTTTGTAGCAGCTTAGGCCTTTCATCATCTTATAAACTGTACAGCCCCCTAAAAACAAAGCTGGACTCCTAATTCTCCCCTTTGGAGAATGTTTAATTATGCTGGTTTCAGAAATGGTCAGTTAGTGTGACACGGATGTCCGACACAGCTTCTAAGATGGCTGTTAAAAAAATCGTGCATTAGGTACAAGTTTACAGCTCAAGTTAAGTTCTCATACAAAAATTTATATACACGTTGTTATAAGCTGCTATCCTTATAATGTGGCTGCACATTCCTCCTTTCCACCTTGAATTCCCTTGTCCACTCCTGTCCCTTTCTGCCTTCTCGTCTCACCTCCAGATAGAAGGTGCTCGTTTGGTCTTATGTATCTACTTAGTCTAAGAAGTACTCTCTTCGTAAGTAGCATTTTATGTCTCCGAGTCCAGTCTATTCTTTGAAGAGTTGGCTTTAGGAATGATTTTAGGTTTGGGTTACCAGACAGTCCAGAGACCATGTCTCCCAGGGTTCCTCCTCCTCAATCAGACCCTTAAGTCTGGTCTTTTAACTAGAATTTGAGTTCTGCAGTCCACTTCGCTCTTGCTCCATTGGAGTGGTACTGACTTCCCCTGTATTGTGTGTTATCCTTCCATCTACCTAAACTAATTCTTGTCTACTAGCTGGTTAGTGAATTGTCCTCTCCCTCCCTCCCCACTCTCACAGCCATCTAAAAATATTTTCTCCTGTGTTTAAAACTCTACTTGTGTTCTTACAACACACAGCAGAGGAGAAGTCAGCACAGCTGGACTAAACAAAAGCCAGGAAGTTTCGTAAATACAACCAAACACTTCAGGGACAGAGTAGCAGGGGCAAGAGTCCAGGGTCCATGGTTTCAGGGGACATCTAGGTCAACCAGCATAACAAAGTTTAAGAAAGTGCTCTACATCCCACTTTGGTGAGTAGCATCTGGGGTCTTAAAACCTAGCAAGCAGCCATCTGAGAAGCATCAATTGGTCCCAATCCACCTGGAGCAAAAGAGAATGAAGGACACCAAAGACATAAGTAAACATGAGCACAAGAGACAGAAAGGGTTGCATAAACCAGAGACTACATCAGCATGAGACTGGAAGAACTAGGTAGCGCCTGGTTACTACCAATGACTGCCCTTACGGGGAACTCAACAAAGAGTCCCTGATGGAATCAAAGAAACATGGAGTGCAGAATTCAAACTCTAGTGAAAAAGACCAAACTTGGTGGTCTGATAGACTGAAAGGTCCCTGGGAGACACAGCCCCTGGACTCTGTTAGCCCAGAACTGAAGCTATTCCTGAAGCCAACTCTTCAGACAAAGAATGAACCGGTATACAAGACATAAAACAGTACTGATAAAGAATGCGCTTCTTAACTTAAGTACATACAGAAGACTAATTGGGCAGTTCCTGTCCAGAGGTGAGATGAAGAAGTCAAGGGGGACAGAAGCTGGTTGAATGGACATGGGAAATACACAGGGTGGAGAGGAGGAGTGTGCTGTCACAGGGTGGGGAGACCAGCTAGGGTCACACAACAAAGCGTGTATTAAGTTTTTGTATGAGAAACCGACTCAGATTGTAAACTTTCCCTTAAAACACAATTAAAATACCCTTGAGTTCTTGTAACTGTGGTCCCATACAATATTTTCCCATTGTGACTAATTTCAGTCAGCATGATGCCTCCCAGATTCATCCATATTATGTTTCACAAATTCATTGTTATTCCTTATCATTGCATAGTATTCCACTGTGTGACTATACTATAATTTGTTTATCCATTCATCCACTGATGAGCACCTATGTTGTCTCTAGCTTTTTGATATTATGAATAGTGCTGCAGTGAACATGGGTGTGTGCGTATCTATTCATGTAATAGCTCTGATTCCTCTAGGATGTATTCCAGAGAGTGGGATTACTGGGTGATATGGAACCTCTATTTTCAGATTTTTAAGGAAGCACCAAGTCAATTTCCAAAGTAGTTGTACCACTTTACACTCTCCTAGCAGAGTGTAAGTGTTCCAGTCCCTCTATAACCTCTCCAACATTTATTATCTTGTGTTTTTTGTAGTAATGCTAGCTTTGTTGGAGTGAGATGGTATCTCACTGTGGTTTTGATTTGCATTTCTCTAAGGACTAATGATTGTGAGCACATCCTCATATATCTGTTGGCTGCCTGGATGTCTTCCTTGGTAAAGTGTGTGTTTATATCCTCTACCCATTTTTTAATTGGGTTATTTGTTTTTTTGTGGTTGAAATTTTATAGTATCTTATACATTTTGGAGGTTACACCTTAAGATGGCATTTTAATAACAACCTTCCCCAAACAGAAGCTTTTAGGCACCCCTTATTGCCTGACTCTGTTACTTTCAAAATTCAGGTCGGGTATTCCCTCCTCTGGGCAAGCTCAAGAAGGGTGTCCACATCCTGCTCAGTGCTAACCTCTTTCAACGATGTTCTTATTAGTTGATGCTGAGTAGACTCTGACTCATGGTGACCTTATGGATAACAGCTGCCCAGAGCTGCACCACCTTCATGATTGTTGGTGTGTTTGCATTCATTGTTGCGAACACTGGGTCAATTCATCTCATTAAGCATTTCCCTTGTTTCATTGGCCAAACGCGATGTCCTTTCCTAGGCTTGATCTTTCCTGATGACGTGTCAAAGTAAGCATGTTGACATCTTGCCATCATCACTGCTAAGGAGCATTGTGGTGGTTATATTTCTTTGAAGACTGATTTGTTCATTTTTTGGCAGTCCAAAATAATATCCAACATTTTTCACCTATACCACAGTTCAAAGTCGCCAATCCTTCTGTCTTTCTTTTCCATTATCCAATTTTTGTATGTATATGAGGTAACTCAAAAGATGACAGCACGAGTCAGACACCCCTTAGTCATAATGATAGCTGCTACCTAGTGAGCTCTTGTTATGCTCCAGCACTATGCTAAGTGTTTTATATGAACGATCTCATTTCAGCTTTATAACAGCCTGGGAGGTAGGTACTAAAGTCCTCGTTTGATAAATGAGATGCTGAGGCTTCGAGAAGCTAACAAAGCACCTAAGGACTTCCAGCTACAACAAGATGAAGGAATGACTCAAACCTGGTTTATCTGGCCCTAGAGGCTACGCCACACTATTCTGTAAACTATTTAAGGGGCAGTCACTCACTACACTGTGTACGTCCCCACATCAACAGAGATCAGTGTACAGTAGGCGCTCAATAAATGCCTGCCAAATAACTGAGTTGGTCTGGAGTCAGTCATCCCTATCCCCTTACATAGGCATGGGTTAAAAAATCACTCCGAAAGAGTGAAAGTCAGTCTCCATTAGCTTGTGACTTGTGACTAAAATGAAGGCTACCTACCAGGAATGCGACCTTATTGAGGAAGGGGTTCCACCCTGAGGGCAATACCTATCACTGACAGATGAGTGGTTAGAAAGAGGTCCTCACTTGCTCCTCACAATTCCCCACAGAAACAAAGCAGAAACAACAGCAGCTTGAAAATGCGTAAGGTGCAGCCACCTGGCCAGTCCAGCCCTATATTCTGACTCCAGAAGACAGTGGCCCCAAACTCAGAACAGGACTTACAGGGAGTCCTTGAAGAGGCTCCAGAGGCTCACAGTGGGCTGGAGCCCAAAAGGGCCCCAACCAGTAAGGGTTCTCCTCAGCCTCACAATTAAATGTCCCTGCCCAGAGAGGGAGCACTGTTGGTGCAGAGGTAAAGTGCTTGGCTGCTAACCAAAAAAGGTTGGTGGTTTGAACCCACCAGCTGCTCTGTGGGAGAAAGATGTGGCAGTCTGTTTCCGTAAAGATTACAGCCTTGGAAACCCTATGGGCAAGGTCTACTATTCTTACAGGGTGAGTGTGCGTTAGACGGACTCAAGGGCAGTGGGGTTTTTTCAGTCCGGAGAAGTAGGGGCAGAATCTGGCAGGAGAAGGCCTCATCACTCCTCGGGACACTCTCAGACACCAGGAAGTGAAGTCTTAGGAGACAGAAAGGTAGGGCCTGTTGTTACCCCTTCCCTCAAGCCCTCAGAGAAAGCCTCCCCGCAAGGCCTGCTGATGCCTTCCTCTCAATGAATCCACCTCAGTCAGCCCCTCTGTGCTCCTGGCTGTCGTGCCCACCAGGGAAGATGAGGCCCTCCCAGCCCGCACACAGGAAACAGCCGCCATGATGGACAGAGATGCCAAGTGGAAAGCATGGTTTCCAGCAGCAGCACCTGGCCTCCTGGCAACTCCTCAGCCAGGCTTGGATTTATGCCTGGGGTTTTTGTTTCCGATTTTTGACATCTTCCCCACCCCACCCAGTATTTACTTTTTTTTTTTCAAATTGCATCCTCTTGAAAGCCCCCCCTTTTGGCCATCTGACAGGCAAAATGGGCCCAGTCCTGAAGGGCTGCACTCATTTTGCCATAGAAGTCACCTCTGACCCTTCAGGCAGCCACAGACTAGAATATCGCCGTCTTGAAACTGCAGGTCTGGTTTGTGAAATGAAAATGAAATGCCGCTTTGTTGACAGGCTAGCAACGCTGCTTTTGTTAACACTGTTGTATTTGTGGACAGGTATCTTCCTCTGCACTGGCCACAGGACAGGATCCTCGTCTGTGACAACCGTGAGACTACAGCTTGTGAAGGGGAAGGAGGCAGGCTGGGGACCCAGAAGCTGGTCTGCCAGCCAGGTGCTGGCTGGGCCAGAGATACCACATTGCCCCAGAAGAACCACCATCTCCTGGTGGTTTCTCTTCCTCACCCCCTGTCACTCGGTTCAGTAAATTCCATGGCCTCTCCATCCCAGCACCAGAATGTCTGTCTACAATATCTGGGCTGTTAGTACAGCTTTGGTCTCTCACATCTCCTCCGCCCTGAAGCCCTAAAGCACAGCAGTACCATGTTTCCCCAGGTTCTGATGGCCTCCCATTGCCTAACTCCTCAGTCCCACAGCCTGGCCCACTCCTGCTTTCCCATTCTGAATCGTCACCTGGGACAGTTCCTTTCCCACCCTGCACTTACTTTCGTCTCTTTGAGAACCACATCCACTGGTACCTTCAGACTTCTGCTTGTGGGGTTGCCTCTGCCCCATGTCTCTTTCCCAGTCTTGCTTGGTTTGCTCTTCATTCTCCAAAATCGAATGTCCAACCATCATCTCCTCTGGGAAGGAGACTACCAAACAACACTCTCTACCCACTCCAGACCCAATGAGTTACCCCTCTTGTGAGTTATGTAACCAGGGCTTGAACCCCTGCTGAGAAGTTGTATTTCTAACAAGGTTCCAGGAAGCTGTATGTAAGAATCACTTGGGGATCTTGATAAAATGTGGATTCCGATTCAGTGTATCTGGGGTGGCAGTGCAACTTCTTGGCAGGGGTTTGAACCAGAAAAAATCAGTTCAAAGCCCTATCTGTAACTACTTAGATCCTTTTCCACCTCCCCTGCAGAACTGCGAGCTCTTTTGAGTCCAGGACCTGGGTGTGAACTCATCTCTGTATTGCTCGCACTGAATATAGCATGTCCTATGCTAGGGAGTCCTAGCAGTGCGGTGGTTAAGCACTTGGCTGCTAATCAAAAGGTCAGTGGTTCAAATCCACCAGCTGCTACATGGAAGAATGATGAGGCAGCCTCCTTTTGTAGAGATTTAGTTTGGGAAACACTAAAGGGCATAGTCAGAACTAACTCTATGACAAGGGGTTTGGTTTTCTGTTTGTGGCAGGGCACAATTATCTGAGGAATGAATTGAACAGGAAACGGAAAAAGGGAACTTTGTGCACAAATCTCAGTTGAAAAGCCAGACTTGGGAGAGGAAGAAATCTTACCTGAGATACCCAGAAAGATCCTTACACTCTTCAAGCATGTTTCCCCTACATAGACAGGTCTTTGGAGGATTACCTATGCTGCATCAGTGAGCCTGAACTTCGAAATCTTCCACCTTCCCGGGCCAGGTCTCCCACATTCTTGAGTTATACGTCTTTCATTTCTGAACTTGCTTCTTCAAACACCTTCTTCACCCTGATCTGTACACATCACCCTCATTGTCACCTGCTTCCTGGCTTGTGCTTGGCACTGGTAGAATTGACCTTGGCCTACATCCTGTCTCTGATTAACTCAGCTAGCTCCAACAGTAAAGGCCTGGGTACCTTTCCCAATGGGGTAAACCTCAAACACAGGATGAGTATCTCATTTATATGGCCTATGGCATCAGGTTTTTAGTGTGTGTAATGCTACTGGGCTGGGGTAAGGAGAAGAAGATTTGGCCCACTCTACTGTGGTCCAAACAGCTAATATACTCAGCTGCTAACTGAAAGGTTGGTGGTTCAAGCCCACCTAGAGGCACCCTGGAAGAAAGACCTGATGAATCTACTTCCGAAAAATCAGCCAGTGAAAATGCCATGGCATGTGGCTCTGCTGTGCCATACACAGCGTCTCCATGAGTTGCAATCAACTCAGTGGCAACAAGCTATTTTTCCTTTGTCCCTACAAACTCATCTCGATAGAAACAAAACTCATTATCTTAGTTTCTCCATTTCTGTCATCCCTGGTAGCTGATCAGGACATCCAGCTGGGACTTCATCAGGCTTCATCTGAAACACTGAAGTCACCTCCCATGACCTATCTCCCAACACCCAGTCCCTCTCTCCCAAGTCACCCTTTATGTTGGAGACAGAGAGCTTCTAAAGTACAAACTGAATATATCATTCTCCTGCTTAAAATTCCCACTGCCTACGGAATAAAGTTCAAACTCATTCACTTGCCATGTAAGATCCTCTAATGATTCAGTTCCAGCTTACCTTTGTAGCTTATCTCTGAGCTTGCTTACCAGAACATAATACAACTATCAGAGATCCTTTTGACCCAGCTAAAATATTCCTGTCTTAGTTTTCCAGTGCTGCTGTAACAAAAATAACCCAAATGACTATCCTGGAAGAACTGAAATTTATTTTTTCACAGTTCAGGAGGCTAGAAGTCTGAATTGAGGGTGTTGGTTCTATGGGAAGGTCCTGGCCTCTTTCAGCATTTAGTAACTGCTGGCAATTCATGGGAAACCCTGATAGCATTCTGGTTAAGTGCTATGGCTGCTAACCAAGAGGTTTGCAGCTTGAATCCTCCAGGTGCTCCTTGGAAATTCAATTGGAGCAGTTCTACCCTGTCCTATAGGGTCACTATTAGTTGGAAACAACTTGATAGCAGTGGGTTTGGTTTTGGCTTTTTGGCAATTCACGGGAAACTCTGATGGTGTAGTGGTTAAGTGCTATGGCTGCTAACCAGAAAGTTGGTAGCTCAAATCTGCCAGGCACTCCTTGGAAACTTTACAAGGCAGTCCTACTCTGCACGGTCACTATGAGTCAGAATCCACTCAACAGCAGTGGGTTTGGAGGCAGTTAATGGTGTTCCTGGTCTTATGGATGTATCTGCTTCCATCATGACATGGTGTTTGTCTTCCTTCTTTGTGTGTCTCTGGATTTATTCTTCTCTTTCTATGAGACACCACTCAGAAACACTCAGGTTTAGGTACCATTCTACTCCACTATGGCTTTATTAACATAGCAAAAGAAAACCTTGCCAAACAGCTCTTATTTACAGGGACAGGAATAAGGACCTCAACATAATTTTGGTGGGGGACAATAATTCTGTTCATCACAATCACCTTCTCTGTAGGAAAAAAGTTAATTCTTCCATTTACAGCATTTCAGAAACACAGTTTATACCTCAACTGCATACTTGTTTGATTCTGCTTATGGTCATATTTGTCTGCTTTCATGGCAAACTGGCCTTGCTGCATCTCAAGGGCCAAGCTGAAGGGCAAAAATCATGCCTCATCCACTTCTGTAATCCCCCACTTCTGAGCACAGCACATGTACAGTACAGTTCCACTAACTGCAAATGAGAGAAATCAATCAAAGATGTTAAGAGTCGTATTTACAATAGGTTCACAGGTGTTTGCAAGACACAGTAGTCAGGATCGTGGCATGAAGGAGCCCCAGATGAGAAAATGGCTTTAAGATGCTCACACTATATTTGAGATAATATAAACGAGTCTCCAAACACTGATCAGCCACAAAGTAATGTAAGGAAAAACAATGTTCTTCAAGCATGCATACAAAATGAAGAAAGACACGCACTAAATTTACATAGCCCAGAGAGGTATTTTCACACTGTGACTCTGAATCATAAAATACTTTTGGCTTTTCTTGAGGAAACAAACAAATGTTAATACTGTTTCATGTCACTGTTAGAGCATGCACATTGATCAGTCCATATAGGGAAATCTCCAAAGGCAGGGTAGCCTAGGGGTTAAGAGCCAGATCACCTAGGTTCAAATCCCAGCTCTACCACTTAATAGCTCTGTCACTTCTAGCAAATTACTTAACCTCTATGCACCTATTTTTTTCCTACAGAAGGAATAATAAAGTAGCTGCCTTACTGAATCACTGTAAGAACTGAGTTAACGTATAAGTAAAGCACTTGTTGCTTTCGCTAGGGCCACAGCGACTTTATACACAACAGAACAAAACGTTGCCCGTTCCTGCATCATCTTCCTGATCACCAGATTATTCAAGGTCGTCACTGAAGTTACTGTGCCAGTCTGTCTCAGTGAGGGACTCCCAGGCTCTCGCTGGCCCTCTGTTTCATCAGACTTGATGTCCTCTTCTAGCAATGGTTATTCCTCCCGTTATGTCCAAAGCAAGGGAGTTATAACATTCTGTGGTGATCCATAAAGTTTTCATTGGCATATTGCTGAAGTAGATTGCCAGGCCTTTCTTATGAGTCTGTCTTTAATTTGGATGCTCTGCTGCAGCCCAACCACCATGGCTAGGTAACTCTGCCACTGGTAATTGAAACACCACCCATACACCTTCCAGTATCAAAGGAACACAAGCCATCACCATATGACAAGCCAATAGTTGGGTGGTGGAACAAACAATTATCTGACCCTAAATGTCAATACTGTTGAGCTTGAGACACACTCTAGGCTAGAATCATAATTAGGCAAAAAATAAAAGATGGGAAATATAACACATACACATTGTTAGACTATTTGGCTGGACCGTGCTGCTCTGAGTACTGTTCAGGATTTTAGATACGTTACAGTGAAATCTCATGGCCCCAAACTGCACACTAATGCTAATTCGGTTATACTGACATCAACCATTGGCTTCTGTCCTCTGTAGCAAACTTACTGCAGCCTTTCCATTAACCTCTCAATAAGCAACAGTGTGACCCCACATGTCACAGGGGTGAAGTTTTGGGGCCCCACTGACAGTATCATGGTGCTGTTTGACTGCAGTTCCACAGTATTGGCAAAATCAAGAGTAAGCTAATGCCATTCCTTTCCAGTCTGATTGTTTTTTACACAATCTTTAAGGCTTCACTGGGGTTGGTACTATTAACCCTCTTTTTAACCTGAATGGCATCTCTTCCTTCATGTCAGTTAAGAGCACAGACTCTGGAGTTAGACATGGCCACATTCCGCCTTCAGTTCTGCCTGTCGTCTGTGTCTGCGCAGGTCACGAGGACAGGGATTGGGTCTGCCCCATCACACACTGTACGCTTGGTGCCTGAAAAGAGAGGGTGCTCAGGAAACATCTATTGAATGAATGAATGTAGTGTCTTGTTCAACTTACTAACCTCAGTTTCTCGATCTGTAAGATGGAAATAATTGCAGGCAGGATATCAGGTTGTTGTGAAAACGAAATGAAATGAGATAATGCATATAAAGCTCCCAGCTCAGAGCTGGACACATGGATCAATAAATGGCTGCTATCTCTCCATTTCTACAGCTAATAAAACTCTGCTTGCTCTTTTGGAATTCTGGGAGACACCACTATTTCTTCCATGAGTCTTCTGTTCCTCAAGAATAAGGCAGAGGAAACCAGAAAGCACTGAGAAAGGAGTAGGTTTATTTTTCTAGAACTAATTAAAAATCTGAAGTTCTTCCATGATGTCCTAAGCCAAATTTATTCTCACATATGAGCTTCCCATTTTAAATTTTAATTTGATTATGCACATCTCAGACAAGCAATGAGAATGCATGAAGGGCTCTGTCCTATCTTTTTATGTTTTCTCAGCAGTACCTACTAATGAAGGTGCCTAATAAATATTAAATGAACAAAGAAAAGAACCACAATCTCAGGTTTTACCCAATAGATTGCCTACAAGTGGAGACTAGCTGTATAAATATGAAAGCTTACCCACTTGTGTTCTGGCTCACTGCTGGACAGAAAGCTACCAGGATGAAAGAGTTTAATTGTAGTAGCAACTCTTCAGATAAAACCTAGCAGACCCCATGACTTCTGAAAGAATTTCCATGAGGCAATATCCACCACTCCACAACAGACACAGGAGGTCAGTGTGGCCTGGTGGGCAAGCAAAGGGTGGGCTCCAAACCAAGCTGGGTGCAATTCCTGCCTCCACCATGCTAACTAGCTGTGGAGCTTCAAGCTTCACTTTTTTCATTTGTAGAATGACAGTAGTATACCTGCCTTACAAGGTCATCGTAAGGCGTAAATTATAAAAGACACGTTCCATAGTTCACTGTAGATGGCAAAGTTGATAACTGTTGTTTTTCTTATTATTACTTATTAGTACAAGTTGAATATAACATACAGATATCACACACACATACATGGTAAACAGAAGAAACACTATGCTGTCTGAATATAAGGGAACCTCCCAAAGTCAATCCTCCATTTTTCTAATAAAAAGAAAAAATTGGGGATATTTTAAAAAAAGAAAACTTTGAGTGATGTAGAAAAGACAGTCAAGTGTCTACATGCCACGTAATTTAGTTTCACACACACATGTAAAATCACAAGGTATATAAAGCAATACACTGATTTAGGAACATTGTTTTTTCTGTGCTCATATTTCTGAAGTAATTCATTTTAACTCCAGTCTTTATCATCACTAGAGCCTTTTTGAAGTCCATTTTCCAGATACTTTCATCTTGATTCCCATCTGACTTACGTGAGATGTGGCAGTTTTGAATGATGCTAACACTACACTTTGATTCCAAGTCACAAGTATTATGTTCATACACCATTACAACTGTGGTTTCTTCCATTCATAATTATTTGTATATTTGTGATCTTAGTTGTGTCTCCACTTACTATATTGCTTATTAACATAAGACACATTTCTAACAAAGTCTAACACATGCAGTCATGACTTCATGCCCAAAGGAATAATTCTTACATCAATGCTGGGTATCTCTTTAAGCAACAAAACCAACACAGCATTTTCAAGCAATTGTGGTTTTTCAAAAGAAAACAATCGAAAGAGAATTCCATAACATAAGGAAAGTTGAAGGGCTACAATATAAGGCAACTCCCCCTTTTCTGAGGGCAAATTTGGATAAAACCTTTAAGTTTTGAGTATAACCAACATATGCACAGTTATCTGTATCAATCCAGAAGCTTTTTCCTGTGTCCCACTGATTCTCATCCTTCACAGCCAAGTTCAGATCTTACTTCCTCTTTTAAGAGCCCAGGCCCTACAAAGTTGGAATAAATGTCTCCTCTTCACTTAGTTTCCCCTCGCATACTCTTGTATAATTCTTACAGCTTTTCTCTGGAGGATGGGCCCTTGTCTTAACTACCCACATAGATAGAACACCTGGCTTTGAAAGCAAAAGCTACTTTTACCTCAACGAATAAGTGAAAAATAACTTTATTCTTTTTTTATTATAAAAAGAATAAATCCTATGGTAAAAGATTGAAATTGTATGGAAATGGTTCTAGAATAAAGTGTATTTTCTAAAATATCACCACTGTTAAATTATTGGCATATACTTCCAGAATTTTTACTATTGCACAGTGCTTGCCCACATACGTACATAAGACACACAGATAAATATGCAGTCCAATTTTTTAATACATAAGGAGTCATTCCATAACATGTTGTTTTTCATTAAATACACCTGGACTCTTCCTAATCATAGAAATAAAATACTTATTCAATTTCTATCCTGAGCAAATAACCCAAGATGTCAGACTCTATGAAGAAGAATGCAACCTCAGGATTGGATGAAGACTCATAAATAACCTACAATATGTAGATGACACAACCCTACTTGCTGAAAGTAAAGAGGATTCAAAGCAACTACTGATAAAGATTAAAGACCAAGTGTGCTGTCACCGGGCAGGGAGAGCAGTGGAAGCTGCATATAGGTGGGCATGTAAATTTATACGGGAATGTACATTTTCACTCAGTCATAATAAAAAAAAAAAGATTAAAGACCACACAGCTTTCAGTATGTCATACCTTGTCTTAGGCATCTAGTGGTGTTGTGACAGAAATACTATAAGTAGATGACTTTAAAAAGAGAACGTTTATGCTGTCACAATCCAGGATGCTAAAAGCCCATATTCAGGGCATCAGCTACAGGGGAAGAACTTCTCTGGAGGAAGGTCCTTGTTGTCAGCCTTCTCTTGAACTCAGAGCTTTAAAGGTGCAGGGACCCTGGGCCCAAAGGACATGCTCTGCACCCAGCACTGCTTCTTTCCTGATGGCAAAGATCCTCAAATACCCATTTGTCTCCCTTTCATGTATCTCTCAAGGTGCTGCCCCAAGGCACAATACAATCCCACACACTGAGTCCTGCCCCACCTACACAACAGTTGCCCACCCATCCTACCTCATTAAAATCACGAAGGCAGGATTTGCAACATCATACAATACCAGGAATCTTGGCCCAGCCAAACTGCCACACACCTTTTTGAGGGGACACAATTCAATCCATGACACAAATCAACATAAAAAAAAATCTCATAACTGGGCCCATAAAGCAATATCATGATAAATGGAGAAAAGATTGATGTCAGAACGTCATTATACTTGGATTCATAATCAATACCTATGGAAACAACAGTCAAGAAATCAGAAGTCACATTGCATTATGCAAATCAACTGCAAAAGACCCGTTTAAATGGTTAAAAGGAAAGGTGTACTTTAAGAACTTAAGGTATATATCACCAAAGCCATGAAGTTTTTAATTGCCTTAAGTTTTTAATCTTGACCAAATGAAAGGCCATTTCACTGTTTCAACTCCCATTTATATTACTAGCAAGTTTATGCATCTTTTTTTATCAATCCAATTTATATGATTCATTACATGATGTAGCACAACATAATTATTTATCATTGTATTAAATATATTTTAATGATACAGTACAATTATTTAACATATTGTATAATTATTCACTGTATTACACTGTACAATGTGACTACTAAGTTTTTAATAAATGTTTGTTTTATAATAACAGGAAGGATCAGTCTCCGGAGTAGGCCATTATGCTTGGTAAAACAGAGGATGAGTGAAAAACAGGAAGACCCTTGATAAAATGGATTAACACAGTAGCTACAACAGTGGGCTCAAGTGTAACAAGGATCATGAAGATGGCCCAGGACCAGGGCTAGTATTTCATTCTGTTGAATATAGGGTCATTAGGAGTTAGAACCAACCTGAAGGCAACTAACAACAAACACAGCTAACACAGATCAGGAGCCCTAGCGGCTCAGTGGCTAAGAAGAGCTGAATTGCTGGCCAAAAGGTCTGCAGTTTGAGTTCACCAGCTGCTACTTGGAAACCCAATGGGGCAGCTCTGCTCTATCCTATAGGATTGCTATGCATTGGAATCAACTTAATGGCAATGAATTTTTAACACTGATTATGTGCAAGGCACTGTTCCAAGCACACATCTACCTGGTCCTCACCTCCTCTCAGCTATCAGGTGCACCTGACTCCCTCCTCCATTTCACCAGTTAGTTTTCTTTTCTAGGCCCTCAACCCTACTTTGCCTTAACTTACCAAAACTTATCAAAACTCACTGGAAGAAGGCATCAGTAAAGAACAGTTAAGATCACAGTCCTCCAAGTCAAATCTGAAGTTCATCTTTGCCACTCACCAGCTGTGTAACCTAGGTAAATAACCTCATTTTCGTGTGCCTCAGTTTTCTCACATAAAAAATTGTGACTATGTATTTTTATACAAATAATGCAAGCCTTCTACATCTGTTTGCCAACCAGACCCTCTCCTCTTTTCAGGTATTTTTCTAAGTATGCTACTCTAATTTTTTAATAGGAACATGTAAAACAAAATGGTATATCAGCACTTATGAAAATATCCTATGGCGGGAAGGCACAGCTGGCAAACAAAAGCAGAAGGTGAGCAACATTTACATAGAATATGGTATGATATCTATCTTTCAGGTTCCTGCAGAGATTAAAGTGCATAGCACATTGCCTGTCACATAGCAGTTTTTTGAGTGTTTGGGGCCACTGTTAGTGACATTTGTTCTCACAAGTTCTTTGAAGATGCTAAGGTTCTCGTTCAGCTTAAAAAGGAGTTTATATGAGTACGTTCAAAATACAGTTAAATTCAGAAATAATGTCAATATTTGCTAACCATTTTACATACTTTTTTCATTGTATTCACACATCAATCTTGTGAGGCAGGCACAATTATTATTATTACTCTCACTATTTAGATGAAGAAACTTTGAGGCATGGAGTGGCCAGATGACTTGCCCAATGATCCAGGCCCACAAGGGGTGGGCATGATTTGAACCCAGGTTTTTCTGATCCCAAAGCTGATGTCCTTAACCAGTACACAAAACTGCTAGTAACAGAGCCACTGTAACGTAACAGACACTTAATGACCCCAACAGAAGTAGGGGTTGGTACACAAAGTCCTTTTAGGCAGCCTTGATTTCTGAGCATCAGAAAGGACACTTCAGCCTTGAAAACAAGAATAGTAAGAGACACACCCCAAAGGTCACTGGAAACCTGCATGTTTCTACCTAGAGCTTCACTCCTCCATCAGACAAGGAGTCTATCTCCAATCATCAACCAATTTCACTAAATAAGCTTGCATTCATCACTTACTGTGTGCAAGGCTTCCTGTATCAGCAGTACCATCATAAACACTCCAAACACTAAGACAGCAGCACTGAGCTCACACTCACTATATTCCGGCAGGAAGAGAGGTGCTGCCTCAAACACGACAAAGTGAGTGTTTAGTGGGTGTGTAGAAGCAAGGCAAATGAGATCCAAATGCATGAAATAGGGGAAGGATTTTTTTATTGAGGATGGATGTTTGAGAGACGATCTAGAACTTTTCACCAGAAGAAGAGAAAAAGAGAAGGAATGTCATCAGAAAAGGTAGAAAAGTTGTAAAGGGCAACATGTGTTACTGACATAAAAAGACATCCACACTATCAGGAACACAATGAGAAACTTGTGCTTACAGAGGAGAAGGACCCCATATTCTTACAAACCAGCAGTCAGGGCCATAAAAGCCCCTTGTCCTCCTTTGTCACACACTTTAGGGAAACTAGAGTCCCCAAAAGAATGGAAACTGGATCAAGAATTTGTACTTTCCAGCCTAAAGGAGTCTGAAATTTCCATTGTTTAAGTCAGACATGAACAGCATCTTCTTTACAGAAGAGGCCAGAGAGAGCCTCAAAATGAATGGGGTGATTGTGCGTGTGTGTGTGTGTACACAGAAATCCTGGTGTCATAGTGGTGAAACGCTACAATTGAGAACCAAGAGGTCAGCAGTTCAAATCTGCCAGGCACTCCTTGGAAACTCTATAGGGCAGTTCTACTCTGACCTATAGGGTAGCTATGAGTTGGAACCAACTCGACAGCACCTAACAACAGCACATATATATATATATATATATATATATGTACCATATATATGTGTGTGTGTGTGTATATATATGTATTCTTTTGACCTAATAACTCTACTTTGGAAAAAGAGCTATCTAATTAAAGAAAACTGAATAGCATGAATGTTCAAGAGTAGAGTACTTGGTATGAGTATCAAGGTACCTTCTTGTAATCACACACTATTAAAATTATTGTTGCAAAGGGGAGAAGGAAGCAGAGACTGAATCGTCATGTGGCCCCACCTGCTAAAGCTTATGCATCTCAGTCTCTCCATTCCATTGTTAATACCTGTTTTAATGGTATTGAAGAAGGTGGGAGGAGGAAGATTGGGTTTAATTTTTATCTAGTCTGTGTGGGCTATTAACAGTAAGGGCTGCCATTTATTACTGCATGCAAGACTTTAAGCTCCTTCAAATCAGCTACTCCAATCCTTCAACAACTGTGAAAGTTAAGTACCATTATTTCCATTCCATAGGCAAGCAAACAGGCTCAGAGTGGTTAAGTTGTTCTATCAACCCCCCAAGACTATTAAGAGTCATATTTCACACTCTGTTCTCTTGAAGTCTAATATCCTCAGTCTTTACGTGTCTACTATTCTGTCCTGCTAAAGAACCAATTTGTTGATATTGATAGAGAATGCATATGTGTTGTGAGTGGTCCTTCTAAACATCCTGAGCTGAGAATGAAAGCCTCCATCTAGGCAGTTGCCAGATATAAGATAAAAGGTAACAACCATGACAATCAAAAATGCTATATTAAAAACAAAAGTAATAATTATAGTACCAAAAATATATCACTTCCTAATAAGTGCTACAGCAGCTAGCCAAAATGTCAGCAATTCAGATCTGCCAGGCACTCCGTGGAAGCTCTGTGGGGCAATTCTGCTCTGTCCCATAAGATCGCTTTAAGTCAGAATTGACTTGATGGCACTGGGTTTGGTTTTCTTTGTTGGTTATACTTCTGAAGTTATTTATGTCTGTTTTATCTCTTGGTGAAAATGCTGCATAATGGCATGATGCTGTGTAAAAGAAACCAAACTCATTGCTGTTGAGTCAATTCCAACTAGGAGCGCTGCTGCGTAGTTCTTCCCAAGTCCACATTCAATGACATCACACTGGAAGTCAGCAAACACTACAAATTAGGGCTTGTATTTTTGTCTAGACTTTAGAAAGTGGTCAGGAAAATGTTAATAGTATGGATTAAAAACAAACATGAGTTGTTTTTATAGCTGTTGCACTGTGAGTAACAAAAAAATTGAGGAAATATTTTTGCAGGATTCAAAAACTATTAGTTGCTTCAGCAGAGCAGTAGCACATGGGCATTGACAAATGAGTAAAGTTCTGACATGTTTTTGTTACTTCATTCATGTTAGAATTCATCAGTGATGTGAGCAGCTTCTGGATTCAGATGGATTGTAACCGAATCAAACATGTACCTGTAGTCTGACTTTATCAAGTTATGAATCAATGGGGACCACAGGCTAGCTATATATTGATGTTCTGCCAGCACCAATGAAAGTTCTGTGATAATCAACAGACTATATGGGATATGCAATAAAGAGTACTATACATTTTAATACTATTTTGAACTACAATCCTTTGTATCAGTAGAATTTATGATAAACTTATGCATAAATATAAACAGAGAGAGAGAGAAACAATGAGATAGTCAGTTGTTAAACATTTGAAGCACACCACTGGTCAGAAACATGGACAACCCTCAGTGTCAAATTCTCAGAACTGTACAGTGAAAGTCATTAATAATACCAAGGATCCCACAGAGGTGTGACATGTCAGACCTGGCGTGTCCTAGAAAATACAAATCCTGATTCCCAGCTTCTTAAAACCCGCTGCCATCAAGTCAATTCTGACTCACAGTGACCCTATAGACAGAGTAGAACTGCCGCATAGAGTTTTCAAGGAGCGCCTGGTGGACTTGAGCTGCCAGCAGTGTGGTTAGCAGCTGTAGCACTCAACCACAGTGCCACCAGGCCTGAATTCTGGGCCGTCTTTCAGAGAGCCAACCACAGAGTACTCAACAGCTTTAAAAACTCTCCTCTGAAACATGAGCCAGAAACAAAACAAGCCCTGTAAGAAAAGAAAGCAGGGATGGTTTATCTAGTAAGCAAGGTAAGCAGAGTGCTTAACTTGCTTACCAGATCATCTGCAGTGAACAATTTCAGATTTTTTTTTCATCACATCAAAGATTTTGCTTCTACGTATGGCTGGCATCTGTCTCTCTCCCAACCCCACAGTGCCTTCCTGGAGACTGAAAGCTTCTTTTCAAATGTACAATTCCTGACCAGGAGCGCCCAGCAAGCAAGGGTAAGCACAGGCCAAACTGGGCTTACTTGCTAGTCAGTAATGAACAATTTTTCATAGATTTCACCTTACCTAGTGGATAATCTTTCCCTGAGAAAACATCCATCTCAATGCTCTGGAAAAAGTTAATCACATCCTTTTCTGAATCATATGTGAGTATTTATTGTTGCATATATTACACGATATTGTTACTGATTTACACGTCAGCATCCTCATCAGACTACGAGCTCGTGAAAACAGAGGTTTCTCTTCACCATGGCACCTCGGCATTTCTGCTGTCCAGCTAGAGTTCTGTCAGTGTTCATGAGTGCATGCCTGAAAACTTAACAGGGAAGAACGGGGAGGCAGGCAGGCAGGAAGGGAGGGTATTCGCTATGTGGTTCAAGAACAGTGTTTTGATTATGATGCTATATCCAAATACATACAAGTCAATTCATAAAAGTCACCCCAATTTTTAAAAATACACTACATACACCTGTTACTCTTACTATATAAGGCTCACAACTACTGTGATTAATGAACAGTATTAATGGTGTTTATCCACACAAATAAGCTTCTCTTGAAATTATGACCCTCATGTCTCCAAATATATGGACTAAAGACTATTAATATAATCTAGACTAGCTTCAAGTTTTGTATTTGCATGGTAGAAGGAAGAACAAATCTGTCCTTGCCTGTACGGCTGTGTGTGGTGGGAGAAGTTCCCACACATACTATTCCATCTAGAGGGCGTCACATCCAGCTTGTTCAATGGTATGTTGTGGACCCATGCCCTGAATACCCTGAGACAAGAGACTGAGACGTAGAGGGGTAACAGCCACTCTCCAGAACACACTGATACTGAGAGAAATAACACACACAGGAACTGCTGCACAATGAATCACTGTCATGTATCGCATTGTGTCCTCCCCCGTATAAGTGTTAACTTGGCTAAGCCATGATTTCCAGTATTGTGGGATTGCTCACTGTCTTGTCACCTTATGTGATTTTTGTATGTGTTGCAAATCCTACCTCTATGATGGTAATGAGGTTGGATCACAGGCAGTTACGTTAATGAAGTGGGACTCAATCTGTAAGATTAGTTTGTGTCTCAAGCCATGCATACATAGCTTTTGAGATGGAGAAGAGAAGCAGAGGGATCTCCTATTATCAATAACGCAGAACCAGGAGGGGAGCACATCCCTTGGACCCAAGGTCCCTGTGCTGAGAAGCTCCTAGGACAGCGGAAGACTGACGACACAGACCTTCCCCTAGAACTGAAGGGAAAGCCTGCCCCTCGAGGTGGCACCTTCACTTTGGGCTTCTTGCCTCCTAAAGTGCAAGAGAATAAACTTCCATTTGTTAAAGGCATCCACTTTTGCTATTTCTGTTACAGCAGCGCTACACAACCAAGACAACACAATATAGACACTTCTCCAAAGTGGGCCTAGAATTAAGAAAAATTACAGAGGAAAAAGGATGCCAAGGAATATATTTAAGATAATTAAGTCATCATTTAATTCAGTCAGTGAAATAACAGACTGCAAAGTAGGACTAGAATTCTCCTTAAGGAGCCAGGTGAATAACAATATTGGCCCACTTTCTTGATTTCCATGCATAGCTTTTTAGTCTTCTTCCAAAGACTAGAAATTAAATACACAATTTTATATTCCATAACTCACCCTTGCTAGAAGCTGGGAATTTTCTGACATAATATGTTAATTAAAAGCACATTACTATAGTGAGGGTCGCCTTGCAACTTACCTGGTATCCAGGGTTCAATCTCACACATTTAACACCTGACTTTAAACAGGGATATTAGGAGCAAGGAACTAGCTTTTATGGCAACCTTCCTAAAATGGTGCTACTTCTGAGCACAACAGTTTAAAAAAAATTTTAAAAAGTCGACCAAATGGAGATGAATGGTACACAGGCCACTGAGGTAATTAAAAATGTATTTTCCATCTCCTAGTAATTGAATTGTGTACAAGCTGCAAGTTAATGAGGTCATCTACCCTCCAGCACTGACAGGAAAGCAGGAATAATTATCTTTCAATTTTTTCTTGTGTAGCAATTAATTTTAACCATTCGCCTACACCCCACTCCTACTCCCCTCATTCCAGTCAGTCAAAGTCATTGCTAAACCGAATCGACAAGCAATTGATACGGTGGCGGCCTGGAGCTGCCGAGGCGGGTAAGGTAATCAAGGGGCTGCAGCTGTCGAGGGCTAAGCGCTTCCAGGTGAACATCGCCTGAGATTTCGCATTCTGCCACGCGGAGGACATGGGACACATCGCGGTGGCTGACAGAACATCTGGTGCCAGGTGGGCTGGGAAGGGGCACTGCTGACTTGGGAAGGCAACAGAAGGATGGACGAGGATTGATGGATGGACACGACTTTGAAACAAAATGTCACTTATAAAAACTGTTATCCAAGAACGGGGGAGAAATGTTCAGCCACTCGTTAAACTCATCTCGAGCTGATGGCATGTCTGAACTTCTTGGAGATTTTTGGCCGGGTGTCTTTGGAGTAGGATCCTGACAGTCAATTCTCCTAGAACTCACGCGGCAGGAAAAGTTTCTTCACTCGCTCAGCAGCACAGAAACTCACTGCCCTGAATGGAAGAGCTCTGGAACGAGACAGCAGGGAATCTCCACGACACCGTGAGTGACGTTCCTCATGCCGCTGAACTGTACACATTAAAATGGTTTCAGTGGTAATTTTCAGGTTATGTCCACAACAATAATAATATAAACTTACTTCTCTTTCTAATCATCCTCATTCTGAACCCACTGCTCTGCATCAGCCAAGACACTGTTGAGTGATTTATTCCAATTCTGTCACTGTTTCACTGACCCAGCCCCGGTGTACCAGGTTACAACAGATACCAATTAGAGCCTGTCCATTTGGGACACTAATGTGCCCAGTGTGCAGCTCAAGGTTCGGGTGTGTCATATCCACTCCGCCCTACTTCTCTTTCTAATTGGTGAAATTAGAGCAAAACCTTGCCTTTGGTAATTTCCTACCAGCATGCGAAAATACGTGTGAGACAGAGACCAGGTTTTCGTTAATTACTTTATTCAGGCTCACGCACCTAGACAGTTCTTAGCACTAAGTACGGTGGCCATATTACTCAGCGCATGTCTGCTGTCCTGAGGCAGTTATTAATTGCATTCCCTTTCACTCTTGCTGGTGTCCCCGTATGGACAATGACCCATACGGCCACCTGGTCATGAGACGTCCTGTGGTAAAGAGTGGGATATAGCTATGGTGAGAGCCCCCTGGAAACTATAAGCTCTCCCCATTCCTGGAGGGCAGGCTGTCATGTCTTACTTTTCTACTTTACGTCCCAACAGAACCCCCAGCACCATTTGGGAACATGGCAGCCTCTCACTAAATGGACATCAGTGACTGAGCGAATCTCACAGGATATTAGAAGTCAGTACAGGGAAGCTACGGCCCCAGGCAATGAGGATGTTCTATTAGTCCTCATGCTAAAAAAAATAAAATAAAAAACACTGATCTGTACTGAGGGGAGGAGAGCCAAAGCCAAGTAAAGCCAAGTGCCATCGAGTAGGGTCCAAGGGGAGGAGGAGAAGAGGCAAATTTCTCCATCCAAATCAGGGTAGGCTTTTTAAACATGCCTAACCAGGCAGCATACATGATTAGAAATCTTTACACTTTCCCAGATATTTGCAATAAAAGGAATTTCCCTTAAGAAGCATACCGAGTAGGCCTGGAGCAGAAACAAGGGTTATCTAGCACAGGAGAAAATGGAATTTCTCAAAAGCCACCCATCAGCTAGCCTGAGTTTCTGAAATGTTGTCAAGGGCAGCAGATGGGTAAGATGCACCTTCTTTCTTTGTTAATGGAGTTTTTGTCCAATCTTTATTCCTGTAACATTTGCTCTATTTTCCCAAGGGAACCACAAAAGAGAAGGCACCCTGTATCTAGTCCTACTCCGACTAATGCAGGTGGACTGAGGAATTCATGACAGTGTAGAAGAGGACAGGGTCTGCCTAAAAGTCAACAAGGATGACAATCCTGCTTGCTATACCCTAAAACAACTCCAGGAGGAGAGCAACAAGGGAAGCTCTCCCAGGCTACTGTGCAAAGATGAGTAGCTCTCCTTACAGGTTTGCTGCTCCTGCAATTAAATGTACATTTGCAAACCCAGAATACAAGGATGTCATCACTGGAAGATGCACTTTGCACCACTGCTGCTGAAAATTCACTTACAGGTTTAAGTCACACTGCCCCCTCAGGCCTGAATAAATCTCTTCAGAAAGAAGTGGGTGCTGATTTAGCTCCTACCATGTACTATGCAGAAACCCTGGTGGTATAATGGGTTAAGTGCTACATCTGCTAACCAAAAGGTCGGCAGTTCAACTCAGCCAGGTGCTCCTTGGAAACTCTATGGGGCAGTTCTACTCTGACCTATAAGGTCACTGAGTCAGACCTGACTCAACAGCAGTGGGTTTTTTTAATGTACTGTGCAGTCTTCATGTGTTTCTTCACTTGATTTTCATAGCAATATTATGCAGTATTGAAGCCTGATTTACAGAGAAAGAAACTAAGGCTCACAGAAATTATGAGATTTGTCCAAGCACACATATGTTAAGAGGTGGACCTAAGATTTAAGCTTGAGTCCATGAGACTCCAAAACCCTTGCCTTTTCCTGAACTTCACTTCAGCAAGCAGATGACCTTTTCTTCTATTCTTTTGCCAGCTACAGCTTTCTGGAGAGGTGAGGTGACAAACTCAGAGGTACCTGACTGTCTATTCGTGGTGGTCTTTGTGTTAAGCATTGCCTTCTTCCACATGGGAAAGGTCACACATCTGTCTCTTTTAGCCTTGATATGACACAGTTTGCCATGTCACTTTTCTTGTGAATTACACAGCTGTCAGTAAGTTCTATGAGAAGACAGAAACCCAGAAGCAGGGGAAAAGGACACATGAGCGAACTAGGGTAGACTGAGGAGTGACAAAGCTGATGTGCTTTCAGAGCTTATCCTGGGCCAAGACTTTGGATAAAGAAGACTGCTACATGGCTACTATCCTACACATCATTTTTCTGGTATCCTCAGGTGTGAGATCACTAAGGCTCTGTGTCAATTTGCCTGGGCCATGATTTTCAGAGGTTTGACAGTTACGATGTATTTGGCAGTTGTGTAAAGATGTGATCACTTCCACGATGAGATTTAATATAATGTGATTACTTCCATGATGGGATCTGCTGGGAGTATACAATCTGTTGAAAAAGAGCTGCTTAGGGGTGTGTCCTGCATCCAATATAGGTGGACTTACTGGCCAATCTCTTGGGCTTTTGCTTCCTCCGGAACCTGCAGCTGGCTCCCGTTCGTCTGACCTCCAGTTCTTGGGACTTCAACTAGCAGCTCACCTGCCATCTTGCCTGCCAATCTCGGGATTTATTGGTCTCTGCAGCCTGTGAGCCAGAGTCTTGCTATCTGATGTACAATCTCGGGTTCACCAGCCCCTGCAGCTATGTGAGTTGGGAGAAGTCTCCAGCCCAACCCAGGAAACTTGGAACTTCCCAGCCTCTGTAGCCGCATGTGCGAAAACCCTGGTTGCATAGTGGTTAAGCGCTCTGGCTGCTAAGCAAAAGGTCATCAGTTGAAATCTACCAAGTGCTCCTTGGAAACTCTACGGGGCAGCTCTACTCTGTCCTAATAAGGTCACTGTGTGTCAGAATTGACTCCACAGCAATGGGTTGGTTTTTGGTTTATAACCCCATGGGCCATTCCCTTGATAAAAATCTCTCTCTCTCTCTATCAAATTTATGTATATATTTTGCTGCTTTTGGTTCTCTAGAGAACCTAGTATAAGAACATGAGAAAACATACAGACAACACATTCGGAATTGTAATATATTGAATAGCATCCTAACCAACCTCTGGTACCTGTGACCGTGACCTTGTTAGGAAAGAAGGTGTTTGAAGATGTTATCAGCTAAGTTAATGTGCAATCATATCAGAGTAGAGTGGTTCCTAATCCAATCTAAGTGGTGCCCTATAAAAAGAAAGACACAGAGAGACAGACAGAAAGGGAAGACAGCTCCACAAAGATGCATCCGTAAGCCAAGGAACACCAAGAAACGTCTGGGGCTACCAGTAAGCTGGAAAAGACAAGGAAGGTTCTTCCCCCAGAGTGGACAGAGAGAATGGTCCTGCTGATGCCCTGAATTTAAAGTTCTATCCTCCAGAACAAACAGGCAATAAACTTCTGTCATTTTAAGTCATCCACTTTATGGTATTTTGTTACAGCAGCTGTTTATTGGAAAAGGGAGCAGAGATACTGCAAGGGTGATAGAAGAATGTTTTCAAGATTAGAGAGAGTGGACCATGTGTATCATACTGTCAGGAATGCTCAGCTAGAGAGGGAGAGGGTGTGAATTCAGGAGAAATGGGTAACAGTTACGGGAACTAAGAGCTCAGGAAGACCCCCTGGTAAAATCACAGAACCCCACAGTTAGAGCAGATTCCTGAGTTTCCCTACTTGCTCCACCCATCAGGACAGCAAGGGGAAATGACACAGGCAAAACTGCTCTTCCAGTTACTGGCACAGCAGGAAACGCGGGTCTTCTCAATGACATACTGTCTATTGAGCACTCACTATGTGATGTGTCAGGTGTTTATTTTACAGAGAAGGAAACTGGGGTTCACGGTGATGAGTTGCCTAAAGTGGCACAGCTACTGAGTAAGATTAAAACATACTGAAAATCAATCTTCGAGCTGAGCTTCAAACCAAACAACGCTTACGTTAGCAACTCAAACACTTCCTCTCCACACTGGACAGTCTCTGGTCCAAGGGTCTGCACACCCTAGATGTGTGACTTACTTGAGACTCTGAACTTCCCACGTGTAGCTACTCGCAACTCCCTCTGGGAGAAAAGAAATACCTCAAACTCTTGGAATATGGTTCAGGTAGGAAGTGATTCTGTCTATGTCTGTGACACACACTATCTCAACATGGAAGATAAGACTAAAATCACAGCCTCGGAAACATCTGTCAAAAACAGCACACACACCAACAAACATGCACAGATGCGCATGCACACACGCACACAGAAAGTGCCCATGAACAGACGGCAGAGATCCACATGGCTCTGAGAGGAGGAGAAGGGGCTGCCAGCGGGACGCTCCACCATCACCTGCTAAAGACAAGCTGTTCCAGCCCCGCTCCCCCGTCCCCGCAGAGAGCTCTGGAACCAGCATGTGATCAGGCACAAAGAAGCCCAGCTTCATTTTAGCAGCCAAATTGCCATCCAAAGGAAAAACTTCCCAGGACAACAGATTTCTCTGAGGAGAATACAAAAGGGTGGACAGGTGGCTTCCCATCAAAAGGCAACACCCCGAACTTCCTCTCCAGACTCAGGGCTGCCTAGTCAGGCCTGGAGAGGAAGAGACACGCTGGCTCAAAATCCAGTTCCGAAGCGCAAACGTATCTTCCGAGTTGTTGGACATTTTGTCTTAATAAATAAAGGAAACTTATTAGAAGGAGGTAAATGACAATGATGATCTGACAGCTATACTTACAAACCATAATAATAATGTAGCTGAAATTCTCTGAGCACAACAGGTCAGGAACTGTGTGCTTTACACGTTACAAAAACCCCATGAGGAGCACTCTGTTCATGAAACAGAGACTGCACAAGGTTAACTTCCTTCCCAAAGGGTACCTAGTTGGTAAGTGCAGGAGCTGGGGTTCAAACCCAAGTCTACCTAATTTCAAAGCCTGCTTCCGTAATCAGAGTGTGTGTGTGTGTGTGTGTGTGTGTGTGTGTGTACGTGTCCAAGCCCTGATGTGTGCCTGCATGTGTGCCCACATAGGAGACGTAACATAAAAAATGAAGCACTTCGGGGAATTTATTATGTAAAAAGCAAGATGGACTTCACAGCACAGAGTGAAAGCAAGTGTTCTCCTCTCTTTTTCCATGACCAGGTCCGTACACTCGGATGCATGCAGGTGTCCATAGCTCCCCTGTGCTCAAGGGGCAAAGACGGGGACACCTTGCCGCTCTACACTTCACCAGTCTTTCCCAGCCTTCTAGTCATTAGTAAGACATTGGTTTCACTGTGCCTTCCCCAGGTCACTTAAGGATGCCAACTTTCTGACTTGTTTCCCATTCCACTTAGAATGAAATCTGAAGTCCTTCCCTTGGCTGATGAGACCCAGAATCATTGGGCTTTAGCTTCTTGCCAACCTTTTTTGTTCCTAATATAAATATTCATGCCACTCTCTCCACTGCATAAGACTGCTCACAGGCTTCGCTCTTGCTACTCCCTCTATCTGAAATACCCTTCGTTATGGCTCATGCCATCCAGGTGTCTTGCTGAACTGCCACCTTACAAGGGAAGACTTCCAAACCACACCTTCCACAGTTGCACTCTTCACCCCTTTTGCTCTCTAGACTCTGAGCCTGCTTTAGTCTTTTTCACACATCTTATCGCCACCTGATTTTTGTGTTTATGTACTTACCATCTGTTTTATCAGCTAGAGTATGAGCTCTGTTAGGGCAGGCCTTGTTCCGGCATGTAAACCAACACTTAGCACACTCAAGATGCTCAGTGAACCTTGTTGAAGGCATGTGGGGGTCCCCCACCTGCTGCCTTTTATCCATGTTTTAGGTGGCAGAGGGGTCAATATGATCTTCATGGGTGATGAGTTCTCTGAGTCAAAGAAATTAAAAATGAGTTATCTGAAACTGAGCACTGTAACTACCCTTACATTCATTTCTAAACAACATCATACTACTCACCCTAAAAAAATAAAGCCCAACATCTCCCTACAAACATTTTCAGGCTCACTATCTCATACTGTTGGAAGGTACCAGAAGGACCATTGCTCTAATACCTTCGTTTTATAGGTTAGGAAAATGTGGTCAGAGAAACTAAACAACCTGCACAAGGTACCACAGTCAGTTAGGGATGGCAAAGACTAAGATCCAGGTGTTTTGCTTTTTATTCGAATCTCTAATGAAGAGGTCTGTGAGCATGTTGGAAGGTCTTAAGAAGGCAAATAATTTCATCAGAGTCTCTTGGCAGTCCTCTGAGATTTTTAGTTTTTTCTTCCTTTCTAATTCCTTAAATTTGGATTCTCTTCTTGTTCTCCTCAAATCTGCTTCAAAATTCCCTACCACAGAAACTGCTGAATGCTGTGAAAGTAAAGACGTCACCTCCAGCCTCTGCAGCTACGGTACCGCTTCAGGAGAGATCATCACTTAGAAACTAGGAGGCAAATTCCATAGCTGAACAAGGTACAGCTTAGAAACAGTGTCTACACTTCAGCTGAAAGAGAGAGAGTGTGACAGGCTGTCCCCCACTCCCATTCCCAGCATTCATCCACTGAGCTGGACTGTTTATCTGCAGCAGTGGTTTGTGTCTCAGGTAACCAACTGGTGCTGTGTTTTGTGCTCCTCTCAAACAGCAGTGTTTTGTACTCCTCTAACAGAAGAGAAAAAGCTGGGAAATTCTGGGTTTTTTCACTCACATATGGTGAGAGGAAGGCCAAAGAAAGTGCCGGAGCCCCAGCTAGGCCCAAGCACAATGGCCTGAGGTAGAAGAAGGCCAAATCAACGGAGCAACCACTACCTGTCAAACAGATCAAATAAGCAAGAGAGAACTACTCAGTCCAAGGAAGAACGAAAAAAAAAGAAAGAAAGAAAAGAACTTTGATCTAATCTCTCTCTTTTAGGAATGTGGCTGGCCAACTAAAATCTACAATTTCAAGTCTCTCTTGCAGCTGGGTGTGGGCCAAGTGACTAGATTCTAGCCAATGGGATGTGATTAAAATGTAAAACTTAAAGAAACAAGCTTCATCAAGAATTTCTATTGACTAGAGTACTTCAGAAATCTTGATGACATAATGATTAGTACTACATCTGCTAACCAAAAGGTCTACACTTCAAATGCACCAAGCACACCTTGGAAACTCTATAGGACAGTTCTACTCTGACCTATAGTGCCTGTATGAGTCGGAATCTACTTGACAGCAGTGGATTTGGTCCAGTTTGGTTGGGGTACTTCACCCTAGCCTCAGTTTCCTGTATTCCTGAGCTGATTCCTGCAGCAATTTGGGTGGGCCACCTCAGAATGTTGTAGAACAGGTTACCTTGGTCAAGAGTGTGGTCATGGGTCATACAGGCTAAAAGCAGAATAAGGGCCTAGGACAGACTTGTAAATGAGTTTTCCAGAGCATGTTGAGTATCAACCAACTGCACATACCCATGTACTCTTTCCTACCTCTGTCAAGAGTTCCTCAAAACTGAGCATTAGGGACATGTGCTTCTGCTTCCACTTTGAAGCACCATTTCAAACTTTAATCTGAATAAAACTCTTATTTTACAGAAACTTTGCTTCATTTTTAACACCAGTCAGAGGAACAGGAGGAGGAAGTGTGATGAAAAGTCCTGCCCACCTAATCTGCCACCAGGCAAGAAACCTACCGGGCCTAAACCATCAGCTGAAGGCCGAGGATCCCTATTTCCCCATTGCCAATCTGGTCTGCACATTAAGCCAGCAAGTGGACATCTCTTTAAAAAGTAAACCCCATGGGCTAATGGTACAGTTGTCCCTCTATGTCAGTGGGTTCCACATTCACAGATTTCAACCAACCACAGACTGAAAATATTTGGGGGGGGGACAGACTTTTTCTTGTCATTATTCCCTAAGCAATACAGTGTTGTATTAGGTAGTATTAGTAATCTAGAGTTGATTTTAAAGCATACAGGGGGATGTACATAGCTTAACACAAATACTACACCATTTTATGTAAGGGACTCTATCCTCAAATTTCGGTATCAGTGGTTGCCATAGACCAATTCCCCATGGATGCCAAATGCTGAGGGAAAACTGTTTAATAAAATTCAATTTCTAATGGAAGCTAGAGAAAAGCACGTATATTTTCTGTGACTGTCATTTATTTTAACATGACACACTCTGAGAATAATGCCTTCCCTAAACCAGCTTATCAAAGAAGTACATGTGAAAACATCTTGACTGAAGAAGCAGATGGGCAAATGAAACATTCCTAACCTATAACATTAGTAAGTACAGTTCCTTGAAGCTGCTGTTACACTTTCGTCATGTCTGTTTATTTTGTTGTATCTCTGCTTTGTGGCATTTTACCACACAGCCATAAAGTTTACCAAGTGTATGTTTAACTCTAAGGGAGTTTTGAGGGCAAGAGATTGGGAGGAGGCCCTGGAGCAGGAACTACAACCAGCTCCAAAATCTAGTCTTTAAAAACAAGATTATTTCTATGAGCACCAGTATCCTAGCTGCAAAGGAATCTGGGAAAACCAGTACCTGGAATATTTTCAGCCTCTGTAATGGGAAAATGGAGGGGGAAAAAAAAAAACACTGCCCTACAGTCAGTTCCAACTCAGAGAGCCCCTTACAGCCCAGTGGTCAAGCACCTGGCTGCTAACTGAAAGGTCAGTGGTTCAAACCCACTGGCTGTTTCATGGAAGAAAGACGTGGCAGGTGACTTCCACAAAGATTTACAGCTTTGGAAATCTTACAGGCAGTTTTAATCTGTCCTGTAGGGCCTCTATGGAAACCTTGCTGGCATAGTGGTTAAGTTCTACATCTGCTAATCAAAAAGTTGACAGTTCAAATCTACCAGGTGCTCCTTGGAAACTCTATAGGGCAGTTCTACTCTGTTCTATAGGGGTGTCATGAGTCAGAATCGACTTGATTGCAGGGTTCTTTTTTCTTGTTTTTTTAAAAGGGTCTCTATGCATTGGAAACAATCTGAGAGCAATGGTCTTATTTTGTTTTTAGTGGGAGGCGAGCTGTGTCTCTATAGGTAGGTGTCTGGGGGAGGTGGTCATACCCTACAGTCATAGCAAGTTCCGTCACTGACAGCCATGAAGAATGAGCAATAATCACTAAAGTGCTTTACCCAGCACCTAACATGTTATCTTTCAGCTTTGTACCATATCTTCGCTGAGCTCTGTTGAGCACAGTGTCAGAATATTTGGTTGTAAAGATATACACAACCACTCTCACACACACTCACCTGCTCCTAGCCAAGTTTCATCCTATAAAACCCACCCATCCCCCTGCTGGCAAAGTAGTTACGAGATCAGCTGTTAACCAAAAGTTTTGCAGTGCAAATCTACCAGCTGCTCCTTGGAAATGCAATGGGACAGTTCTGCTCTCTCCTCTAGGGTAGCTGTGATTTGGAAATGACTCAACAGCAACAGGTTTGATTTTGTTTATCCCCCATCTTAGTCTCTCTTCATTCTGCTCTACAAGGAAGTCAGTAATCTGATAAACAGATTCTATTAAACACTGATCACAGAAAAAAAAATGGGCCACTTAGTGCCTGAGTCTTTCCTAAATCTCCCTATTTCACAGGTGACTTCAGGAGCCACGTAGCCTCAGCCCGACGGAATTTCAAGAAGTTGTGAAGTTTACCTTGAAGAGCTCTGCTCAGCAAGGTGGTCTTTTGACTTAAACAACTGGTCTCCATAAATAACCTGAACAACCAATATAATGAATTCCCTAAAAACTCCTTACTTTTCAGCAGACACTAGAATTTCTCACGTGCATTTGCACATTTTATCTCACTCAATCTTCCTCTAAATCCCTGTGTGCTATTCAGGGCAAGTATTACCATCTTCATTTGAGGAATGAAATACCTAGAAAGACTAAACGAATTTCCCAAGGGACTAGATTTGGTGAAACAAGAAAACCAAGACCAGTGTTCACATTGCCGGAGTCCTGTTCAAGTGCTTTTTACTTTCTGCCATCCCTGGCTTTCCTTTCCGCAAGTCCAGAAAAACCCCACCAGTAAACAAAAAGTCCCAAGAAAAAGCCCTTGGTAGGGATCAGAGACAAGAAATCACTCCGAGCGGATCCCTCCGCCTATACAGGTCTCGTTTGCTTTAACGCTGAGTGGTTTTGGATATGTTCTGATTCCAAAATATTTACATTTACCAGGTGTACTGACTCTAATTACTCCTTTTTGTCTTAAAAATTGCTAAAATTAGGGGATATACAACCACAGAAGGAATTCAAGGGCTGAGGTATGAAGGGGAGGTGCCCAATCTTCAAAATCCATGTGAGCTTTTCAGATGCAGCAATCGTGCAAGCCTCTGAGCTCTGTGAATAAAGCAACTGTAAATTAGTTTCAGAAAAGGTCTTTCCCCTTGAATTGAAAAGCACCGTGCAATGAAATTTCATTAGACGCTGCTTTGGAAATGACTTCATACCTCACCTTGTTTGGAGTTGAGAGGTGGCCGCACACCATGAATCATTAAGAGACTGCATCGCTCCGGAGGCTGTTGAACCATCTTCTGAATTCGACATCCAGACACTCGTGAAGTACTCACCCCCATCCCTTAACTGGGAAGGGAACTATTCAACATTGAGCACTGAGTCACTGCTACACGATTAGCACTCGTGTCTTCTTCTCCCTCAAGTGATTTACCTGCAAACCGTGCTTGAGACCCAGAGAAGGCGGCATGTGGACAGGCCAGGTACATGCAAAAACAAGGTCTGCCAATTAAGTTCCAGAGCTCATCCTAGAAAAAAGTGCTACATACCTAATTACTGAATATCACTGCAGTGGTCACCCTCAAAGCACTCCCCTTGGAAAGCTACGCACCAACGCCAGTGCCTAGTCCATCCTTCAAAGCAATTTTGTAATTCTCTTTGGCTTGGCTCTGGCTTTCTGGAATAGCCATCAGAGCTGTCATTGTATGACCCTTAATGTCCTGAATGTCATCAAAATGTCTTCCTTTGAATATTTCCTTTATCTTCAGGTAAAGAAAAAAGCCACTGGGTGGCCAGACCAGGTGAGAAGGGAGGGTGTTCCAATATGGTTATTTGTTTATTGGGTAAAAAACTCCCTCACAGACAATGCCATGTGAGCTAGCGCATTGTTGTGATGCAAGAGCCATGAATTTTTGGCAAACAGTTCAGGCCATTTACATCTAACTTTTTCACGCAGCCTTTTCAGCACTTCCGAATACTAAACTGGGTTAACAGTTTGTCTATTTGGTACACACTCATAATGAACAATCCTTCCAATACCAAAAAAGGTTAGCAACATTAGTATATAAATTCATAAGGAACAATCCCTCTACTATCAAAAAAGGTTAGCAACTTCAGTTTGACTCTTGATTTGGGCTGATGGAACTTCAGTCATTGAGAGTTGGCTGACTTCCATTGTACACTTTGATGCTTTGTTTCACAGTCATGTTGGTACACTCACATTTCATCATCAATGATAACATGGCCCTAAACATGTCTAGCCTCTCCAAAAGGTCTTAGAAAACTTTGACTCTCCTTTGCTTTTTATTCATCAGTGAGCTCCTTTGGGACTGTTTTTGCACACACCTTTCTCATGCCAAGATTTTCAGTTAAGATTTTCATAACTGTTTCTCTATTGATGTTTACCTGGTCTGCTATGCTTCTCATAGTAAGCCAATGATCTTGACACACAATTTGACAAATTTTTGCAATGTTTGTGTCAGTTCTGCTTGTTACTGGCCACCCCGACCTCTCTCCATCAGTGATGCTTTCTCTCCCCTCAGAAAAACATTTAACCCATTTGTACACTGCCATTTTATTCATGGCATTATCCCCATAAACTTGGACTAACGTGTACCTGATTTAAATTCCACTCTTGCCAAGGTTAACAAGAAATTTAAGGTTTATTCATTGCTCCAATTCAAACTCCAACATTCTTACCACAGCACAGAAAAACACTCAACAACAATAATTAACGCTGCTCAGCAAGACACTGCCACACATTAACATGAACACAGCTGTGACACACTGATACACTAAGGTTATGAAACCTTACGATGTTGTTTGTACAGTGCTGCCTACATAAGTGTACAGTGGCAAGTTCACGAACCTACTGTCAGAGCTCATACACAAGGCTTTGAAAGCTATGATTTTCACCAGAAACGATAAAGCCACACTTTTTTTTTATTGACCATTTTAGTTTTCTTGGAGCCACACCCAAGAGAATATGGAAATCACATTTCTAAACTGCCAGTGGTTTTACACAAAATCAAGCAGGTTTCATTAAACCTGCATCAAACCAATTAAAGCTATTTGAGTTATATTTCCAGAAGCCCAAATCATTACTTCACACACGCAACAAAGTGTACCATCATCTACTGGAGCCCTGGTGGTTCAGTGATTAAAAGCTTGGCTGTTAATTGAAAGGTCAGCAACTCAGATTAATCCATCAGGCTCTCCTTAGAAACCCTACTCTGTCCTACAGTGACGCTATGAGTCAGAATCAACAGACGGCAATGAGCTTAATTTTTTTTTTTTAATGTCCAAGGCATTGGGACACAACATAGAACAAAATAATCAGTCAGGGCTCTCACGGCACTTACAGTCAAATAATGGACACACTACTATTCAGTTATTCAAATGAGTATAAACTTTCAGTTCTGACAACTCTATACTTGTGGGCAATGCTGGGAGAACCCAGGAGAACAGAATGAGATGTGGTTAGAATATCCAGGAAACACCCTGAGAAAGTGACTCTTAAGCTGAGATGCAAAAGGTAAGGAAGAGTTAGCCCTTAAAAATAGAAGAAAACCAAAACCCCCCCAGTCAAGTTGATTCCAAGGACACAGGACAGAATAGAACTGCCTGACAGTGTTTCCAAGGAGCACCTGGAGAATTTGAACTGCTGTCCTTTTGGTTAGCAGCTCTAGCTCTGAACCACTATGCCACCAGCATTCTGGGGACCAGGAAAAGAAAGGTTTTAGTATATATTAAGGTTGGTGGAGGAGGGGATAAAATAAGTGGAGCCCTAAGAAAGTCCAGACTATACAAGGCCTTGTGGAGCATGCAAAGGAGTTTTGTGTTTGTTTGCAATGCAAACGGGACACCATGAAAAAGTGTTAAGTAAGGGTAGAAAGGTAGTACCATCCAACTGGAAAATGTTTCCCTGACTACTGTATGGAAAGCATATTGGAAAGTATCATGGATTGAGTTACATTCCCCAAAAAATGTATGCATCAATTTGGCGGGGCTGTGATTCCCGGTGTTGTATGATTCTCCACCATTTTGTCATCTGATGAGCTTTACCTGTTGTTGTTGTTAGGTGGCGTCCAGTTGGTTCCAACTGCTAGCAACCCTATGCACAACAGAATTAAACATTGCCCAGTCTTGCACCATGTCCACAATTGTTTTAACGCTTAAGCCCATTATTGTAGCCACCGTGTCAACCCATCTCATCGAGGGTCTTCCTCTTTTTTGCTGACCCTCCACTCTACCCACATGATGTCCTTCTCCAGGGACTGATCCTTCCTGACAATATGTCCAAAGTATGGAGGATGCAGTCTTGCCATCTTTGCTTCCAGGGAGCACTCTGGTTGTACTTCTTCCAGAACAGATCTGTTTATTTTTTTGGCAGTCCATGGTATGTTCAACATTCTTCTCCTACACCACAATTCAAAGACATCAGTTCTGCTGCCTTCTTTGTTCATTGTCCAGATTTTGCATGCATACAATGTGACTGAAAACATCATGGCTTGAGTCAGGTGCACTTTAGTCTTCAAGGTGACATCTTTACTTTTCAACACTTTAAAGAGACCCTTTGGAGCAGATTTTCCTAATGCAATGAGTCTTTTGATTTCTTGAGCTTTTCCTATATGTTGTAAATTCTATCACTGTAATTTAACCAAGATGGGTTAGCAGCAGTTATATCAATAAGGTCTATAAGACTGGATGCTGTCTTAAACCAATCTCTTTTAAGATATAAAAGATAGAAGCATATAGAGCAACAGGAGGACCTCATATCACCAAGATAGCAATGCCAGGAGCAGAACATACTTTGGACCTGAGGTTCTTGCACTGAGATGCTCCCAGGCCATGGGAAGATTGAGGACAGGGACTTTCCTCCAGAGGCAATGCAAAGACAGTCTTTTCTTGGAGCCAGCTCCCTGAATTTTGACTTCTAGTCTACAGGACTTTGAGAGAACAAGCTTTTTGTTAAAGCCATCCACTTGTGGTATTTGTGTTATAGCAGCACTGATGTCCAAGTCAGAGGGGAACCACAATCTGTGTGCCAAACAACTATCAAGAAAAATTTCACTCCAAAAGGGCCATATAATTCAGAGACAACATCAGCATGAGACCAGAAGAACTAGATGGTGCCTGGCCACCATCAATAACTGCCCTGACAGGGAATACAACATAGAGTCCCTAACACAGGGGGAGAAAATTGGGTGCACAGAACTAGAACTCTATTAAATGAAGACTAGACTTGTTAGTCCAACAGACTGGAGGGTCTCAGAAGCCATGGCCCCTGGATTATCTGTTAGTCTAGAGCTGAAGCCATTCCTGAAGCCAACTCTTTAAAGAAAGATTGAACAGACTATAAGACATAAAGTGATACTGGCAAAGAGTGTGTTTCTTGGCGTAAATACACACATGAGGCTCACCGGGCAGCTCCTGTCCAGAGGTATGATGAGAGGATGGAGGGGGAGAGGAGCTGGTTGCATGAACATGGGAAATCCAGGGTGGAAAGAAGTAGTATGTTGTCAGAGGGTGAGGAGAGCAGCTGGAGTTACATAGCAGTGTGTCTGCAAGTTCTTGTATGACAGATTGACTTGGATTGTAAACTTCCACTTAAAACACAATAAAATATTTTATAGAAAGAAAAATTTCACTGCATATAGGTGTTCAGAGCCTTGCCCACCCTCCCAGATGGAAAATAAACATCCTGGTACATGGCATGAAACAACAAAATCTGTTGTCATTAAATCAGTACCAACTCATAGCATCACCCACCCAGAATCACAAGGTCAGTAGTACCACCAACTGCTTGGCTTGGCTGGTACAATTTTTAAGGTACGACGTTGTCGCCTGGGGCAGTAGGCTGGTGAACCGAGCTGTATTATCCTTTCACCTCTCTGGAAAACTGTCCATTGCACAGATAACAGTACTGGCAATAATCAGCATCAAGTTGCCCACTCCAACACGGGGTCGTCAGCACATACCTGGTGAACTCTTTTCCAACTATCTATACCCACATATTTTCTGCCTTGGAGACAAGTTCAACTGTCTATTCTTAAAAATGATGATAATAATAATAATAAATATTTTAACCTCCAGCTACTGCCAGTGTTCAGGCGCTCACAGGTTCCATGGTACAAGAGAGAGAGGTTAGTCCTTCTGGGAAGGATAAATGTTCCCTAGCAACAGAGTCACATCACTTGACAGAGATTGTCAAAGTTTCTGGAATAAAGTGCAAGCTAACATGACTCGATGGCACTGGGTGTGTGTGTGTGTGTGTGTGTGTGTGTGTGTAACCCATGTCTGTTCCTGTCCCTTAAATCATGAGGCACCACAAGGCAATGGGCGTGCAGAAGATCAAAGAGCCAGCAGACCCTTCGTACTTTTTCAGTGCTGATGATCAGAGGCTGCTGCTCTGGGGAGAAACTGAGCAGCTCAGGCCAGGACTACAGCAAGAACTCAGCACCTGTCAGGAAAAGCACGAGAATGGCCAGAGACAGAAGCAAAGTCAATCTCTCTCCTTTGCCTCTCTCCTTGGTCCTTTTTTGTGCGACAGGAACTAGCTGACAATAATCAGCAAGGTCCATTTGGTGTATGGTCTAGTCTTGCTGTGACTAATAAGATGACTGCTGTATATATCCTCTTTATGGTTGTTCATTATATCACCCTAACATAAACTAATTTAATTTCAGTGGGATAATTAGGGTATTTCTAATGTAACTGATAGTCTGAATGAAATGAGATTCTCCGAGGGAGATTTGTGTACTAGGAGACTGGTGACCTCCAACCCCAATTTTCGCACAGTGTATTCATCTGACAGCCCTCCTTCCCAGGCATTCCGTATCCATCTATTTCTAAGCCTGTGGGTTATAGAACACATCCGCAAATGAGACGGCTTTATTTATAATGAGATTTGCTTGGGCTCCATAATATTTTAACTGTGGCCTTCAGACTGACAGAATATTCATGTGCTAACTGAGGCCCAAATCACAAAGATACTGAAGAGGTAGCTTGGCCACGTCTGGGGTCCCAGAGATGCTGCTTAGCGGTGAAGTGAGGACAAGGATCCTGTGAGATACTCCCCTCAGTGGAACTGCTCCAGGCCACCGCAGCACAGTGGAAACCTTGTGCAGCACAGGAAGAACCTGAGCGGCTCAGAAGACTGCCTGGCTCTCACCTTCTCCCCTTGAGGAAGCTGCAGAAAGAATCTGCTCATTAAACCCCTAGGGAAATAGGAAGACAGCCCACTAGACATGAGAGGCCGTAGAGGCTGGTGGGGTCCAGGTCAGCACTCTGGGGAAGAAGGGCAGCAAAAAGACCTACTGCATGCTTCCTAATAACCCAAACATCCCCAGGGCCAGACTTAGCATGCTTCCGTCCTTCGCATTGGCTCTAAACCTTACCATCAGAGTCACTCTTTCACGCCAGCTTCCCAACATGCCCATGCTCTCAGGAATATCTACTACTGAAAACACTCTGAGTCATCCATTCAATCACTGAAAGCCTACCATCTGCTAAACCCCCAAAAGATAAAGACCCCACTTCTAGGTTACATCTGTTTTTCTGATTGTGGTGTTCAAGCGTCCTTGGTAAATTCCTTTTAGAATTTAATGTGAGAGGAAGAAATAATATGTTTCCTGTTATCAAATAATGAAGATTAAGCAGCTTATCTTGTTCCCCTTGTTTTCTTGGCTGCTAGGAAGCTCAGAGATAAATGTCATGCTCAGTTGAAGTAGCAGCATTAGGTTGGTGTTCTGTGCTCTTTCTCTTTCTAAATTATTTTTATCTTCTATTCCTAGTGAAAAAAGTTTTATTTAACTGTATATAATTTGATAAAAATGCATTTTATTTAAAAAATAACAAATGTAGGAGCATTAATTTACAAAATGGTCTCTGCTAAAAATCTATTCATATTTACAAAGTGATTATTAATAATTGTAAACCCTGGTGGTATAGTGGTGAAGTGCTGTGTCTGCTAACCAAGAGGTCAGCAGTTCAAATCCACCAAGTGCTTCTTGGAAACAATATGGGGCTGTTCTACTCTGACCTATAGGGTTGTTATGAGTTGGAATCAACTCAACAGCAGTGGGCTTGGTTTTAGTTTTTATTAATAATTAACATCTGTTCAACACTTGACATAGACTCTGATCTCAGCTTTATACAACTTTCTGAGGTATTATTACTATCCTTACTGTTCCCCAAAAAAGATATATTGAAGTCCTACCCCTGCCCCTAGTACCTGTGAACGTGGCTTTACTTGGAAATAGGGACTTCATAGATGCAATTAGTTAATGTAAGGTTGTACCAGGGTAGGGTGAACCCTAATCCAATATGACTGGTGGCCTTACAGAAGAGGAGAGGAGACGTTGAGGGAAGATGACAACGTAGTGCCTGAGGCAGAGATTTGGGATCATCACTGCCATTTGCCAAGGAACACTTGGGGCCACCAAAAGCTGGAAGAGGCAAGGCAGGAGTCCTCCCTTTGAGCCTTCAGAAAGGATGGCCCTGACAACACATTGACTGCAGATTTTTAGCTCCTAGAACTGTGAGAGAACAACTGTTGTTTTATGCCATGCGGCCTGTGGTGTTTTCTTACAGCAGCCCTAGCAAACTTGTCATGGATTGAATTGTGTCCCCCCAAAAATGTATGCAGCCGTTTGGCTGGGCCATGATTCCCAATGTTTTATGATTGTCTTCCATTTTGTGATTTTCCTATGCTGTATGTTAGACGATTAGGGTGGGACTGTAAATCCCTTCATAAGATTACCCCCTGCTCCACTGTAAAGGGAGTTTCACAGGAGTATGACTTGCACTACCCTTTATCCCTTCATCCTACAAGAGATAAAAGGAAAGAAAAGCAAGCAGAGAACTGGGACCTTCATACTATCAAGAAAGCAGCACAAAGAGTATGTCCTTCAGATCTGAGGTTCCTGTGCCAAGATGCTCCCTGACCAAAGCCTGATATAATACAAGGACTTTCCTCCAAAGCTGACAAAGGGAGCAGATACCCTGAATTGGGACTTGTAGCCTACCAGACTGTGTAAGAATAAACATTTCTTTGCTAAAGTCATCCACGTCACGATATTTCTGTTACAGCAGCACTAGCTGACTAAAACAAAACTAATACACCCACTTTAGAGATGGGGAAGGTGTCCTATAGGGTCCTATAGGGTCATGATGAGTCTGTACTGACTTGACAGCAGAGGGTTTGTTTGGGTTTTGCTTCCATCCTGTGGACAGAGAGTTCTGAAGCCCATTCGCTCCTCAGGGGTCCCCAGTGTAATTTAGTGTCTGTGGCCCACAGTGATGATCAGCTCTATAACCTTGAGCTGGTTTTCCTCCTCTAGCTCACTTCTCCTGGGTCCCTAGAAATGCTCCTTGGAATCAATTTCCAAAACACACTACCTGCTTATAGGATTTCACTGCAGCTCTGCTTTTGGGGAAAAACAGAGACTAAAATACTACAGTCCTTAGCTTGAGGAGTTCAGATTAGGGTGACATGTCGTTACAAGAGGAAAATTCAATAACAATGTACAACAATTTGTAAGTAGTCAAAAGAGTGAATTAAACTATGAAAAGTATGACAGCACAGAGAAAGGGGAATATTGCAATAGAAGAATAGGACTCACGTAGTAGGAGAGGGATGCAAGGAGAATCTGGGCTCTGATTCTTGAAATATAAGTGGAAAGTGAATGAAAAGCATTCTGGGGGCTATGTGTGGGAAACAGCATAAGGAAATGATCTGATTATGAAATTATTCCAACCACCTAATGGCCACTGACTCAGTTCCAACCCATGAAGACTCCATGTGTTTCAGAGTAGAACTGTGCTCCATGGAGTTTCCAGGGACTGACTTTTCAAAAGTAGATTACCAGGGCTTTCTTCTGAGGGTGGATTACAAGCCACCAGCCTTTCAGTTAGTAGCTGAGTGCTCAGCCTTTGCACCACTAAGGAATTCCTGGTAGCAGTCTAGCGTGGTTGACCCACAGGAAGGGAAGCAGGCCGATAAATGCTCAGCTTTCACGGCATAAATAGTTAGGGTTGTAGCAAAAGCAGGAGAGAATGAAGGTGGGGGAAACAGGAGCTGAAAGACAAGTGAGAGAGCTGTTTCAAAAGTCCCACCAGGAAAAGGATGACAGCCTGGAGCAGAGGTTGGAGATGGGAATGGAGATGAAGGAACAGCAGAAGATCCGTTTTCGGAGAAAGAAACGACTCAGAGTGGTTACTCATTGGCTGTAGGGAAGGAGGGAAAGAGTCAGAGATGACTAGGAAAATGGTAGGTTATGGTCAGCATTTGGAAAATGGGATGGTGAGCTGATTTGGAGAGGAAGGTACAGTTTTGAGCATGAAGTTTGAGGTAAAATACAAAGTTAAGAAGAGTATGCAGAGTTTAAGGATAAGAAGAAGGTCACTATGTCACCCTGGGCAAGCTACTTACCTTCTCTGTCCTTCAACTTCCCCGTTTTAAAAATGTAATTAACAATAGCATAAAAAGTGAGTTAATTCATGTTGAAGTACTTATGTTGATGTCTTAACATGGTGTTTCAATTACCTGGTGCTACTGTAACAGAAAAACCGCAAGTGGATGGCTTTAACAAAAGAGAAATGTACTCTCTCACCATCTCTCCTGCTCTTGCTTCAACTATCTCACAGTCTAGGAAGCTAGAAATCCAAATTCTGGGCACCAGTGCCAGGGAAAGGCTTTCTCTCCGTGTCAGCTCTGGGGGAAAGTCTTTGTTATCAGTCTTCCCCTGGTCAACAAGCTTCTCAGCATGGAAACCCTGGGTCCAAAGAACATGTGTTCCTGGCTTTTTGTGCTTGGCGGTCATGTGTCCCCACCTCTGCTCGCTTCTCTCTTTTATATGTCAAAAGAAACCAACCAAACCAAACCCACTGCTATCCAGTGTGTTCCAACTTGAATATCTCAAAAGAAATTGACTCAAAATACAACTGTAGATTCGGTGCTGCATCATTAACGTAACTGCTACTCATCCCATCTTATTAACATCATAGAGACAGGATTTATAACACATCAGAAAATCACATTGGATGAGAACATGGTGGACAATCACACAATACTGGGAATCATGTCAAGTCAACATACACTTTTGGAGAACACAATTCAATTCATAGTAAATGATAAACAAACAAACAAATACCCAAGCCCACTGCTGTTGAGTCAATTCTAACTCTTTGCGACTCTATAGGACAAAGTAAAACTGCACCACAGAGTTTTGAAGGAGCACCCGGCAGGTTCTAGCTGCCAACATTTTGGTTAGCAGCCATAGCACTTAACTACTGTGCCACCAGGATTTCCACAATAAACAGGAAGCTTTCAATAAACTGTTGCTATTCTATGGATACTATCTAGAACATAAAGCTTAGACCAGCACACAAAGTTCGCCAAAGGCCACCTTATGAAGCAGTAGGTGAACCCCAGAGGACAAACTTCCAAGCTTGGATTGGAAGCAGGACTATGTAAAGGTTAGAGGCATAGATGAAAATGTGGAATTCTGGGAGCTAGGAGCAGGATGAGGGCGGAGATGCTTCAGAGGAGACCAAGAGCTTCTGCTCTACAAGATCCTGCCAGGTGTTTACCGCGATGTTAAGTGTAGTTCGTAAAAGAACTATTGCACCAGATCACCTCTGCTGCCATGGTACCCCGAAGAGCCCTGGCAATCTCTGCGTAAGCCTACCTTATAGCACTTTGCTACAAGGATGCAATAGGCAGAAATGGTTACTCACCTTTACCATAACCCTATGAAGACTATATTATTTCTTCATCCACTTGCACTTTGCAAGTTACTTAAAAAAATTAAAAATTCTGCCTTTTCTTTTCCTTGAAGATTTCATTTTAAAAGTTCACAGGTATTGTTTGGTAAGAAACTGTTCTGAGAAAGCAACCTCAGTATCTCTCAGTAGTATGTAGGACCTGTAAGGAATGCTCCATAGTCATTTTCAAAGTAATGATATAGGTCCTTTTTTCACTTGGCCTATTGTGGGAGAGAAAAAAGTACATCATGAAATTTTATGAATTGTATGATCCCATTTTTGTAAAATTGTATCTGTGTGTGTGTGTGTGTGTGTGTGTGTGCGTGCGTGCGCATGTACATGAGTACACATGCACAGGGTTTGCGTGAGTTAGTCTAGGCAGATGCTCTAGCTGTATTCACATACAGAGGGTGGTCTTCTTCTAATTCACATAAAGGCATTATCTGGACCAACAATAGCCATGTGTGTACACATGTGTGCACACAGATAGTCACTTGTCCCCTTAAAGCAATTCTGCTCATGATCAGTTCCACAAAGTCCCCAGAAAACAGCTCAGGTTTCAGTTCCAATCCTTCCATCTTGAGGAATTCAACTTAACCCACAGGGCAATGGGAGGGCTCCCTTCTCCACCCGGGTGTCCACTATTACCCCACCTAGAGTATCTCAGCTAGGAGCCAGGGACAAGCTGAGTGGGCAAGGGTCTGCTCTGCCTGCAGCCAAGTAAGGAGCAGGGATCCGGAGGTTTATAATATGGCTGAGAGTAGCTGAGCTGCACCTAAACCTGGACAAAAGCAGAATGATCAGACGGGTCAAAAAGGAGAAGGAGGCCCTAGGACACCCTGTCTAAGATGTCAAGAAGTCATGCCCATCTGCACGAGCATTTCAATCTGTGGGTCCTATGACAGAAAACAACTCTCCCACAGTGTGTTAGAAAGCATGCCACCATATAGTGTAGGGAGGCAGTGCGCCCAGTGAAATACAACTCACAAGTAAGAGCAACAGCAATAAAAATGTTCACTCTGGCCATGCAGCCGTTTCACTTTTAAGTGCAAATCAGCCTTCCTTATTCACATCCCCTTTCTTTTAATTGGAAACCCTGATGGCATAATAGTTAAGTGTTACGGCTGTCAACCCGAAGGCTGGCAGTTCAAGTCCATCAGGCACTCCTCAGAAACTCTGTGCTGCAATTCTACTCTGCCTACTGGGTCACTGTGAGTCAGAATCGGCTCAATGGCAGTGAGTTTGACTTTGGTTTTCTCTTTAATTGGAAATCCTGGTGGCCTAGTGGTTAAAAGATCGGCAGTTAGAACCCACCAGGTGCTCCTTGGAAACTCTATGAAGCAGTTCTACCCTGTCCTGCAGGATCGCTATGAGTTGGAATTGACTCCACAGCAATGGTTTGGGGTGGTACCTTTAATTAGGAAAAAAGGAATCCCGTTTTCACACACATTAACTCTTTACACTTGCTGAAATTTAATTCAGCTCAATACATTAAGCATCTACTATGTTTCAGGCAGGAGCCATGGTGGTGCAGTGGTTAAGCGCTCACCTGCTAACTGAAAGGAACCCACCAGTGGCTCGCTTCATGGGACAAAAGACCTCATGATCTGCTCCCATAAAGATTACAGCCTAGGAAAACCTGCGTGCAAGTTCTACTCTATCCTATAGAGTCACTATGAGTTGGAATCAATTTAACAGCACATGACAACATGGTCCAAGCCCTATGGTAGGTCTTGAGGAATAAACACTAATCCACGTCCTCAAAGGAATGAAATCTAATAATGGAGACAGATGCTTACATAATGTCACTGATCAAACCAAACCTAACTCACTGCTGTCAAGTCAATTCTGACTCACAGCAACCCTATAGGACAGAGTAGAACTACCCCATAGAGTTTCCAAAGAGTCCCTAGTGGACTCAAACTGCTGACCTTTCAGTTAGCAGCCATAGCACTTAACCACTACACTACCAGGGTTTCCAGGGTCACTGAGGAGTGTGGTAAATTGTATTATTTGTTCACAGCTCTTCATCCCGCTCCGCCTTTGCCCTGGCTTAGTTTGTTACATGCAAAATACATGTGCGTCCTCATCTCACTGGCTATGGGCTTGGCTATGTGACTTAACCTTGGCCAATGGATGATAAGCAGACACAACGCATGGCACACTCGTCTGAGGCGTTCAGTGTGACTGGGTCATCTGATTGCACTCTTGTGCTCCTGCCACCCCCATGAGGAGCCCCTGCCCTAGGAAGCCAATGCTCCTTCTGCACGGGTCTGGGGTGGGAGACATGGGGAGCACACTTGAGCCAGGCCCACCTGAGCCACCACTAATCCACAGAGCCTTGAGGGAGAAAGATATTTCTTTCTGTGTGACGCTGAGACTTGAGACTTGCTTGCCACACAATAAAATTACTTTAAAGCTTGAATAATAAACAGAGTCACAAGTCCGTTGTCATGGATTATGCCCCTCCAAAACATGTGTGTATCCATTTGGCTAGGTCATGACTCCCAGTACTGTATGACTGTCCATCATTTTGTCATCTGATGAAATTTTCCTGTGTGTCGTAAATTCTATCACTATTATTTAATAAGATGGATTAGCAGGAGTTATACTAATGAGAATGAGGTCTACATGATTGGATAGTGCCTTAAGCCAGTCTCTTTTGAAATATAAAAAAGAAAAGCAAGCAGACAGACACGGGGAACTCATACCAAGAAAGCAGTGCCAGGAGCAGAGTGTATACTTTGGACCTGAGATTCCTGTGATGAAATCTCCCAGACCAAGGGCAGACTGAGAACCTTCCGCCAAAGCCAAGAGAGAGAGAAAGCCTTCCCCTTGAACCAACACTCTAAATTTGGGCTTCTAGCCTACTGGACATTGACAGAATAAAGTTCTCTTTGTTAAAGTCATCCACTTGTGGTATTTCTATTACAGCAGCACTATATAACCCAGACATCTATGATATAGAACAGGGTTGGCAAACTATAGTCCATGGATGAAATTCAGTCCACCGCCTGTTTTTTTTTTTTTTTTTTTTATTTAATATGACTGAGTGAAAATGTACATTCCCATATCACTTTACATGCCCACCTATATACAGCTTCCACTGCTCTCCCTGTCCGGTGACAGCACACTGTTCCTCTCTGCTCCATACATGTCTCATCCTCCCAACAGCCTCCTTTCCCCTCCTCTCCACCCATTCTCCTTCCTCCAGCCAGAGGTCAACAGGATGATATCCTACAGATGTATAGAACTATAAAGTGCATCCAATATATGGTCACTCTGCATTGCCAAGTCCAATCCATTCCTGTCCAAAGAGTGGACCTTCGTTATGATTTATGGGTAAGGGCAGCATCAGGGCCGGGGGCCATGCTCTCAGGGGAACCCCAAAACCGCTGGACCATCAGTTGAGGTCTTTTAGTGGAAATCTCAGGATGCACCCCTTTTTATTCTTGTGTTGCCAGTGAGACTCATCTCTGCAAGCTCCATCGTGGCTATCACTGGTGGTGGCCGGGCACCATCCGGTTCTTCCGGTCCCAAGTCGATGTAGGCACCCACCAATGTGGGTCTCTCTATCTTCTAGGTTGTCTTTACTGCATGTCATTTTGGTCCTCGGTAAGCATCCATTCCTGCTGAGTTGGGACCATTTGCTGTACCCTCGGATGGCAGCCTGGAAGCTTTTAAGACCCCAGATGCCACTCACCAATGTGGGGTGCAGAGAGTTCTCTCAGCAAAACGCTAGTTGTGCCAATTGGCCTTGATTTCGCCTAAGAGCATGGTCCCCTGCCCCCTGCCCCAGCTATATCCTTGCAATACTGGGTTAAGATGGAAGAAGTACTCAAGTTATGCTAAAGCCCACTTAATGTTGTTCTTGTTTCTAATGTGCTCACCTCTCTTATTTTCCTGCTTCCTCTCTCCCGTCTCTGTGCAAACTCCTATGTTGCATACTTTAATTCGTGTTTTCCTGTCTCTTTTCTAGTCTCCTCCTGTTTCCTTCTCTCTTTCTGAGTGAAACACACACCTTTAAAAAGAGGCCCCCTACTTCTAGTCCTTAAAGCTCAAAGGAACTAAATTCTGACTATAGTTCCTGAAGATGGGAGTTCTTTTGTGCTGTCGCAGAACTGGCTAGTCATTTGGCCTTAACCCACTAACTCAGCCCTCTCACTGGGGTATAAATTTCTTTGGTTGGCTCATTCTTCTTCCACTTACAGATCTTTCTTCAAGTGGTCTATCCTTCTGCTTGGCAGGGAAGGTCAATGCCCACTTCTTTCTGATGGAAGTACTACCCCTGAGAGGTTAAGTATGAGGCAGTCCTAAAAGCTTAATAAACATCCTAAGGGAAGATGGATGCTATAATGATGTTTAAGAACAAACTGTAATAACCACATCAACTGCTGATATGAAAATATATACATAGAGGACTAGAAGATACTCCAAAAAGCTAGAAGGTACAAGATTTCCCTGGTGATACTTATACTATTGGCTTGGTAAACCATTCACTATTGGTTGATGAGCCATTTTGTATACAAGAAATTTAAATTCCAGAAAAACAGAACTTAAACATAATCTGGAAAACAAATTGATAATGCCAAATTGTTGGCATTTAGCTACTCCTTTCAGTTGTTTCGGAAACCCTGGTTGCCTAGTGGTTAAGTGCTACGGCTTCTAACCGAAAGGTTAGCAACTCAAATCTGCCAAGTGCTCCTTGGAAACTCTAGGAGGCAATTCTACTCTGTCCTCTAGGGTCACTATGAGTTAGAATCAACTTGATGGCAGTGAGTTTGGTTTTGTTTAGGTGCAAGGCAGAAACCCTGGTGGTATAGTGGTTACATGCTATATCTACTAACTAAAAGGGCAGCAGTTCAAATCTACCAGGCGCTCCTTGGAAACTCTATGGGGCAGTTCTACTCTATCTTTTAGGGTCATTATGACTTGGAATTGATTCACCGACAGGGGATTTGGTTTTGGTTTTCAATTGCTTCAGATTTAGCTATCAAGACTAAGACAGAAGTGGAGAAAACTGACAATGACTTTCTTTTCAAAGAAAGGAAGAATACCTAACATTTACTAAGTATGTATATTTCATCAAACGTTGTACTGAGCAATTTACATGTATTACCTCATTTAATCCTCAATTGTCTCATCTGTGGCGTGGATAAAGTAATAATACCAGAGTCTACTTAGACTCTAAGATTCTAATATTAGAAACTACTTAGATTCTAGATTCTAATATTATTACTATATCCGCATCACAGATAAAACAACTGAATCTGAAACAGATTAAGTAACTTGCCTCCCAGTCTTTGCTGGAGAAGGCAGGCATCACGTGACTGTTTATCCATGGGGGCTGCACCCTTAACCAACACACCAACTGTCTTCCCTGGCTGGCCAGCCCCTAGTTTCCACCGGGCCATCTTTTCTCAGCCTTTTGGCCCCTGAATAGGCTTCAGGATAAGTTCCCTCATAGCCATAAGCAGGGCCCAAGATCTCCGACAGCTGTTCCCTGCTCTTCATCATCATCTGAAACAATCAGTAAGCATTAGAGAGTACTTTTCCCTTTACAAAGGTGATAATTAGATAACAAGCTGAGATTAAAGTAATTACAGTTAGACAGCTGGTGAGGCAGCACAGTCATGTTGAAATATTGTTGGTACTTCAGCATCTGGTTCTAATAACAGCATAGGCTAAAGGATTTTACATTAATTACAGAACATAATTTAATATAAACATATTTAATTACAATTGATGAGCGATAAACTGCTCAAGAATGACTTAACCCCTTATGCATGTCAAAGTGGTGGGAACCTTAGGCAGGCTGTGGCCTGTTTCGCTGCCTTCCTCACCTTTCCCCACCATGCCCCCCACAGCTCCCTGGGCCCCTCTCTTGAAGAAAACACCCTTAAAAGAAAGAATGTTCTAGGTGAGAATTTTGCTCGTTGCCTATTCTGTGGTTGTCTGGCACACGTGCAGCACTCGCTGGTCTCGGAGAGACAGCTGAAAAGGCGGCTGGCGTGCAAGCTGGGCTGAGGCATTGCTGAGGCCACCACGGTTGCTCTTCGGCACACCGTGCACTCACGCTGCCAAGCAGGGTCTGAGTCAGGCTGCCTCTCTTCAGCTGGTCTTCCCACACCTCTCACACCTTGACACAGGGCCAAATCAGCCCCAACAGTCAGTAAGCAACCTATTCAACAATCTCCACATCTCTTTTTCTAAACGAAAGATAAAAGTTCACCTATTTTCTTCACAAAATCATGATTAGAAAGTTCCTGGCCACAACCGTCTGGGTATTTTCACAATTTGAGAGTGGATGTGGAATACTCGAGAACTTCCAAATGGGTAGGACACCCAGTATTCTGGCAGGGATTTTGTTTCACATGCTGTTAAGTTCTCACACCCAGAACTAAAACGGGCAGAAGTAAATCTTGGGTAAATACCCAGCACAACCCACTGCCATCAAATTGATTCCAACTCATAGAAACTCTATAGGTCAGGGTAGAACTGCCCCATAGAATTTCCAAGGAACACCCAGCAGATTTGAACTGCCAGGGTTCTGGTTAGCAGCTGTAGCACTTAACTACCACACCACCAGGGTAATACAGTTGAAAACAAAACAAGACCACAGACGCATCTCCACTGGGTAAGGGATTCCACCATCATCACCTGCACATGATCTTTCCGGAAGTTCGGTTGGTGAATGGGGGACATTTGTAAGCCACAAAAGCCAAACACTGCCAGGTCTCAACTGCATTCAGGTGACTCTTCAGGGTCAACCAGAAGGAAGTTCCAAAGCTGCCTCTTTCTGAGAGACAGAGGGTGTAGACCTAGAGAGAGCTAAAAATTTACTGTCGAGTTTCTCTATGTGACAAATGATGTGGAATTACAAACAGTCTCAAATGCTGTTTTTACCTCCTGCTGTGGTTTTCAACGTATAAAGCACACGCTCTCCTAAAAGCTAAAATGAGTGCTGAAAAAGGTAGTTTATTATTCATAAGTAAGCAAGTGAAAACTACTTCTAGAGGAATTACTGACAGGCACACACAAAGTAAAATTAGTGTGGAGATTCAGGACGACATGGCACACAAGCGACAGCCAGGGGCTCTCCAAGTGAAAGTTGTTCTATGTGTATCTTTTGAAATAAGAATAAACTCAAATTCCCTAACATAGTAAACTGCCATGTGAATGAGAACGAGAAGGCACTTCTTATAAATTAAGCTCTCACAGGGAAGTGAAGAAGGGGTGGGAAGGAAAAGCAACTGACAAAGAGTTTGCTATTTAAAAGTCATTAAAGTTAAAAAGTTTTGTGCGTCAACGATGCTAGCAAAATAGTGAAAAGGCAACCCATAGAATAAGGGGAAGTGCTTTCAAATTGTACATATAATACCCACCAAACCCAAACCCACTGCTGTTGAGTTGATTCTGACTTACAGCAGCCCTAAAAACAGAGTAGAACTGCCCCATCGCATTTTCAAGAACTGGCAAATTCAAACCACCAGACTTTCAGTTAGCAGACATAAGCATTTAACCACCATGCCACTAGAGTTTCCATATATATATACAGATGTATATATATATATATATATATATATATATATACACATATATATAAAGGGTCTAGTATTCAGGATACTTAAAGAACTCCAACAACTCAAAAACGAAAAAGACAAATAACCCAATTAAAAGTGGGTAAATGATCTATATGGACATTCTTCTATGCGAGATACACAAATAGCCAATAAGCACGTGCATTAAAAGACGTTCTATATCCTTAGTCATTAGGGAAATGCAAGCCCAAACCACCATAAGCTACCACCTCACACTCACCTGTTGAGTCCCTTCCAATTCACAGCGACCCTATAGGACAGAGTAGAATTGCCCCACAGTGTTTCCAAGGAACGACTGGTGGATTCAAACTACCAACCTTTTGGTTAGCAGCATAGTATTGGTGGTGCTGTGGTTAAGAGCTCAGCTACCATGGGACAGTGTTATTCTATCCTATATGGTCACTGCGTGTCAGAATCAGCTCAACAGCAGTGAGTCATACACTCTAGGATGGCTATAATAAAAAAAATACAGATCATAACAAGTGTTGGCAAGGATGTGGAAAAAGTGAGACTCATACATTGCTAGTGGGAATGTGAAAGGACAGTCACAGTGGAAAAGGGTTTGGCAGTTCCTCAAAAACGTAGACTTGCCATATGACCCAGCATTCCATTCTAGGCATAGGCCTCAAAGAACTGAAAACACACATGCACACAAAAACATGTATACAAATGTTTACAGCAACATTATTCATAACAGCAAAAAATGGAAACAATGCAAATATCTATCAACTAATGAATGAAAAACAAAATGTCGTACATCCATGAAACGGAAGTGAGAGTGACTGCTATCTGGTACAGGGTTTCCTTTGGGGATGATGAAAATGTTCTAGGATAGCTGAGAGCTGCACAAAACAGCCCGCCCACTGCTGCTGAGTTGGGTCCGACTCATAGCAACCTTAAAGGTCAGAGTAGAACTGCCCCATAGAGTTCCCAAGAAGCACCCGGCAGACTTGAACTGCCAATCTTTTGGTTAGCAGACATAGCACTTAACTACTATACCACCAGTGTTTCCACACAAAATAGAGAATATACTAAAATCCACTGAACTGCAAACTTCAAAATGCTTAAACTGGTAAATTCTTTGTTAGATGCTTTTGTCTCACCCTACTGGGTAACTGGAGCTTAATCCTACAGGGAAAGCCTAGAATCAGAGTTAGCTCAACGAATAGGGGAAGGAGCTGGGGCATTTACACAGCAGCTTTCATTAGCCAACAACTGAAAGCTGCTTTGGGGGACCTTAATTCCTCAGCACTTCTGACTTGCCTGTTAAAGGGACTCTGGTGCCAGACAAAGTCCTGAGGCAGACAAACACTGATGTTGGTAGATGGTCAGGTTAGTATGCCCAGAAAGGGCACCGATGAGAAGGTTTTGTCACTGCACCAACAACCTTGCTACTCTTTTTGAGATGTCTGAAAAATGTCTGTCTACAGTACTTCACAGTACTAGACACAGTGAAAGCTCTCAGTAAATTTGAGTTGTATTTACTGAAGACTCAGTCGGTTGAATAATTTGAACTGCACTGCTAATGCAAAGTGGAGTGGGGATTTAGTGAAGCTCTCTGTACAACACAGGTTTCCCATGAGGTAGAGTTAACTCAATGGCAAATGGTCTCCATATGACCTAGTCTTTCTTAAAGAGGATGAGGCTAACCAACGATACGCTAACCAATCTTGCAGACACATCTAAAGACAGCAACCACATCATCGCAGCATTCAGTGAATACAATAAACATCTTTACCTCCTTACTCTCCTCTCCCCCATATGTGCCCTCTGTGGAGGGAGCAGCTGCTTTGCTCCTTAAAAGGCCTTGAGGGCTGAGGTCACCGTCTGCGCAAGTTGCTCAGGGTCAGAACATCATGTGGTTTGTTGCGTAGGTGCTCATTTGAGATTCAAAGCCTGCACATTTGCTGCCAATTTAGTACAAAGGACCAACACATCCAAACACCTGAGACTGCAGTGGACACGTGGTAACAAACCCTAGCTCACGTGTCAGTCCTCCTGCCCTCCAAAACAGTCTGGCTTTCAGATTACTCAAAAAATAAAGAAGAATCTCTTCTCAGGATGCTCTGCATGAACACCCATGCAAGAGAGTGCCAGAAGGACAAGGTGAGGGTAGGGTGCTGCAGAAGCCAGACCTACCTGATCAGGTAGTGGTTGACAATAGTGTCAAAATAGCTGTAGTACACGACATTGTTCACATGGCCATACTGGTCATTGTCCTGCCACCTCGTCTGGATGGGCAAGAAGTACCGATAGGCCTCACGGTGCCGATGACAGTCCTCAACTCTGTGGTTCTTGGATGACGTTGCCAAGGAACGGCCATTCCTAGAAATCTGCCTCAGTACCAAAGAGGCCATAGCTGATGTCTGCTCCCTCGGAGAGCACCTTCAAGGAAAAACACAACACACCTGAATTTCAGAAACCTTTAGTTTAGTTTTACAAAAGTAACCACATTAAATTTTGGCCACTGGTATCAAAAGGAAATTAGATTTTTTTCTGAGAAATAAATCTCACCTTACAATCCAGGCTGTCATTATGAACCTAGTTACTATTTTAGGTGACCTCCTTACTAAAAAGGCTTTGGGGCACATTGCAGGAAACAAGGGAAGCCTTTGTTAGAATTTGACTACTAAGCATTTAAAGTATGTCTGTATGGAGATCTTTTGTTCTACAAAGTATTTCCAGGACAGGTATTGTTTCTGACAAAATCTGGAACATGACAAAAAAAAAAACCCACTGCCGTCAAGTAGGTTCCAACTCATAGCACCCCTAGAGGTCTGAGCAGAACTGCCCCAGCAGAGTTTCCAAGGAGAGCCTGGCAGATCTGAACTGCCAACCTTTTGGTTAGCAGACATAGCACTGTGCCACCAGTGTCTCCAGAACATGCCACCAATATAAAGTAAAATGTTTGCCAGAAAACAACTGGGTCTGCCAATTATAAATCTTTTTAAAATTGTATTAATTTTTCTTACAACAGGAGAATGTTCCATAGAAGAATTTTTAAATATGTATAAACAAAAAGAAAAAAATCCCACAGCCCAGTAATACCAGCTATTAACACTTCCATGGATATTAGTCCAGTCCTATATTTATAGACCTACATGGAGTCCTGGTGGCACAGTGATTAAGCGCTCTGCTGCTAGCCAAAGGGTCAGCAGTTGGAATCCACCAGTTGCCCCTTGGAAGCCCTACAGAGCAGTTCTACTCTGTCCTATACAGTCACTGTAAGTAAGAATCGACTCAGCGGAAACAGGTTTGATTTGGTTCATACATATTTTAAACAGAATCATAGTGCACATGCTGTTTTGAAACCTCTTGTGCTTAACAGTAAATCATAGAACATGCTTAAATATTCTTTTTACATTGTTTGTAATGTTGAATTCACTGTAACCCATTGTACTGAAGTACGACAATTTATTAAATTCCTTTTTGCTGCATATTTAAGATTTGGTTCCAATTCTGTTCCAATTTTGATTCCAGTCTTTGTAAATATCTCTTCACACACATCCACAATGATTTCCTTAGGATAAACTCCTAGAAGCATAATTGCTGGGTCAAGAGGCAAATAAATTCTTCAGGTTTTTGATATGCATTAATGCCCTCTAGAAAGGTGGTACCAACTTATATCTTCACCAGCAGTGTAGGAGCCAGCCAGTTTCCCTGTCAGTTTTAAAATGCTTTGTCAATTTGACTGTGTTCTCTCATTTCCATACAAATTTAATGAAATGTGCTAAGTGGAAAGACGACTGCTGCTACTGGCTATGATGGAATAAGTAGTGTCTGAACAATCATCTCTTTGAGAACAACTACAGATTCTTGATAAAATATTTGAAGGTAACAGGAAACAGTGAGGGCAGCGGGACCTTACAGGGTTGCACCCTGGGAACAGGGTAGCACACTGAGGCGAGCCTTGCATTTGCCTCTGGTCCTGCTCTTCAGGATATCTGCCAACTCTTCAGTGGGGAACAAAGGCTGAGAGACAGCAGCAAACTAGAATTTGGGGTAGTCTAGCTGTGCTGAAAGAAGAGAGGAAGACTGGAAGGCAAACATCCTAGAAAAGAGTGCACAAAAGGGAACCTGCTAGTGCAACTTCCCTACAGGCATCTGCTGACTCCTAAGTGGCACACGAGGGGCAGTGAGGGCACAGTGGTAGAATTTTCACCTTCAGTGTGGGAGATCAGGATTGAGACCTAGACAATGCACTTCAGGCACAGATACCCCCTGTCTGTCACTGGAGGCTTGCACATTACTGTGATGCTGAATAGGTTTCAGTGGAGTGTCCAGACTAAGATAGACTAGGAAGAAAGACCTAGTGATCTACTTCCAAAAATCAGCCAGTGAAGATCTTATGATCACAATGGTCTGACCTGCAGATAATCATGGGCATGGTGCTGGCCTGGGCAACATTTTCTTCTACTGTTCATGAGGTCATCACGAGTCGGAAGCCAATCCGACAGCAGCTACTACCATCAGTAAGCTGCACACAGAGTGGTGCGAATGGTTAACGTGCTTAGCTGCTAATCAAAATGCTGGAGTTCATGTCCACCCAGAGGCATTTCAGAAGAAAGACCTGGTAATCTATTTCTGAAAAATCAGCTACAGGATCCAGTAATCTCACTCCTAAAGAATATACTCTAGAGAAGAACAGTCACTTGAATAGACATATGCACACCCATGCTGACTGCAGATTGTTCACAACAGCAAAAAGACGGAAACAACCTAGACGCCCATCAATAGACAAATGGATAAACAAATTATGGTACACACACATAATGAAATACTATGCAATGGTAAAGAACAATGATAAATCGGCAAAACATCACATAACATAGATGAATTTGGAAGTCATTTTGCTGAGTGAAATTAGTCCATTACAAAAGGACAGATATTGTATGAGGCCAGGTATTATAAGAACTCAAGAAAAGGCTTAAACACAGAGAATAAAAGCATTCTTTGATGGTTATGCAGGTGGAGAACAAGCGGAGGGAAAAATCACTAAATTCACAGAAAAAGACCAGACTTAATGGTCTTAGAGAGACTGGAGGAACTCCTGAACTATAGCCCCTGGACATTTTGTTAACCCAGAAATAAAATCATTCCTGAAGGCCATTATTCAGACAAAGATTAGGCAGCACCATAAAACAAAAAAATAGATGTGAAAAGTGTGCTTCTTAGTTGAGTCAGATACGTGAGACAAAATGGGGGGGGGTCCCTGACTGGAGGCAGGCAAGGACAGGAACTGGTCAAACGGACACAGGAGGAGTGTGCTGTCACACTGTGAGGACTGCAACAAATGTCATAGTGTGTATTAATTTTTGTATGAGAAATTAACTTAAGCTGTAAACTTTCACTTAAAGCACAATTTTCAAAAGGAAGAAAGAAAATGAAAAACTTACAGAGCACAGTCTCACTCTGACACAGATGGGGTCACCATGAGTCAAAACTGACTTGATGGCAACTGATTTGAATCTGCACATGCTCTGAACAAGACAAAGAGAAAACCAGCCCGAAGCAGCTGCTGTGAGGCTGTCATGGATTAAACTGTGTCCCCCCAAAATATATGTCAACTGGGTTAGGTCATGAATCCCAGTACTGTGTGATTGTTGACCATTCTGTCATTTGATGAGATATTCCTGTGTGTTGAAAATCTTATCACTGTGATGCTAATAAGATGGATTAGCAGCAGTTGTAGTAATGAGATCCTCAAGATTAGGTAGTGTCTTAACCCAATCTCTTTCGAGATATAAAAGAGGGAAGCAAGCAGAGAGACAGGGGGACCTCCTATCACCGAGAGAGCAACAGAGGGAGCAAAACATGTCCTTTGGACTTGAGATTCCTGTGCTGAAATGTTCCCAGTCCAAGGAAAGACTGACAACAAAGACCTTCCTCCAGAGCCAACAGAGAGGAAAAGACTTCCCCTGAAGCCAGCACCCTAAATTTGGGCTTCTAGCCTACCAGACCGTGAGAAAATAATCTTCTCTTTGTTAAAGCCATCCACTTGTGGTATTTCAGTTTAGCAGCACTATGTGACTCAGACAGAGGCTATAAACATCAAAGCAGAAAATAAGAATCTTATAGTGCTAGAGGCATAACAATTAGCCTTCAGGGCTGCCAAAGACAATTGGGAGAAAACTCAGGTGTTCAGTAACAACTCTGGGATTGCTATTCCCTAAGAGTGAGGGCAAACCCTAAACTATCCAGCCCTGATCAAAGTTATTTACCTATATACTATGTGTCAGCCAGAAAAACACTAAATCATCTCTGGGGAAAAATAGCATCATCCAATGCCTCTACAAATTTTTATTAACAAGTATGGCATTCAGTTGAAAGCTACCAAGCCTGCCAAGAAATAGGAATAAATAACTGAAAACCACAAGAATTTTAAAAATAAAAGAGTGAGCAATAAAAATAGCCCCACAGGTATTAGAGTTGTCAGACTCAGACTTCAAAACAACAATAATTAACATGCATCACAGATAAAGGGCTAATATCCACCACAAATACATAAATAACTCTAAAACTGAAAGGAGAAAAAACAAGAGAGAAAGGAGAAATAAAAGTCATAAACAATTTACAAAGATTTTTAAATGGCTTTTAAGCATATGAAAAGACACATAACTTCACTCATAATAAGAGAAATACAAATTATAGCTATGCTGAGATAGCATTTGTTAAGTATTAGATGGGTAAGAATTAAAAAATCTGAGTGCACATTCTCTTGTCTGTCACACCATGTCAAATAGTTCAGAATGAAATACTATGAACCATGCAATAGCAAACGTGCACTTGTGTGTGTACATACATGCATGGAGGGGGAAGGTAAAGCAAATGTGATAAATCTAGGTAAACAATATACAGTAATTTTTTTAGCTACATTTCTGTTTTCCAAAATTCTGAAATTATTTAAAAATTAAGATACCCTAAAATACTGTCATGTCCAAAAAAAGATATAAAATTTAATAATTTTTCCAGAACAATGAAATCCAATAACTGATTTTATTAATTCATTAGATAATCATATGGATTAATCACAATAGAAAAGACAATAAATTAACTGGAAGATAGGTTAATCAACACATTCATATGGAAGCACAGAGACCTACAAGGTTTTAACAAAACAAAGCATAAGAGACATATGCTTAAGTACACATATAAGCATAGGTACTCCATTTTTTAAAAATCAAATGTAATTGATATAATTAAAGTTCTAGACAGCAAGAAGAGAGGTAATGAGTAAAAAGCAATATTTGAAGAGATACTGACAAAAATTTCCCAAAACTCAGACATGAAGCCACAAATTCAAGAATCATCATGCGCCCCAAGCTGGATGAGTTAAAGATAACCAAACATAATAAAACTGCTGAAAAACAAAGCCAAAGAGAATCTTGTATGAAGCAAAGAAAACAGAAAAGACACTTGACCTTCAAACCATCAGGACTGACACCTGACTTTTCAACTGAAACAATGGATGGTAGTAGACAAAAGGATGGCATCTTTAAAGTGCTTAAAGTAAATAACTATGAATGTAGAATTCCATATCCACAGAATATGCCCTTCAAAATTAAGGCAAAATACATAAAGACCTTTCCAGATGAAGAAAAACAGAAAATTTATCCCCAGCAGACCTACACTAAAGGGAATGTTACAGGGAGCTCTTTAGGCAGGAGGAAAATGACCCCTAAGAAAACACAATAACATAGAAAATAATGAAGAATAATAGAAACAGTAAGTAAATGGGTAGATTTAAATTAATATCAACTGTTAAAAATAATGCCTTGTTGGGTTTAAAATATATGGGGAATTAAAAATACATCACAAAAGTAGCAGAAAAGATAGAGGGTAAATTTGGTTATACTGGTGTAATGTCCTTGCATTTTTTCAGTAAATGGTAAGAATCCTAATTTAGGACATCTAATAAATCAAGTATGCATGCTATAACTTCTAGGATAATCACAAAGATAATAGAAGTACAATATATAATTAATAAAGAGAAAACAAAACAATAAAAAACACTTTCCAAATCCAAAACAGGGCAATATATGAGGTGAAAGAGCCAAAGAACAAAAGAGACCAATAAAAACAAAAATAACAGATCTGAATACAAAAGAGTAGCAGTTACATTGGTTGTAGCAAAATATTCCAAAGAAAAGGCAAATAGATTTAAAAAAAAAATAACAACTATATGTTACTTAACAGAAATACATCTTAAATATAACCTATTGCCATAGAGTCAGTTGTGACTAACAGCAACCATATAGGATGAAGCAGAATTGCCCTACAGAGTTTCCAAAGAGCACTTGGAGGATTCAAACTGCTGATGTTTTGGTTAGCAGTCATAGCACCTAACCACTATACCACCAGGGACTCCACCTTAAGTAGAAGATGGAAATACTAACCCCCAAAAAAATAACAACACAGAAAAACTGAGAGTTAACAGCTGAAAATATTTAAATGTGCTGTTGTGCATACAGTAATGACAGACAAAACAGATTTTAAGGCAAGAAATATCACTACATATGAAAGACAAACTTTTGATAAAGATAAAACAGTTGATTCAACATGAAGATCTTATAACATTGTCTAAAATCTATGAAGCAAAAATTAACAAAACCAAAGGAGTAAAATGCAAGTCCCGATCATAATGGGCAACTCTCATTAACCTCTCTCAACAGCTGAAAGAATACACAGAAACTAAATGAGTTAGAATATAGAAAACCAGAACAACAAAATTAACAAACTTCAACTACACTCAACAAGTGAAGTAAGCACATTACTTTCCAAAACATGTAGAATAGTGAGCAGAATAAAACATATACTTAGCCGTAAACCAAGCCCTCAGTGAATTTGAAAGAACTGAAATTCAGGAAAGGCAAGAAACCCCGGATAAGTAAAGCACTACTGAAGAAGAGGAACATAATGGGAGGCCTCATACCACCTGACCGTAGAACCTATTACACTGCCATGGCAGTCAAAACAGCCCGGTACTGGTACAAAAAGAGACACATAGACTAATGGAACAGAATTGAGACCCCAGAAATATCATCATCCTCTTATGAACAGTTGGTATGTGACAAAGGCCCAAAGATTCTAAACTGGGGTAAAAGCAGTCTCTTTAACAAATGGTGTTGGCAAAATTGGATTTCGATCTGCAAAAAACTGAAACAAGACCCATATCTCACACCTTACACAAAATCTAACTCAAAGCAGATTAAAGACCTAAATATAAAACATAAAATGATAAAGATCATGCAAGAAAAAATACAGTCAACAATGAAAGTTCTATTACACAGCTTAGACAGATTTCAATATCTGACAAAGCATGAACAAAAAAGAGAAAACAGATAAATGAGAACTACTAAGAGTCAAACACTTTTGCTCATCCAAAACCTTTATCGAAAGAGTTAAAAGACTGTCTACAGAATAGGAAAAAATATTTGGCAACAATACATCAGACAGATGTCTGATAGCCATAATCTACAAAGTACTGCAAAATATCAACAAGAAAAAGATAATAATCCAATTAAGCAATGGGCAAAGGAGATGGGCAGACATTTCACCAAGAAGACAATGAGGCAGCCAGAAGACACATGAGGAAATGATCATGATCATTAGCTATTAGAGAAATCTAAATTACAATGAGATACCATCTCATCCCAACAAGGTTGGCCATAATCTCAAAAACACAAAACAACAAATGCTGGAGAGGCTTCATAGAGATGTGAGCACTCCTACACTGCTGGCGGGATTGAAAAATGTTACAACCTCTTTAGAAAACAATTTTGCACTTCGTTAAAATACAAATACCATGTGATCCTGTAACTCCAGTGCTTGGAAAACATCCTACAGAAATTCATACTGAGTATGAGCTAAACCAGGCTTAGAGAAAATAAATAGTTTAAATGTTAATCTGTAACTAAAAGTCTATCCACAAAGAAAATTTTAGACCCAAATTGCTTCATTTCAAATTCAAAATGAGTTTAAAATAGAGAAAAAATTAAGATATGTCAAAACAGTAGCAAAAAAAAAAAGAGAAGAGTAAATTCAAGAATTGACACTAATCTTAAATGCAAATTACTCCAAGTAACAGATAAAATGAAAACACTTCTGAACTCATTTACAAGGCCCACAGAACTTTGATGCCAGAACTTAACAAAAAATGAAAATTATCAAAAGAAGAGAAATATAGGTCAATCTCTCTCATGAATATAAATGCAAAATTTTCAGAAAGATTTTTTTTTTTTAAATCTTGTACTAGCATAGACTGGAATGTCCCTAATCTAATAAGACATCATTTTTTTAAAATTTGTAGTAAATATCATATCAGTGGTCAAACAGTGAAAGCTTTTTTCCTGGAATTGGGAATGAAAGAACATCTTGATCACTTCTATTAAACGTCATACTGGTGATTCAAGGAAAATAAATTAAAACAATAAGAACTTAAAAGGGAAAATATTGTCACTGCAGGTGGCATGATTGTATAATAAAAATATTCAAAAGAATCTATATATAAACTCCTAAGACTGGAAAAGCAAATTTAGCAAGGCTACTGGATGCATATACAAAAATCAATCTTATTTTTATATAATAACATTAACAATTAGAAAAATAAAATTTTAAAATAAGACAATTTATATTAGTATCATAAACTACATCAAAATATACAGCATCAAAGAACATCGGATACCTAGGACAAAATCTAACAAAAGATATGTAAGACCTGAACACTGAAAACTTAAAACACTGCTGCAAGAAAACAGGAAGATTACATAACTAGAGGATATACCATATCTATGAATTCCAAGAATAAGTATTTGGCAGTTCTTCCCAAATTCATCTATAGACTCAATGAAGTCCCAATAAAAATCTCAATGATTTTCTATGAAAATTAATAAATTGATCCTAAATTGTAAATGGAAAGGCAAAGACTTAGAATTCTCGAAACAAACATGAAGAAGAACAAAATGGTAGAACTTCCATCGCCATGTATCAAGACTTATTACAAAGTGTAGGGTAATTAAAACTCAGGTACTGGACCAGGCAGTGTTTCATTGTGTTGTACATAGGGTTGATATGAGTTGGAACCTACTTGATGGCACTTACTGACAGTTGGCACAGGATAAACAACTAGATCAGTAGAACAGTACAAAAGGTCTGGGAAACCACTCCCCCCCCTCCCCTGGCAAATTCCTATCAAGTTGCTTTTGACTCAAAGATCACCCAGTTTATGACATAGATGCCACTAAAATACATGCACCAAAATACATATACAAGAACATTCATAGCAGCATTGTTCATAAGAACCTCAAATCAGAACCAGAATAAATATTCAGCCAATAGTAGAATAGATAAATACACAGCATATTCATATAATAGAATACTATGCAGTAGTGAAAAAATACACAATAACAAGTCTTACAGACACAGTATTGAAAAGAAAGAAGCCAAATACAAAGAAACACTACAAAATAACAAGGAATCTATGTGAAATAAACCAAAATGGTGCTCACCATTGGGTGGGAGCTAATAACTGGGAAGGGATGCATAAAGAGGTTTCTTTAGTGCCAGGAACATTCTATACCTCGGTTTGGGTAGTGTTTACATGGGTGAGTTTACTTTGTGAAAATTCATCAAGCTTTCCCATTTACACCTCAAAAAAATGTTTTCCCCCAAATGTACTATATGAACAGAAGTTCATTGTGATTACATAAATTTAAATTTCTATTGTCTACAACAGTGTATTTTTCATTTTTTTAATACAGGGAATTTATCTCTGGGCTTTGAGTCTGTTCACCCTAATAAAGCAAAATCTGAAAATCGTAGGAAGTCAAGATTCTTCTTTATAGACATAAAGCTTGTTATGTGAGTTCCTTGTGGATATGCATATACTAATGTATAAACCTCATGCAGGTTGTGGTGCAATTATTTATTTTTGTGTAGGGCCTTTCTAGCCACGGTCTTGTAATTCCCACTGAGGTGACTGTATGATCGGGTCATTGTTTTGCCATGAAAGACAGCACATTCCGGAGCAGACAGGGGAGCCCACCACCAAGGAAGGAGAGGTCAGCAGGGGACACCCAGCAGCAGACACCTGGGGGCAGGATATGGTGTGGTGGGATTCCCGGCCCACAGAGAGAGAAAGCCGAGCACCTTCAGCCAGAGACCGAGGACCAGGGAAAGGTGTACCTGTGAACACAGCTGGGAAGAGGCTATCATGATGGAAGAACTGAGTGCTGAACGGTCCTGTGCCTGAACTATAACTGTTACTGCCCTAATAAACCTCACAGCTGTGAGTAGGGTCTGCGAGTTCTGTGGGCCACTGTAATGCATTATGGAACCCAGCCGAAAGTGCTGGGGGAGGCATGGTTAGTGTCTGAATTGGTAAAGACGGCAGAGAGAGTGGCGAGTCCCACCCCCACTCCCCACCTCCCGTAACAATCAGCTTTCGTCTGTTGATCTTGATTTTCCTTTCCCTCAAGGGAGGTCAGACATTCTCCTACCCTGTTTTTACACAGGTACTGCAATGAATTGTGGACTTTAACCCTCACACACTAGAGCAACAAGGACTGACAAAGGCCTGAATGCTCTGAAAATAACCTGCCACCCCAGTGACATTTAAAATGAGAATGTTCTTAAAGTTCTACATCTTTACCAGAAAATTTTTTTCAAGAATTAGCCTTCATCATCTGTCCCTTTTAGTAACACACAGGCTAATGACAATCCACTTGAACACATACCAAACTTTTAAAATCAAAGAAGGCTCTGATGTTTTTGAGTACCAGGTGGCATCTTGACTAACCATTATGAGAAATTAGAAGGAAATTATTTATTTAAATAAACAAATAAATAAACAAAACTTTTAAGACCTGCATCATTGAGTAGCAAAGCACACTGGCATATCCAGAGAAAATCAACTTGGACATCTGCTTCATGGATATTCAGATTTTAGAGATAACATCGAGACTATTCCAAATCTTTGGGAATGTTCTAGACTTCATAAAGGCATCACAAACAGGCACTTTGCTCAAGTCTAAGTGTACGTAAGGGGAGGCGCAGAGCAACAGATTCTGCCACGCAAAGAAATTCTCAAGAAGCTGTAAAGATATTAGCTATTTTACTCCATTTATTTCGAGCTGAAACACAATAGAACATTATAAATCTGTGTTAATTTTACTTTATCTAATGAAAAAATGTTCATCTTTTTGATAAGTGCTCATTAGCCATTTTTTCCTGACATAAACAGACAAGAGAGGTGTTCTCATGCTGCATTTAAAATGCAACTCAGCTAATTACAGTGTAACGACAACTCAAAGAACAAAATCATCATACTGAAGTTTCTCACTTCAATTGTCTTTATACTTGAATTAAAATTGTAATAGTAATAAAAAAGGAACCCAGCAGTGTGTTTTACACATGGGTTGAATGATGTTTAAATAAACAAAGGCCAAACTCTAACACACCATACACATTTTCAAAATTTCTGATGTCAACTGCTCTCTAGGAACAGCTGCTTAACTTACCAACAGAGGGGTATGTGCTTAGGAAGAGTCTGGAGAGGGTGAGAATGGACATGCCCTCTTATGCGGAAGTGACAATGAATTTGCATAAACAACTCATTCTGTTCAGGTGAGCAGAAAGACGTACAAGTAGATAATAACTGGTTGGGGTGGAGACAGGCTAGGACTAGAGCATAGCAAGAAAAAAAAGTGATGTATGTAAAAACTGAACTTACAGTCCTGGCCTTTGCCCAGGACTTTTAAGAATATCAGAAGATTTGGGCTTTTTGCACCACAAAATATTCATTCGCTGAAATAGTACCCTGAAAGTCTAAAAGAATTAATGCTATTTCCCAAAACGTTTGATTTATACTCAAAGAATAATTTTAACCAGAGTAATCTGATTTGCTGGGTATCTTAAATCTGGCTGTGATTCCATTGATTCACTCACTATTTATTATCAAATATATTTACCTGGAATTAGAAACATTAAAAATGATCTCAGATCTATGGTACTAAAAATATGCATGTTGTTGAATTACTTCTGGCTCATGACAAAACAGAATTGCCCCATAAGGTTTCCTGGACTGCAATCACTAGAGCAGATCACATGGTCTTCCTCCCTCACAGCAGCTGGTTGGGTTTCAGCCATCAGTCTTCCAGTTATTAGCCAAGCTCTTAATGGGTATACCAGCAAGACTCCTTAAAAGTATGCATGTTATACCCAAATTTCCACACAAAGCATTGCAAAGAGTAAAATGAATTAAATATATCACTTCTCCTATCCTGTATATAACGTTAGTATTTATTTACATGAGGACATGCAGGCTATTTAAAGGCTTACTTGGATGAACAAACAAAATAGCACATGCTACTGACCTCATTGTCATGGATGGCTATCTGAGTCATCTTTTGCTAGCATTTAACAGTCATCAGACACTGAATACCAAGAAACACCACTTATCTTGTGTCTTGCAGGAATTCAAACTGCTCTATTTCATGTTGTTTAAGAAAGTGGCTATTTTCATCAACAGAGCTATAAGCAAAGTACAGCTACACCCTGAGGCAACAATACATAGTTTAAGGGTTAACAACTCAAGATGGAAAGGACCAAACTTCAAATCCCAGCTCCACCACTACCTATCAAAGGGAATCTGAACAAGATTCTTCACTTCTCCAAGCTTTATGAGCTTTGCAAATGAATAATAGGGGAACTTTAGGTGGCACAAATAGTACGTGCTCAGCTATAAAGCTAAAGGTTAGTCATCTGAACCCAGACAGCAATGCCACAGAAGAAAGTTCCATAAAGATTACAACCAAGAAAATGCTCTTCAGCAATTCTACTTGGAAACATACGGAGTTGTCGAGAGTTGTAATCAACTAGACAACAACAGGTTTGTTGGTTTATTTGTTGTTGTGAATATTCAGTGGGATGAAGGCACATAGAGCCTAACACATTGTCAGGGTCCAAAAATTTACCTGGCATTATTGAAATACCAATTGAACATGAGTCTTGAGTACCCTTCCAGGAGCAAAAATTAGCCCTTCTCGCTTTTCATCTGCATGTATTTTTCAACATTCCAGGGCTTTCTTGAATCAAATGACAGAATTTTGTCTGCATGCCTCTGATGGATCAGTTTCAGGCATCAGACAAACACCCTTGATCTTGTTATTATTCTGTGAGACAACATCAAAACATCATACATAAAGAAAGCACAATGTCATTAAAAAATACAGGAAAGAAAAAGCAAAACAAAATAGATGTCAGAAGAGACTCTGAAACTTGCTCTTAAATATAGAATGATTAATGTGAATGGATGAAAAGATGAAGTAAAAGAGCTGAACAGATTTGAAAGGGTGGCTCAAGAAGACAAGCAGTATGACGAAATGCGTGAAGACAAGAAGTGAGAAAACTGAAAGGGAAGGACATACTTGGCGTTTCCCAAGCTGAAAGAACTGAAGGAAAAAATACAAAGCTACAGTTGCAATACTGAAGGATTCTATGGACAAAGTATTGAATGACACAGGAAGTGTCAAAAGAAGATGGACGGAATACACAGAGTCATTTTACCAAAAAGAATTGGTTGATGTTCAACCATTTCAGGAGGTAGCATATGATCAAGAACTGATAAAACTGAAGGAAGATGTCCAAACTGAACTGAAGGTACTGATAAAAAATAAGGCTCCAGGAATTGATGGAATGAAGTGCCCACTGGTCTATGCCCAGAAATTTGGAAGAAAATTACCTGGCCACTTACTGGAAGAGATCCATATTTGTGCCCATCCCAAAGAAAGATGATCCTACATAATGTGGAAATTATCAAACAGTATCATTAATATCACGAACAAAATTTTGCTGAAGATAATAATGGTTGCTGCAGTACACCAACAGAGAACTGGTAAAAATTTGAGTCAGATTCAGAAGAGGATGTGGAACTAAGGACCTCATTGCTAATATCAGATGGATCTTGGCTGAAAGTAGAGAATGCCAGAAAGACATTTTCCTGTGTTTTATTGACTATGCAAATGTATTCAATTGTGTGGATCATAAAAATTACAGACAACACTGGGGAAAATGGGAATAGCAGAACACTTAATTGTGATCACGTGGGCCCTGCATATAGACCAAGAGACAGTTTTTCCTACAGAACAAGGGTATACTGCATTGTTTAAAATCAGGAAAAGTGAGCATCAGTGTTGTGTCCTTTCACCATATTTAGTCAATCTTTATACTGAGCCAGTATAAAGAAGCTGAGCTAAATGAAGAAAAGTGTGACATCAGAATTGGAGGAAGACTCATTAACAATTTGTGTTATGCAGACGATATACAACCTTGCTTGCTGAAAGCAAACAGGACTTGAACCACTTACCAATGGAGATCAAAGACCACAACCTTCAGTATTGATTATATTTGAACAAAAGAAAACAAAAATCACCTGGACTTGCAAGCAATATAATAAATAGAGAAAACAATGAATTTGTCAAGTAGTCTGATCCACAATCAGTCTACTTGGAAGCAACAATCAAGAAGTCAAAGGACACACTGCAATCTGTGGCAAAGGCCTCTTTACAGGGTTCAAGCAAAGGTACCACCTCAAGCACTAAAGTACTCCTGACCCAAGCCGTGTTATTTTCATTCACCTCATATTGATGTGAAGCTGGGCAATAAATAAGGGATCCCATGCCTTTGAATTATGGTGTTGGCGAAGAATATTAAACATACCATGGAAACACAAGAAGAATGAAAATGTCTGTCTTAGAAGAAGTACGACCAGAGTGTTCCTGAGAAGCAAGGATAGTGACATTTTTGTCTCACGGACTTTGGACACGTTATCAGAAGGAACCAGTACCTGGAGAAAGACATCATGCTTGGTAAAATAGAGGATCAGTGAAAAAGAGGAAGATTGTTAAAGAGATGGATTGGTACAATGGCTGCAACAACGGCCTCCAACCCAGCTACAAATGTGAGGATGGTCGGGACTAACCACTGTTCTGCTCTGTCATACACAGAGTTGCTATGAGTTGGAACCCATCTTGAAGGCACCTAACAATAACAACAGTCTCACTACCTGTCTGCCAGTTTGTCATACTGTGGAAGCTTGGATGTTGCTATGATGCTAGAAACTATGTCACTGGTATTTCAAACACGAGCAGGGTCACCCACAGTAAACAGGTTTCAGCAGATCTTCCAGACTAAGGCAGACTAAGAAGAAAGGTATAGTGATCTACTTCCAACAATTAGGCAAAGAAAATTGTATGGATCACAACAGAATATTATTACTATGAACACATCATCAGGAGAGAACATGCTTTAGGAGGGACGCTATGTTTGGTGAAATGAAGGCAAGGGTGGCTCTCAGTTAATGGAATGCTACACAACAATAAACTCAAGAATACCAGCAATCATGTGGATGGCACAAGACCAAGCAGCATATCATTTTGTTGCACATGGCGTCACTACGAATCCTAGTCAATTTGATGGCAACTAATAATAACAAATACATAGACAAGTTGCTTTAAAATAATTACTGAAGAAAAATAAAGCCACAGATGGGAAGTAATGCAAGTAGAAGTAACCAACAAAGAAGGACAGAGCCATTTTGAATTCCTAGTACAAATTCTATGACAGCTGCTTTATGGAGTAAAAATAACAAGTCAATCAAGTCTATGAAGAAATTGGCCAAAAGAATTCAAAATTATCCTGAAGACTTTTAAATACAGACGTAGAGCCACGTAAGTGATGATGAACCTCCTTACGTGTAGGCTACATCTTATTCACTTTACAGAATTCCACTGGACTTCCTAATAAATACTGAAAAGTCTCTCATGGCAGACATTGCTTGCTGTCTACCCAGTATCCATTCTTACCTTCTCCTTGACTAACAGACTTCAATTTTTTTTAAGGGATAACTGAATTCTCAGATTTCCTTGCAGGCATGACTAGTCACATGACATCGTATCTGGCAGGGAGAAGTAGGCAAAAATCTGCTTCGCATTTGAGGGAATGTTTTTACTTCTCTAACAGAGACTCATTTCTTCATCCTATTGCTGGTCGGGGATTTTGGCATGAGAGTCCTCACCCTTGCCTTCTCCTTTCTGCCTGGAATCATGATGTGAGACTAACAGCAGCCTTCTTGTGGTCATGAGGCAACAAGCATAATGACAAATGTCCATAAGCTAAGGACACCAGACAGGAAAGATGAAAGTGGCCTGGAACCACCCTACATCAGCCCTCAGCTGTGAGAAAAACTCTATTCAATGAAGCCATTAAAGTGAAGGCTTGTTACATGCAACTAACACAATACCCTTTTGAGATTTATTACTTAGCAGCCAAAGCAAAAAAGCTGTATATCCATGGGAAGCATGTGTTCTTCCTACTGTGTTCTAAATGGCTGACATTATACACAGAAAACAACACGGCAACCAATTAAATCGCACTTCCTAGTCTCCAAAGACAGCTAAAAGATGTACATTCAAATTTTCACAGACATTTGTGTATTTCTTCCATTTCACATCTATGTTTTTAATAGAAAGACTGTAGGAATAAATGTTTTCTTTGGCCCTTAAGCCTTACAGAGAGATCCAGATAAAGATAGAAATCTCAAAAGAATCAACAAACTCATGAACTTCCTGACAAGACAACTCAGAATCTAATAAACTTCCTGACAGAATAACCCACAATCATTAATTTTTATTTGAAAAATCACTTTATGGTAAAATTGCCATATATACTTGATGAAACACCCAAGCACTACAGAAGAGCATTAAGTCAAAAGTTCATTGCCTTGAAGGTTATCTTTATGAATATGTATTACCATATAGCTTGACGTCTTTTTCCCTACTGTAAGCTACAGTGATTCCTCACTTTCGTCCCTAACCCCACCCCAGGTCTGGATGTCCACATTCCATGAATGGAATTACCTGGACTGTCAAGCAAGCACCTGACTGACTAGTTCAATTCTTCCTGTCCATCTGTTCCCAGCTCCTTTACCACATTTTATAATTATTATTTGTTAGTGTGATTATTTAGGATCTGCCTCCTCCTCTAGACCGAGGCCCTTTGAGGACAGGGACCCATTGTTGTTTGACTGGTTATTTCACTATTGTTCTGCTTCTAACACAGTGACTAGGACCCAACAGGCACTCCACAGATATTTACAAATGAAGGTTGGTGAGTATTACAAAGAACGAAAATCCTGAAGAACTGAACTAAAACTTGTCTTTACACTTCAATGATCTTTGGTAAGCAAAGGACACAGGTGACACAGACAAAAAGGGCTACATGCACTATTTGAGTCACAGTGTTCTGGTTCCCTTAGTCAAAGAACTGAAGTTCTGATCTGTATCCAAACCAAACCAAACCCATTGCTGTCAGGTTGATTCTGACTCATAGCGACCCTGAAGGACAGAGTAGAACTGCCCCATTGAGTCTCCAAGGAGTGCTTAGTGGACCTGAACTGCCAACCTTCTGGTTACTTAGCAGCTGTAGCACTTAACCACTATACCACCAGAGTTTCTCTGATCTATACACATTTTCATAAAAGGAAACAAAAGACTTCTTCCAAGCAGTATAACTTGTGCAAAAGAAGAAGCTTTTTCATCAGGGCCCTCCTTATCTCCCATAGTTTCCTTGTTCCTAAACAGATTTTGAGACCTGAGCAGCTTCTCATACTGAGTAGTACCAATCTAGCTTGACTCAAGGGAAAAGGGCCATCCACAAACCCTCAGGACTATGGAAAGGGACTGACATACACATTCACCACCAGCAATAAATTTCACCTGTAACACTTCGGAACCCCACCATTTGACTCTGTCATCCTCAACACGGCCAGGTAGGGTCGATGATTAGAGGTGGGAACCAACAGGCCCACTAAGCTTGCCTTCAACAAGACAAGATCTTCTCTGGGAAGACACAAACAAGAGTATGCCAGCAGCACTCAGCCACAACTGAGCCACAGGCTCTGATCAAACTGTGTGGAGTTTCTTCCCCTTTCTCCCGTCACCCAGGACAATCAGGTGACAGAGAAAGGCAGTCATAGTGATGCCATATTTTACAAACATCTCCAACTCCGAGAATATTATTGTGAAAGCTCTCTCTAGTCCCAGACTTCAGTGCTCTGCTATCATCTGCTCAAGAACACAACGGAGTCAAGTAGCCTACGAAGAGATAAGGAAAAAGGAAGAGCAGCAAGAGAGGTAACGACAAGGTAAGAAGGCAGGAATGCAAAGAATGACCTCACCCTGCTTCTCCATCTGTAAATGGAGTAATGAATCTAAACCAAAACCAAACCCACTGCCGTTGACTCAATTCCACCTCATAACAACCTTATAGAACAAGGTAGAACTGCTCTGTAGAGTTTCCAAGGAGCACTGGATGGATTTGAGCTGCCCACCGTTTGGTCAGCAGCCGTAGCACTTAACCACTACACCACCAGGGTTTCCATGAACCTAAAAAGCCCTGTATTTTGTGTAAAACATCAAATGCATAAATACAGGGAGAGGGAGCTCTAATGAGAGACAGGGTTTTAGTTGACACTGAGGTCAACATGACATACAGAGTGATATATGTGACTCTTAAAAACAAACAGTCTTCAGCTACATAAATAGAAGTAAATGTTTATGGTAAGGGATGCAAGAATATTTATATTCTTTTTGCATATTTTTGGTGTACCATGTTCAGTCTTAAGAGGAACTCTCATACTGGACAGCATCCAGAAGCGAGCCACTAGCATGGCAAAGATCTAGAAACCACAGTACCTCAGATGACGATGATCTGAGACCAGCAAGGATGGCTCCTACACTGCGAAGAAAGCTCAGCCCTTCTGACCATCTCGACCTGGGCCTCACTAACTTTTCAGCTGGCAATCATTAGCCTCTTCTCAATTATGAGTTCATGTTTTCTTTATCCATCTCAGCAGACTACGGAGAATTTTACTAATAGGTCAAAATGATCTAAAATGCGTATTTATAAAAACATACAACCATTTATTTATATCCTGCTTTATTCTAAAAGAGAGTCATGACAGCTTACAGTGAATGACATCTACAAAAAAGTGCAAAATAGCACACAGTAGAGAATAGTTAAGAAAGATAGTCTCTTCCTCTACACCTTCTTCTCTCCCTCCTCCAGTTTTTGGCTTGGGTTCCCAAGTCACACAAGCCATCCCGTTTGACCGCACACTGGCCCTGACTTGAGTCTGCCTCATCAATGCAGCCTGAGCCAAATCTATGCAGTCACCTTCATCGTCACTGGCCTGCTCCTCAACATTCGCTTAGCACAGTCTGTTAGTCGCTGGAAACATAACCATGATAAGACAAGTTGGCCACTTCCCCTAAAGAGCTCACTGTCTAGCTAGCCAGCCTCCTTTCCACAAGGCACAGAAAGTTAAAGAAACCAACACTGTTGACTTAGAAAGTGCAAACATGGAGCCAGAATTACTATTTCCACTACAAAAAGCTGCAAGGCTCTCATTCATCTTTTTATTTTGGTTTTTAACTATATTATTTTATGAACACTTCTATTTTGAGAGGTGTCATGGATTGAATTGTGTCCCTAAAAACTATCTGTCCCTTAGGCTGTGCCATGAGTCCCAGCATTGTGTGACTATCTGTTTTCCATCTGTCCTGTAAATCCTATCACAATGGTGAAAGGAGTTGCATTAGCGGCAGTTATGTTGATAAGATATACAAGATTAGACAGTATCTTAAGCCAGTTTCTTTGAGCTATAAAAGAGACAAACACAGAGAGAGACATGCAGAGATATAAAAGAGACAAACACACAGAGACATGCGGACCTCATACCACCAAGAAAGCAGTGCTGGGAGCAGAGCAAGTCCTTTGGACCCGAGGTTCCCACACTGAGATGCTCCCAGACCAAGGAAAGACTGACAGATATATCACAAGGACCTTCCTCCAGAGCCAACTGAGACAGTGAGTCTTCTTCAGGAGCTGACACCCTGAACTTGGACTTCTGGCCCACCACACTGTGAAAGAATAAACTTGTCTTTGTTAAAGCCACCCACTTGTGATATTTCTATTATAGCAGCACCAGATGACTAAGACAAGAGGCCTCAATTTCCTTTTGTTAAGTAAGTTACAAATTAGAACTCAGTAAATACAAGGCAGCAGTATTGCACATTGCTTACAGGCGGAAGTTGTAGAATCAATTCTGTTGGCTTCAAACACAGACATGACCATTAGACGTAAAATTTACAGTAAACATCTCTTAGCATCTCACATCTCTTTGCACCAATCTCCTTGCCTTTAAAATGAAGATGTCAATACATTATGAAGATTAAATGGCATGATGTATACATTACAAAGTACTTAACCCAAGAGCTGGTACATAGTAAATGCACAATCAACAGCAGCTAGTTATCTCTAAATATATGCATATTTGAAGACATATAGAAAAGGAAAGATTGATACTGGGGAGCTGAATTGTAACTTCATTATTATTACCTCTAGAAACAAACTGAGTTGCCTTAAATTGAGATTCACTCATTAATGCAAAAATAAGTTTCTAACATCCAGAGTATTTTTAAAAAGTCATACAATCAAAAAAAAGAAATGTCAGGGGGTGAGTTCTCTCTTGTTAGAAGTGGAAAAATAATAAGCCTCTCCATCATGATTGGGCTAGGTGGCATGTAAGGTCCAACTGTTAAGACTCTTCAAATTTGAATCCAAGTCTACTGTAGAGGGAGAACAAAAGGATGATGCAAGTCCAGGAAGGCTGTCTTATCAGTCTGACCTCAGAAGAGCAGATAAGAACTGAAAACACTTCTCTAAAGAGCTGCAAAGACAGGGGATTTTTGGACCACTGCAGATTCAGAGGCCAAACTTCGGAATGTTGGACTGTTTTGCTTGGCTCCTAGAAACCAAGTGTACATTTTGATTAGATCAGACAATATTTATCACTTCCAAGATTGTGAGAAGCTCCCTGGAGTAACACAAGGCAAGTATCAGGCACATTCCCAGAAAAAAAGACAGAAACACTGGAAACAGACTGTGAGGTCATTAAGGATGACAATGGCCATGAACCTTCTATTTATCTCAGAAGCTGGCTCTGTCTCCGGAGGTACTGGTCAAACACTAGTGTTTTCAGTTATAAGCAGCCAAAAGCAAACAAGAAAAACAAGGGTATGCTTAAGGCACGTAAGAAAACTCTGGTGGTATAGTGGTCAAGTGCTACGGTTACTAATCAAAAGGTTAGCAGTTCAAATCTACCAGGCACTCCTTGGAAACTCCGTGGGGCAGTTGTATTCTTCCCTCTAGGGTTGCTATGAGTTGGAATCCATTTGATGGCAATACATTTGGTTTTGGTTTCTTATATAAGGTAGAAGTCTTTCAGAAAGAGAAGGGAAACTCAGATATTTTCTACTAAAATGAGTGATAGAAAAATGGTAAGACTATACCCTGTCAAAGGCAAAAACACTTACTAGACCTGGAAAAAAAAAGGCAGTCCCATTGAATTCCAGCTCTCACATGTTTCATTGTATATCAAGACTAAACTAATAAAAACAACACCAGAAAAATAACTGTCCTTCAAATATTGTATGAGACCACTACTATAAAAACTCATGAAAAGGTATACAGCCAAAAAGAAACAATCTTTGATGGTTACCAGGGAGGGTAGGGGTGGAGATGGAAAAACACTAAGTAGTCAGTAGGTAAACGGTTACTTTGGTTAAGGGTAAGAGAGTACCCAGTAGTGAGGAAGCCAGCACAATCGGTACACGGTAAGGTCATGGAAACTCCATAGACACATCCAAACTCCTGAAGGTCTGAATTGCTGGGCTGAGGACTGTGGGAACCATTGTTTCAGAAAATACCTAGCTCAACTGGTATAACACAGCCTATAAAGAAAATGTTCTACATTCTACTTCAGTGTGTAGCATCTGGAGTCTTAAGGCTTTGAGGGGCCAACTAGGATGGTCCACTGGACTCACTCCCTTGGTAGCAAGGAAGAATGAAGGACACTAAAAATACAGTGAAAGATTAGTTCAAAAGTCTAAGAAGCACATGAATCCACCAAACTGAGTCCAGGACAACTAGATAGTGCCCAGCTGCCACCACCAAGGGATCTAACAGGGATCACAATACAGGGTCCCAGACAGAGCTAGAGAAACAACATAGAACAAAAAGAAAGACAGGCCTGACAGAGCTGGAGAAACCCGGAGGACACCCCAACACTGACCACAGTAATGAAGTCAGTCCAGTGATTCACCTGTCAGCCACAGACTGGACAGGACCGCAAAACAAAACAAGACGGAAGGGGCACCGCAGTCCGGGGACAAGGATTAGAAGGCAAGAGGGGATGGGAAAGCTGGTAACAGGGCACTCAAGGCTGAGACGGAAGAGTGCTGACACATTATGGGGTTGTCAACCAATGCCTTAAAGCAATTTGTGTGCTATTTAGCGAGAAATTGGTCTGCTTTATAAATTTGTGTGAAAAGTACCAAAAAAAAAAATTAAAAAAGAAAAATAGCTGCCCTTATCAGGTAATTTTAAAATAAATGCTGATTTTTAAAGCTACTCTCCAATACCTTGGAGGTAAATGTTAGCTTTTGTCTTCCAATCAGAAGCTTTTTTTCTCCCCCCATTTAGCTCCAAGTTATTACCCTGCTGCAAAATCTGCCATAAAACAATTAGAAGCCCTAGAGTAAACAAAATGTGTTCAGTGCGGTGGCGGGGACTCAGCATGCCGACCAGAAATATTCACACACTGTCTGTCAGGGTGTTTGGGGGCTTTGCCTCTGTTTTATTCATTTATACTAATGTGTGGACAAGTGAGTTGAAAACATTTTGCAAAGAATGAAACCCCAAGATTTATGTGTAATTTCCAAGCCTATCCTTGGGAAAGAAGCCACAATCTGTTTTCAGACAAGACTAAAACACTTGCAATTCCCTTTGAAAAACAACGTCCAATCTCCCCTTAAATTGAGATGCCAGCGCCACTAGATTGAGATTTAAATCAGAGAACAAAATTAGTCCAGGTACACCGGGGTGGAAGAAGAGGCAGAGCCACCCGGCCAGTAAATAGCCTGTGAATGCAAAATGCAGAGTTTCCGCCCCCTGCTCCTCCTCCCCCGGGGCAGATTCTGACTTCCAGCAAATTAGAGAGATAAATTGGCAGTTCACCTAGGAGTCCCTGGTAAACAAACATTTTTCACTAGCCATTTCCTGACTGTCTTTTGTGGAGCCCTTTATCAGTTCTCTACTGGACATGGGTGTAACACTAACTCTACCAGTTCACAATAAATCTTTGGCAAAGCTCTAATGAAAAACAAAGATCTCCACCTAATTCCAAGAATTAGCCACAGTAACTGGAGCCTTCATGTTATTAATATCTACGTGTCCTAAGGAGCTGCAGCTCTCGTGGTGCAGTGGTTAAGGGCTCTGCCGCGCACCAAGATGTTGGCGGTTGGAAACCTCCAGGAGTTCCTTGGGATAAAGATGTGACGGGCTGCTTCTGCAAAGATTGACAGCCTTGTAAACACTATGGCATATTTCTACTTTGTGTTGTAGGGTAACTATGAGTCAAAATTGACTCAACGCAGTGGGTTTGGTAGTAAGTGGCCGACGGGGGCGCTAGAACATCGGCAAGGGGCAGGGACTGACAAAAGCAGCTCCAATATTTCATCTCCTAGTTAAACCCGAGGGAAACCCTGGTGGTGTAGTGAGTTAAGTGCTCCGTCTGCTAAACAAAAGGTCAGCAGTTCAAATCCACTAGGCGCTTCTTGGAAGCTCTATGGAGCAGTTCTACGGTGACCTCTAACATCGTTATGAGTCAGATCCAACTCGACGGCATTGGTTTAGTTAATCCAAAGACATGTGGCTTTCAAGTGGAGTTTAAAAAACACAGAGACCAACATCAGGAATGCAGTTAGCCAAACACCTTGATGTGTAGCACAGATACGGGCCTGGCGGTCTAACATCTCTTTGTGCTGCTAATACATGAACCTCTCTGTGGTTCTTCTTACCAGCTAGAAAGGGTTGGGCCTCAGTATTCATATAAAATTCAATATACTTTGGGATAATCACAACCCCAGCTTCATCCACTCTTCTCCTTGGGTCCTGCAATTAGCTGAGACCTCTGCTGGCAGAGAACTGCAGACTTGGGGGATAGGCGAGACATACTATTGATTGGATGCAGTTCTACTCCACAGAGGTGCTTTATCTGTGCCAATATGTCCCACCAGCAGTTGGCTGCAGCCAGATCGCACCGGCCAAGGCAAGGGCATTTCAGGACTCATCCCAAAGTAGTATCGGTTTAGTCCAAAACTGTGACATCAGTGGAACACGCAATCTGCCTAGCAGGATTTGTGTGGCTCCCTCCACCATCTCTACATGCAGGGCATTGGTCCCAAGTAAGGGGACAGAGCTGAAGATCAGAGATCTTTCTACAAGATGACTTTTGTTGCAAAGGTTCTGGTGGGGTGGTGGTTGGATTATACTAATCTAATATCTTCGCATTAAATTCCGGGCAAGTAGGCTTTCTGTTACAAATTATACCAAAAGCTGGGAAGTCATAACTGCCTGAGAGCAGAAGGGCGTTTCGTTACTCTCTTTTAGGAGATAAGGCTGGGCAAGGAGGTGGAGAAGTGGGTTTCTTAAAGACACATCAGATCACAAATGTGCTGATCTACATTGTCAGTGACATCTCATCTCAGATGGCCAGTAAAGGAGACTCTGGGATTTAAGGCACCTAAACACTTGCCAAAACACTATGAAGAAATGACAGGAGAAACAGCAAAACAAAAATCCTTAAACTGCATGGTTTAAAAGGTACCTAGGTGAAAAGCAATCTAAGGAACAGCTTTAAGAACCATGAGCATACCTCAGAATAATACAAACTTCCAAGTACAGATAACGAGGATGCTGACTCAATTCAAATCTGTCCAAAGACTTTATTCCAGGACACAAGGCTGAGCTGCTGCAATGTACACAAGCAGGGTGTAAAGTCAACGGGATGACATTTTCCTAATTATTTTCTACTTGAGCTTTACAGCACATACACAAAATGAGATCAGTCAGGACTTGCCTCTATAACAAATCACACAGATTTAAACATTGCTTATGCAAACAAAGGGGGGTGGGGTGGCCGAGAGCAGCACAAGGCTGGGAAAAGACAGAGAAGGGCTTCTTCAATCACAGTTGCAAGGAACAAAAACCTGGAGGGGGAAAAGAGTTGTTGGACCGCCACCAAATATCCCCCACTGGAGACAAGAGCCCATCTGCTGAGCTCGGCAACTTCGCTTTAACTACCATTCAGCTCGCATCTCTGCAGAGATCTGTCTGCGGAGCTGGCAGATGGACCCCTGCTTCCCCGAGTCGCTGTGTTATTTGTTTAATAAATTTAATTAATATCCATACTGCATTGGATTGCTCCCAGAAAGAGGGCCGAGTGCTCCCTTTCTCCAATAGCTACATGATGAGTGATTTCTCAGAAAAGAGCAGGGAACAGTGCCCCCCGGGCCACTGAAAAATTAAAAGTACCATGGGCTTACATTATTCTGCCTGTATTCATTCTTTGCAGTGTACTAATGGACTTAAAATGGGTACTTTATGAAAGTATGCAATTCCAGGAAGGCCAGATTATATCTTCTTTCAGATTACTCAGATTTGTTGGAATGCTTTGAAAAGAACCCAGCTTAACCGCATTTTCAACATTTTTATCTACTTCCCCCTAAAAGGGATGGTCATGAACAGTAAGGAGGTTCCTTTTGGCAAACAGTTTCATGACCACTGCTAACAAACTGAAAAACTGTCCTGGTCGTAATGAATTTGTATTATTTCACAAGCTACACAGTGTGGCTGCCGCAAATAAGGAGAGTAAGAAAGATCTCTGACCAAATCAAGGTAAAGGCCTGCTCTCACTTTGTTAAATCTCCTTGGGATGGAATACTGACACTCAACAAGTATGAGTTAAAGTAGTGTTTTGCTTGTCCTGTCAGCCAATGTCACCCTTTCCTTTTAGACAGCATAACTGATCTTCACCTAGCTTTCCCAAAATGTGTTCCAAGAAAGAACAGCCCCTTGAAGATGCAAAAGTATTCCATGAAAAATGAAGTCAGTGGTCAAAACACCTGGGAAACATCATGCCCAAGACAATTATCCAGGTTTCTTTACTAGAGGACTTCTCAGAGCCTTTAATGTGATAATAGGCATTTTGAATATTCCTATAGAGAGGGGATAAGATTCAAAATAAATAGGCAATATTTTCAAAAACCCACATTTGCTTGATTTACCACCATATCTAGGGTCTAACAGAGGGCCCATGCAGAGCAGTTGTTCATTAACAGTTGCTGAAGGACTACATCAGTGAACGAATGAATGAATGGAGGAACAAATGAATCAGTCAAGATGTGAACTCCCAATGGCTTTGCTTAGGGTTAGCATTTAAAAAAAAAACAAGCAAACAAAACAGTTTCCACCCTAAGCAAGAACTACAAGCTCTCAGACACTGAATTTCGCACGGTTTCCCTTTTGAGGCTGTACTTTCTGAGAATAGGTTTCTTCTGCATTTAAACTACTCTCCACTGCTAAATATCCTAAACAATCCTCCTGTTCTTTCCACATCATGAAAACCCAAGCTTGCACAGTTTTGAACACCTCTCAGCTCCTTGGCAATACTCTGTTACTTTATTTGTCTTTCATGTGGCTTAGCCCTTCCTACAAACGAAGTAATGAACTCAAATCAGCCATAGGCATGGGATGGTGAGATTAAAAAAAATTAAGCCTTTCAATAGAATTATTTTAAAACTTAAAAGCTTGTAAAGGCAGAATCATTTTAGGAGATCATCAACAACCTCAACATTAAACTGAAATGAAGGTTTTATTTAAAATAATAGGAAAAATTATATATTCTTTGAATGCAGGTTAACCCTTTTGCATGTTGCTCTAAATAATCACCACTACTCAGTTTCCTCATTTAATTTTCCTGTAATAGTCTGTCCATTTGACATGGCACTGAGTTCACTAGTCTTTCAAAATTTCAGACTATAACCCTTTCTACGGTGTGATTACTCACAAAAACTACACAAAATGGCCCTTAATCCTACAGATGCAGAATAACCAGATGGTAAAAATGTGCCTTCTAGCTCAACTGGCTAGCAGTAATTTCTAAACTTAAATAACATCTGCTACTAACTGATAGGAAACCCTAGTGCCACCGTGGTTAAGCTCTACATCTGCTAACCAAAAGGTGGGTAATTTGAATCCACCAGGCATTCCTTGGAAATTCTATGAAACCATTCTACTCTGTCCTATAGGGTGCCTATGAGTCGGAATCGGCTCGATAGCAGTGGGTTTGGTTTTTTGTTTTATTAACTGATAAATTCAAGCTACTAACTGAATTTTTCTACTGAAAGATCTCAGCAGATGGATGGCTTTACTAACACAATCAGTGCAATATTTAGGAATCAATGGGAGATGTTAGAGAGTTCTCAAACAGCGCATTTATAAAATGTTTGGCATTTAATGGTTTTTTTGAATTGGGAGAAATATATATCATCAATAAACAGAACCTAGAAAGTACCATGGGCTACATTTTTTAAAGTACTGAGGGGAGAAGGAACGGCAAACTACTGTTTGTTGCATACCTACTGTTTTAGCCAGCTAGCACTGCTCTAACAGAAATACCACAGAATGAATGGCTTTAAAAAGAGAAATGCTTATTCTTACACAATATGCTACAAGTCCACATTCAGGGTGTCCACTCTAGGGTAAGACTTTCCCCCTTGTCGGCTCTGGAGGAAGGTCCTTGTGTTGCCTCAGTCTTTGGTCAGGGAGTATCTTTGCACAGGAGCCTCAGGTCTGAAGGATGCGCTCTTCTCCCAGTGCTGCTTTCTTGATGGTGTGAGGTTCCCACTTCTCTGCTTGCTTCCTGTTTGTCTCTTGTAGGATGAAAGGATAAAAGGTGGTACAAGCCATTCTCCAGGGAAACGCCCCTTACAGTGGAGCAGAGAGGTGGTCTTATGAAGGGATTTACAGTCCCACCCTAACACTTTAACATACAGCGTAGGAAAATCACAGAATGAAGGACAATCATAAAATATTTAGACTCATGGCTACACATAGCTACACACATTCTTGGAGGGACGCAGTTCAATCTGTGACACTACTATCTGTCAGACACAGTGTTCAGTATTTGTAAAAATAAAAATAATAATGACAGCCAGCATTCAATGATGTGCCAAAGACCATAGTAAATCATTATACAGACATCATGATTTTAAAACAGTGTCATGGTTAAGAGATTGGCTGTGAACCAAAAGGTCAGCAATTGAAATCCACCAGCCACTCCCTGGAAATACCGTGGGGCAGTTCTAGTCTGTCCTACTCCGTCCTACAGAGTCACTGTAAGTTGGTATCAACTGGACAGCAATAGGTATGAGTTTTATGACGATTTTAAGGTTGAAGAAACTGGGACTTACAGATGCTAAGCTATGTGCCAAAGTAAGACTAGTGAGTGGTATGGTAGTGCCCAGGTCCCAAGCCAGCCCACGCAACTCAAGGGCCCATGCTCTAAGTCATTATGCTCTACTACTTTTACATACATTACTTCATTTTGGAGCTATGCACAAACCATATCCGAAGTCTTGTTGGCCCCTCCAAATGGAAAGAAACATGATGAAATACTTGGATTAATATTCCATATTTATGGCAAAGATAAGAAATTATCAAAGCTAACGTTTGTAAATACTATCCCTAATCTTAAATTTAGTAACCTATCGAAAATACTGGAAATCCTGGTGGTACAGTGTTTAAGTGCTACATATGCCAACCAAAAAGTCAGCAGGCTGTCCTTGGAAACTGAGTGGGGCAGTTCTACTCTGTCCTACAGCATCACTCTGAGTCGGAATCGACTTGACGGCAGTGGGGTTTTTTGGGGGGGAGTGGTTTATTCAAAATACTAAATCCATCTCAGTTAACTTAGTTGTTTCTTTCTCTACCAGATTTTCTTCCTGAGGTGTGACTTTCAATATTCTCTCAAATGTGATGTGCTGTGGTTATTTTGATCTCTCTTTGCTCCCTCTCCATTTTGCAAGCACCATTAACACAGGTACCTGTGTTTAACAATAAGCCAAGATGAAAAAGAAAGATACCACTTTATAGCCATCTGCCTTCTCTTCAGATAGCCCCATTTTCCTTTAAAGTAACATAAAATGTTTAATGCCTAGAATAATTCAATAAATATTCTGGTTATCGATGATGTATAAATATTAACATGCAGTTTTTAGACACTTTCTGAAAGATCTCTCTCTGCTACTAGCTGCTGGATAGGATACATTTTGTTATTTCTATTTCACATTGAGGACATATTAGTTATTTACATTGTTATGACATGTTAAATGATTCTAAAACCCTGCCGGGTAGAACAACAAACATTTATTACATCACTGTTTCTGCCGATAAGGGATCTGGGCACAGCTTAGCTGGGCAATGTCTCTCACGAGGTTGTGGTCAGATTGTCAGCCGGGGCTACCGCCTCATCTGAAGACTCAGCTGGGGGAGAGTCTGCTTCCAAGCTCATTGATGTGGTTGTCAGCAGGATCCAGTACCTCAAGAGCAGCTGAACCAAAAGCTTAAGCTTCTTACTAGCTGTTGGCCAGAGCTCTTCCTCAGGTCCTATGACATGAGCCTGTCCATAGGGCAGCTCACAGTGTGGCAGTAGGCTTCCTTCTGAGAGAGAGATCCTCAAACAGAAACCTAATGTCTTAGGTAACCTGATCTCAGAAGCAACATCTCATCACTTTCACCATATTGTATTTGTTAGAAATTATTCACTAGGTCCAATCCACACACAGGGGAAAGTATTACAAGACATTGTAAATATCAGAAGTTGGGGATCATTGGGGGTTGTCTCAGAAGGTGACTACTATATCGCAGAGAGTAAACAATTTCACATTCCTGTGCTTCCGAAGGATACAACACAAACACATCAACATCTACAAAAAAAAAAAAAATCCTTGTCTGTCAACGTCTCTGTTTTTCAGCTAATTTAAACATGTCAGAATTCAGTTCTCCTGACTGAAATGAGCAGAATGAAATAGCAAGACAAATGGGAACAGTGATGACCTGTACTGTGCTATGTTTCCCTATTTTCCTTTCTCCCCTCCGCCAACTCTTGGTGGAAGAGAAGAGGTGGCATTCAAATGCAAACTGCAGAGTAAAATTCTGTTATAATTTTTGAAGAAAGCCCACTAAATCTGTGTTACGGGCAGAGACTGATTACTCAATATGTAAGCTATGCACAGGTCTATTGGTGTTTCTTACAATACATACAATTTCACCCCCATTTCACTGCATCATAATCCCAAGCATACCTTGCTTAAGGGTTAATTGGCCCCTTGTTATGCGACATCGAATCATATAGTTTGAAAATGTTACTGCAAAAACCAATCAATAAGTAAGGCCGAACGTTTAAATCCCAAATTATATTGTGAAAAAATTTAGACCCCTCTACAAGCATGAATTCAGAACTCAAATAATAGCATTATCTCAGTTCACTGTTAATATACTTATGTGATGCTTTGCATCTATAAGAAAATTTTAGCATTTTCTGTTTTTAAGACATTTTTAGACTATAAATGATAATGATGTATATGAAAATTTTAGTATTTCAATTTCGTAAGACTAAGAATATAATTTTACCATTTTTTCTACATTTTCTTAGTAGTTCCCTTCTAGTTCTTTCTCAACATAAAAGAAGAAATATATTGTGAATTCAGAGAAAGGTAACAAATGGAAAGAGGGAAAAGCAAGACCTGTTGTTTTAGCTCAAGTACACCCTTCCAGGCGACATTTCAACACAAAAAGCTTCCCACCCCACTCCCCAATCTTCTGATATTTATTTTTAACTCTCCTTTACAAACCTATTCCAATACAAAGTCAAAGAGAGAAATAAATCTATGTAAAATACTCCTCTCAAATTGTGACTCATCTCACAGTAACGTGTTTGACGATGTTCCAGGTCTCAGAAAGAGACAACATTCAGGAAACTCTTTCATGCAAACTGGTATCTCTAAGCTTTAAAAAATATGCTTATGTCGACACATTCAATTTTACATGAAAAACAAATAGCTTTCATACACATTTACACCCACCAACAGAGAAAACAATCTAGCCTAAAGCTACCTTCTTTTCCTAAAATTATGGGTAGCCTATGCAAGTTGAAAATATCTGTTTGAAAGCTTTAAATTCAGAATTAATTCTGTTTGTTTGTCCTGAAATATCACCAAATGTCTTTCTTCTTAAGAGGAAAGATAGTCCTGAGGGCCTAACCACATGGCAAACGTGAAGTCTGGAAAGATCAATTCCTTCTCTTTCTTTATTTCATTCTCTCACACTCAAAACAGGGGAACACGTCCCCCCAAACACACATTACAACTCTTATTGTAAATCGTAATGTGACTGCTCAGATAGTCACGAGTCATGGAAGAGAGGAGGTTATAAATCCTTTCTCTTCTAAAACTAAATAAAAGCATTTATTGCCAATCTCAAGAGATGAAAGTCAAATCACTCTTCCCACAAACTAGTGAATCAGTTCTATAACCTCCCACAAGATTCTCCTCAAATGATTTGCAAAACCAAGTAGCACAGGCTTCACCAAAGGAGTTGAAAAAACATCCCACAATGTTTCTGTAATTTGCAGATGAAGTTATGAGAGAGGAGGTTGATAATTTTCTTGTCAGCAGAAAGATCCAACTTAACTCTCCTCCAGTTCAGTTCTGTACTTAAGTGACACTTGCAGTTTAAATAATAAACCTTAATCAAATAATGAAGTAATGGCATTCTATTCTGCCATAAACAGAGGAGGTCATCATAAATACAACCCCACTGTCTCCCCAGACTGCCTTAAGACCTATGTTTGGGGATTCAGTCCACTACTGAGGGATTTGTGGGTCTAAGCAGAAACAAGAAAGGGAGAGTATGACAGGTCTAAGCCTATTACTGAGACCCTGGTGGTATAGTGGTTGTGTGTTACAGCTGCTAACAAAGAGGCTGGCAGGTCGAATTCCCCCAGGCACTCCTTGGAAGCTCTATGGGGCAGTTCTACTCTGTCCTATAGGGATTCTATGAGCTGGACTTTACTGGATGGCAACAGGTTTGTTTTGTGTGTGTGTGTTTGTTTGTTAAGGCTACTATTTCACCCACGGAACCCCTGCTGGTGTAGTGGTTAAGTTCTCCGTGGGCTAACCAAAAGGTGGGTAGCTCAAATCCACCAGGTATTCCTTATAAACTCTATGGAGCAGTTCTACTCTGTCCTATAGGGTTGCTATGAGTTGGAATCAACTCGACAGCAGTGGGTTTGGTGGATTTTATTTCATCCATGCCCTATGTAGGGTTTCTAAATGTTTCTGCAAAGAAAGTCTAAGGAGCTTTAAAAATATCTCATCATAATGGTTTGGCATTCATAGGACCCAAAAGAAAGTAAGAGTTCATAAGTAGCTGTCATAGATTGAGTTGTATCCCCCCAAAATATGGTTAGGCCATGATTCCCAGTACTGCGTGGTAGTCTCCATTCTGTGATGGATGTAATTTTCCTATATATTGTAAATCCTAACCTCTGCCTGTGGTTTATGAGGCAAGATTACATTATTTTAAAGAAGATTAGGGTGGGATAAAACACGCCTACTAAGGTCACATCCCCAATCCCATATAAAAGGAGTTTCCCTGGAGTGTGGCCTGTACTGCCTTTTGTCTTAGAAAAGTTAAAAGGAGACAGAAGTGAGCAGAAAGGGGACCTCATACCACCAAGAAAGGAGAAGCTCCAAAGCCAGGGAAAGATGAATGACAGTGACCTTCCTTCAGAGCCCACAGAGAGTAAGCCTTCCCCTGAAGCTTGAAGGCCTGAATGTGGACTTCTAGCCCACTAAACGAAAACCCAAATCTACCGCCATTGAGTCTATTCCAACTCATAGTGACACTATGGGTCAGAGTAGAACTGCCTCATACAATTTCCAAGGAGCACCTGGTGGATTTGAACTGCTGACATTTGTTTAGCAGACATAACACTTAAACACTATGCCAGCAGGATTTCCTCTAGACTGTGAGAAAATAAGTTTCTCCTTGTTCAAGCCATCCACCTGTGTTACTTCTGTGACAGTAGCACTAAATGACTAAGACAGTACCTTTAGAATAAAGAAATAGATAATCACCGCTAGCTACAGCTGGGTAAGTGCTCCTGTCCCAGAAATACATATTTGCTGCTCATTTGCTGCTCAAATGCTAACCACCCACTCCAGTCCTATCCACCAACCTCCAATGCTGTTGCCTTATCAGCACTGATCCGAGGGGCTAGCTGCACCAAGAAAGTAGTCAGGCACTGAACCAACCACTAGGCTGGCCTCAGGCACCCCTTGGCTCCCTAGAAAGACTGAGGACATGACAAGTGGCAGCATCACATGCCCAACTGTCACTGCACTAATTAATGCACCTACAAACTCTCCAGAAACCCTGGTGGCATGCTGGTTAGGTGCTATATCTGCCAACCAAAAGGTTGGCCGTTTGAATTCACTACGTGCTCCTTGGGAACTCTATGGAACAGTTCTACTCTGTCCTATAGTGTCTCTACGAGTCAGAATTGACACAATGGCAGCGGGTTATTATTATTATTGTTGTTGTTTGGTGTATGGACCCTCCATCAGTTCTACACTCCTAGAAAAGGAAGAACAGGAGGTTATGGGCCTGGGAGAGGTGAGGGGAAAATGTGTTTCACCTGCAAGCGGATGCCTAACACTGGTGAATCAAAATCCAGAAACCTAGGGCCCAGTCAGTGTCCTCGCCAGCAGACATCCATTTCTCAGAGAGAGAAATTTCCACTCATTTGCCTTTATGCACAAGAAAAACAAACATTGCCATGTCCCGCACAATGTCCACAGTCTTTGAGCCTGTCACTGTGGCTACTGTGCCAGTTCATCCCAGTGAGGGGCTCCCTCACCTTTCCTGGCCTGTTACTTCACCAAGCATGACATCCCCCTCCAGGGATTGATCTCCTGATGACATACCCAGATTAAGCAAGCTGGACCATGCTCCTTGGTGCTCCGTGAAGTTCTCACAGACTAGCTTCCAAGTGTTAGAGTTGACTCCAGGCAACGGTTTTCTTTTTTTGTTTTTTAATAGCTTTCAGAAGCTGATCGCTAGGCCTTTTTTCATATTCTGTCTTAGTCTGTAAATTCCACTAAAACCTCTCCATGGTGACTATCATGGATTGTACTGTGTCCCCCTACAAAACTGTGTGTAGCAATTTGGCTAAGCCATGATTCCTAGTATTGTATGATGTTCTTATACGCTGTAAACCCTGCCTCTACAATGTTAATGAGGGAGGACAAGTGGCAGTTGTGTTGGTGGGGCAGGACTCAGTGTGTAAGACGGTACTGTGCCTGAGGCAGTCTTTTAGGACATAAAGGAAAGGGAGGCAAGAACAGAGTTGCAGGCTTCATACTATCAAGAAGCAGTGCCAGGAGCAGAGGACATCCTTTAGAAAGGGCCTGGGATTCCTGCACCTCAGAAGCTTCCAGTCCAGGGGAAAACTGACAAGAACCTTCCTCCAGAGCCAGCAGAGAAAGCCTTCCCCCAGAGACAACACCCTGAGTTTCAACTTTTAGCCTATGGACTGTGACAAAATAAAATTTTCCTTTTTAAAGCCATCCACCAGTAGTATGTCTGTTAAAGCCGCACTAGATGATTAAGACAGTGACCCTACTGGTATTTAAAATACTGGTGGTGTAGCTTCCCACATCAGAGCAGCACAAGTCACAACAGTCTGTCAAAGTGACAGAGGGTCACAGGGCTAATTCTCAGAAGAACCTTAAACCACTGCAAAATACTAGAAGGCAGGAGGGTATGTGGAAAGGAAGTTTCTAGACTTTCCAGTATCCAGGCCCAGTTTTCTAGCCTCCTATTCCCACACAGCTCTAAAGAGGCTTTTATCATTCTTTATTATTATTATTATTAATTAAACTTGCTTACAAGCCCAACACTGCAACACATGTTGGGTCTTCAAAGAATCCTTAAGCAAATGGTAACTATAAAAAAATATTACAGGGCGATGAGGATGTCACAGGAGAGTTTTGTGCCTTTTGTAAGTACTACATCCAGTTTTGAAAAGCTCAGAAGAAGCCCAACTCTAGATTCTTGTATCCAACTAGAAAAAAAAAAAAAAACAGAATTAGTGTGTGTGTGAGAGAGAGGGGGAGAGAGAGAATAGATACGAGGATTAGAAAAGGAAAAATAGTGGGGAAGACGTATGGTGTCCAACACAGCCCCCTAGGACTAAGGTTAAGAAATAGGTTAGCTCTGAATAATACACTTTAGTTTGTACACATATCTGTAGAGACTGTTTCATTTATAAGAAGCCTCATTCAGCCTAAAGTTACTAAGACGTGCCACAGTTTACCATAAATTGAAAATAAAACCCTGTACCCAAGTACAGGCAGCTTGTACCAACTGTGAATAGATACATTACCCCTGATACTCACAAATGTGGGGGAGAAGGGGTGAAATCCTATACACCTAAAGATGCTTAAAGCTCTAACCCAAAGTGAACCATCAGTCAAATGTAGAATGCTAAGACCTTCACTCAGAACTTTATGAAGATATTATAAAGCTCACTCTGCTGCAAGTGGAATTTTCAAGCTACACATTTCACTAAAGCACAAACTGAATAGACTCGTGTTGGTATAATCCTCACATATTGGTGCCAGCTGGGATCCTGGATGCTGAGCTGCGACCGCATCTCCATGGGGCTGAAACCACCGATCTGTTTCCCATAGGTCACCACACAGCCATCAGATGGAGACACTATGTGGTCACCAGCCTGGCAAATGGATCCAAACCACCTCCGTCAAGGGAAAAGGCTATGGCCCCCATTCCCCATCTCCTGAGGCACCCCGGTCCCTCTGCAAAGCAGTATCAATAGAGAGACTAAATGAATTGTTGACTTAATTGTGCTGTGCGAGCTGAATAATTGCAGGCTTTCCAGGAAGGCTTTGTAACCAATGAGATGGCATTGGATCTGCCAAAACCCTCACCTTGAAGCCAACATCTTTTCTTTCTACAGTCTCTTTCCTATCACAAATAATGGCAACCCTGGTATTATTTCCAGAGGAGGCAAAACCACGGCAGAAACATCAAAAATTATGTCTTTCAAAATGGAAAAAGTCTCCATTAAGCTGCAACTGCTGAGAATTGCTCTTTCCATATATGCCAGTCACAAACTGATTTAACCCGCTGAACACTAAACCATCCAACAAATGGCAAAATAATCTTACCTTTAAGTTGAGGAAAAAATGTTCCTTTACATACAATGACTATATATTTTTAAACACTGTACCGGGTTTTAGGTGAAAATTTACGGCAGAATCCTCACCTCCCATGTAGAAGACCAAGGTTTGACTCCTGGCCACTGTATTTCATTTTCAGCCACCACACATCTGTCAGTAAAAGTTCAGATGGTGCTATGATGCTGAGTGGGTTTCAGGGGAGCGACCAGATTTTAAGATAGACTAAGAAGAAAGGCCTGACAATCTACTTCCAAAAACCTGGCAGTGAAAACTATTGATCACAATCTCATCTGCAACCAACCATGGGGACAGTACAGAACCGCATGGCACATGTTCCATTGTGCGTGGGGTCACCAGGAGTCAGGGATCAATCCAGTGGCAGCTAGCAACAATAGAGAATGGTATCTGTAGCTACAACCTAAATTATCGCCCGAGAAAACCCTGTATCACTTAAAAAGTCAAGAAAACTGAGATGCTGTTATAACCCTTTCTGCAAAGGTATTTACAAAACTGACTTAAACCAAAAAAACCACTGCTGAGAGTCAATGTGGCTCCAGGCAACACTATGAGACAGAAGTGTCCCATAAGGTTTCTAAGGCTCTAAGTCTTTATGGGAGCAGACTGCTACATCTTCCTCCTGAACAGCAGCTAGTGGGTTTGAACAGCTGACCTACTGGTTAGCAGGCAAATGTTTTAACCATTGTACTACCAGCTCTCCTCTAAAACTTGCTTGAAATATTAAAAAGCATATTGGAAGTTCCCAATTCAAAACTCAAGCTTACAACTTCTAGTAGAGGAATTATTTGCAGCATTTCATACTTACTTTGTTATTTTAATTTACTTACTTTTGAACAAGTAAGACATTCACAAGTTCACAGTTGAAGTCCCCTGCCTTCCTCTATCCCCTGAGATCCATTCCCCTTTGTGAGGCAACCACTGCTACTAGTTTTCTTGTGTTTCCTTCCAGACCAAAGATCTAAATGCTCTTTAAACTCAATTTATTTTAAAACAATGTCCCTCTTATATCTTCTTTCCTGTTACTCCCTTGTTTTTATTTCTGGTAACAGTTTTTCATTAATAATAATCAAAGTCTCTTCTCTTTGATGGGTCTAGATTCTTGCAGAGTTTGAGCTTCTCCAGCTGACTATTTCTTCTCAGCTGTCATAATCCCACATCATACAGTGCATTCATGATGTCTCACTAACAGGATTAGGACTTTTGAGGAGAAGTATGTGGCTGGACTTGACAAGAATGCAAAGATGCTATTTTTATGTAAATATCCTTCACCAAAATGCCAGAAGATTTTATAAAATGGGAAACATAACATAGCTATCACCATAGCAAAGTTTTAAGAGTGTTTGAACACTGACAGAACAGCGTTACCCTAATTCAAGAGCCAGCTGACTTAGATTTTAGAAAGTGAATCGCATCTGAGTTTTCACGGTTAGGCTGGCCCAGAGCAACACTTGCCTTTTGAATACACTGAGGATGAGAAAAAGATGAAGCGTGTTAAGAACTTTGGAAGGAAGATAAGGGCTTGGTAAGGTCTTCCAGAAACTGATAGGTATGAGAACACCCAAAAGGTAAGTAGCACACAAATGTCAAACACACCAACGCCATTGTTTTTTTTCCCTTTCTACATCAAACTGAGGCTATAGTATGTTCTAAAAAAAAAGAAAAAAACAGGTCCAGGTTCTAGAAACAGATAATTTTTCCCTAGTTATCTTTGACTCAGTTTCATCTGAAAAATACTTAGCCTAGTTGTTAGGTGCTATCCAATTGGGTATGACTCAAAGCAGCCATATGTACAACAGAATAAACTCTGTCCAGCCCCAGGCCATCCTCACAATCACTGCTGTTTGAGCCCAGTGTTGCAGCTGCTGTGTCACTGTGTCACTCCATCTCAGCGAGGGTCTTCCTTCTGTTCCACTGACCCTGTCTACGAAGAAGTCTAGCCAGAACATTCCTTAAAAGTGAGGATGACCTGACTTCATCTTACTTTCTGTTTAGTCCTCTAGTGCTGCTGCAACAGAAATACAAGTGGATAGCTTCAACAAGGAATTTATTATGTCACAGTTCAGTAGGCTTCAAGTCTCAGTTCAGGGCATCAGCTCCAGGGGAAGCCTTTCTTTCTGTCAACTCTGGAGGAATGTTCTCATCATCAATCTTCCCTTGGGCTGAGAACATTTCAGTCCAAGAATCTGAGGTCTAAAGGATGCCCTCTGTTCCCAGTACTGCTTTCTTGGTAATACAAGGTCCCCAGCTCTCTACTTGCTCCTGTTTCCCTTTATCTCTTGTAGAATAAAAGGTGGTGCAAGCTACACCCCAGGGAAACTCCCTTTACATTGGATCAGGTAGGTGACCCGGGTAACAGTCCTTACAATCCCACCCTAATCCTCCTTAACATAATCCAATCTTACCCTATTAACCATGGACAGAGACTAAGACTTGCAATGTAGGAAAATCACAGAATGGAAGACAATCACACAGTACTGTGAATCATGGCCCAGTCAGATTGCTAAACATTTCCGGCGGGGGGGTGGTGCGGGGACATAATTCAATCCATGGCATTTGCTTTGGACATATTATTGAGAGGGTTCTAGTCCCTGGTAAAATCAAATCCATTGCTCATCAAATTGATTCCAATGCATGGCAACCACATAGGACAGTGTAGAACTGCTCTCACAGGGTTTCTAAGGAGCAGCTAGTGGATTTGAACTGTCAATCTTTTAGTTAGCAGCCAAATACTTAACCACTCTGCCACCAGGGCCCCCATGCTTGGTAAAGTAGAGGAAAAATAGCCTAGATCAGCTCTTAAGTCCTTACCTTTTACCCAAAAGAAATCATGGCACTTCCAACAAGACAGAAAGAATGCTGGGTATCTCCTAAATGACAACTGTCCACTACAGTCACTTCTCTCATCAGCATTTTAATGCACTAAAAATACTGAAAAGTATACACAGTTTGTTATTTCATGGCAAATAAAATTTGGCAAATAAAACTGTCTCCTAGTATGTACAATATTTTTGAGATAAATTCAAGTGTTTGTCTCCCCAGCTGCAAAAAATTGCCAGATTGTTCTCTCATAAATCAATACATCCATGGAATGGAAATAGGACTTATCAGCTTCACTACTCCAGGAATTTGAATCTTCAATAGAACAACACAAGAAGAAAGGAAACAGCTAGGGTTCATTCACTCCAGAATTCATGCCCAAGCAAGACTTTGTAATAATTTCTGGGGGGCACTGGGTTTTTCTATATATACATTTTTTTTTCTTCAATCCTACAAACAAGCTCATATCTTTCCAATAAACTCCTATTTCTACTTAAGTTAGTGGTTTCCTGTATAGCAGTCCACTCCAAAACCTAATGCTTAAAACATTCTGTAGATTGGCAATGGGGGTACGTCTGTCAGCTGGGACATTTTGTCGCTGCTCTCCATGGTCAGCTAGATTCATTTAAGCATTTGCAGTCAGTGGGCAGATCAGCTCAGGACTGACTGATCCCAGATGACTTCATCCACGTACAAGCATTTGGAAGTTGGCTGGAGCTGTCAGCTGGAGCACCGTGGCTCTCCGTGCAGTCTTACACCCTTCAGTAGGCTAATCTAGACTTCTTTACAGGAAGAAGAAATGTTTCCAGTGGACAAAAGCAGAAGATGCAACTTGCCTTTTGCCTTACACATTCAATTATTCAAAAACCATCTTGAGGCCAGTCCATATTTAAAGAGTGGTTAGAACAGACTCAATTTCTTAATGAGAGAAGCGGCACGGAAACCTTGCCATGAAAAGTGAATACAGGTGGACATGATTAATTGGCAAACATGTAACAATTTACCATGTTGGAACTGATTTCTGTTGCTTGCAATCTAAAAACCCTAACTGAGCCACCAACCAGTATAACACAGTGGAACTCACAGGTTTTTGAGGTCTTCACATTTAAGACACTTTCCCCATTTATACTCCACATACTAATGGGATTAATTAGAAAGAATGTGGATGTCATGGAAGTGGAACTATAAGGAGCAGAGAGTCTGAAGTGAAATTATTGCGGTTTAAGTCTTAACGGTTACTTATATAGTAACTGTATAGTTTAGCACTCACGTAATCTCTGAGATTTTCATCGACCAAATAAAAACTACAATGGGTGGGGGGAAGAACATCTGCCCTAAGTTATAGAATTGTTGTAAATTGTTGTAGTGCAAACTCTATGAATGATAGGCAGCACTCACTTGCAAAGTAGTGTACCATAAAAATGACCTTGCAAGTTGAAACTACAAAAATAGGTTAATAATCAATGGTTGAAGTTACAATGGTTCTGAGACTTTAAAACTCTTTGTGGGAACATTCAAAACTCTCTTACTACTGATTCTAAACATACAAATAAATGAGAAATCTGGTAAAACTAATATTAATTTAGTACACTGCAATAAAACACTAGAAACAGTGAGAATACAGTGTTTCATTCTTAAAAAAAAAAAATTACCAGGAATGATTTGAATAGTACCTGTTTTCTCATTATATAACTTACAATATGGAACAAACATTTTTGCTATGCCTAGACAAATTATCATACTTCTCTCTATATTTTGTCCTGTTATTTCCTTTCTGACATTTTATCTTTTATACTTTCTGTGCCATGAAATATCTCCAAGAGTTCCTTTAACATTTGGGGGAGGGGGTTGTTGGGGTTTGGTTTGTTTTTGTTTTGCGGTTTTTTGTTTTGTTTTGTTTTGTTTTGTTTTGTTTTGTTTTGTTTTGCTGCCATCACTGCCTTCCCATAGGACACCTTTATCCTTTTTGTCACAGTCACTTGCCTCATTTGTATCAATAAATTTGCCTTCACTTAGTTCCACTGGCTGCATGTCTCATGAAAGGGAGTGGTGTTATTCTTATAATAGGCTATTTCTTCTTTAATTCCACTTATTTTCAGTTTGAATTTCACTCCCAACATTACAACTTTTTGTTTCTTTGCTGTATTCTCATTGTTGTTGACCAGTTCCCTCTTCCAGTTATTCACACTTGTAAAACGTCTCATGAGTTTATCACTGGGAGACAAGGAAGAAACACAACTACATGTTTTGCTGTCTGTGACCTGAATAATAGATGTACAGTGAGCAATCACCCACAGACTTAATGAAGTGATGTGAGTGGTCACAGATTATGACATGCATCTGTTATTTACACAGGACTTGTGGACTGAAGAGCTAGTGGTAAAGTTTGTTTTACAACTTCTCACAGCTAATATACATGGCAACTGAAATCTGAACAGTGTTGTTAGGTGACTGATGTCACTTAACTAAACTGTGGTAACTGAAATGTGTGCAGACTGTTGTGCCTTTCTCCCTCAGAGCAGCTGGTGAGTTTTAACTGCCAATCTTTTGCCCAGTTAGTAGCTGGTCACTTAACCACTGCCCCACCAGGGCTCTTCAGCACCACCGCACTCAGTGCTAATCCCATGCTCATAGGAACATTTACAAACCAGACTAAACTGAGGTGAGACCAACAGAGGGAGGGCTGGATATCCTCATTTTGTGAAGGACAGAAGAAGAACTTGAGTTAAGTAGCTGGCAGCAAAGAAGATGTAGTAGAAATACAACTGATATTTCAAATACCAAAGTGCTATCTTGTCGAATCTCCATGGAATCTACATGGTTCCAAGCACAGTTAGAGTCAAAGAGTGAAGTAAAAAGAAACAAATTCAACTCAGTAAAATGGAAAATCTCAGAACTAGAACTTGGCAAAATCAAAAAGTTATACCTGGCATGATGATGGATTTTCTAAAAGTAGAGACTAGAAACAGGCTCAGAGCCTATTCTGAAACTCAGAATAATTTAAAAAAAAAAAAACAGAACACTGCTGTTGAGTCAGTTTTAACTCAGCGACCCTATCGGAGAGAGTACAATTGCTCCATAGAGTTTCCAAGGAGCGCCTAGTGGATTTGAACTGCTGAACTTTTGGTGAGCAGCACTGTGTATCTTGAAGTCCTTGAAGCAGTGAAGTGATTTTTAATCCAGGGTGACTAACAATGCAAGGAATTGAAGAAAGACTGGACCAGGTGGCTCTTACAATTTTGTCATTCTACTAAAACTGCATTTTACTGTTACATACATGGAAAGTCACGTTTAAGGGATTAATATCCAACAATCCAGGTGCTGAACAAATGCTCTCTGAGGAGCGTGATGACAGTCATGTTGGTCAGAACTCTTCCAAATGCAGGTGGAACACACCCAGCTCAGATCAGTTTGAGAAGGGAAATAAGAAACTCCACGGTCTGAGTAATTAGACAGTGTGGGGGGAATCTCACTGCAGGTATAGATACTCAAACAATTACTGTCAGAAATCTGTGTTTCTCAATCTCTTGGATCAAAATTCTGTGATCCAGCTTTAGCCTCAGTCAGACACTGGCCACTGGAAGTTAAGATCACCTGTGTCAGCTTCAAACTTCACTCTCCAGGCTAGCAATTTCAATGAACAGAGAATGCTTTTTTTCCTCAAAAGTCTTAGAACTTACTTGGATTAATTTAGCTTCAAACTTAAACCCATGGTTTACCCAATTACTGTGGACTTTGATTGTCCTGGCTTGGATCACATGAACTGACAATGTGGTGGGGTGGTTTCCACACAGAAAGAGGCCCCCTGTTACCTGAAATAAGGGATTCTGGGGAGAGCTGAATCATAAGATGTCCATTACCATGACAACAATGAATGTGATATTTTTTTAATGGTGACCTTAATGGAATTCTGGGCCTACTCTGAATCTCAAAATAGGAAGTAGAAGCACTGTTATATCTTGAAATCCATGAGAAAATGAAGTTAATTTGATTCTAGGCCATAATCTAATACTTGGGTGATTTTAACATGTCTGTCTTTTCACCAGTTACTTTTCTTTTCCTCTTAAGATGCCACTGTTCACAGGCAGCCTCATCACAGACAAAGTAAAGCAAAGAGAAAGGCATAAAATGATTATTAAAGGGGATTAAGACACAGTATACAAAGAAAAATTCATTAATAACTGAAAAAATCTTTCTCTACATTTAATATTTAGGTGACATTTCTATTTCAGAAGAAGGTAAACATTACAATCATGAATAACAAGTAGAAACACAAACTCCATTTATTTCTAAAATAAACTCATTTTCTTTTCATATCAATGCAAAATATGACCCAGTGCCATATGTTCCATTTGCCATGATTCTAAGACAGCAAAACAACACCATTTCTAGGTCATTAACTTGTCTTCCTATTTTTCCATGTCTTACAATTCTGCTAGGTAAGCATTTGTTCATCACTTTGAAGCTACCTTTTATACATGTGGTTTTTCATTTGTTCAATTACTCCATGCAAAAGCATGGCAGTCAGGGCTAGGGTATGGGAGAGAAAAGGACCACCCCACTGTTTTTCTAAAAGAGCCAGACTCAAGACTACACTTCCAATTGTTTCAAACAAAAGGAGTTACTGTCTTTTGCTAGACTCAAGTTTGAAAAAGGCATTCCTACCCCCTCATTTTATATTATTGGAGTCAAGGCTGAATGTCAAAGGACTCAGGACAGCACAACGGTACCACACAGAAGCATGTCAGGTCTGTAAGCAGTGGGTGGCAAGATGGGGAAGAGGAAAGGGTACCTGCAGTCCCATGGGCATCGCAGAAGAGTCACTGGAGAAAAAAAGGCAATCATAGTGATTTGGGATATTTGTGTAAATCCAGATTAGTAATATGCTGCAAACAAATCCCAAAATCAGGCCTGAAAAATATAATAAACTATTCTCCATGGACATTGGAACGATGCAAGAGAGTGATACCTGAGGTTAAAGATGCTGTATATCCTTCCCTATATTTTCCATACTTGTTACATTTCCTGGCTACCTACAGGAAGATTTCCCTTGGCCAGCTTAGTGTTTGAAATGGCTACATGGGATTGAGGCCATTAGAAAAATAAATAATTCATTTAACACATAAGACGTGCTGTAGAGTTCACAATAAATAGCCTAGCCCGTGCAACTTTGAAGAAGCCACGGTCTGCTGCTAACCAGAAGGTAGGCAGTTCAAATCCACCCGTGGTTTTGTGGAATAAAAGACTTCACAATCTGTTTCTATAAAGATCACAGACTAGAAAGTTGGTGGTGAGTCAGAACTGACTCAAGAGCACAAAACAACAATGTAATTTAGAACACAGGGTTCTCAGTAAATACAGATTCTGCCTGACTCTTAGCACAAGTATCTCATTCTCACTCACCTCAAAGGCGACTTCTTCCTGGAAGCCTTCCTTGACTGCTCTAGCACTATGTGCTACCCAGCGTTTGTTTCACTGTGTCACGGGATATGATTACATATTTCATCTCTTTTAGAGTGCTCCTGAGAGCAGGTTCTGAAGTACTGAGAAGGCAGTCTTTAGTGGTTATGTGGACTCTGGGATTAATTCTCTTGATCCTAATCCCATGTTTATCTCTTCATCCCTGTATAATATAGGGGGATCATTTCTGGACCTCAGTTTGCTCATCTTTATAATGAAGAAAATCGTGTTTATCTCATTATTTAAGTATTTGATCAATACATGAAAAGTGCTTGGAACAGTGCACAGCCCACAGTAACAGCTCAATACATGTTTTTGTTGTTGTTTTTAAATCCCTGTAGAAAGGGTGGGGGAAAACTAACTTATGTATACCTCCACAGTGTTACAAAAGCATATCATAATTAAATGACTTTCAAAAATGCTCAAGGATAAAATGTAAAGTGTCAGAGATACATAGCAACAGACAGACCAAGTTAAAAAAAAAAAGCCAAAAGATACTTTTAGAAGATAGAAAATACTTGCAATGCAATTAACAGTCAAGATTTTCTAGAAGGTATTTTTAAAAAGAAAACACCTATGAATTGATGGAAAAGGCAGAGGAAAAGCACATGAATTATGAATAAGCATTTCACAGAAGAGGAAACCTGAATGGCCATGGAACTATGCAAATATGCTCAGTGAGACGGAAATCAAAAACAAAGTACCATTTGAGACCGACTTGATTAAGAAACTGTCAAGAATCTGATAGAATCAAGCGTAGCCGAGGATGAAGGAAAGCAGAAACTCTTACGCATTCCTGTTGGGTAGAAACTGGTACAGTCACTTTGTCAAGGAAAGCTGAAGGCATGCTTTTCCACTCCTGTGTGTCTACTTTACAGAAGCTTGTGTACATGTGCACAAGAAGACGTGTTCCAAGATGCTCACTACAGCAAACAAAAAGGAATACAAATAACTTAAGTGTCCATAAGTAAGAGAAACAACAAACTGTTGTCCCTTAATGCAATATACTACTAAAGAAAAACCCATTCGATTGTTGTCCAGTTGATTCCCACTCATGATGTCCTTGTGGAACACGGTAGAACTTCCAGTAGGGTTTCCAAGACTGTAATCTTTATGGAAGCTGACTGACATATCTTCCTGTGGGGCAGCTGGTAACTGCAAACTGTCGACCTTCCAGTCAGTAGACTAGTGCTTAACCACTGCACCCGCCGAGCACCTTCTAATGCTGTAAGCCGGTTGAAATGAATTGACAATTAAACAAATGTACATATCAAAATAAACAAATCTAAAAAAATACAATGTTGAAGAAAAAGATATATTGATAGTAAACCTAAACTGTAAAAACTCAAAATGATAGGAAGCACTTTTTATGGATACATACAGACGTAGTAGAAGTATAAATTCAAGCATAGGAATAAAACATCTTTATGCTAGGGAAGGAAGTGAAAGGAAAGAGTGGGGCTTCAAATCTTTGTTCTATCTTCTTTCTCTAAAAGGAGGACAAAGCAGATTTGAAATGAACGTGGCACAAGGTGAAATCTGGTTTGTGGATGCATGGTGTATATTTTTTCCTAAATGTTTCAAATATTTAATAATTAAATATTTTTAATTTTCAATGAACTTAAAAATAAGAACAGGCAGCAGAGAATTAATGTTTCCAGGTAAATTTCAATACACTGGATACTCAATGTTTATAGAGTAAATACGCAATACCTTCCCTGACTCCACTAAGTACATGTCCATATACATGCTTTCTAGAGAGAGGTACGGACTCCGTTGGGTAGATGAATGGATGGACGGATGGACAGATGGATGGACAGATGAAACAGGTGGGTACATAGATACACAAATATATGGCTAGGCAGAGACAGATATTTTCAAAAGTGGCTTAGAGAAGGCAAAAGTTTTAATATATCCATATAAAATGAAATTCCAGCTCTGCTACTCCCTAGATTACTATCTTGGACAGGGCACCCATGGGAACCACACAGCAATAGGCTCACCATTCACACTGCTGTCTGTGTGGATGGTGCCCCATGCAGCTGTGCAATGCCAAAGCCCCAATGGGCAAATGCAATAACCTCCCTGAGCTCCCATTTCTTTGTCTGTAAAATAAGATCAATCATGGATGCCTTACAAGGACTTTAAAGAGTAACTGGGACAATGTGCATGAACTACTTACCACAGAACCCAACACATAGTAAGGATTAAGAATACCATAGTTACTCTCAAGGTGGAGACCCGGTGGCCCAATGGTTAAGAGCTTGGTTGCTAAACAGAAGGTTAATGGTTTGAATCTACCAACTGCTCCCTGGAAACCCTAATGAGGCAATTCTACTCTGTTCTTTAGGTCATTTATGACTCAGAATCAAATTGACAGCAACTGGTGGGGGGTTGTGTTTGTTTATTATCAAGGTAATACTACGAACATGGATACAAAGTCTAATCTTCAAGAGTAGGTTAATGAGCTAATGGCCTCCACTGAAAACTGACTCCTTTACCATGAGACCAAGATGATGCCAATCTACCATTACTGAATATTTTGATCAAAGATTCTATAGAAGATTCCTGATCAAAAGAGGGGAAAATGCAGAACAAAATTTCAGAATTCTAAAAGACACCAGACTCTCTGGAGCCATAGAGGTCATATGAGTCCTTGAAACTACTGCCCTGGGTTTTAAACCTTAAATTAAAAATATTCCCTGAAGTCTTCTTAAAACCAAACAATATTTTTAGCTTAACTAGTAAAGAATGTCTGCCTTCAGCATTATGCTCTTTCGAGTTCTGTCTATATGGGATCAAATCGACAACCAAAAAACAAAACAAAACTCACTGCCGTTGAGTCAATTCTGATTCATAGCAATCCTATAGGACAGAGCAGAACAGACCCAGAGTTTCCAAAGAGCTCCTTGTGGACTAGAACTGCTGAACTTTTGATTAGCAGATGTAGCTCTTAATCCACTACACGGAACTCAAGATATTAGACAGGAAATTTAGAGAGCATTGAGTCTGTGCCAATAGGGGAGGAACAACTCAGAAAACAAAGGTGAAAACAGCTGCACAGTTCAAAGAATTGTTACCAAATTGTATGTGAAGAAACTGCTGAATTGGTGTATATTTTGTTGTTTATATTCTTCATCACAACAAAAATAATTTTTTTACTTAAATTTTAAAAGAGAGTAGGTTAATATGCAACAGTAGCCCAAGAAGCTACATCCTGAATACTGTATAACCAGAACTTCAAAAATCACCCAGTTACAGTAGAGAAGTAACATATGCATGCTATATTTATGTAGTCGAACTGATCTTGATGACTGTAAGTTTGACAAAAAGCACTAGGACACATTGGCTGCTTTCAAACCTGCAGTTCTGGTTCTAGGAAACTATTCTGGCTCATGGAAGTACCTCAAGAGAGTGGGCTTGGGCTGGGCTGTTGGTCTGCCATCAGAGCAGACCAGCTTTTCTGTATCCTTAATTACAGATTTCTCCAAACTATTGTAAGTGATGCAAGCCTTAACATAAATCTGATCTTACGTAAAGCTTTCTACAAAGCAGCTCTACATGTTCATGGTCCATGAATACAGACAGAAGCTCAGACATGATGAGATATATGGGATGAGCTATCTGGGATCGCACAATGGCATGTGAGGAAAACAGTGGGAGCAGGAGGAGAGAGCAACACAGGGCACGCAGACAGGAACAAGTCTTCTTTGTCATTTGCACTGTTATCATACAGAAACTCATCAACTCCACAATTTAACATAAGCTGATAGACTCCAAAATAGACTTAATATAGAGCCTTCCTGAATGGTGTCTGTTTCAGTTATCTGTTTTTGCATAACAATGTACATCAAAATTTAGTGGCTTACAATAACAAGAGTTTACCATTTCTCCAGATTCTAAACTTTGCTGGGCGTTTGCAACTCTGTTGCTTTCCCATAGGCTCTCTCTGAGGCTATTATCAGCCGGAGGGTGGGCTGGGTCCGAAGGTCCAAGACGGTTCCCTGGCATGTCTGGAGGTGCCGGGTGTCGGCTGGCTGTCTCAGTTCTCCTCGTCGTTTCTCATCCTCTGGTGAAGCAGAACAGCTTCTCCCATAGTTGTCTAAGGGCTAAGTCCCAAGAAGATGGAGACAGCAGCTACAGTGCCCCCAGAGAACCCCTACCACATCACTTCTGCCACATTCAGTTGACCAGAGCACATCACCAGGCCACCAGATTCAAGGGAAGGGGAAACAGCCTTCGCCTATTGATAGGAGAAGTGGCAATGCCCCACTGCAAAGGACAATGGGAAGAAAAGTTGCAGGTGTCTATGAAAACAATCTACTAATGGTGCTCCTGAAGTCAGGTGCTGGCAAAGCTCGGCTTCTATGTACAATGCGGTTCTTTAAAAAACAAGAAAAAGAAAAAGAAAAAAAACCTATGCTTAAAAAGGACAAGTTTGAAAACTACATTAAGAGAGACAAAGGGCCAGAAAACACCATGAAAATAAGAATGGGGAGTAGTGGTTCTATTTTTTTTTTTTTTTTTCTCTCCTAAAATAAAATCTGCCTGGCAAGAAAAACTGGGCTTTTCCTCTGCAAGCAACACGATTCCTGAAGACTCAAGATTTGTCCTCCCCTGAGCAGACAGTGAAAGTCCTGCGATGCGATCGATGAAGATGATGAAGAGGTTGGGGGTCGCTGAGTGGGAGGCGGTTGGGCCTCAGCAGGGCAGGTACCTGAGGCTTGCTCTCACGGAGCAGATACTGACAGAGAGTCCAATACCCCTTCTGGAGACAGGCCAGTCTATGCACTCAGAGAGGGGAGTGAAACAAGGTGAAACGGAGTCTACAGGGGAGAGGGGTGGCACTGAAGACGCAGATGCTGAGAGGAGCACAGCTGCTCAGATACAGCGATGCCCTCCACCAGAGGGACAAAAGGCTGAAAAGTGACCCTTTGTAACTCTTTCTTTCATCTTCTGGAAATTAGGCAAGGAAAATAAGAGAGAGGTTTTGCCAGAACAGTCAAGTCGTATAATATAATAATTGGACACTATGTATATGAGGAAATCTGTAATGTTAGACAACTTAAAGAAAGCAGAGGAAGAGAACAAAGAAGACAAGAACAGAATAAGACTGAGACACAACGACCAAACCATCTCCTGCTAAGAAACACTTTCCAGCCCCTTCTTTGTGGACAGGTGAACAAATAGAGTCACGCTTATAGGTGTGAGTTTATAATTGGTTTCATTTTATTCCATTATTAAATGGGTTAATAGTGCATCCATATTGTGACAACATTCTCCAGCAAATGTCCTAATTAGGAACCCTAACTAGCTTTCCATTATTTCAAAACTGTCCACATCTGGGTAGACCCCCAAAGACCATCTGGAACCTGGACGCCTGCCCGGGCAGCAATAGACTGTCCTTCATTAGACCTCTCTATGCCCCACCTATGTGGAAGAGAGAAGGGGACTGGAGAGGTGCATGGAGGAGACACTGGAAAACAGCATTTCCTGCTCAGGCATCTGGTTATACAGAGCTATCTTCCTTGCAATTGACTGTGTTCATAAAACTTCAACGATTTTTATGGCGCACTGGCTATTTAAAATTATCTGGAACACACATTTATTTAAGTATGCACTGCTGTGCACACACATACGCAGAACATTCATCCAAGAACAGCAGAAAGGCCCACTCTTCTGCATTTTATCTTTAAACTACTTCAGTTTGAAGGGGAAGAAGCTTTTAAAAAACCAAGAATAACTTCAAAATCCAGAGTGAGGAAATGCCAATAAAATAAAGCCACTCACATTGATTTATCATTGTATTCCACAACCATTGCTTGCTTCAGTAGCTTGTCACTGTAGTCGGGGTGGGGATGGGGCAGGGGAGTCGCCTGCATCTCACATCTCCTCTAAAATCTGATGTGGATTTAAAAAATTCAATCATAAAGCTCCACCAAGTGGATACTTTTTAAACTACGCCACGAAAACAGCCACTGCGTGTAGGGGTTGGCAATTGAAACCATGGCCCCAAATCTGCTTCTGAAGGACATCAGTGGCCTGGCTTATCCATCATTTTGTACATAATTTAATTGGATCAGCATCTTGAGGAAAGAATTCTGTAAATGTGAAAATGGATCAGCAAAAACAAGCCCCTAGCTTCTTGAGAACTGAACTGGGCTTAGAAGCCACCTACAGCTATGCTAGACCTTACATGGACAAAGAGGATCCAGGCATATGCTGGTCTGCAGCCACTCAGGGAACTAAAATCCCCCTGTGGCCCCTCTGGAAAAGCTCCGTGGTCCATTTAATTGTGTTCCTTATTTCACTATCTGGGCTGATTATACTGAATTACTTGGCACCCCCGGTAAGCCTGTCACTTAGATTCTAGAACAAATTAAGTTTGTTGAAGGCTTTGCTCTTTCCCTCTATTAAAATATTCATACCTACTCTAACAACCTGATAAAAACTGGCTAAAAGCCTTGCTGGTATCCCCAACAGGGAGTGCCATTTTTAATGAACTCACAAGCATCATAAATAAAAAATAGCTCGTCTTAATAAAGAATTGATAGAGCAGCTCTGGCCCTAGACAGGTGACAAGAGGGAAGTTACCCACAACCTTGGGAGACCCAGCTCAGCAGATGAGTCTCCCAGAGCCTGATAGCCCTCAGCCAACCAGCAAACTCCAGACAAAGGCAGAATCTATGAACTTCCTGAACAACTTTCTCTAAGAGTTGAGTCTGGTGGGTTTCCATGGCGTAGATGGCAAAATGTGACAAGAAGACCCCTCCAGGAGTAGATAAGAAAGTGAGGGGAGGAGGATAACGGTAGCAGGTAATAGACCCTATAGCATTTTCTATTATCTATCCTACAGAATGGGTGTATTACCCCTCCTCACAAACAAAGGCAAATGGAGTTTACATAATTTACACAACTAGCAGGTGGAAGGTCTGACTTCCAGCCAGGTCTTACCCTAAACCCAAGTCCCTAATTAGTAAATCCCATTTAAAAAAATAAAAATAAAAATAAACCTTGCTATTGAGTTGATTCTGAGTCATAGCAACCCTATAGGCCAGAGTAGAACTGCTCCACAGGATTTCAAAGGAGCAGATGGTGGAATCAAACTGCTGACCTTCCGGTTAACAGCCAAATGCTTAACCACTGTGCCACCACTGAGTCTATTCTAACTCAAAGCAACTCTAGAAAGGCTTTATGAAAGCTTTAGAAACACGGCTTAAATTTCTTAACTCTTTCATTCTAATGATTTCTTGGGCAAGAAGTCAGTAGTCAGAGCAGTCACTTGCTTGGGGGTTAAGTAGAGAGCTGACTGGCACAACATTTGCCAGCCAAGATACGCTTCTAAGACTCCCAAACTCTGACTGGAATTGTGGCTTCCTTCCTCCCTGGCCAGCAGAGACTCCTTACTCCAACCACACCCCACGACCCCACAAGAGAATGCTAGACCTAAAAACCTAAGCTCCACAAAATAAATTAAATATATACTCACACCAGCTTTAGAATCAAGGTCAGCTTGGACTACAGCCCTCCTGGTGCCATTTGGGGACTGGGTAACACGGGATAAGCTATCTTATCTCTCTGAACCTGCCCTGGGCAACAGCTTTCTCTTTCTGGCCCTGGGTTAGTAGTACTCTGTGGTGTCGTGAACGCCTTAATACCACCCTTCTAGCCAGGTCTTTGTGATTCACACACAAGGAATAAGTTGTACCATGTGCATAACGTATATGGAACCTGCGATCGTCGAAGTTACAGGTCAACAAGACTAAGCCATGTTTCCCTATATTGTTTATGGGTGTCTCTATTTTATCTATTACGGATCCTGACCTGCACATGTTGATGAAGGAGGACTGATACAGGGTGTTTCTTGGGTCACAGCCCTGCAGGAAGGCTATACTCAAGTCCCACCCTTACTAAAGTTACGCCTTTCGCTGGGGTGCGGCCTGCCTCTAAGGTATATACGTGTGTCCCGGTCAGGCTCCTTCTCCCTCTGCGTCTGGATGCTGCTTCCAGTTTTGATTCTTGAACTAGAGCCAGAGGCTGAAATCTGTGAGCCTTCACAGCCCCTTCAGCCTTGTGACCCAGATCCAGCAACAGCCTGTGGCCCAAACTGTCAGGGTAGATCCATCAGCTCCTGGAGACAGGTGGGTCAGGAGAAGCTTACACCCAACCCACAAGTTTGGGACTTCCAACCTCCAGCACTGCATGGGCCATTTCCTTCACAGTGATCTGGCAGTTAGGTTCACAAACTCACCCTACAACAAATGCCCTACACCTCACTGCTGAACATCACTATGGTCATCTTTGAAGCGCTCCCCTCAGGAAGCTATGCACTGACTCAGGGCTTAGTCTACCCTTCAAAGCAATTCTGGAACTCTTTTCCCAGAATGGCCATCAGAGCTATCATTGTATTACCCTTCGTGTCCTGGATGTCATGAAAATGCCTTCCTTTCAATATTTCCTTTATCTTCAGGTAAAGAAAAAAGTCACTGGGGGCCAGATCAGATGGGTAAGGACTGTGTTCCAATGCAGTTATTTGTTTACTGGCTAAAAATGCCCCCATAGACAACTATACAATTAAGTTCATGAACTTGCCACCATGCCACCCTGTGAATGGCCATTCCAGAAAGAGTTCCAAAATTGCTTTGAAGGGTGGACTAGGTGCTGGCATCAGCGCATAGCTTCCAAAAGTGAGTACCATGAAGGTGACTATAGACGTTTAGACATTTAGAACAATTCAGTTTGTGGACTTAATTGTTGGCCCTCAAATGGTTTGTGAGTTCTGTGAGGCAATGCTGTGACCTGAGAACCCAAAGACGGGAGGGGGCGTACTGAGAGCCAATCCCACAAGGACTGAGGAAGATCTCACCACCATCAAGAACCTGGAGCGCAGCCCATCCACCGGACCTGAGTTCTCAGCACTGAGGATCTCCTAGGCCGGAGAGACAGAGAGAGCTGTAAGACAGTGAGACAGTGTGAGGTGGCATGTGACAGCAGATAGCTGCACTGAGCTTGACCCCAAAGGCCACAGGTAAGAGAGCTGAGGGCCTTCCGACCAGAGGCTTGCTGGCTGAGTGTGGCGCCTCCAGGCACTTGACAGCACAGCCAATAAAGCTGCAGCACTTACCAGAGCAGGGCAGAGGCTAGGCCCGGTGGGGCCCCAGCAACAGAGGCCAGCCTGTGGGCAAAGCTGAGAGAGAGCTAAGAGCTGGCCTAGTTGCAAGCTGTCCTGATTAACAAATTGTATTCTGTCTCCTGAGTTGTAACTTCCCAGTTAATCTGGACCTAAATTTTAACCCATTATTTCCCTAATGAGCTGCATAACTTCAAGTATGGCCTGTGAGTTCCGGGTGGCCATTGGAACAAGCTGTTAAACCCAGCACAGAAGTACAGAGTACCATGAAGGGAATGGCTGGTGTCAGGACTGGTAAATAAGCTGAAGAAGGCAGGTATGTCTAACCTCTACCTCAGAGGAATCAGCTTTGGGTTTATGATGTTGATTCTCACCTCTTACGTCCCCTGAAGTTAGGGGACTTCTAATGCCATATTACAGCCTGAAAGTTCATCCATTAAACAGGGATGACAGTCTTAACTGTTCATGCCCAGCCTCATGCCAAAAAGGATGTAAAGCAGCTAATAACATCGATTTCTTCTAGTCTCAGTCTGAAGAAAATATCATTTTGTTAGCTCTTATTGGAGACTAGCATGTTGCCTGGCTCATGGTGGTTGACGGCAAATGTTCCTCCCACTGGAGCCCTGAATCCCTCAGATCTGCACCTCACTCTCTTCAGGCCCCCTGCCCCAAAACACCTTCCCAAAGGCTCCCACCCCAGAGCCATGACTCCGTTCTTCTAGGGCTCACATGGGCATTCCTGGATCATAATTTTCCTGCTTAGGTCTTAATTTTTTTCATGAGCTGGTACCTGGGACAAGATGAGAGGACAGAGGAGGAGGAGAGATCAAGAAGAGGAGCCACAACCCTTCCAGCTCCTCTTTCTTATGAGCATTCACAGGAAGGTTGCTGCATTAGCAAAAAGGTGACAGTTAAGAGTTATGTCCCCTGCAGGAGAGAGTCACCCCCTGAATTCTAAAGTTCCTTTCCAAAGGTGGGGGCAAAAGGAGAGAGGGGACATCACCTGAGGTAGGCTAGTGTGTGACAAGCAAGAGAAGACAGAAGAAGAGGCCCTAGAGTGGCCATGGCCACACGTCCTAGTAAGCAGCCCTTCTTCCCTGTTCAACCTTACTGTCTACCTGCTTGCTCCATTATCAGTTTTTAGAAAAGTGTCCTTTTCTAGAACGGTAGCTTTCCAGACACCACAGCCAGATTGCTGTGTTCAAACTTCAGGTAAGTTTTTTAATCTTTCCATGACTCACCTGTAAAGCTAAGACAGTGATAAATTCTACCTTATAAGGTGGCCGTAACGACTCAGCAGAAATTAATAACAACAAAGTTATTACCAGAGAAACAGAAGAAAGCAGTCAGAATAGGATGGGATTTCTGACCGGTATGGGGAAGGAGTACTTTCTGGTCAGGGGGTACATATGCGGACGGCAGAGGTCCCTGCAGAGGAAGAGGATGGCAAAGTGGGACTGGAAGGCACCCAAGCCAGCAATCAACCTGCAGAGACTGAAAAAAAATCACCCCTAGTCCTTGTCTTAGGCCCTAGGCTTCTTCTTCTATATGTTCCCAAGCACCTTACAATTAAAGCATCAATAACCCAAGCTACCTGCTGGTGGTTCACCTCACATACTAGGAAAATATCCAAATAGAAGGGCAGAGCCAGGAATCAGTAACCAATCCTGACAAAGCAGCACACATCAGTCTAACTTACCATTGATTTCCCCAGTCTGACTGCTCATCAGAATTACCCAGGGTGTCTTAAAAGCCTGTAAGCAGCCATCTAGGACATGCCACTGATCTTACCTCTTCAGGAACAAGGAAGAATGACAAGATCTAAAGACACAAGAAAAGATTAGTGCAAAGGACTAAAGGACCACCTCTGCAACAGCCTCCAACAGACTGAAGCCAGTGCAACTCGCCGGTGCCTGGCTCCCACCACTGACCGCTCTGACAGGGGTCACAACAGAGCGTCCCAGGCAGAGCTGAAGAAAAGCATGGAACAAAATTCTAACTCAAAAACAAAGACCAGACTTGCTGACCTGATAGAGTCTGGAGGAACCTGAGAATATGGACCCCAGACACCACTGCAGCTCAGTAATGAAGCCACTGCTGAGATTTACCCGGGAGCCAAAGAACAGACAGGACTATAAAACAAAACAAGACTAAAGGGGCACGCCAGCCCAGGGGCAAGGACTAGATGGCAGGAGGGAACAAGAAAGTTAGTAAGAAGGAACCCAAAGTTGAAAAGGAAGAGTGCTGGCCTGCTGTGGATTTGTTAACCAATGTTATAAAACAACATGTATGCTGTTTAATGAGAAACTAGTTTGTTCTATAAACTTCCATCTAAAGTACAAAAAGAGAGAGAGAGAACCACCCAGGGAATTTCTGTATCTGCTTGTCTTTAAATACAGGTTGCTATACCTTCCAACACAGATGTTCCAATTCTATAGGTCTGGGAGATGCTATACCCTCCATCCCAGATGTTCTGGTTCCATAGGTCTATGAGATGTCCAGGACTTCTATATTATTTAAATTTCCCTTCCATGATTCTCGATGGTAGCCCCACCAACAATATGTTTTGAAGCATGAGGCAAATAAGAGTAAACACAGATCTGAATTGCTTTTTTTTAAAAAAAAAAAAAAGAAAGCATCCTTTAGCTCTGAGCAAAAAAGAATGCATAGAAGCTACTTAACAATATGTTATTATGTTCCCCCATGTAGCTACAAACATATACAAATATGTCTGTACAAACTACCAATTCTCAGTTTTAAGCATCCCACCTGATTCCTGATTTTTCTACACTGTTGATCAATTACTATTTAAAAAAAAAAAAAAAAAACTGTCACCAAGTCAATTCTGGCTCATAGTGATGTTATAGGACAGAGTACAATGCCCCAAAGAGTTGCCAAGAAGCACCTAGTAGATTCAAACTGTTGACCTTTTGGTTAACAGCCATAGCACTTAACCACTCTGCCACCAGGATTTCCAAACTACTGCTTAAACAGCATAGAATTTAAAAACTGAAAGAGCCTTTCAGATTAGTGACATCAGCTCCCTCATTCAAAGACAGGGAGAAATGGCACCAGAGACATGAAGAGGCTTGCCTGGGCTCATTCAGGGGGCCAGTCAGGATTAGAACCCAGGCAGGGATGCTCATTATCCAGTCTTCCCTCTGCTGTAACATGTGATGTTTTTCAGGAACAGCTTACAACGAAGGTTTCAGGTTGCAGTAAAATCAATCTCTGCAGATAGGAAAGAACGACATTGAAACTATCACTCAAACTGTGAAATTTTAGGCCTATTCTAACAAGAAGCAATCTGCAAGTCACAGGACCATAATCTACAATGTGTAGGTAACACAGTTCCATAAACTAGAGAGAAACAGGCACCCTGGTGGCACAGTGCTTAAACATTTGGTTGCTAACCAAAAGGTCAACAGTTCAACAACAAAATGTGTCAGGATATGGACTTGAGTAGAAACTTTTTGAGACAAATGATTATTAGCAGTCCCGAGCCCAAGTCTCACCAAAAACCAAAGCAGTTGCCATCGAGTCAATTCTGATTCATGGCAACCCCACAGATGTCAGAATGGAAATGTGCTTCACAGGGTTTTCAATGGTTGTGATCTTTCAAAAGCAAATGGCCAGGGCTTTCTTCTGATGCACCTCTGGGTAGATTCGAACTGCCAACCTTTCAGTTAGTGGCTAAATATTTAACCATTTATGTCACTTGGGGACTCCACAAATCCTACATCCGCTGTTAATTACACAGAAGGTGGTCAGGGACATCCCAATAGCTGTTGCTGCCCCTGCAAGGATTTTACCAAGCTCACTTTCCAAGCTGATGCTAACCTGCACACAATTTTCCCAAAGCCGTCATTTAATACCAAGTAGCTTTTCTCTCAGCAAAAACTGAAATGACATATTGGATTTTGGGTTCTCAAGGCATGTCACAAACATAATCGATAACAATCCTGCCAGAGCCCTGCTGTCTTTCCTCTGGCTCTACCCACAAACAACTACTCTGCCCCAGTAAACACTGAAATCAAGAACTCAGATGTGTTCCTGTGCACACTTACTTCAGGACAGAGATGACTGGTTATGTGTTGATGATTCAAAGGAGTAAGGAGAATTCACTTCTAGCAGGAGAGTAGAGCTTGAGTGTAAATCTCTTAAATGCTTGGTGTAAGACGGACAGTGTGGTACAATAGAAAGTATGAGGTTTAAATCAAAAGACAGGAGGGTTCGTACCAGTCCTACCACTCGTTCACTTACAGAGCTTGGTCAAATCAGTTAACTGCTCTGATTCTCAGTTTCCAACCCTGTAAAAGGGAGATTACAATTGCTCTATCTTACCTTGCATAGCTAACATGTCGTTTTGGACATATCCTCAGGAAAAACCAACCACTAGAAAAGGGCATCATGTTTGGTGAAGAAGACGGTCGCAAAAAAAAAGGAAACCCTCAATGAGATGGACTGACATACAGTCACAAAAACGGACTAATACATGCAAGGATCATGCAAACGACACAGGCTAGGCAACCTTTCACACCGTTATACATCAGGCCACTGTGAGTCAGAGGCAGCGGGAACGCAGCTAACAAGAATAACACCTACCTTTCTGTTGAGCTCATGTTTATAAAGCTCACACCAGTTTTGCTAAACTCTACTGTACACATACAACTTACCGTTGTTTCTACATTGTTTAAGGTTGCAGGAGAGTGGTACCAAACAAAAAATAAACCTGTTGCCATCAAGTCAATTTTGACTCATAGTAACCCTATAAGACAGAGTAGAACCACCCCATAGAGTTTCCAGGAAGCACCTGGCAGATTCAAACAGCTGACCTTTTGGTTAACAGCCATAGCACTTAACCACCATGCCACTGGGGGTAGTGAAGAACCAGAAAACCAAACCGACTGACATCAAGTCCATTCTGACTCATAGCGACCCTATAACCAAAAAAAAAACAAACCCACTGCCACAGAGTCGTGTCCGACTCACAGTGACCCTAGAGGTCAGACTAGAACTGTCCCCTAGAGTTTCCAAGGAGTGCCTGGCGGATTTGAATTGCCAACCTTTTGATTAGCAGATGTAGCATTTAACCCACTACACCACCAGGGTTTCCAGCAACCCTATGGGAAGGTGTAAACTACCCCATAGAGTTTTCAAGGAGTGCCTTGTGGACTTGAACTGCTGACCTTTGAGTAAGTAATAGTTACCCCCCAAATTCCACAAGATAATAATAATAACCAAATCTAAATTCATTGCTGTTGAGTCAATTCCAGTTCACAGTAACTCTACAGGACAGAGCAGAACTGCCCCGCAGAGTTTCCAACTCTGTAGTAGGCAATAGCAAGCACAGAAAGGTCCAGCTGTTTGCACAAGTGCCTGCAGCTACCACACCATAGAGACACAGTCTGAATGTAGGCAGTCTACAAGTGCAGGAGACAAGCAGCTTTCCCTTGTTTCTTGATTCCCCAGATGGATAGATGCCAAACACAAAGCTTAAAATGAACAGCAGTGGTTCACTTTTCTCTATTTGGGGTGGGAAATTCTTTTTTATTGTAGTTTTAAACAGCTGTGTGAGTTATTACAAGATGCTGTGTTCCCAGGCTCTCTTTGTCTTTCTAGAAAGCCAGTGCCCACCTCTGGTGGCCTGACTCAGGCATTGTCTCAAGGCCTCCAATGTTACACTTTCATCAACTCGGCCTTGGCTTATCCAGATCTGTTTTGTGGGAAGGAACGGGCTGTTTGTGTCTAGATAATCAGAAAGAACACGCTGCTTGTCTTCAAAATAACACATTTTACACGATATAAACAAGTTAGCTACAAAGTGAAGAACTGTGGCAAAAATTTTACTTCTGTCTTTTTCAAGCCCAAGAAATATCTCGTTGAACACTCTGTTCCTTGTCTGCTTGTGAAGCTGTGATGGAAGCCCAAGAAACACACTGTCATTGTCCCTCCAGAGCTAGGGCAACGAGGACATTGCTAATTAAAGGCTCAGTGGGCCTTCCAAGTTATCAGAAAGTGTCCCTTATAGGAAAGGCTCCCATGAGCCATTATTAGAAAAGATCTAGAAGCCTGCACCTTTTAAAATGGCCTACTGTTGTTAATTGCTGGCAAGTCGGCCCCACCTCGCAACTCATGGGGACTCCCTGCACAAGGGGATCAGAAACTGAACTCAAGTCTCTTGCATGGAAGGTGAGAATTTCACCCCCACAGCCAGCACATCCCCAGAAACCCTGGTGGCATAGTGCATTAAGTGCTCCATCTGCTAACCAAAAGGTCGGCAGTTCAAATCCACCAGGCGCTCCTTGGAAACTCTATGAGGCAGCTCTACTCTGTCTATAAGGTCACTAGGCATCAGAATCGACTCAGCAGCACTGGATTTGGTTTCGGTTGGGCCAGCAAATCCCAAAGTCTGCATCTTCTTTCCCACAACTATCTTGATCTCAGGGCTGTCTTAACTACTTGCCTCCTCCCCACTGGCAGGGGCTTCTCGCTAGCTGAAGGTCCAGACTCCTCAATAAAGCCTCAGAGGCCCTTCCTGAGTTAGCTCCCACTCTCATTCCATGTTGTTCTCTCTCCTCTTTCTCCTCTTCCTCCCCACCTCACACTGTAGCTTTACCAAACAACTGTTTATGTTGATCTCTGGTGTAAGATCCCAGGACCTAACTTAAGCAGGCAATCAAAATAATTCACTATATTGTGAATGTAATCCCCTAAATGAACCATATTCTTTCTTATGTCTGTGTCTTGGCTCAAGCTGCTGTCTGACTGAACTGTCCTTTCTGTGGCCTATTTCCTTCTCATTTTACGAGAATCAGCTTTAGAATCCCTCATGTGCAGGAAATAATCTTTCACTTTCTGCCTGAGCTGGATAAGGGTCACCACTTACCAAACAGAACCTGGGTGTGATGGCAAAGAAATGAGACTTGGTTTTGCTTTAACAAACACTTTTGAAAACACAAGTCCGAAAGAGTGTTGCCCTTAGATTTTTTTTGTTTTTGTTTTTTTTAAAGTTATTTAGTCCATTTTAAGAAATCTGAGGTGTTTATGATATTAGTAAACTTCTTAGGAGACTCGGAAATGTGTTCAATTCTCCAAAATACCAGATGACTAATGGTGGCACCACTTTTCCTATCTCCCAGAATTCTGACTGCATCAAAGAAAGTATGAGCTGGAAGGTAATCAGGAAATCATCTTGACTCCTCATTTTACACATGTGGACACTGAAATTCAGAGACTGCCGAGGCCATGTCAGGGATCAAACAGGAAGTAGGTAGCAGAGTTCAACTGGGACTGTAAATCCTCTTTAAGTAGACTGCACACTCAATGCTTCAACCATTTCATCTCATAAGGAAAATCTAGTAAACTCTCTCCAGTATCTGTTTTGAACTGCATGCCACATCTTTTGTGTTTGTTTTACATGTTAAAGAATAATATTATTCTGAAAATTTAAAGCAAAGCTTAAAATGGTTTCATCATAAGACACACTGAGTCAAGATGTGGGGCCACCACCAGTTGTTGTATTATGTTGCTAAGTGCCACTGAGTTGATTCCGACTCACAGCAACCCTACAGTCCAGAGTAGAAGTGACCCAGAGGGGTTCCTAGGCTGAAACCTCCTCCCCCCCGACTCTTAGCTGTTCTCAAGGGGGGGTGTGTGCGCATGCGCACATACACACACACTCTCTCTAGGTAAAACTTTACCTCAAGTGAACTCCTCATACAAAAATTAATACATACACAGTTATGTGACAGTAGACACAAACCCTATTGTGACAGCACACTCTTCCTTCCCACACCAGGTTTCCCATGTCCACTCAGCCACCTCCCGTAGTTTCCTGCCTTTTCAACCTACCTCTGGACAGGAGCTACCCATCTGGTCTCCTGTAAGCCTGCTTGAACTAAGAAGCACATTCTTCACAACTATTATTTTATATTTTATAGTCCAGTCTAATCTTTGTCTGAGAAGTGGGCTTAGGGAATAGTTTTGCACTGCCATTGAGTTGGGTCCAGCTTACAGCGACCCTAGAGGTCAGAGTAGAACTGTCCCATAGAGTTTCCAAGGAGCGCCTGGCAGATTTGAACTGCCATCCTTTTGGTGAGCAGACATAGCACTTAACCCATGACAACACCAGGCTTTCCTCGGGAGTAGTTTTAGTTCTTGGGTTAAAAGAGTGCCCAGGGCCACAGCTTTGGAGATTCCTTCAGTCTCAGTCAGACCATCAAGCCCAGTCTTTTTACGTGACTTTGAGTTCTGCTCCAACACTTCTTTCTCACTTTGTCCAGGACAAGGACTCTGTTGTATTATCTGTCAGTGTGGTCATTGGTGGTAGCTGGGGACTATCTAGTTGTTCTGGTCTCATGCTGATGGAGTCTCTAGGCTACAATCTTTATAGCAGGTCTTTGTTCCTGCAGAAGAGCTAGTGCATCTCAACCACGAGTTTTCAGTTAGCAGCCAAGTGCTTAACCACTGAGGCACCAAGGCTCCCAAGACCAGTCCCAAAGTTCTATGAAAACCAGATTTAGTCCACTGGTTCCTAAACTGAGCCCTAGCAGGGCAGTGGTTAAGAGCTCAGCTGCTAACCAAAATGTCTGCAATTCAATCCAGAAGCCATTCCTTAAAACCCTAGTGGGGAGTTCTACCCTGTCTTATAGGGTGTCTGTGAGTAGGAATCCATTACAGCAATGGATTTGGTTTGGTTTCTTGGTTTGATCCCTAAACAACATTAGTTTGCCTATTACTGTCTCAGTCTTTGTGATATCTGAATACTACCTTTGCTAGTTAACTTCTTTAAACTGGCTCACTTTTAAAAAACATCAATAACTCATTTAACCTCAACTTCAGCAAAAATAATCATCTATGAAGTCATAGTATGTTAATATACTGTTTTCCTAACATATTTAAAATGAATTAAAAAAAAAAAAAAAAAAACCTAGCCTGTTGCCACTAAGCCAATTCCAACCCATAGGAAACCTACATGACACAGTAGAGCTGCCCCACAGGATTTCCAAGGAGTGGCTGGTGGGTTTGAACCACCAACCTTTTGGTTAGCAGCTGGACCTTGACCACTATACCACAAGTTTAAAATGAATACATAAGAATTAAAATAAAAAATGCTCACATACCACTCAAAACCACTCTGTGTACTGTACCAATAGCACACATATAACACTACTGAAAATTGCACTTTTTTCCTGAAAGCAAAACAATTTACTGGTATTCACTATTCAGTCTTCCACACGCACCTATTTTATCTGAAATGCCAATCAGTAGCACACGCAGGTCTCAAACTAAAAGCTTATCTTTCCACTAATAGCTTTTCTTATCAACCCCTAGATCACTATGCCTTCCACACATTTGATCTGTCACTTTGTTTGAAATAATCCTTTACCCTAATGTTCTGCACTGACTATTAATAAATTATGAACAAACAGCAAAAATAATTACCCTTTCACCTAGGAAAACACTGGCGACTACGACTTAATGGTCTACCAGTGACATACGGCTTTAGCCAGCATAATGGATGCAAATGTGTAACAGGATATGGGTAAGTTATTTTCACACAAGCTGTCACTTGTCAAACAAATTACATGGGCTTCTATTAGCTGTTTAATTCACAGATTACATAAAAACAAATTCTGCTCACAAAATCTGCCTTATTCCTGGCCCTCCTGGAGAAGGCAGAACCAACCCACAAAACCACCGAGGAATAAAAGCTGCAGAGACAGAATGTGTTCAGTACGCATGAAAATTCTGCTATGAGTGGTGAAAAGGATGTTGGTTGAAGTTATCCAGAGATTTAACAGCCTTCAGGAAAGCAGAGAGGGACCTAAGATTTTGAAGGAAGCACAGATTTGGACACCTTTCCAGAGTGGGAACTCAGCAAAATCTGCCAAGCAGTTTTGGGTCTAACAAGTGCAGGCACAGCGAGGCCAGTGGGGCACCGCTGGCGCCAGATAAAGGTGATGACAAGGTCTGCTGCTTTACGTCATCAATCTAGACTGGCAGTCTGGGGATGGTATCCTCCGTGCACATTCCTAAGGGGCAGTGACTGGTGACCACGGCTGCAGAAGCCCATATTGCCAGAGGCCCTGGGGCCTGAGGCTTCAGCTCTTTGGCCAGCTTCAGCCCAATGCCCTGTTGCCCTTTAGGAAACTAGTGCATGCTTTTGCAAACTAGCATGGTTTTAGTCACATCTCTTATACCCTAACATTAGCATATTTTAACTTTTCCTTTCTTACAGTAATAATTACAGCCAATACTGATCTAGTATTTAACATGCACCAGATACTGGAGCACAGACTACCTTTCTCTCTGGGCCTTTCTTATCTCGCAAGGTGGTGAGATAAACGAAGAGACGCTAAGGAGGTTTGCCACGAATGCCAATTCTGAGCCAGTGGAGCTGTCTGGCTGCGGCCCTGTATTTGTTTTTAATTGTACTTGTTTGACTACCATGCTGAGTCAGCACGGAAAGTGTCGCAGTCGATTAGCAATGTCTGCTGCGATTGACACAGCAGCACTGAGCAAGCACATCATGCATTTACCACCTTTTGACTCAAGTATTTCTAAGCTCCCTTCTGCTTAGAATCTTTGAATTCATGGTTCCGACCGACTCTTCGTTAAGTGAAAACTTCCTATAAATTACTGAGGGAGGGAATAAGAATTAAGTTTGGAACCTCCAAGAGACCTGCTTTCTGCAATTGACTATGGGGGCTTTTACAACTACTTTAATCTCTGCTTAAGCCTCAGTTTCATCAGCTACAAAATAAGGAAGAAAACATTTAACCTATATTCTGCCATTTAAGTTTGTGATCTCATCCTAGAAAAAGCGCTACATACCTCATTGGTGAATACCACTAGGTCATCTTCAAAGCACTCCCCTTGGGAAGCTATGCACTGACGCCAGCACCTAGTCCGTCCCTCAAAACAATTGTAGAGCTCTTTTTCTGCATTCTAGAAAAACAGTTAAAAAAAAATTGCTTTGAAAGGTGGACTAGGCACTGGCATCGGTGCACAGCTTCCCAAGAGTGCTTCGAAAGTGACCATAGTAATATTCAGCAATGAGGGATGCAGCACAGTCCTCGTAATCATATTGAAGATTAAATAAGTATGCAAAACATCTAGTACAGCACCTGGCTTACCTGTTTGTGTTCAACCAAGTAGAAGCTATTGTGGGCTTTTTCATCACCATTAGGCTGACAGTCCTCAACTGATCAGACGTTTTCTGACTCGTAATTCATAAGGAACATGTCGACCATGAAAACTAACTGCAGTAATTTTTCTTAGTGAATAAACTTGAGCTCCTTCTCAAGTTAATACAATTTAAAATTTTACTATAGAAAGTTCAAAATTAGACAAAAACAGAATATTATAATGAACTTCCATAGACCCATCACCAAGCTATGAATTCATGGCCAGCCTTGTTTCATTTTCTTCTTCATCCACTCCTTCCTCTTCCAGCCAACCTACTTTTTTTTTTAAGTAGATCCCAAGTATATCATTTCAACTGTAAATATTTCCATATCTAATTTTCAATGACAGGAATTCTTCAGCAATAGTGAATGTACTTGTTTTTAATTGGGTGAAATGGCAACGGCAAAGCATGATGAGGAAATTATTTCTTCACATCTCTATTAACATTCCAGAAAAGTCACTAACAAGTGTATGTATTAAAAAAATAATAATAATAAGGGAATGGCTCAGGAGGCCACGTGGGGATGGTGGTATGTATGATTTATTATAGCTATGCAAAGCGATTTATTTCATTCTTTCAGATATTTATGACACTGCTAAAACACTGAATACATCAACATCAGAATTAATCATGAATAATATTTAATTAGTGCTTGACAAGGATCAATTTGGCAACTCTTTTTGTTCTTCTCCTTCCCCTTGAATAGAAAAATAGTCATAAACTAAAGTGTTTTATTTTTTCCATCTGCTCCTGGTAAAGTGCATCCCTGAACTGCTAACTTAGCTGAGATCTCCTGAACTTTCCTATACCCAGGTAATTAGACTCAGATGCTGTCCAGGCTGTGATTATAAATCAAGTCTGTGTATGTAAGCACAAAGCAGACTGCTCACACCAAGAGCGGGTGTCGCTATTTCTCATGGGCCTGGCCGTTGAGCAGACAGGTTCATGGCTGCTAGCAGAACAGAAAGACGCTTTCATGTAGCTCTGCTGCCACTGAGCCCCTTCCCTCAGCTCTTCAACCACCAGAAAGTGCTGATTATAAGCAAGATTCTTTATTTCTAAAAGTAAAATCTCTGAGAACACTTGGCTAAAATTCAGCTCAGAGTTACACTAGGAATGAGTCACAAGACTAAATCACAGGGACGGCACATGGCAACAGCAGCTCTCCAACCAGTTACATCCCAAGTGCTTGGTGTCCCAAAGAACATTTGTGGCACTGGGTACTACAGCAGAAGGATTAGGAGAATTTTCAGCTCATCATTTTGTTACAATTAATGTGTTCATTCGATTTTAACAAAACAGCAATATCTGTTTCTGTGGACTTCTTATGTTAAATTAAGGAATCAGAGGCTCTTAGATGCCTTAAGATAGCAGAAAGGAAATCTTAAATGGTTGTTTTTAACTTAGAAGGAGGGTGTTGACCTAAGGAATCACATTTTCTTTATCTTTAATTTTTTTTTTTTTGCATTCTTAAAATTTACATACACATACATAGTTTTTTTAAAAAGAACTAAATTAGACAAACATTCAGTTAATAGGTCCACCAATGGAAAATCAAGTTAACATGTTATGGGATAGCTAGCATCTTTTCGTTTCACTGACACCTCCTTTAGAAACGTATGATTTTAGCACACTTCTTTTAGCCTATTCTGCTGTAATTATGCTTTAAAATTTGATTTTTCCCCCCTCTGGTTATACCTTCTCTCTGGTTACACATTCACCTAATGTTTGTCTTCCTTCAGACTATTCAAATCAAGTTAGTTGCTTTTACAATATTTTGTTGCTGGCTTTTAAACTACTGGATCATAGACAGAAAACAAATAGGCATTTGGTTACTGGCCCAATCTAAGTTTCTCTAAAAAAAATCTGAATTTTTAGTAGGAAATAACATTTTCTTGCATCTTAAGAACTTAGTAATAATCAGCAGTTATATTACAGGTTTTATACAAAAGCAAGATTAAAATGTCAGGTAAAACCAGGGTTGAGATACCTATTGGAGGCAGCATAAGTCATCTTAGGGAGCCTGTGGAATGAGGAATCAGCTGCCATTTATTATTATGCGCCATGCATAGTAGATACAGTATTTAATGTAAGCCTCACAACAGCCCTAGGGTGAGGGGACATGGTCACCAACTGACAGACAAGAATACAAAGTTTCAAGTGGTTACGTGAACTTCTCAGGATCACAAAGCCAGTGCAAGAGGAGCTAGGGGTTCAGACTCAGGCCTTTCTGACTGCACAGCAGGTTTGCACCACACAAGAAAATCTTCCATAACGGATCTTCCACCCTCCTGTTGTCATTGTTGTTGGGTGCTACTGAGTCAATTTCAACAAATAAATGACCCCAAGAGACGAGGAAGAACTGCCCCGTAGGGTTTGTTGGCCATACTCTTTACAGAAGCAGGTTGCCGGGTCTTTCTCCGCAGAAACCCTCTGAACTTTTAGTTAGCAGCCTACTACTAAACTTTTGCTCCTTTTATACTCATAATTGCTAGTATTTATTGTACACTATATGAAGGAAACCCTGGTGGTATAGTAGTTAAGTGCTACAGCTACTAACCAAAAGGTTGGCACTTCAAATTCACCAGGTGCTCCCAGAGAACTCTATGGGGCAGTTCCACCCTGTCCTACAGGGTTGCCGTGATTCAGAATTCACTCAACAGAAGGCTTGTTTTTTTTTTTTCTTTTTTTAACGTGCTAAGAGTCCTGGTGGTGCAGTGGTTAGGAACTTAGCTGCTAACCAAAAGGGTAGCAATTTGAATCCACCATCTGCTCCTTGGAAATCTCATGGGGCAGTTCTACTCTGTCCTGTAGGGTTGCTGCAAGTCAGAAGTGACTGATGGCAATGGGTTTGGTTTTGGGTTACATGATAAGAGCTTTATATGTAACTTTCATTGATCCTCACCCTGTACTGCTCCTATTCCCATTTTAGATGAGAAAGTCGAGACCTAGAAAAGATAAGTGGCATGCCCACAGTCACACAGTGAGGTTACCCGACTACAGAACCCTCCTCCTCCTTCATCACTGGGCTGTCCCCTTGCCAATCCCGCCCCTGCTTGTGTAAGAGCTACACAACTCTCACACTCTGACTCCTCATTGACTTACGAATACTGCTGTTCTAGGATAAAACACCATAAAGCTTAGGAAAGCAAAAAGAAAGGTTTTATTCAACATATGTTCAAAAGAGATAAAAATGGGAATTGAGCAAGCATGCTACCAGAGCTATGTCTGTCCAAATACAAAGAATATACAGAATAAGCAAACGTGGGAAAATGGACAAGCCTGTTGCCAGAACCATGTCTGTCCAAGAGACATTAGAGAGTGATCAGGAAGTATTAACACTGCAAATGAGCAAAGCCATTGAAAGCTACCAAATCAATGTGATTCCACATTTTGAATGATCTTTCTTAATTATTGGTACAGATTTTAGTAAGGACAGTCAGGAGGGTCTTCATTTGTCCATCAAATCTTGCTATTCACTAAACGCTAAAAGAAAGATAAGTGAAAAGTCTTCTGTGATTTTTTTATGATCAGTTCCTGTGAAGGATACCCTAAAAGACGTTTTCCAAGATTATCCTAGCTATTGTCTTTATATCTTAGGGCCCAGTTAACGTGCCCTTGTGGGTCCTTATAGGTCTAGCTCCAGCTGGGCCACATTGTCTATACTCGAGGACACCGAATAATGGCACCAATATTACCTCCTAAGCCACTGATGACTGTCTAAGCAGACACTCAGTGAGTGTGACACCCCTTAGGGCACACTCGGAGCCCAGTGGTGCAGTGGTTAAGAGCTCAACTGCTAACCAAAAGGTCAGCAATTCAAATCCACCAGGCACTCCTTGGAAACCCTATCAGGCAGTTCTATTCTGTCCTACAGGGTCATTATGAGGCAAAATCAATGCAAAAATCAATGAGTCTTTGGTTAAGGCACAAACAGCTTGAAGTTGAAACTCTCCAACACACAGAATGCCACATTTCATAAGGATACAAGTAAACAAGAGATACAAACTACAGTTGAATAATTTTTCACACAGAGGAGAAATTATTAAGATAGAAACTGGCCAGAGTGTGTCAGAAAAAGCTAAGCAATCAAAATCCTGCTTGTATCAAAATTCACATGCTGAATTTCCCCCCTACCCAAAGCTTGGGAGGAGACGAGGTCAGCTAGTCTTGCTGCTTCTGCTTCACTGATTTTTCCACATGCAACCTGATAGCTTCTGGAAACAAACCAGCGATTACAAGACCATTAAAGTAGGTTCTTTTAATTAAAGGAAGGTCCTACACGGAGGGGGAGCGGGCAGAGTAAGCCTGTTAGTGGCCAACCCAAGTACCCGGTGAAAATCTGCACACAGTGGTCCGTCCTTCCAGTTCTGCCTCCACATCACTGCCCTCACTCAGCACAGTTCTTCTTTGAAGCCACATCAAACTGGGTCAGTCCATCTAGAACTTCTCACGTGACATTTTGCAGAGATGAACTGCAAGGTGAAAAGTTAGTGCACTAAAGCATCTACCACTGCAAAAAGCTAGGAAAGGGGCTTGAAATTTAATAGGGCTTTGAAAGGGGGGGGGAAGGGGAAAGGACGAGCGTCTAGACTGCCAAAAAAAATTAATTGGCATTGTTGTAAAATTGTGTTGCACAGTGAGAATACAAATATTATTCATGTTAAGGAAAGGGTTGACCTAAGATGTGATTTATAGGCACTTCAAATGCAGTACAGGAAGCAAAAGGAAAAATTAGGGTGTGAGGTCAGGGCGTAGGCAAGAGTCAACTTGAGGGTAAAGTTAAAAACTTTAAGAAGGGAGCACTTAGTTCAACTTGCCATATAAATTAAGATCTGTCCTCACTTTGGTGAAATGGAAAAAACTCAAGTAACAAGGTGGGTATGTTGCTAATGGTATTTTATTTTCAACATACAAGCAAACAGAGATACTAAGTGGTGAGAAACACCAGTGGGCTGTTTCATGAAGGACATACAGAGAAGGTTTGGCGTTACATGTGAATCAACTGTGTTGTCAGTCAGCCATGTGAATAAGCAACAGTCACAACCTGAAGGACATTCAAGGCATCCCGCTGAGCAACAAGAAGAAAGCTGAAACTTCCTTTTATGAATATTTTTGGCTTTGGTTTTTATTAAAATAGACTAAGATGGTCTGGACAGCTTCCAGGTTTATAAATGGCCTGGAAGAGGTGACTGAAGCAAAAACGGGTGTCCAAAACAGAGGTTCAATTCTGAAGTCATCCCACTCTTTGCCTATTCCATTTGCACTGAAATAGGTCTCTCTTTTTTTAAGAGACTGTGAATGTTTCCTAAAGAACCACTAGAGGGCAGGATGTTCCAAAATTAATCATTGCTAAACCAGCCCAGTTTGTTGAACACACAATTGCTGTGATGGAGCTTCTGGAAAGCTCTGAATAATCTGAAAATCCAGCAGTCTGTGTGACTGTCTCCTTCTTGCTGAAATCCACACAGCACAGGATAGCCAGGACCCCTGTAGGGTACTGTATCCCTCGTCATAGAAGGAAACAGGGTTGACAGTGGGGCTCACTGCCTGATAAAGGGTAGCAAAGGGGTGACGAGGCTAGAGAGGATCAAGACAACATCTAGTGAGCCCCAGCACCATCTCCACACAAGGGAAAGCGGCTCCCCATCACACCCTCCACTCTCACGCCTGCACCTCCTTTCTCTGCAGTCCTCCCACCCTGACAAAGCCTCTAGATGTTCATTCTAACCCGATTCCATCCCGAAAAGACAAAAGATCAAGAACGTCAGCTCCCAACCTAACGTTGTTGTTAGTTGCCACTGAGTCAATTTCAACTCACAGTGACTCCATGTGACAAAGTAAAACCAGCCCACAGGAGTTTTCCCTAGGCTCCTAATTTTTACAGGATCAGATTACCAGGTCTTTCTCCCACAGAGCTGCTAGGTGGGCTCGAACCGCCAACCTCTGGTTAGCAGCTGAGCACTTAACCAGCTGCGTCACCAGAGCTCTTTTCCAACCTTACCGCATCTTTCATTTTCAGCAATCAATTGGCATTGTGATTAAGAGTTGGACTGCTAACCAAAAGGTCAGCAGTTCGCGTCCACCGGGCACTCCTTGGAAACTGTACGGGGCAGTTCTACTCTGACCTACAGGGTCATTACTATGAGCTGGAACTGACTCAGTGGCCATGGCTTTTTAGGCTCTTTTCCTGGGCTGGTAGCCTGGCACAGCCAGAGTCATAGTTGGAAAGCACTGCTATGGGAAAAAGAATAGAGCAGGGAGACATCTGAGTGAGCCTGTCTGACTCAGTCCTATGCCAGCACAGCCTGCTGGAACACATGTCTCAGGCCAGCCCTTTCACAGCCCTGCACCCCCAGTCTGGGGACCTGAACATAAGGGCCGTGGCTAATTACGAGTCATCATTACCCACCCTAGCAATAAGGATCCTCATTAGCCCATGTCCCTTCCCACCTCCCACCCTTCGCATGCCCCTCAGAGAGAAATGTGATCTCAGCGAAGGGTGTGGGAAGGAGCAATGGGACTGCTCTCCTCCTTTCCAACTTTGAGTCTCATGCCAGGGCAACATAAATTTCACACAGGCAGCTTCTGTTGAACTACAGTCAATTCCAAATCCTAGTGACCCCAAGTGAAAAAGAACTACCCTATATAGGGTTTCTCGGCTGTGATCTACATGAAAGTAGGTAATCAAGGTTTTCTCCTGCAAAGGCACTGGGTGGGTTTGAACTGCCAACCCTTTTGTTAGCAGACAAGTGCTTAACCCTTGTACCACCAGGGCTCCTTATAATGTGTACAGTAGCACAGGGGCTGGCAGGTATGGTAACTCTTATTTTTGTTGTCTTTTTATTACTAATGTATTGTTTGGGTAGTCCAGGGCCTCTTCCTCCTGCTGCTCACCTTTGATCAAATGTTCACATCAAAACCTAAGCACGGGGTGGCAAGCAGGCCAACCCCAGGCTTGCAGATAGGCAGTTACCAGCTGCATGGCATTGAGCAAATAATTTCATGTCTCTTGGGCTCAGTTTCCTCCTCTAAAACATGAAATTAAAGAGAGCACACCTAGGACTGGTGCAAATAGTAAAGATAAAATTACGTGTTTATATAAATGCCTAACATAATGGGCACTGGCTATATAACGATTCTATTGTCTATCCATTGCCATCCATTCGATTCCAACTCATAGTGACCCTTATACAACAGAGTAGAGCTGTCCTATAGAGTTTCCAAGGAGAACTTGGTGGATTCAAATGGTCAGTCTTTTGATTAGCAGCCATAGCACTTAACCACTATGTCACCAGGGTTTGCATATAGTAGTAATCACTACTGTTCTACGGTTATAAAAGCCAGACTTGTTCATCTTCTTAGGAAAGAGCATGGTGTTTACAGTTAAACCAGAGTTTGGAATTATCAGTGGACTTCAATAATTCAGGATGGGCTTTCTGCTTTCTACCCACTTGTTCTCCTCTACCCCCAACCCAGCACACATACACACACACAGACACGCAGACACGCACACACGCACACACACACACACACACACACACACACATGCATGCGCACACAAGAAAGCACACACAGGTGCCACCCATTATCAGGAAGCCCTCTCAGAACTTTTTGTCAGCATGGAAGAAGCCTTGAAATCTTATTTGATACCTTGCACGACTACAGAACCTACTTCAGTAGGGAGGTTGTGAAAATTGAATGGGAAAATACATGCCGAGAGTGACCTAGAAAGCACAGTTATGTCTCCCCTGTCCTCATGCATAAATGCAGCACTCGCGAAAGCACATACATTGGATGTTTTGTTTAGTGACATGGTCTGCCAAAGGAATTATGCGGAACACTTTTTAAATGAATATTCAGCATTTATTCTGATCTAGCTGAAACCTGGGCTTGCTGATTAATGACTGCATCTTCTCCTAGAGCTCCAGGTTGCCCACCCTTTTCCTCCTTGTTGCCTGCAACTGGCATTAAACCCCAAACTGAGTCTAAGGCTGTGTGTTGTTTTGCCTGGGGGCCAAGTTCTCTGTCAGCTTCTGCCAAGATAAAGTAAGTCCTGGCCATCCCACGTGTTACTGATCACCAATCACTGAATTGATTCTGAAAGGCTGCAAAACACCCAACAAAGAAGACATCAGGGGGTTCCATCACAAAGGCAGGGAAGGCAGGTGAGTATATCACTGAGATGGCTAGAGATGGACAAACTGGAACTCTCAGCACTCAGCCCCAGTGGCTAAAAGCACAGCAAGAAGGGTCTCCTGAAAGAGCCCTGGGTGGTACTAGGTTTATTTAAAAATTCCTCCTAGGGCCATCCTTACAATAACCCAGGCAGTGGTTCCAGAAAAAGCCACATCCCCATCCCCGCCCTCAACCCCCCCCCCCACCGCCCTGCCTTTTAGAAGTTTAGACAACAGATGGAGGAACACAGCTTTAGAGGAAAGCCCAGCTCACATCCGTCCTCATTCCTTACTGGCCTTGCTCTCTGAAATGCTATATGTTATCTTGAGCCTGTTTGTTTTTATCTGTCAGAGTACTTTATTGTTAGGGAAATGCGGTGTCAGCTGTCTCTTCCTCACTGTCACAGCAGTTTCATTAAAGTTAATAGTGTCTGACTTGCAGAGATCTCTTACCAGAGTAACCCAAGACAGCCCCTGCTGGCTGTTATTTTTCCGGCAGTAAAGACACCAAATGGATGTAATAACTGCACTAATCTTTTAGGAAGAAAAAGAAATATATATATTGCATGACTTTTGCCTAGTAGGCATTCTATAAGTGTACCTTGCATTCATGAAGTTAAATCTATCTTTTCATTTGGGAAAGGAAAATCACCTGGTTCCTGGCTCTGCCATTCAAGGCTCTGTGGCCTCTCATTTGTCACTTGCCCAAAGAGAACCTTATTTTACTTGTCTTAGAAACAAGAAGGATGCATTACGAGGAATTCTTTAAAAAGAAAAAAAGGAAAACCTGAGGAACCCTTTAAACAAAAGAAATCTTGTAATAAAGTCTGCAGATAAAAGCAAAGTTCTTTCTGGGTAACACGAGGGAGGAAGGTGAGAAGTACCATCCCGTCATCTCTATCCTCCTCCAAACCTGCCAAAACCTAAAGCTCATCCTTATCCCAATCTCAGCTGACTTCCTGGAAATAATCTGAAGTCTCCTAACCATGCCTGACCCAAGCCAAGGTATTTTCAACTGTATCATATGCATGGAAAAGCTGGATGATGAGTACGGAAGACCAAAGAGGAACTGATGCCTTTGAGTTGCGGTGTTGGAAGAGAAGACTGAATGTAGCACGGACCACCCCCAAATGAACAAATCTATCTTGGAAGTACAGCCAGAATTCTCCTTAGAAGCAAGGATGATGAGACTATGTCTTTACACACTTTGGACATGTTATCAGGAGGGATCAGTCCCTGGAGAAGGACATCATCCTTGGTAAAGCAGAAGGTCAGTGAAAAAGAGGGGGACCTTCGTGAGATGGACTGACACAGTGGCTGCAGCAATAGACTGAAGCATAACAACTATGAGCATGGTGCCGGACAGGGCAGCGTTTCCTTCTGTAATGTACAGGGTCATTGTGAGTCAGAACTGGCTTGACAGCTCCTAACGGAAACAACAGAAGGAATTACCTCTAATGACTTTTTTTCTGCTCAGAGTCTGTGATGATTCTACAGTTCTGTAACTCAGTAACCTGGAGCCAAATGCCCTGTTTCTAACTAGTGTAATAGCTTTATGGAACTGTCTGCTCAACGCAATACAAACATGCAACAGTTTGGGTTTGGGTTTGGGTTTGTGTCTCCCCCCTTACGCTTGTTTGTTTTCTAATTAGTGCTTTCAGCTATGCACTGTCAAATTCCCCTTGTCCCCAGTGGAGTAGTGGACTGCAGACAAATTCCATCACCCCAGCTACTGTCAGTTATTAGTAGTTGCTGTGCTCTTCTTAGTTACTGTCCAGTCACTTCCAGTTCACGGTGACCCCACATGCTACAGAGCAGAAGTGCTTCACAGGATTTTCTAGGCTACAGTCTTCACAGAACAGGGAAACCCCGGTGGTGCAGTGGTTAGGTGCTGCATCTGTTAACCAAAAGGTTAGCAGTTCAAATCCACAGGCACTCCTTGGAAACCCTATGGGGCAGTTCTACTCTGTCCTGTAAGGTTGCTGTGAATTGGAATCAACAGGACTGGGTTTAGTCTTAACAGAAACAGGAATTCTGTTAAGAAGTCTTCCACAGGACCAGTTAGTTCCATCTAAAATGTCAGTCTTGACCCAGTTTAAATCTCATCACATCCTTCCCCCGCAGGGCGGACTAGGGCTAGGAAATATGACTTTTTGGTATATATCCCCTTCCAGTGGGCCACTCTCTTGGGAGGGGAACCAGCAAGGCTGGAACCTAATGGGCCTGCAGCACAGCAGGAACCTGGCCCTGACCAACCGGCCACCTTGCCACACAACCAGTGCACCTGAAGGCCACCCCACTGCTGGCCCCTGCTGCAGCCTGTCACCTTCTCCAGCTTTCTTCTCTGCTGACACAGGCTATGGGACGGATCTGCAAGCAACTGCCCAAGCAGAGGTTACACAAGAAAACCAGAAGTTTTTCCTTTTTGCAGGTAACCTAATCTTTTGGAGTTCCTCCACATTTAATTTGTTGGGGGGTGGGAACTACCTCTTTCAAGGAAAGGGGGAGGAAATCATTAACACTTCCCCCCTTTAGGGAAAACTGCAACTAAGACCTGCTCCCTTCCCCGCTGATCACCTCCATCAAAGGTCTGCAGGAGGGGAGAGGTGGCTGGGCCAACGACAAGGGGGTGGGAGGACCAAATGGGCTGTCACAAAGTAAGTTCTGGGCACGGGGCAGAGACAACAACCTACTGGATTTCTTTAAAATGCTACAATTGCCATTGTGGTTAGAGTGGTCAAACCCAAAATCGTAGGAAAAGTCCCACCAAACATCCCATCTACTTGTAATACTAGGGTACCCATCTGACTACATTTGGATTTATACATAGGGGACAGACTGACCTGGGCACCATTACGGAGTACCTGTAAAACACCATAAGAGATCCCAAACCATAAGTTAGGTTTCTTCTTTTGGCCCAAGTCTCGGGGACAGAAAAAATCCAACCAGAGGTCAGAGAACTGTTCACGCAGTCACTCCCTCATTCAGGGCTGTCGGTGAATCCTCTCCTCACGATAGCCATGTGCTCAGCCCTTGAAAGAGAAATGGCCAATAAAGCACAGTCCCTCTAGCTACTCTTACTCACAATCCCAAAAATAATTCCTTTCAGATAATGCTTTTGCAATACTTTACAAGAAGCTTTCATATTCTATAGCGCATCATAGTGGCTGGTTGCCATCCAGTCAGCACCGACTCACTGTGCCCTTCCGTATAAAAAGACTGAAACGTTGTCCAGTCCCGTACCATCCTCCTGATCACTAGAATGGCTAATCCATTCTTGCAGCTGATGTTTCCGTCCTTCTCAGTGAGAGTTTCCCTCATTTTTGCTGACTCTCTACTTTGCCAAACCTGGTGTCCTCTTCTAGCAGTTGGTCTTTCTTGATGACATGCTCAAAGTAAGCAAGCTGAAGTCTCACCATCCTGTCTTCTAAGGGAATTCTGGCTGTATTTCTTCTACGACTGATTTGGTGGTCCATGGTATGTTCAACATTCTTTGGCAATACCACAGTTTCAATGCATCAATTCTTCTGTCTTCATTTTTCTTTTTTTCTGTCAGGTTAGCTTACTTCTGTGGCTTGTGTATTGCTGTAATGCTGGAAGCTAGACAATCGTATTTCAAATACTAGCAGCATCACGCACGGTGGACAGGTTTCAGTGGAACTTACAGATCTAAACAGACTAGGAAGCAAGGCCTGGCAAGCTGTTTCTGAAAATTAACCAATAAAAACCCTTGATAGCACAACAGAATAGTTCCTTAGACCCTCGTGATAACCTCAAAAATTGACTGAGGCCATGATGGAGTTCACTAAGTTGAGTCTCACTGGCAACACCAGAATAAAAAAGGGTGCACCCTGAGATCTCCACTAAAAGACTGCAACTGATGGTCCACCGGCTTTGGGGTTCCCCTGGGAGCATGGCCCCTGGCCCTGATGCTGCCCTTGCCCATAAGTCATAACAAAGATCCGCTCTTCGGACACAAATGGATTGGACTTGGCAATGCAGAGTAATCATATTGGATGCACTTTATGGTTCTATTGCATCTATAGGATCTCATCCTGCTGACCTCTGGCTGGAGGAAGGAGAGTGGGTGGAGAGGAGGGGAAAGGAGACTGTTGGGGGGGTGAGACATGTATGGAGCAGAGAGGAATAGTGTGCTGTCACCGGGCAGGGAGAGCAGTGGGAGCTGCATATAGGTGGGCATGCAAATTTATATGGGAATGTACATTTTCACTCAGTCATAATAAAAAAAAAATGAGGTAGTTAGAAATACTGTTTCACAACTGAGAAAATACACATGGCAAGATTAAGCGATTTGTCTAATCCTACAGGAATTAAAACTGAAATCATCTGACTTCTGGTCCCAGGCTCTATTCAACCAAACTGTACCAAACATATCTGTGATTTCCCTCTTGCTGATATTATGACTGTATATCTCAGACTTTCAAAAATCCTTTGAATTTCAAATATTTTGTCCCCTTGTCTTCCAAATTTTGTCAGATCACCCATACTGGTTTTGAAAATATAGTCCTTTGGATTGTTCTGCATCCCGTATTGGTGAGTGGTGTCTGTGGTCTTAAAAGCCAGCAAGTTGCCATCTAAGGAACATCAATTGGTCCCAACCCACCTGGAGGAAATGAAACCCAAGAACATCAAAGACACGAGGAAAATATGAGCTCAGGAGACAGAAGGGTGCATCTGATTGGGCAAACATATCAGCATGAGATCAGAAGAACTAGATGGTGCCCACCTACCACCAAAGACTGCCCCAACTGGGAACACAAGGTAGAGTCCCCAAGGTAGCACGAGATAAAAGGGTGGGCAGATCTAGAACTCTATTAAAAGACCACACTTGGTGGTTTGACAACCCAGGGGATCCCTTGAGAACATGACCCCTGGACTTACTGCCACCCCAGAATGAAACCAGTACTGAAGCCAACACTTCAGCCAACGATTGGACTGGACTATGGGACATAGAGTGATGCAGGCAGTGTGTGTACTTCATGGTTTAATATATATATATATGTGAGGCTGTCCAACTGGTTTCTTTTTAGAGAGAGAAGTGAGGGAGAGGATGGGACAAGTGTTGGCTGAGTGGGAAGTAAATAGAAGAGTATGCTGTCACAGGGTGAAGAGAGCAGACAGAGGTGCATAGACGTGGGTGCTCGGGGTTTTATATGGCAAACAAGATTGTTAACTTTCACTTAATCACAATAAAAAAATTAAATATACATATATATTCCTTTGTATTAATTTTAGTTTTGAAAACTTAACTACAATGGGTAGTTATTAATTAATTTGTATTATTAATTCAAAATAAATCAAATTCAGATTTAAACTTCATAGTATTAAGACTATGCAACCATCTCGATTTTTCAATCAAATCACCCTTTGGTGTAGAAAATTATTTCACTATGCACATTATTTAAGCTAGTCTGAAAACTACCCTGACATTCTCTTTATTAATCTTTTTCCTGTTTCAAATCCTTCCATCAGGGATTTCTCTCAAGCTTCTGAAGGGTCCCATATGCACACTTACAGTTCAGAAATGTGGTCTTTTTTGGTTCATTGGAATTTGTCAGAAATTCTGGCACTGAAACATATTGGCTTCAATTAAAAGGCTATGATTTTTGTGAATTCCTGTTAAGCTAGTGAGAGAAATGTATGTTAAAAAAAAAAAAACACTACAGTTAACACATCAAGATACAGTTGTACTGAAAAATGGTTCATGTTTTAAAAACTACTTAAGCAGATGAAACTAAGCTGCCTGTAATAAAAATCTGCTCATTTTTAGTAAAAACCTTCAGTTTGAAATAGAGGGGCTAGTTTAGTACACATGTGTCCAATTAGCCATAAAAACTCAACTAGACATGAACCATGCAATCTTCCTGTTGATGTTAAAACATAGATCTTATTAACAGGAATATCATTTAAATGATTAAAAAATGATTAATTGCATAACTATAATCTGTTAGGGTTTGAAAAATGCCTCTGCTGTCTATACAGACGGCAGACTTGACTGGAATCGTCAAGTCTGAAATAGCGCAAGCATGTTCATTAGTGATCCTGAAACTTAAGAATTCTATCAGGTTATATCATATGTGATCCTCGGTCACAGCTCCTTGCCCATGAGCAAAAATATATTCTGTGGCATTTTGGGAAAAAAGGAAAAGCCACACAAACGCTCTTGAATTCTGAGCCCCTCCATATCCTAGAAACGCCTAACTTGCCCAATTTGGCTTACTAATCCGTTTCTTACAACTCAAGACAGTTTCTCAAACAAAAATGTTTAAGAGGCCGTGTGAAGTGCAGAGAAGTTCACTAGTTACTAGGGAAATGCACAAGGAGAATTCAATATTATCATTTCTTTCCACATCAGTGGCCCTCCGTCTGAGTAGGACCTGCCCACCTAGGCTTGGCATAGCCAGGGATGTCAAAAAACAGGGAGGAAAGTATCTGAATCATTTACCACTAACCTTATAAGAGATGGAATTCTTGGGTGGGGCAAACATTAACGGCCTCAGCTGCTGGCCAAAAGGTTGGAGGTTTGGGTCCACACAGCAGTATCTGGGGCTGAAGGCCCTAGCCTAACTTCCTGACGCCGGTTACCACTCACTCCAAGCAATCTGCAAGGCCTATTCCCTCTCTCTACAAACACCCAAGCTCTTTGCTCTTGCAGTTTCTCTGCCTGGAGTACTATCCCTTCCTTCCCATCTCATCATCTCTCCAAGTCTGAATCTTACTGACAGTTAAAGATCTAAAAAACCTGTTGCCATAGATTCTCCAAAGATCCTAAAGGACTGAGTAAAATTGCCCCCTAGGGTTTCCAAGCAGCGGCTGGTAGATTCAAACTGCTGGTCTTTGGGTTAGCAGCCACAGCCCCTAATCATTACGCTACCAGGGTTTCCAGTCAAAGGTTTAAACGAGAGGAATAAAATGTCTTCTATGAAAAGTAAGGAGCCCAAGTAAAGCAACGGTTAAGAACTCAGTCACTAATTGAAGGCAGTGACAGAAAAGTCTGGTGATCTGCTTCTGTAAACATTACCGCCAAAAAAACCTTATGGAGCAGTTCTACTGTCACACAGGGTCGTTATGAATCGATGGAACCCAGTAAAGAACAGTACAAAGAGCCAGTTCCTGGTTCATGATGAGCACTCCATGAATGTTATCTGCTGCCGGGGTTGTTGCTGAAGCTGTGCCATGAAATCTTTAATCTTCACAGATGCACTGACCTCTTCCTCCTTTAGAACGTTCACCGTAGCTCTCTTGTGCTGCTACGGTGCCTAATTATTTTTTCACTTCCTTTCATAGCTATTTAATTATATGTTTAACTCTCCTTAGAGAACATGAGCTTCTTGAAAACACCTTATTTAACACACTTTTGTATCCCTCCTATCTGGAAACAGTGGCAGTGTAGTGGGTAAGTGCTACAGACCAGAAAGTCCGCAGTTCAAATCCACCAGGCGCTCTTTGGACACTCTTGGGGGCAGCCCTACACTGTCTATAGGGTCTCTATGAGGCAGAATTGGCACTTTGGTGGTTTTATCATAACACAAGGCTTTACACAAATACACTTCAACAAAAATGGTGAACTATTGCATCAAACCACAAGAGGGCATGGTTGAGCTACTCTACTATGAAATCAGCCTACAAAATCAGTACAGGTTTTAGAATGAAGAGAGGTTTTTCACCTTTGAAAACTTATTTGCAAATCTATTTAAAACAAATATATATTCTTTATATATGTATGAGTGTTAATATGGAAAGATGGCTATAATATAGTGAACTCCCCCTCCAATGGTTTTTATTTATTTAATCTTTTTTTTTTAACTGGATTGTGTTTTAGCTATAAGTTTACAACTCAAATTAGTTTCTCACTCAAAAGCTTTATACACAAATCATTTCATGTCATTTATTGCAATTGCCACAACGTGTCAGCACTATTCTCCTTCCCTTTTCCATCCTGGATTCTCGTATCTGTTCATTCCATTTTCCCGTCCTTTCCTGTTTTCTTGACTTTGCTTTCCTGCAGGTGTTGCGTACTTGATTGACCTAAGGAGCACATCCCTCACGTGTGCTTTTGTTTGTTTTATAGGTCTGTCTACCCTTTGGCTGAAAAGTGGACTTTGAATGTGGCTTCAGTTTTGAGTTAGAAGGGTGTCTGGTCCAATCACCATTAGACTGTGAGTCCAGCCTGCTTTTGCGAATTTCAATTTTGTTCTACCACTTTCTCCCACTCTATCTGACAGCCTCCTCTGTGTCCCTGTCAGAGCAGTTGCTGAGTAGGTGGGCACCATCTAGTTCTTCTGGGCTCAGGCTGGTAGAGACTGTGGTTCATGTGGAATTAATATTTTCCTTGTGTCGGGGAGCAGTTCTACTCTTACCTCTAGGATCTCTCTGAGTCGGACTTGATAGTTCTGGGTGTTTTGTTTGTTTGCTTTGGTTTGGTGTGTTTGGTTTTCTTTATTATTCTTTGCTCTGAACATGTTGGGACCAATGGATGTATTGTAGATGGCCACTGGCAAGCTTTTGAAGTCCTCGATGCTACTCACCCAGTTAGGACATAGAACATTTTCTTTACGAACTATGTCACGCCAGCTGACTTAAATGTTCCCTGAGCTCATGGTCTCCAGCCCTCAGCTCCAGTAACTCACTCCCCTTAAGGTGTTTGTGAAGTTTCTGGAAAGCCTACTGGCATAGTGGTTAAGTGCCGTGGCTGCTAACCAACACGTCGGCAATTCTAATATGTCAGGTGCTCCCTCTGTGGGGCAGTTCTACTCTGTCTTATATACCATTACCATGAGTCAGAATTAGCTAGAGGGCAGTGGGTTGGGTTTTTTGGTAGGAAGCTTCTGTGACTTTGCCTTGGTCAAGATGTGCTGACTTTCCCCTGTGTATTGTGTGTTATCTTTCCCATCACCAAAGTTAAGACTCCACTGTCTAGTTAGTGATTTCCATTCCCCACCCCTTCCCTCCTTCATAACTATCAAGGATTTTTTTTTCTGTATATAAACCTTTTCTTGGGTTTTTATACCAGTGGTCTCATACAATACTTACTCTCTTGTGATTGACTTATTCCACTCAGCAAAATGCCCTCCAGGGTCATCCATGTGATGTTTAGCAGATTGATCATTGTTTTTGTCACTGTGTAGTATTCTACTGCATATATGTACCATTATTTGTTTATCCATCCTTCTGTTGACTGGCACTTAGGATGTCTCCAGCTTTTTTGCCATTATGAATAATGCTACAATGAATGTGGGTGTGCATATATCTATTTGTGTGGCAGCTGTAATATAGTGAATTTTAAAAGAGAATTTACAGGATCCAATTTTTCTAAAATACATATTCTAAAAAATACAGAGAAACAAGTTTGTAAATAAAGTCACCCAAATGTTGACAGCTGTTATCTCTGGGATGACAAGGTGGGGGAGAGGTGAAAATTCCAAAAGGAGTTTTTACTTTCCACTTTTACCTTTCTAGATGTTTTATAAACACTACACACTAATTTTATAATGAGAAAAATTAAGCTGTTTGCAAAGCTTCCTGTTTTATTCCTCTTGTCATCACACCTCCATTTCCATGTTTGGCATGCTTAAAAGTAAAGACAAAACTAGGGCTATTTTCTGATCAGTTAAAGCACAGGTTCCCAAACTTGCTTGGTATCCAACGCCTTTACTGTGTCAGTAATTTTTTATGGAATTTTTGGAACAAAAGGAATATGTAAGAGTTGCACTTATTAAGTCGTTATCTCCAAAGAACTTAGTATCTATGTCTTGACAGCTTAGTAGTTGTTCCAAAGGACAATACAAAAAAAAAAAAGTATTTTTATCTCATTTTTAAATAACCACAATTATTTGCTAATGGAATATATGTACCAGTCACGCACTGCACAACTTCTTGAACTCTGGGATCAGATTGGACAACATGCTCGTTACTTCCTAACCCACACTGATTTTCACGAGGTACTTAAATTTTATCACAACAACCCCTGAAAACTCAGCTTCACCAACATATGACATCACTGAAAGGAATGTAATCCAACTTAATGTTGAAACTATGAACTATCTTGAGCTATTAATTTGTGGATATCTTAGATACCTAGTGCTGCTCTAACAAAAATATATCACAAAGGGGTGGCTTTAGAGAATAGGATTTATTTTCTTACAGTTCTGCAAGTAACAAGTCCAAGCCACAGCCTCAGCCTTGTTGATTCCCAGTGTTAGACTCTCTCCTAGTTTCTGGTGCCTGCCAGCAATCCTTTGAGCTCCTTTGCTTGTAGACATGTCCTCACATGGCATTGTCTTCCCCCATATGTCTCTGTGTCTATGCCACTTTATTTTCACAAAATACTACTCAGAAGTGATTAGGTATAGGACCCACCCTACTCTCATATAACTTCATTAAAATAAAAGAAAACCCCTAGTTCCAAACACGGCCAAATTTATACTATAGGGTTTAATACTTCCACATATCTTTTGGGGGGGACATGATTCAATTCACTACAATGGGTGTTCCACAGATGACTATGATTGTTCCAGATGTTAAATCATAAAATATCCCATGGTACCCTGGGATGCCTCAGTGTACAGTTTGGGAACTGGTGGACTCAAACAGTAAGGCTGGTTCCTTATTAAGCTGGCAAGAAGAAAAAAAGTCATTAAATGTCTACTTCTCAAAAAGCCTTGAAATGTTTCCACACCTAATAGCTCAGTCAAACAGTCAAAGTTACTTTGTTTTCTTCTGGCCTGGAGAAAAGAAGGAGGGGTACATGGAAAGTTGGGCTGAGATGAGACTTAAATGGCTTCCCTCATTCCACCAAAATTCTATTCTACTCTTTCCTCTAACTTAAAACTAAGAAGCAACCGAAACCCATTGTTGCCAAGTCAATTCCAATTCACAGCAAACCTATAGGAAGGAGTAGAACCACCCCATAGAGTTTCCAAGGAGTGCCTGGTAGATCTGAACTGCTGACCTTTTGGTTAGCAGACATAGCACCTAACCACTATGCTACCAGACAGGGACAAGAACCAACAGAAACCTCTCAAGTAGCCGGTTCCTGAAAAACACCCAAATTCCTTCCTCATGGGGTTTGGGCCTGAATAGTCAATGATCTTACTGACTTCTCAGCCCCTCTACCAAACTCCAAAGGAAACCCTGGTGGCCTAGTGGTTAAGCAGTATGTCTGCTAACCAAAAAGTTGGCAGTTCAGCTCTGCCAGCTGCTCCTCAGAAGCTCTACGGAATAGTTCTACTCTGCCCTATAGGGTTGCACTGAGTCATCATTGACTCATCAGCAGTGTGTACAGTATGGTACCAAATATCAGCGGCTTCACAAAGACCTTAGCATAGGGACCCCGACACTGAGCTGCTAACACCAACATCACCCCATTCACTTCCCAAAAATAGATTTTTTTTCCCTGCCAGGAAATATTGGTTAATATCCATGACTAAGACTTATAGTCAAGTACAGAACTGTTCCTGAGTTCCCTTTTAAGTTGGAATGAAAACACCATTTTTTTCTTTAAAGGTTGATGGGCCCAATTTTACATTTTAACTTAATAGGATGGTCTACAGTCTTCTGTTATCAACTGAAACCCAAAGGCGTCTCCAACTGGTGAAGGAGGCTCCAACCAGGGATTAAAGAACTTTATCAAGACCACTAGAAGGGCTTTCTGGTAAGGAAAGCCTGGGGTTTAACTGGAACATGTCCTCAGATGTTGCTTGAGGCACTTGCCAGGACACAGCAGACCTGAGGATAAGTCAGTTTGGATGATCTCTTGTTAAATATCATACGCAATGCCTCAAAGCTGAAGAAACCTGTTCTATGGGAGCCATCTAAACGAGAGCAGAAGTGGAGATCCAATAACAGAACGAGTCTTTCCCCTCCTCCAGGCCCTCAAAACGGGGCAGGCAGCGTTGCTCCGTTTCCAGATTTCCTGGCCATTTCCTAACCCTCCAGACATGAGTGTGAAAAGCTCACTTGTCTTCCTTTCACAGTTGACACCACACCTTCCACATGTGATAAAGCCAAGACACAAACACACGGGCCCTAGTATTACCTCTTGAAGAGACAGGCAAATGTAAATGACCCCGGTCCCAGAACCCAGTGTCCTCTGAGATCTTTCCTTTCTATGGTATAGAATCAACGCTGTTCAAGATGACTCTGCCTGAGAGTCCAAGACACCGGGCTTTCTCTTTATTGGTAGACTTGGTCTGCTGATACGTTTCCCCAAACTGTGTTCTGAGAACAACTGGGGAGTGGGGAAGAGGGGTTTCTGAGGACAACCTGGAAAAGACAGAGTGTTGCACCCTCTCTAAAGGCCTGAGAAGTCCTACAGTCTAGAAAGTTGAATCCCAACTTTCTCAGCTCCACACCCACCGGTCATTTTCCACGTGCCTAGTCCTTCCTCCTCTATTTTGTCCGTCACACTCAAACAAAAAGGCTTTAAGTCTTTTTTATGTCTCCTTTTGTCAACACATTCAAGCTGTAAGTTTAGCTCTATCCATACCTGTTCTACCAACATCTTTATTTTTTCCATCTCCCCTGCCATCGTGCTCGTTTAAGCCCCAGACTACCCCAAGGGCCTCCTCATTGATCTCCTTATCTCTCAGTTCTCTTTCCTTCAATAATACAACAGCTACCACCAAAGAATGCTTCTAGAGCATCGCACTGGCATACCACAGCTATGTTCCCCATTGCCCGCTGCATAAGGAAGGCCAGAGCCCTTAACCTGGTGTGGGAGGGTCTTTGTAGTTCTCACTCCAACTTGCTCTCCCAGCCTCATTCCCCGCCACACGGAATCTGACTCTCCAGTAAAACTCAGTCATCCCCTATCCCAGCCTCAGGTTCCCCGTGCCATGCATCTGTTCATCTTCGGTCACATTTAAAGCCTTCTCCTTTCCTCCTGTCTTTATCGAGCTTTCAAGTTCAGCTCAAATGCCCCATCTCAGTGAAGTAACTGATCTTTTCTTCAAATTTTCCCCAAATCTCACAGTTATTAACACAACCGGCTTTCATTAGTGCTATCAGCGCTATAAATTTCAAGGATCCCTGATAGCACAGTGGTTAAGAACTCAGCTGCTAACCAAAAAGTCAACAATTCGAATCCACCACCTGGTCTTTGGAAACCCTATGAGGCAGATCTACTCTGATCCATAGGGTCACTATGAATAGGAATCAACTCATTTGGTTTGGTTTTGGATTTGGGGATATAAGTAAGTTTCAAAACAGTCAACTATGTATTGGTGTTACATACTGAAGGACTACAAACAGCTTGGAGTATCAAACTCTTACTTATATCTCTGTTTTCCCAAATGCCTAATGCAATGCTTTTCTGCCTAAGAAGCACTTAATAGATGTTTGGTGAATGACTAAGTAATGGGTAGCCCTGCTACATACTCCATCAAATTTCTAAATTTAGATTATATACTTAAGTTAGTGATACTCAATTTTGTATTTCTTATATTTAAAACTTTTTTCTAATGACATCTCAGATAGTAACTTAACACACAAAACAGATGAGAACACACTTATTTGACACACACTTATTCTACATACTATTAAGCTGCTTTGATGAATATAAATTCTGAAGGAGACGGTCAAGGTGGCAATTTGCAGTCAACCATTTCTATACCCAGTTTTTTGGGGGGGGAGGGGGGCTTGATTCCTCAATATGGGGAAATTCTAATTTGCATAGATAAGTCACAGGCTATAATAGAACATTCACAGGCCTGAAAGTAATCTTTTTGAACTCAGATCCAAATGATGTGTAAAAAACCCCATAAAGGGCAATTAAGAACACCAGCTGTGATATAAATTGTCTCAGCCACTTAATAGCACAGACCGTACACAAGTCACATAATCTCAGTTTTGTTAGCTATATATAGGAAATAATAGTACTTTCTTTGTAAGGTTGTACAAGAACAAGCTGGGTAGTACATAATACCTGAAGGGTCATCATGGGTTAAAATACAGGACACGACACATTATTGTGTCACATAGAATGTTACCATTATTCAGCAGATACTAAAATGTTTATATAAAATACAATGACTGCCAATTAAGTTCACAAACTCATCCTGGAAAAAGTGCTACACACCTCACTGCTGAATATCACTGTGGTCACTGTCGAAGTACTCCCCCTGGGAAGCTATGCCCTGACACCAGTGCCTAGTCTACCGTTCAAAGCAGTTTTGGAACTCTTTTTCTGGAATGGCCGCTGAGCACGGTGGCAAGTTCATGAACTTAATTGCACAGTTGTCTATGAGGGAGTTTGTAGCCAGTAAACAAGTAACTGTACTGGAACACCCCCCCTACTCACCTGATCTGGCCCCCAGTGACTTTTTTCTTTACCCAAAGATAAAGAAAATATTGAAAGGAAGACATTTGGATGCCATTCAGGACATCAAGGGTAATATGACCACAGCTCTCATGGCCATTCCAAAAAAACAGTTCCAAAACTGCTTTGAAGAGTGGACTGGGCACCGGCATCAGTGCATAGACAGCTTCCTGAGGGGAGTACTTCCACGGTGAGTCCAGTGATATTCAGCAGTGAGGTATGTAGCTCATAGAACAATTAAATTCATGGACTTAATTGTCAGACCTTGTACGTGTGAAGCGTAAAGAAGAACAATATAATAAACCCACATACCCACGCAGATTAAGAAAGAAAATGTGACATACTTTTGACATTGCCACTGTACCCCTCCCTAATCCTATCCCTGACTCTACCTTCTGGGATAACATTTCCCGTTCCTATATTTTCTATTGCTATTTAACACCACCTGGCTTACTGTGTGCCAGGTCCTCTGTTCTAAATGCTTTACAAAAATCACATAATCCTCATAGCAACCTCAGGATGTAGATACTTTTCCTCTCTGCCGTCTTACAGATGTGGAGTTTGATGCAGGGAGGTTTAAAATATGCCTGTGGACACAGACCTTCTAAGCAGAGAGGCCAGTATTTGAACTCATGCTGCTGACCTCCAGAGTCTATGTTCTATCAAGTCAAACATTTTTGTAGAACCCATCAGATCCAGGCTTGAAGAACAGCTTGAAGGGCACTCACACACCATGCTTGCACAAACACTTATGGAACAATGTCTGTGTGTCTGGCACTGTGCTGGGCACTAAAAGCTTACAGAAAAGCATCTTCCTTACTGGTTACTAAGTTTCCAAAACACCAGGTTTCCTCTGACTGCTGTTCCCTCTGCACTCACCCCACTCTACAGGCCTGAGAAGAGCCCATAAGCTCCCTGGAGCACTATGTGGCTTTGAGGAGCAGCCCACTGGCCCCTAAAGCCCAGACACTCCACGTTGCTGCTGCTCAGGGTGGTTTGCAGCAACAGTCAGGCCCCAGGGAAACAAGAAATTCCAAGCTATTCTGCCTCCAGCCCAGCCTCTTCATCAAGGCTTCCTCTGAGACGGGAATCCACAAGAATCCATAGCTTCTGCCAGCAAGCAGGCCAGTCAGCAGCCTCAGGAACCATCCCACAAGGAAAGGCCTGGACTTCAGCAGCATGTCACTCCCCTAATTATTCCCAGTGCCTGGAGTCCAACATAAACAGAGCATCTTTCACTGAGCTGTCCCCACGGGGAACCTTGGAACCTCACACATGCAGCCAAGCACTGGGAGGCGCTAAAGGGTGAAAGGCTTTGTGCTGCCAGCAGTCCCCAAACCTCTAGAGGGAAGGGGGTTGAGGGGGGATCTCAGTCACTCCGAAGTCCAAAATAATGGACCCAGAAAAACCGCCTGAGGCCCCACTGCCTCCAGGGCCTACTTTCTGGGGCTGACCTAGGACAAGGCAGCTGCACTTGCACCCAAGCCACTGTGCCTAGGGATGTGGGACAGGAAGCTAAAGGTCTTTTCTTGAGAGTTACATTGTCTTAGTAAACATTTCTGTGGCTACACAGCATGGTGCAACCTTGTTTTTTGTATTTACTAAGCACCTAATCCTGGTAGGAGAGGGAGAATGGCAAAAATGATACATGTTCCTAGCACACAAGCCAAATAGCATGGCTCCTGCCCTCATGTAATAATCAACAGGTAATAAACAAATAACATGAGTTCAGGTCATGATAAGCACTAGGAAGAAAATAAAATAGCTTCCTGGCATGGAGGTGGACACCACACTGGATACAGAGTGGTCAGGGAAGTAAGGCAGCTGAGCGCTAGCCACTCGAGAGCAAAGGAAGAGCATTTCAGGCAAAGGGAGGAGAAATACAAACGCTGCATTACAAACCCTGAAAGACAAACCCTGATTAAATGCTAATTAAGGGTTTGAGAGAGGTTCTGGTGGTGCAGCGATTGAAGCACTCGGCTGCCAATCAAAAGGTCAGCAGTCTGAACCTGCTAGCTGGGAGAATGATGTGACAGTCTCCATCTGTAGAGATTACAGCATTGGAAATTCTATCCTGTCCTACAGGGTCACTATGAGAACAGACTCAGTAGCAACAGGTTTGGATTTGTTTGTTTGTGCTTTTAAGAAATGTTTATTGAAAGCTACCTTTTTCAAAACAGTAGTACTAAGTACAGTAAGTTGTCTCCTTAAGCGAGTAAAGATCAAAGTGTTATGTTAGAAAGGTTTCTCTTTGGCTTTAAACAAACACACAAGACAAATGTCTGTAAAGATACACATACGTAAACTTCCAAGGGTGTTTTTAAAATCTTTCACCTCCTTTAAACTTAAATAAGTTGAAAACATAATACACCCTGAACTTTCATCTTATGTATTGTGAGATTTTTTTCAGAACTCATCAAGACTTTCCTTGTGCTGGGACGTGATTCACCTTCTCCCCCTCCTCCCTTGTCACAAAGTGAAATAAGAATACCCTGTACCTCTATTTTGCAACTATGTAAAAAGATCTGTGCACGTGAATTCCGGAGGAGTATCAGAAGGGACAGTGGTTGTGTGTCTCTTACTATCTTTTTGTTATCAAAACAAGGTGAAAAAGAATACATTGTACATAGACGTGCAGTGTTCCTTGTTCTCAATGTTAATGTGTTTTCAAATGCTGTTTACAGCTTATTCCTAACAATTCTACAACCTCACGGTTACAGTTCAAGTTGAAAAGTGCATTTTCTTTGCAAGCTGCTGTACAGTGCGTCTGCACACCTACAACCCTCGTACACCCTTCTCTGTCCCTACGGGCAGAATTTCTTGGGGATCTTTCAGGCTGCCCCCCACTCCCCATATTTCTGTCTGTGCTCTTATTAAAACCAGGTGCAAGCAAGACGGGCCTTTTGGGATAGAATCGCCTTGGTTTGACCAAAGCTCCCCCTTCCGGTGTGGCTTCTAGAAGGGATTTGTGTGCTAGCAAAAGGGAAAGCGGGCAGCTAGCTCCTCGGGGCCGAGTAAACACGGTAAGCGGGCGAGGGCCCACAAGAGCCCCAGCCGTGCAAGAACAAAGTGGGCAAGGGTCGCCAGTGAGGCATGGGGACGAGCTGGAGGCAAGTGACAATCCCGGGCCCGGCCACGACAGAGACGCGACCGCGCGCGTGCGGAGGGCCGCGGAACCGCACCACGGCCCGGGCGGAAGCGAGGAAGTGGCAGGGAAGTGCCCGCGACGCGAAGCCCGGGGGCGCAGAGGGGGAGGGGCGCTCCGGCCTGCGCCCCAGGCGCGCGGGGCCACGGCGGGGGCAGACGCTCTGCGCTCCCCCGGCACCCCTTCGGCCATCCGGGGACCCGAGCACTTACCCTCGGCGGCCGGCGTCGCTCGAGCCTCCGGGGACTCCGGGGCGGGCCCGGCGGGGCGGGGCACGCGTCACCTGCGGCCCAGGCCCGGGGGAGCGACGCCTGGAGAAGTGACAGCGCGGCCTCCCCGCGCCCCAGGACTCTGCCGCTGCCCCGCTCGGGGTCGCAGCCCTTGACTCAAGCACCGCGGGGAGCGAGCGCAGCCCTGGCTGCAGCTAGTGGTCTGACGGAGCCAGCCTGCGAAGGCAGGTGGCCCCTGTGGAGTGAAGACGGTCCCCTTCATAGAGCTCTCAGTCAGCCTTTGGAGAGAGCGGTGAGCGCTTCACCAGGCTTAACCCAAACCACCAGTCCACCCTCTAGACTGGGTCCAGGATTTGAGTATTTGCATATTTAATCAGATTTAGAGTTAGTCCAAGAAGACAGACCTCAAAAGAGGGGAGTGCTGTCAGACCCCCCAGAAGCCACAGCATTGTGCAGAACAACCCAGAAAACCAGACTTGTTACTGTCCAGTCAAATTCAAATCATATTGACCCTATGGGACAGAGTAGAACTGCCCCCATAAGATTTCCGAGAGGCAGCTGGTGGACTCCAACTGTCCATCTTTGGCTAACAGCCAAACGCTCAATCACTGTGGCACCGGGGCATTCCTCCCTCCCAACATCCCCCCCCCCCATGGGCTTCCAAACTTTAATAGCTATTTCCTATTCCTTGAGCTAAAAAGCAAGCTGGCTGTTTTGTTTTTAAATATGCTCTATTTTTAAAAGCTCTTTAGTAGGCTCCACACAGCCTTGCAGCCCAGGGACAGCCCTTGCTTTCTAAAGGGCTTGCATGCATTTTAAGAACCCCCAGTGAAGAAAAAGCCAGCCAGACTGCATGTTAGAAAGCCTCACCTTCTGAAGCGTTCTCCCCACACAGCTCTATGAAAACTGCCGTGAGGGTCATCAGAACACATTGCCTAGGCTTGATGCCCTGCCTGATAAAAACTGTTCTCAGGCTTAACCTCAATTTGTGACAGGTAACAAAGGAATCCCAGAGATGTTTCCAGATTCAAGCAACTCTGATAATTTCTGCCAAAACATCACCTAAGCAGTTTCTGTCTTGGGACTCCAAGTACAGGATTGGGAGCCTATAATATGATTGATGAATTACCTTAAGGGGGATGTGTCCCAGAAAACTGCATTTTAATAAGCTTGCTTTGTGAGACCTAGGCTCACTCGCCTACGGTCGTCAAGTCAATTCAGACTCATAGCAACCCTTTAGGACAGAGTAGAACTGCCCCAATAGTTTCCAAGGAGCGCCTGGTGGATTCTTACTGCTGACCTTTCTGTTAGGAGATGTAGCACTTCACCACTATATCACCAGGATGGAGCTTGATGATTACAGGACGAGTCCCTTGGTTTGCGCTAGTGCTCGCTTTCCTTCTGGAGCACTTCTCCAACACTCTCAGCAAGTGCTAGACACTCTTTTAAAAAGCGTGAACTATACTTCCTCATTTCAGAGTCAAATTTTTTGGTTTTAACAGAATGATGCCTAAATTCAGGTGGTTGGGTGGTGCAAGCTGGTAAGAACTCAACCACTAGACAAAAGGTTGGTGGTTTGAACCCACCCAGAAGTACCTTGGAAGGCAAGCCTGGACATCTGTTTTCAAAAGATCACAGCCTCAAAAACCCAGTGAAAGAGTTCTGCTACCATGAGTTAGAATCAACTAGAAGACAACTAAGAATAACAGCATGCCTAAGACAGTCTGCAGTCCCCAGTTTGCAGAAGTCCCCAGTCTGCAGAAAAGTCCACTGCCTCAAGCAGCTTTTGTGGCATGTCCTTTAGCTTTGCATGCTTAACTGTTGCTCCAAACTGGAGGAAGTTGGCAGAAATGGGTTTGAGCACCAAGTTTACATTCAGTATAATCTTTAGTTCACTAAATACTTCATATATGGTAACTTCTCTGTGTGAAGTTATATGTACACCCCACTGTGCTTGCGTAGTATGCTTAAGAATGTTGCTGATATAACTTGTAGAGATTCTTACTTGTAAACTGCTTGACAGTAACCTTCTCTCTTACCTTTGATGAGTGGTCTTTGCACCAGCAGCCCCAAATATTCCTTTCCTTGCGCAACAAGATAAAGACACTTTTCTATTGTCCCACCTCAGTCACTTGTTTATTGGCCAATACAAGTCACCAATCAGAAACTGATTCCACTCAACGACATGCCTATCACATCACTGCCCACATCCTATGGGTAGTTTATGCTGTGTGCTTTCTGCTAATTTGGAGCTGTTTGCAATTGTGATAGACACTACCTGCCCTGCTGGTTTTTCTCTTGCTTCACTTGGGACATTTTCAGCAGCACAGCTTTCCTTGGATAAAATGGAAGCAGAATCTGTGGTCACCTTGGCTCCCTAATCAGGGCTTTGAACTGGCTCATTCAGGTTCAAACTGCTGCTGAGAATTTGTGTTTCCACTCTAGATACACTGGTGTCTGAATCTAGATTTCTCAAAATCCTCAGGTGATTTTTATGTGTGATAAGTTTTGAGAACCCCTGTTCCAATGTGCTTCAGAGAGTTGGTACCCAATCGGCAACATCAGCACAGCCTGAGAATTTGTTAGAAATGCAAATTCTCAGAAGGGGGTTAAACTGCTTCGAAGCTCTATTCCAAACTGAACTTTGGAGCAGAGTAACCTGTGGAAGTTTTTAAACTACTGATTTCCCAACTCACACAGCATTTCAGCATTTCCAAACATACCAATTTGCAGAACCTTTATTTCACAGAACATTTTGTCAGGATTAATAAACTATCAAAGTGGCACTGTTAAAAGTAGCACTGATTTGAACCTAACACCATAATTTAGGGCTGCAGTAATATTCAACTCACAGTTACTAATAAAAAAAATGGAAATAACCAAGTGTACAATAGTATAAAGTTGGTTAAATAAATTATGATATATTTATAAAGAAGTATGAGAGTACTTGTGCAGTAGTTAGGAGCTCAGCTGCTAATCAGCTGCTCTACCAGCCACTCCTTGGAAACCCCATGGGTCAATTCTGCTCTGTCTTATGAGGTCACTATAGGTCAAAATTGACTAGATAGCAACAGGTGAGGGGGCTGTTTTATGACAGTTACACTTCAAAAATATACACAAAAGACATCCTTGATTAATAAAGTGAAAAATGCAACATGAATACTTGATCTCTTTTTTGTTTAAAAAAAAAAAAAAAACTAGTGAAAACCAATAGAACACCCAAAAAAGCGGAGTCCTAAATTGGTAGTAGGAAACACTGCAAAGAATTCCAATTTGCATTGCAGAACCTAAAAGATGGAGCAGCAAAGAGGAATTTAATTGGAAGATTCTTAAAGGCATAATTAGATTTCCTCTCCAATTCATACAGAGGGGTGACTGCCCCACCTAGCAAACACCGAATGCTTATTCTCTGGAGAGGGTAAGTATACCAAAAACAAGAGGATTAAAAATAAATTTACCCATTGCCAAATCTTCTCCCGAGAAGATTGACAGCCAGATACGTATCCTCCAGATAAAAGACTGAAAAATTCTTCTCTGGTGGATTTAACCAGTCAAAGAAAAAAATAGCAGAAACTGCCAAGAGAGGCTCCTCATCAGACCCAAGAAGACACCAGGTGTCACCCAGTGGTGACACCCATAGTTAACAAACAATGCACACAGAGACACACACATATGGGTGTGCATGTGCATGCATGCACACACAAAAAAGAGCTTCACATTAGCTTTTATCTGTCCCGCTTGGTAGATATTCAAGAATCACCTACTTTTAGAAGATAGAAGTAAAAGCAAACAATAGAAAAGCAACTCAGAGGGGACTTAGGCTGTAAAGAAGTGAAGCAAACAATTTGTTTTCACTAAAGTGAAGAAATAAAAGAAGATACGCATCCATGAAACAAGAACCCAAACCACAACCAAACTCACTGCTGTAGAGTTGATTCTGACACATAGCAACCCTATAGGACAGAGGAGAACTGCCCAACAGAGTTCCCAAGGAGTGCCTGGTAGATTCAAATTGCTGGCTTTTCGGTTAGCAGAGGTAACACTTAACCACTATGTAACTGGGGTTTCTGAAACAAGAACAGACTGCTATTTAAAAAAGGAAGCAAGAATGAGGTAGAGTCTTTGGACGTTAAGTATATGAAATAGGTTGAAAGACAGAGACAGAGAAAGAAAAAAAGAGATGAAGAGGGAAGACAGAGAGAGAAAGAAAGGAAGGAGAAAGAGAGAGAGAGAGAGATAAAGACAGAAAATCCTCTACAGGAGTGTGATCAGACAGAGCTGAGGAAATCTCCCCCCACTCCGCATTTTAAAAAATGAATAAAAAATGAAAGATGTATATGAAAATAAACGAATGATCAGACAAGCTAATAACTAAATGGTAGAAATTTCAGGAAAAATAGAAAGCACAGAAGAGAGATAATTATTAACTGAATCAGTCAAAAGAATTTCCCAAATTAAGGACATGAGTT